>OX383284.1:21250000-22500000 GCA_947523025.1 Dryobota labecula | reverse complement strand
TATTTAATAAAGGAAATATTAATAAATTTATTTAATCAAGTAACAAGGAGTCATTGTGTTAGTAAATTTACGAATTATGTTAGTTTTTTATTCTATTTTTTTTTTCAGCCCATGGGAGATGGCACTGCAGTGATTGATACATGCAATCGAGCCTGCTAGCGATCATTTTCAGGATATTGTCAAAGCTGTCCCGCACTCTGCGCACCAGGGATGCACATCTCATACAATTGTACAACGCGAGTCCAAAATGTTAGATTTTAGACAGGCGTCTTGTTCAACGCCTGGCTAAAATCTGACATTTTGTGTAAGTATTTGTGGTTAAGACCTTCTAATTTTTAACGTTGGTAATTGTTTGGGCTAGGCTTCAGTTCAGATAATTATGTTGATTTGATAACACAACCAGGAAAAAGCAGATGGATTGTTTTTGTGGACGCATCAATTAGGTACACTAAAATTTATTATTTCTTAAAACGTAGTCTTCTGTATTGTGGGTGAGTTTACAAACCAAAATCTTCCTTTCACTTTAAATTTTCAGTGAGATCATTCGTTTGAATTTATTATTGGTAGTCCCGTTACTGCTGAATACTCAAACGCAATTCAATTTTAAGTCGCTGTTAAGTCTAATGCTGTCTCTGTCACTTTAAACTGTTTTGTAGCGACAGAAACACTTATAAGAAAGTCTTAAAGTTAAGTGACGTTTGAGTATTTGGGCATTAGTGTCAGATAAAGTAGTTCGAAATAGACGAGACAATAGTAAGCTATGTATTCCGAGATCCAGGATAAATCTAATGAGTAAAAGTATATTCTGTATGGCGCCAATTCTTTATAATAAGTAGCCAAAACATTGGGAGAATTAACTACTGAAAAATTAAGAAATAGATTAAAAAGCCTTTTGTTAGAGAAAGTCTATTATAGCACTGACGAATTTCTGACAAATCAATTGACTTGTATATTGACATCCTAATTTTATTAATAATTGCTTTAACATTTGTATTTTTTTGATTTGTATTATTTACACTATTTGACTGTATTTTTGTTGTACCATTTAGTTAAGTATGGTCTAAATTGGATTGTTAATTACTGTATTATTTGCTGTGTGTAATTGACGAATTTAAAATCAATTGATGCTGTGTAGCGTCCTACATCTTATATTTTTACGCCGTTCAGGTAAAACATGACTGTCATAATTATAATTTGATGTAAAATCTTGCATGCTATGTGTGTGTATACTAATGTTTTGGACAAATAAAAAATTATCTTATCTTATCTAGGTATTATGCTCATACAACTTAAAAACGTTGACTACCTATAGCTTAACAATGGGAACCCTAAATATATTATACAGCGTGTTACGGAAAGGGTATATCCATACAAACGGGGTGAAGAGTGTATCTGGTTCAGAATCTCTGTACAAAATTTCAGCTTAAAAGCACTAACTAGAAAATGCTTAATATTTTTTTTATTTCGATAGTTTATTAAATTTAAATCATAACAAACGTGTTACCGCCGTTTCTTTGTGTGTAGTTTATTGACACCGATCAGCTGACTTGGTCTAGTGATGTGTATAGGTCTTAAAAAATATTGACCTGTAGTTTGTTATCACCAAAAGAATCCGTGCCTTTGATATGTATATACCCTTTCCGTTACACGCTGTATGTAAATAGAGTCACTCCACATTATATTTTTCTATTTTATCCCCTAACTTGGCGATAAACATACAATTCAAATTCGGTTTCATAAAATGTCACAATATATAATTTAACTTTAATGAGCTTATTGTAAAGTTGCACGCGAATTACCTAATTATATATTCAGCTCAATGCACTGGTTTTAAGCAATGACATTGTACCTAAACAACCTATCAAGAATTTTACCTTATTAAGTAAACATACGTATAAATCAATAAGTATGAAGTTGCAGCAAGTGGCGCCACCTCGTTTTGTTGTGAAGTTATTGGAATCACCGAAAAGGTCGGACAAGCGTGACACTGGCTGTGGCTGGTTCACTAGCATAGCAGAGCGTCGCATAGGTCATATCGATGGGATCGTTGCGGGGCGGCTGTCTTCTGATGAGAGAGAAGCCTTCTGAGTGGAAGCCTTCTTGTCACAGTCATGACGTGCAGCTGCCGACTATTTTGTTTTGTGCTCGTGATTGGAATGTAGATCTATTTAGTTTTATTTTTTATTTTTCTTATACCATCTAATCAAGTTAATTATCTTTTTGTATGCACGTGTTTCTGTGACAAATAAACCTATTTTTCTTTCTTTCTTTCTTTCAGATGATGTCAGAGGAGCCGCTGTCGTACCACGTCCTTGACGAACTGCTATATTTCGGCCATCTATTTACATCTCTGCTGCTGAACCACTAATACGATGACCACCTCCGGTAAAGGCTATCCTGTCTGCGCCATTAAGTATATGAGTTCCAATTTTTATAAAGATTCATGATGATGTTTAGAGCCGTAAGAGCCTTCTATGCTGTACAGGTACACACGCCATCCATTTTTTATTATTTTTATTAGTGACTGTTTGGAAATCCTCATGTATGTTCTCCATGCCCTGGTGCCCTGGGGTGGCCGAAGGGGTCGGTCAGACTTCTACTGACTAAAACATTTAGGGGAGCCGGCGCCTGCTGCGAGCCGGGAGAGCACTCGAAATCCCTCTCCCGTTCCGCTGCCTCCTTCTGTGACATGACATTTTCGCAGAAGGAATCACCGCTACACACGCCATCCAAGACCAACCGTCTAAGTTGAGAAGAGAGTTGTGGGAAAAACAGCTCCCGCCACCACCCACCACCCAACATCATTTAACCCAGGAGCATCATCCACCCGGACATGACTACAGTGGCCTATATGGAGACCAATCAATCGAATGCGTACCTAAGTAGGTCACTGTACACACAGTCTAACAAAATGGGAGATCATAGATCCCTCCTAAACGTTGGTTATTGTTGTAGGTACTGTCTAGTCTACATGACTACATGTAAACTATTTATGTCCTTTCTTTGTATAGACATGTATTTAGCGAAAGTCGAAACAATAGCCTTTTAGGTCACAGAGTAACAGGTTCTACGTCATAGGTACATGGTATAATGTTTCTAGTAGCCTATTTTGCTTCTTTGGCGTTTCTTAATAACATTTTAGATATAAAAGCTACCATAACTTAAGTGGTCAGCAGAGATCGGAATAGGTAGAGTTTATTTACCTAAACTTCGAGGAAGGAATTAACATAGAGTGGATAATACCTTTAAAAATTAAACGCTAATTTAATTTTTAAACTTCATTAAAGGAGACTTTCTATACACAAGTGTTATTTTATTAATTGACTCTGATTTCTCTGAGATTATAATGTATACTAAAAAACAGAAAATCTACGTAAGGTTTTCTGTGAAAGATTTCTTCCTACCCAGGTATAGTTATTTAGGTTTGTCATGATTATTCTGAAATTCTGCTGTTGGAGGCAGCATTTACCGAGCAGTCCACACTACAGGAGACCGCATAAGTTGGAGACGCGTTGAATGTGGTTGCGATCCTCAATTTTCTTGTGTGAGACCAAAATATATCTTTTCTTTCGATCTTATGACGTAACTGTAACCAATTTTTTTCTTGTGACGTAGTAACATAATAGGAATACCATAAAATTATTATAATATCAATTCATCAATTTAATCATTCTTACTAGAGAATGGGCAGCAGCGTTCTCTTAACACCATACTGCGATCGCCAACCCGCCTGCCAAGCGTGGCGATTATGGCAAACCCCCCCTGAGGGAGGCTTATGTCCAGCAGTGGACGTCGTTCGGCTGAAATGATGATGATGATGATCAATTTGGCGCATTGCTACGTTACCTACTTATCTTTTGTAGACAGCCAACATTATTTAGGATTGTTAAATAAAATCATCAGGTTTTGTATGAATCTAGTTTATTGGTATAATTAAAATAAATTTACATGAAAAAATAGCTGACATTTTTAACCAACAACAAGCAAAGTCGACATAATATTAATGTAACAATAATATTAAAAAAACTGGTTCTAAAATAAAGTAAAATGACAATGTACTTTATGGGCCAGTTTAAATAATATCGTTTCAAGTAATTTATAAGGGTATTGATGATTTTTAATAATCATAATTCTATAAATACAGATCTGTTACGGTCGCGAAACATATTTAGATCAACATACAACCTGACTATGCTGGGGTCAGATTCCAGTCTAACAGCTGAATACCAGTATTTTACATGGAGCGATTGGCTATCCTATTTCCTCCCGTGGGTGTCGTAAAAGACGACCAAGGGGCTCACTAGAGAACGGGCGGCAGCATTTTCTATGCATTTTTACACCATACTGCGATCGACAACCCGCCTGCCAGGCGTGGCGATTATGGCAAACCAACCCCCCCCCCCCCAAATGACATGCACAAATAAAAAATGGCACCAGAGGCGGTGCTATGGGGAGGCCTATGTCCAGATGATGACAACCTGATACTGACCTACAAAAACGCATTGAAGTTGAAAAATTGAATTTCAAGGGCTACCCAGATGCTTTCCCTTTAATTAATTTTAGTAGCATCACCATGGTGATCATACGCACATAAGAGTCAAAGGTTTTTTCAATAAATATACATTTTTGCCATTAATTTATTTAAAAAAATAAGTACATTATAAGCTTACAGTTTAACCAAAACGCTTATATCTAGAAATAATTATCACAAAACAAAAAGTGATAGAGAAATTCAATACCATTCCCCCAATGGGAATGGTATTGAATTTCTCTATCACTTTTTGTTTCAACAGTCGTTAAGACCCAAAAGTCTGACAACCAGTCATACCAAGGGCTATCGCGTTACGCAGTAACGTTAGACTGGAAGCCGAGCACAACATACTTGTTAAAAGGGTAGACAGATTGATTTTGATTGATTTCCATTGCCAGCTGTTTGCACATTATTGTTTTCATTGAGTGTTCCCACTGGGATCCACTCATTTAATACAAATCCATCAACTCGAAAATAAGAAAAAGATTGTTATCATTGAGCGGTAGTCTGACTAAACATATTCTTGACTCAGGTCTGCACACTGCCTAAGATATACAGGGTGTTTATATGGTTTAGTCCCATCTCGGCCTCTTCCCATCTCGGCACCCATTAATTTATTTATGCCGAGATGGGAATGTTTCGTGGGCATGATAAATAAATTCATGGGTGCCGAGATGGGAAGGTGCCGTGATGGGAAGGCGCCGAGATGGGACTAAGCTGTTTAAATAACAACAGTAGCAATAATATGTACCTGCCCTCATGATTTGGGTAGGTACAAAATAACTTAATTTTTCAAAAAAAAAAAATACATTTGTTTTATTTTATGTTTTTATTTTTGGATTAGGGCTTGTTCGTTAATGTAAAGCCCGACTTCTTTCCATTATCGTTAAAACCCACGGAGGTGATCATCTTCCCGTCACCGGAGCTTTGAGAGCTGGCGAAACTTGCGTGGTAATTTTCATGCTTCCCTGGCACCCTATTAATTATTGAATCAGGAGACGGCATTTTCATGTTCTGTACAAAAACAAAAACAGCACATTGTAAGAAAAAAAGAAAGGAAATAAATTTATTTGACATAGGTTAAGAGGCTACCGAACGCACAGTGGCGCCCTCATCGTTATTTCGGTGATTTCTTTTATTTTATCATGAAAATGCAGAAAATAAGCTCGTCAAGTTGTGCTTCACAAGATTATACGTTATTATTACTACAAACAGTAGTTTTAAATTGTTATGTTTTATTGTAATCATTAAAACGGAGCTTAGTGGCCACTAGTGACGAGCTTATTTTCTGCATTTTCATTCTAAAATAAAATAAATCACCGAAATAACGATGAGGGCGCCACTGTGCGCTCGGTGCAGTCTTAAGGCACACAATGTTCATACAAAAATAAAAAATCGGCCAAGTGCATGTCGGACCACGCACAATGAAGGGTTCCATGGTTTGTCGCCAGTTTGGGATATTTTATCCCAAGAACAAACTTAACATAGTTTGTTCTGTTGTTTGAACATTAAGTTGGTCGACTATTACTCGATAACTTGTAAAGTTTAATTAGCTGTGATAGTTTTCCTTTTAACTTCCTTATAATATTATGTCGCCGCAAGAACGACTACCTGTTAAGATTATTACATAATCTTATTCGTAACTATACTCCATTTACTATAGCATTAGACAAATAACGGCTAAATAACGACAGTTATTGTGTAATATTGTTGAAATTACTGCACTTTAGAGTTATTTTTTTAATGTAAATGTTAAATAGATTACAGTGCTTTGTATTTATAGTGAAATAACGGAGTTTACTAAACGTTTACATCGAAATAACGAAAGGGTGAGAACAGTTATTTGTCTAATGTTATAATCAATGGAGTATAATTATTCCAATTTATCATAATCTTGCTTTATTATGCCCTCTGCAGGAGTTTGTTACAATCATTACAACATGTGCCTGCTTCTATGATCGGCGCCATCTATTGGCGTCTTTGTGAACTACAAAACACCAAGGTGTTTAATAAAATAATAATAATTGATCTAAAATTAATTATTACATTAATTCTGATATTCTCGTTAAAACCGTAGTTAAAATTAAAAGGGAACATTTATTTTACAGTCTTTGGGTTTTCTTGCACGGCTGACAGGATCTTTCTTCCTTCTTTCTTTCTTTCTCTTTTTTTCTTTCCATCTTTCTTTTTTTTATTTCTTTCTTTTTATTTTCCTGCTCCCTGAATGAATTCACAGAAATTATATTGTGTGTGTTATGTCATTTAAGATAGGGACCACGCTACCATTACATTTTTTTTTTCTGTAATGATAGCAGTGTTTGTGATAAATAAATAAAATAAAAATAAATAAATAAATGCGAGAACTAAATAAGTTTCAATGTTAGAATACAAACTATGATGAAATAAGAAAATTTCTGTGTAAATATTTTACACAGCAATTTTGAAGTGAAAGAATTGTTGTCAAATAGTATTAATGAAGTAAAGTTATAAAGCTTCTAATATAACTTTAATTCTGAAAACGCCTTTGTGTTTGTAAATTGGCATTGTTTAATTATAAAAGAATTAACTGATCTATAAAATATTGACGTATGGTGTCAATTTGCTTAAAAATTTATGTCCCTGACTGTACACTCACCTGCAAAATTGCATGGATACCTTAGTGTCTATCTTCCAGTGAACGTTTAAGTTCAAATTTTCGAAAATAGAACTAGCTTTCCCTTTTCGCTACGCACGATTTTGTTTCAGTACTGTCCATGGATTTTTGCAGTCGACCGTACATTGATGATTATTACACTATGGTGGAGTGGCAGTCAGGATTATACGTTTAATTATGACTATCAAAGAATTCCGGTTATAATTTAAACTGTAACATTCATTCAGTTATTATTCAAAATACGATCACAAAACAGACGAACAGTCATTCTTTAGCATAACGATAACTTTGATAATGAATGATAAGTACACGTAAGAAATACAAAGCCCTTTTTTGTGTCTTCTCACATAATTATCTGAACTTAGTTCTAATTAAGTACCTTACATTAGACTGCATTACAAACCCGTTTTATTATGGTACTAGCTACTGCTTTTTCTAAAATAAAAGTAGACTAAATTACTCCTTATAATATCAGGTATCTGCAAGTGAAAGTCCCGTCACAATCGGTCTAGCCGTTTCGGAGATTAGCTGGAACAAACTGACAGACAGACCGACAGACAGACGGACCGACGACGGACAGACCAATTTTTTTTTTTTTAATTACCGTATATACTTTCATATTGCATTTAGTAAAAAGCCGTTATTTTGACATTAACATTACAAGCAGACACTTTAATTTAATTTATTTTTATAGATTATACACTCACCTTGAATAGATCAAATGGGTGACCCAGCCTGCAAGCAAAATAAAACAATTATTTTAGGTATGTATTCATCATCATCATCATTTCAGCTGAAAGACGTCCACCGCTGGACATAGGCCTCCCCCAAGCATCGCCACCTCGACTGGTTCTATGCTTCCCGCATCCAGCGGATTCCTGCGGCTTTTATAAGGTTATCGGTCCACCTTGTGAGGCCACACCGTGCCCTGATTTTGAAGAATAGGAACCAGATGACGAATCTTAGACTGCTTTCACATTTAGGTGACTTTAGCAGCTTGACAGTCGCGCGCCGGACGCGCGACTGTCGCTTCGTCAGAATTTCATATTTGGCGATGAGCCAGTGTTGCAAGCGCTATAATTGGACGTAGTTAAGCAGAAAGGACTCAACCCACGTTGTGGTCAGGGATGAGATGTATATACAAATAATAAGCCCCCGCCCGCTGTAACGAAGCATAGGCACCTTATCCTTTGTTACGTAAGGGCGAAGGGGCTGCACTTCCCGCAGCGCCGGAGACGTGCAGAAGCAACTTTGTTTTGAAAACAAGGTTAGTAAATAAAATGTTGAGGTTAGGTTACAATAATTTGTTTTTTTTTTTTTTTTTTTCAAGAATCGTGCGTCATCGTTTGATAGGAGTGGTACCAGGGGGAGGGGTATCCCCCCTCCCCCTCCCCCATATCCCTTTCCCTCGTTTTCGTGCAACCGGATACTAAATTTTTACCATCATCCTTGACGACAATGTGGGTTGAGTCCTTTCTGCTTAACTACGTCCAATTATATGTGATTATAGACTGCACAATGAGCGAGTTCGATACCGAATGATTTATTATTGAAATTCAAATGCATCCTGTTTTGTGGGACTCAAAAACCCGACGTAACCTCAATACTTGACTGTGCTTTAAGTATCTGTGGCACTTGTGACAGCTAAAGGGATATGGGAAGTCTTGTACGGGACAGTTGATAATTATTTGGCGATTACGAAGTTGGTCCCATGGGGGAAGTTGTTCTGTTTGATGATATGTACCCTTTTTTTTTTTTTTTTTTTTTTTTTTTTTTTTTTTTTTTTTTACGCTGAGAAATGCATTACGCATGCCCGCTCGTCGGGGGACGAGACGGGGTATGTGGGACTCCCTGCCAAAATGGCAGAATACCCACTAAAACTCAGCGAAGTTCCCTCATCGCCTTGATGCGAGGGTCATGGGAAACCGGCACAGCCTTTACGTCCACAACCCTCCCGGCGCATGCCCGCCTAACTGGCGGGCCCCGCATGCCCCTCAGCCTGGGGGCGATATGGGAATGACCGGGAACACCTGGCCATTCCCGTCCGACACTGGTAGAGGCCTGTGCAATACAGGCAAGGGTGCCCCCGCACCCGTTGCCTGCTGGCCTCCACCTGGGACCTCGCGCCAGACGATCTCGCGTCCAGGCGCCCCTGGTCCCCCCGCAACGGGTCAGGTTAGTGGCCCCGCCGCCTACCACTTTTCGGCCGCAGAGGATAGGGAGAGCGGCCAACGCAATACCGACACTCCTCTTCCTCTGCGGCCCCACCGCGTCCGCCATTCAACGGTGGCGACCCCGTCAAGGCCGCGGAAGGTAGGGAGAACGGCTCACCGCAATACCGGCACTCCTCTCCCGCCGCGGCCTCCCACACTCAGCCGCGATGCCGCCCATTCGACATCGCGGCCCGCCTCAGTTGCGATGTCGCCAAAGCGGCACCGCAACCTACGGCCGCTACGTCGTCGGCTTAGCCGCAAAAGCCCTGACGAGCGGCCCCCTCCTCGGGTTCCTCTTAGCTTCACCGTGGCCCTCCAAGCCACGGCTACTGAGCCCCCCCGCCTCGACAATGCGGGAACCCACCGGGGGGGTGATGATATGTACCCTCAATCAACTCAGCCTATCGCAGTCAACTGCTGGACAGGCTGCGCCACAGCAGTCTGTCCTCCGCCAGCCGCATCCAGTCTATCCCAGCCACCTTTTTAAGATCATCGGTCCATCTAGCTGGGAGGCGTCACACTACATACATTTGCCAATACGCGGTCTCCACAGGACTCGTTTTCTCCACCGGCCATCGGTCCCTCGACAAACATGGCCACTTGGCCAGACCACTGCCACTTCAGCTTGCTTACTCTGCAAGCTATGTCGGTAACTCCGGTTCTTTTACCGATGATTTCATTTCTGATTTGATCCTTGAAAGAAACTCCGAGCATAGCCTACTCCACTGTTTTATGATCTGTACCCTATGTCCCTTAAATTCAAAGACACCTTTCTCGCTGTAAAGTAGTTTTTTTTTGTACGGGTTTGCATATGTGTATCTTAATATAATTATGTCGAAAGCCGAATGCAATAAGTATCTGATAAGGTAGCGATGATAATACTTACGGAAATAGGGGAAATTGGGCTGAAAACAAAAAAAAAAAATCTGTTTAAAAACAATTTAATATGTTGACAATCAATTTGATTGTTTAGAAAAAAATTGGGTGGCTTTTCAGTTACAGTGAAACAATACAGGCTGAAAATAAGAATTAATCATAAGGCTAGCCTTTTCCTCAGCCTCAGCCAGCCTCAGCGACCATGGTGACATTGAGAGGGAGCGTAGGGCTCTGGTGGTCTGGGGTAATATGTTGGCATGAAGATTTTCTCGGTGTACTGACCAAGTAAAGATTACGCTTTTTAAAGCTTAACGCAGAGTTTTTACACCGGTAATCTTTGGGTCAACTACTCGAAAAGGTCGCTGGATGTTCTAAGCGTCCAATACAACAATGTTTTTAGGATGCTGTTGCGACTGTCTCGTTTTTGCAGTGCATCGGAAATGTTCGCGGTAAATCATACCAATGGATTTTATGCCATTATGCGCAAAAAAACGGCTTCAACCCGACTGTTATTTCTAGATCTTTGACAGTCGTCACGGGTAGTCAGCAGACCGAAAGTCTGACAACCAGTCTTACCAAAGGGTCCTCTTGCCCAGTAACTGGGCTGTGGAGGTTATAGAGGCTCCATGTAAAATCCTGGTATGCAACTGCATCTGGTTAGACTGGAAGCTGACCTCAACATAGTTTGGAAAAGGCTGCGTAGATTGATTGTTTTTCTATGGCATGTATTTAATTAACCTCCAATAATGCCCATTTTGCGCTCCTAAAAATATTATGAACACTCTTATATACACCGTGGCATTTTAGTCGTCTTACAAAGACAGCCCACTTCATGTATCCAATGAGTACTAATCATTCCAGTAAAAAAAAAAATATTACATTTGAATTTTTTTATTTTTTTTATTTTTATTAATTATGACGCATGACATAGTTTAAAACACCCTGTTACGAGTGCAGTCTGAGTCTTGTGATACAAGGGCGCCGCAGAATGGATTTAGATTAAGTTTAAGTTGCAATAGTAAGAAACACATTTTTGCGTTAGGCTGAATGGAATCTGATAAAGATGTCGCCGCTCCATTCCGCGGCGCCCTTGTAACACAAGGCTCGGACTGCACTCGTAACAGGGTGTTTTAAAGTATGTCATGCGTCATAATTAATAAAAATAAAAAAAATAAAAAATAAAAATGTACAAAAAAAAAATATTTTTTTTACCTGAATGATTAGTAGTCATTGGATACATGGAGTTGGCTGTCTTTGTAAGACGAATAAAATGCCACGGTGTATAAGGTGTATCTATTCATACACGAAATATTTTAAGAGAAACATCTACAGGTGGTAAAAAAAGCCATAGCAACGATTTTTTTTTAATTATCTATGTATTTTTATTTTTACATAATTATTACAATTTTATTTTAAAATTCCTTGACACATTTTGCAAAAAAACCTTTATTTACTTATTCTATGAATGACTCGCCCAGACGCGGCGACGGTAGCGGCACGAGCCAGGGCCTCAAGTCTGCTATTACAATAGTGTCAGAATGGTCTATCATTGATTTCATAATTGTTGATTTTGACAAGTTTGGTAATCTACTTATTAGTAGATTACCAAACTTGTTATTTAGATAGAAAAAGTAGCCTAAGTCCTTCTCCATATCCCAGGCTATATCTTTGCCAAATTTCATGACGATCGGTTCAGCGGTTTAGGTGTGAAAACGTAACATACAGACAGACAGACAGACAAATAGACAGACAGACAGAGTTACTTTCACATTTATAATATTAGTAAGGATAAGGATTTGTATGGATGGTACGGAACCCTTCGTGCGCGAGTCTGACTCGCACTTGGCCGGTTTTTTGTTTTTTGAACGCGCAAATCTCTGGAACTGCGAGTTGGATTTGAAAAAATCTTTTTGCATTTTACAGCCCAATTCTTGAGGAAGAATTACATTCCTATTAACTAGAACACCATTTTTTTTAAATGAAAGTTTATGCGAAACGAAGTAAAAGCACGGGCAGGCAATGTGTTGCGACGGGGTGGGTCTGGTGAACAAGAAATTTAACGCGGACGAAGTCGCGGGCAGAAGCTAGTCTACTAATATAATGGCGTCATTATGACTTTCTAATGGTCAGCCACTGACACTCCATTGAAAGAATTGGTAATCTCGTACATAATGACAAATGAAACTTCCTACTAAACTTCCAACTTCCTACTACTTCAGATTGCTTATAACACTAATAAATAATATGTAAAAATATATATAAATGAAATCTGGCATGAATAAATGTTAAAAATGCCATTGTAATACAATCCTATTACGAGACCATTGACCGACCAATGATCGACCATTATGAATTTAGCAGATTACGAACTATTAGCTAAATGACAATGGGATCGTGTTTGAGTGACGAATTTATAAAAATAGCAGACTTGTGCCCCAGATTTCAAGTAATATATATATATATTTTTTAATATTATAGGTACTCAGATTAAAAAAAATCGTTTCCATGGCTTCTTTACCACCTATATAGGTGTATCTTTTAAAATATTTCGTGTTTGAATAGATACACCCTATATAGGTACAGGTAATGCTTGCGCCTCTTTTTGTGAACCTAGAATAATTCCAATTTTGGGTACCTAAAAATATTAAATGGGCAGAAAGTTAAATAGAGGCTCATTATTTAAAAAAGTGGGCATCATTGAAGAGCATAAATTGTTTACAAGTTCATTAATTTTAAAAAGTGTCTATCATTAGAAGGTCAATAAGTTTTTAGACGATCATATAAATATTTCCCTTTCAATATTTCACATTGAAAATGTTGAACACTGAATGCATAGCTGACCCTATGTAGCAAAAAATGCTTTGTCTTGAATAGAAAATAAAATAAAATGTTATTTGTGAAAACTCACTTGCTACAATTAAATTATGTTTACACAAGTGTAAACACCATGTGCGTATAACGTTCTAGTCGAAATGTAAAATAACACAACAAGGTAAAAATATTGAGAATAATATGATTTTCCTGGGTAAAACTTTGAACCTGTTTAATTGGTTATTCAAGTAAACAAGACAATACAGGCAAAACACATCAGACTCGCGACACCAAGGTTCTTTTGCTTGATTAATTCAAACAAAAACTAAATAAACACGGAATGTGTGCCGAACGACAATATTGTCAAATAAAAAATAAAAACTCCAGGTTATAAAAAGAGACATCGCACCAAAACGGAATTTTGGTGCGATGCTACAAAACTTAATAAAGATATATAATATATATTCAAAGTCTCAAATTCTGATAATTTATGTAAACAAAGGGGATAACATAACCAAAAAATATCTTCGTAATGATAATTTGTATAAAATGGCGAAAAAAGAGGTTTCATTTTCTTTTAAGTACTGATTTTAAGAAATAATAATTAACAAATAATCATACCGTAATTCTTTTTATAAATTTCCGGTTTTAAAGAAAGTTATTAAAAAAAGGAGATTTACTGGTATAAAACATTTTACAATACTGGTAACAATGCAGGAGATACAAACATTTTCAAATGTTTTACATCTTCAACAACACTAACATTACAACTCTCATTCATAGATTCATATTGTAAGTAGCATATCTTGCCACATTTTGGATGAAAACGGCAGTAAACTGTTTCAAGTGGAAATCGATTTTGGGAGGCCTACGTCTAGCACTGGACTTAAAAGGGCTGATTATGACGATCATATGCCGTGTCTCCGACATACTACACAATACATTGTTTCAATTCACTTTAATTTTAGCAATGACTATTTACAAAAAAAGAATATGATAAAAAAAAAATTGCACCACTGTCCTGTCATTTTGACAGTGAAATTTCTTGACATTACTTTGTTTACATAAATTATCTGAATTAGAGACTTTGGGTATAGGTGCACTAATTTGTATTGTATTTGAGATGAGCATCTATTTACTTATAGCTACCTCTTTTTAGAAGAGATTTTAGAAATTACATAATATCGTCGGTGTACTGCAAGAACTCATTAAGTGATATAGTCAAAACTTTGAAATAAGCAATAAATTAGTTTAAGTTGTATTGATTGCCCTATATCATCTTCATTATGCTTATGATAAAGAAAAATTAAACACAATGAGTTTTTGCATTACATATATAAAACTCGCCAAGACGAGTTCAAGGCATTATAAATTTTATGATTTTTTGCCAGTAAACCGAAGATCCATTTATATTCTGTGCCGACGATATGCTTCTCATTCATATTTGATTCTGTTTTACCTTCTAATTAATAACCATCAAAAATAAAATTTCTTAAATCTTCCCAAGATCCTTAAGATGAGTAACCGTTTCCACACAATTTACAAGAAAAAAAAAAAAACCACAAACAAAAAAAAAATTGTTAATCAATTAATATAAAAATTATAAATACCATTTACACACGCCAATGCTACGATTGCAACAATTATTACGATTTTCACCATGTTTTTATCTTGGTTTATTATTTTCAAGTGTTTGAACCGCAACTCACAATATTATGAAAAATACTGAAACTCCAGGATGTATTTATACATAGCGTGTGTTGACCTTGACGCAGTCAATAGTTCTCATAACACATGTAAAAGGGAAAATCGGGTAAAGTGGATTTTTTAAATTTAGTTTAACAAAACCAAAAATTTCGATTAACTAATAAGTACAAGCAATTAATTTCTTATAAACAGTATCCACTTTTATAACAAGTTGCCAAAGTTGGTTACGGAACTTAGCGTTGGAAAGTTCACAACCCATATATAGGCCCGCACAGATATCGCGCTAGTGTGTGGGAGCCTTAATACGTGTCCGTATCAAAAAAGCATATTATAAAATTAAAGACTACGTTCAAGACAAGGAAGTTTGACATTAATTCCTTCTGCACATGTTGGCAACTAATAACAAGTAATAACTGCTCCCAAATTCCGATTTTATTATAATAGATTAAAAAAATATTTTTTACATTCTTCCTTGACAATATTAATATATATATATTTTTTTACATTAATCATCTCATTATTTGACATTATACTATCTACAATTTCTAATTTCAATTCTTTATTTGTGGCTTTTGTGGACATGATATTTATTCAAATTTGTTACTGTAGTTGTAATGATAATCATTTAATTTGATTTAAATAGGTTTTATTTTTATACATTTTTTAATCTTTCATATAGATTCTTTTCTATTTTATGAATGTGAGAACGTTGGAGGCCTAGGGTAGTGTAAGTACCTACAGATTTGTTGACTATTTTCTACTTTTTTAAGTACCTGGTACTTGTTGAAAGGCCTAAACTGTCCTCCCATACCTATTAACACTGTTATTTGCAAATATTGTAAAAGCCAATTATTTTTATAAGAGCAACTGTGGAGTTTCCTGCTGGCTCTTCTCCGTAGGAAACAACCAATTGGAACCGTGCACCTAGTTTCTGACGTTTCAAAGGTGCCCATCTAGGTTTATGTGAAATAAAATATTTCGATTTATTTAACGGAAAATGCTTATCGATCACTCGTGTGTTTGTCTGTCCGTCTGTCGTAGCCAATTGCTTCGAATCTAACGGACCGATTAAGTTACATTTACTAAACATTATCAGTGACCCAAACACAGACGTGCAATATAAATAAATGAATTTTGAATAATGGGGGTCACTTTTGGGAGACAAATAAGAAAAAAAAAAGTTTTGCAAACTGTACCGTATCAAATGAAAGGTCTTACATTGATTATTACGAATAGAGTCCATAAACTATTCGTAATAATCAATGGCCGCGTACGTCAGCCGGCGCCACGTGGTGGATTTCGGCGGGGTGCAACCCCTTTGCCAGGCGGCAGGGCGACGCCAACGTGCAATCCCGTTATGCACGCGTTTGAGTGACGTCGCGTCGCTTTCCCGCGCTTGCACCGCAATGCAAATGTTTTGAACTTACCTACAACGATGTTAGACTTTACTGCCGTGAGTTTTACGAGATGGTGCGAGTGTATTTAGTAAGTGGTTAAAAATAAAAAGTGGGAAAAAAAAGGCTACTTGATCAAATGTTCACAGACAGTTCAGGATCCCGAATAAGTGTGTGTTATAACTGTTATAAGGGCCTTAATTTAATTGATCACAATGCTTCATTTTCTGCATTTTGATGGTTCTAAGCTTAGATTATAATATACTTGTTATAATCTAAGGTTCTAAGCCCATGAAAGTATAAAGGAAAATTTTTAATTACTCTTCAAATAACTTCAGGTCACGGCCTAAACTTAAAAAAACTAGTTCGAACCTGATAAAATTAGCGATTAATAATCTGCTTAAATACCTACGTCGGCGAATTGCGCGGGCACACAGCTGATAGGTAACTACAACTGCGTTCCGCTTCACTGCCCGCGCCGTCGCGCGGAGTATATCCAATAAACTAGTTTCAAAATAAACATCTTTTGTTAACGATAACAATTTTTTTTTTAAACTAAGACATATCAAAATTAGAAATAAGTGTTTAACAAAAGTCGTTTCAGTTTTATTTGTCAAAATTTGCGCATTGGTTAAAAACTTTTCCTGTACTTATTTAATACAGAAAAACCTAACCTAACCTTAAAATTATATGGTAAATCTCTCAATATTGTGCGTACAAATTTGTATTTGCAGTTGGAATGTATATATAGCATGGTTTTTAACTACAGTGTTAACTTGTTCTTGGGATAAATTCATCCCAACTACGGAACCCTTAATTGTCCGTGTTCTGACACGCACTTGGCTAATTTTTTATATTGGATAGGCTCGCATTTTCCCTTGCGTTATACGACAGCCTGAAACCATTATTTTTATAAGTTCTTTTTATTTTTGTTCGGCATTTCATAGATGGGATGTTCAACGGTAAATTTTAATGTTGTTATATTTTTGCTTAAAGTTTTATAAATAACACTGAGTCCTGCCGATATTCTGTAAAAATCTCACTGTGAAAACTTAGGTGAAGTGAGCTGTCAAAAGTGTCAAGACCTGCCGATCTCTTCTGTCAAATCTCACTGTGGAAACTTAGGTGAAGTGAGCTGTCAAAACTTGCCGATCTTTTCTGTAAAAGTCTCACTGTGAAAACTTAGGTGCAGTGATTTTTACAGAATAGATGGGCAGATTTATTGTATTCTTTAATTTACTAGAACTTTTTAAACTTTTACAATCACTCTTTATAATAATATTAAATTAATAAAAAAAAAAAACTTGTTTAGCACCATGTACTTAATGGCTAAACTTACCCTTTCATAAGAATTTTAACAAATGAAGTTGTATTTGTCAAAATTCTTCAATGACTATCGTTTCGAGAATAGGTTTTGAACGACACCATTACAATATCTATAGCAGGATGATTGTACCTGTTTATCTTGATGTCAAACAATTTTCTTTTGTTAAATTTTTCTCCGAATTTAAAACAAATGTTGTTGTTAACAAAAGGCGATGGAACATTTTAGAACAAGTGTTCTACGCACATAATAATATGATATGTCTTTGTCAGTTTCTTTTGGTATTCCAAAGCAGCGTTACTTTTAATGGCTAAACTAACCAAGTTTCAAATTCGGTACATTTTCATTTAGTTCTATCTTAGGTCGTTTGCCAAGTTATTCTGGATGCATTATAAGAATAATCTATGGAGTAGGTAATAACAAAAAAATGTTTCTTTAAAAATGAAATCAATGTCGCTTCGGATGTTTTTTATTACTAGAATAATACCTACCTATATGTAGTACTTTTCAGCTCCTATCTGTCTACATAATATTTAAAACAAAAAGTATTATCTGCTATTTTAGGGTTCCGTAGTCACCAAGGAATCCTTATAGTTTCGCCATGTCCGTCTGTCTGTCTGTCTGTCCACGGTTTAGCTCAAAAACTATTGGTTCTAGACAGTTGTAATTTGGCATGAGTATACACGTTAATGACGCCGAAAAATTGGTAAAATAAAATTTTGAAAAAAAAAAAAAAAAAAGAATTTAGGGTACCTCCCCTACATGTAAAGTAGGGATGATAAAAATTTTTTCGTCCCTCCCGTATTGTGGGATATCGTTGGATAGGCCTTTCAAAAATATTAGGGGTTTGGAAAGACCGTTTTTTGATTAAGTAAACCGTTCGTGACTTATCAAGCTTTAAAGTACCAATTTTCCTTAGAGTCAAGTATCCCCCCCCTCTACCAACTAAACGGTTATAGTTAGAAATTCAAATGTCACAGCAGTAGCACCTATATATAACGAAGTTTAAAGGAAAACTATCACACTTAAGTGGGCTGTACAAGTTTACGAGTAATAGTCGACCAACTTAAATTTGCAGTTGAAAAACATGTTCTCCCATACAATCTGTATAGGAGAGCATGTTTCTCTACTACAATGTTAAGTTTGTTCTTGAGATAAATTCATTCCAACTACGGAACCCTTAATTACGCGTGGTCCGACACGCACTTGGCCGGTTTTATTCTTTATTTTTAGTGAGAATTTGTTGAACCAGGTATATTAGAGGCTCTTCTTGTCTTGCGGCTAAAACGTAGAATTATATCTATCACCGTATGTCTCCGCGGTCATTAGTCAGTTATTTTATGAACGAGCTACCCTATGTATATTGGGAGTTAACATTAAATAAATACCGAAACAAAACGAGGCAATTTGGTAAACGCCTTCAGTTCGTTAAGAGCAAAATGTAGACAAACGACTTCAAGGTAAGGAAAACTTATGATATATATTTTCACATAATCACCAGGCGCTCAATATTCAAATTAACTTCAACAAAGTAATACAACATCGCGCCTGTATTTCCTGGGGCGTAAGCAGAGGTGTGTGGTAAGTATCTGCACTCACATTTCGGCACCTTTAACCGCCTCCTAAGAACCAGCGACCTTTTAGTCCTATGTAATAGGGAAATGTTCACCAACTCTGTATTTTCCGGCATCAAAATATTGGTGCTATAAATACGGTGCTGACATGTGGTTGGGGTAACGAATATTTTTAGATTAATTATGATCCACGGGTCCTTTAACTCCATATACGTACAAAGTAGGTATAGCCCTAATTAATATATTATACTAACTTCTGCCCGTGACTTCGTCCGCCTGTTATTTCGGAGCCCGACTCACCCGTGCTATTATTTCATTTTCGCTTAGCGTTCTTTCAGACTTTTTATCTTTTTGCTCGGCTCCTAAGAGTCGGTAGCGTGATGTTATATAGCCTATAGCCTTCCTTAATAAATGGGCTATCCAACAATAAAATAATTTTTCAATTTGAACCGGTAGTTCCTGAGATTAGCAGCGCGTTCAACCAAACAAACAAACTCTTCAGCTTTATAATTGACTCCGCGCGCGTGGATATCGGTTATCGCGTAAAAAAGTAGCCCATGTCCTTCTCCTTATCCCAGGCTATCTCTATGCCAAATTTCTTGACGATCGGTTCAGCGTTTTAGGCGTGAAAATGTAACATACAGATAGACAGAGTTACTTTCACATTTATAATATTAGTATGGATAGATATATTTTTCGATAAATAATGCAACACTTTTATAACGGATAGAATTACGCTATCATTTGGCTTTTGATCAAAGTCAAAGTCAAGTCAAAGTCACAGCATTTATTTCAAACAGGCACATAAATCGCACTTTTGATCGTCAAAATTTACACGGAAATAAAATTGATTCTAGTTGCCCCTTCCAAAAGGTAGTTTCGCATGGAGAAGAATGGGCAAGAAACTCCACCGTTACTCCTTTAAACTGTTTCTCGTACAATAGTTTGTATACATCAATATTCATTCATCATTATTGCACACGGGTATTGTCATGATTTAAGACTGACAGTCAGACATCAGACATGTAAAACAGATTTCACTACTATAATTAGTTTGTAGTTAGTCACAAGGGTTACTGCTGAGCAAGAAAGGTCTTGGGTTCAATGCCCAGTTCAAGCAAAGCGTTATTGGGTTTTTCCATTATGAATTTCTCAGTAGCAGGCCGCCGTCTGAACCGTCTTAACCGACTTGACTGACCGGTTGATGGCAATAGACTTGCCATCAACAATTCAACACAGTATTACATGGGACTTAAACATAACTATTATTATACTACGTTTGAAATATTGGTGCCGATTCCCTTGTTCACAAACTAAACTAAATTTAAGCTAAGTGCATCTTTTTCTTTCTATTTCATTAAGAAAAGGACAGAAGATATATTTTAGTTTGGTCCTGTCAAATTAATCAGCGCTTGACGTAAATTGACGTAATTTTAGTTGGCAAGTTTTTAATCACGTCTAAACTTGTATGGAGTAGTGACAGGCGCTGATTAATTTGACAGGACTTAACTAAAATTTTTCTTCTGTCCTTTTCTTAATAAAATAGGAAGAAAAAGATGCACTGAACTTAAATTTAGTTTAGTTTATGAACAAGGGAATCGGCACCATTATTTGATATTTTGTATTTAGGTTTCTTCAATAAAACAAGCGTGTTTGATTGCCAAGACGATATAGGCAAATATATATTATCTTTACACAGACATTAAATAAAGTCTTAGGACTATGGACATAATGTCATACAGCCTACATCCGACACCTGCACATTATAGGGTGGCACTAGTAATTACTCACACATGTTATTTTGAGTAAAATACAACTTGACTTTTCTCACGGGTATTTTAAGACAGCCGTGAGTTTTTTTGTGCACGCTAAGGTTAATAAATAAAAAAACTGATTACTTTGTATCTATCCATACAAATATTATAAATGTGAAAGTAACTCTGTCTGTCTGTATGTTACGTTTTCACGCCTATACCGCTGAACCGATCGTCATGAAATTTGGCAGAGTTATAGCCTGGGATATGGAGAAGGACATAGGCTACTTTTTTACGCGATAAATGACATCCACGTGGGCGGAGCCGCGGGCAAAAGCTAGTTACCTATATTGTTTTTAAATATTTCTGTTATAAAACAACCTGCTGAAACTTATCTAATGCAAATTGTATAATCTAGGTAATAAATAAACATAAAAATAGAGTTATTTTTATTAACATCAATCGAAAAGAAATGAATTTGTATACAAAACTTAAAAATACACAGATTGTTACATTTAAAAAGAAGTAATGATTATGAATATAATTTAGGGATGGGCCGAATATTCGTTTTATATTCGACAGGTTTACCGAATATTCGTATTCGGCCGAATATTCGGCTATATCGCCGAATGTTCGGCAAAGTGGTACTCAAAGTTTTGAGTTGAGTGTTAAATGTGTTATTTTTATTAGGTAAGTAATTTACAGTGCAGCTTTATGTTTTTGTCGACACTGTAGCTTTATGTCCAATAACAGTAAATAAAAAAGATGGTTATTAAAGACAAAATATAAGCATGCAGTTGTTTCGGGCGAAGTTTTACTCCTTACTAGATAATGCAATAACAACATTTGGTACAGCGGGCGTAGCGGGCGGGAGGGTCCGGCGCAAATCCGTGGATGTTTTTTACGCGATAAATGACATCCACGTGGGCGGAGCCGCGGGCAAAAGCTAGTTACCTATATTGTTTTTAAATATTTCTGTTATAAAACAACCTGCTGAAACTTATCTAATGCAAATTGTATAATCTAGGTAATAAATAAACATAAAAATAGAGTTATTTTTATTAACATCAATCGAAAAGAAATGAATTTGTATACAAAACTTAAAAATACACAGATTGTTACATTTAAAAAGAAGTAATGATTATGAATATAATTTAGGGATGGGCCGAATATTCGTTTTATATTCGACAGGTTTACCGAATATTCGTATTCGGCCGAATATTCGGCTATATCGCCGAATATTCGGCAAAGTGGTACTCAAAGTTTTGAGTTGAGTGTTAAATGTGTTATTTTTATTAGGTAAGTAATTTACAGTGCAGCTTTATGTTTTTGTCGACACTGTAGCTTTATGTCCAATAACAGTAAATAAAAAAGATGGTTATTAAAGACAAAATATAAGCATGCAGTTGTTTCGGGCGAAGTTTTACTCCTTACTAGATAATGCAATAACAACATTTGGTACAGCGGGCGTAGCGGGCGGGAGGGTCCGGCGCAAATCCGCGCGCTTTGCGTTCAGACCTGTATACTGTTCACGTAAGGGAATTAATTATGCCGAATATCCGGCCGAATATTCGGTTCGGTAAATGTTTTACCGAACATTCGGTCGAATATTCGTATTCGGTGAAACCCATGTTCGGCCCATCCCTAATATACTTTACTTATAAGGCTTGATTTAGGATAAATTAAAGTTTACGTCTATATTACTAAACACTGATAACACTAGGGCCGATCGTCCAAGACGCTACTTAAAAGTAAACAGTTACCAACTTATATCATCAATGAGTAGCCAGAATTTCACAGCATTTGCACAAGATTAAAAAACCGAGCAGATAGAAAGCTTCATACTAACGCCGTGCGCGGGAGCACTACTACACGCACAGCTATGTGTGCGTGACCTGTCACCGACAAAGCGCGGAGGGTGAGCACCAGCGCCCGCTCGGGTAGAATCGGTTTGAGCCAGAAAGTTAAGGGGTGCGCCAGCACCCCGACGACGCGGGCGTTTAGCTATTCTTATATTGTTTTTAAAGACGCCAAACTATTGTACTGTGTGTAGAAATAATGGTAGTAAAACCAAGGAGATTTCTTTTTTGTATATCCAAAGGATCTTTTCCGGTAATTATCTTTATCTATCTATACCTATTACCTATACATTTTACCCAGTAGTTTTTTTTCCAGAAGTATTAAGTTACGAGTCAGGTAATTTGTCCAAAATAACTAAGATGGCAAATAAGGTTTTCCCATAATAATAATTATTAGGTATTTGTTATTCTCATGGTTTACCGCCTATAATGGAGTATTATTGTTCTTCTCCTATTTGCTTCGTATTTTTTTTTTATGTAGTAGGTTTGTAGGTACATAAGGCTACATATCAAGCTATACATTTCCAGTATAAGCTGATCTCGCATTGTATAGGATTTCTTTACAATGAGAGGCCGGCTACTATAAACTATATACTGGAAATGTATAGTTTGATATGTAGCCGTGTATACTAAGATGGGTTTGTACGCCGTCTAGTAAGATTCCGTTTGGCCTTTCCTACTTAATTTTAAACAGATTGTTACGTAACATAATATCGACGGTTAAAATGTAATAGGCGTAAGACATATTTTTTTCGAAAATGAGTCATGAATGCCATCCTACTTAAAGTCTTATTTTAAGTAGGATGGCATTCACATTTGGCATTGCCCTATTACCTTTTAACCGTCGATATATTAACCATTTCGTCTTTCAAAGTAGTAAGCTATACTATTTTTAATGTTCCGTACCAAAATTGTAAAACAGAAACCTTATGGGACCACCTCAGTCACAGTGCCTATCCATCCGTTCGTCCGTCCGTCTGTCCGCCTGTCCGTCAGTCCGTCAGTCCGTCTGTCCGTCTGTCTGACCGTCCATCCATGCTCATTGCCAAATCGCGACTTGCGCTTGCCCGGTTTTTTAATTTCGATAACCGAGTGACAGCCCCATACAAGTAGGTAAGAATTTTGAACTCTGTTAGGAAGCTTTCCTTCTGCTCGGTTTTACATTCTTGTTGCATTAGTGTTTAAATGGTGGTGCGTACACGTGACTTACTAACGTGTTATTAACTAAACTCCGGCCGATGAGAGAATGCGTTCCAGACGCCTGTCAGCTGAGTACAAAAGAAAACGTATTTTACGAATTTAAACTTTATTAGTTCCTAATCATGTCCAATTGACAGGTGTCAGGAACGCATTCTCTCATCGGCTGGAGTTTAGTTAATAACGTGTTGTTGGTTAGGTACTTTGGGTTCCGTCGTGAACGACGGGCGTAACTAAACTGAAGGACATCGTTTACAAAAACAGTTTTAGGACTGAGTACCATCACTTTTGTAGACAACCTTTTCTTTATTTACGCGGCCGTTGTCATTCTCGATTCTGGTCTCACTCCCTTCTTCATTAACCTTGCCATTAACATTGGTGTAAGACGTGCGAGTTCTGATGGACTTTCCTGTGAAGGTCTCGCCTTCGCCTGGTTTATAGGTCTCTATCTTCTTAGGATCTATGGTAGGAAATTGGTGGCGAAAACCGAAGTTGTTGAAACCGTCGTTTTTTTTAAAGTTGTAATTCTTGAACAGGTTTGGATTAGAAGGCTTGATCTAAACATAGAAAACATAATGATTATTGTTATGTTACTCAAAAGTGAAAATTTTTACCAAAGATTGCACGATCACTATTGTGATCACTATTATATACTGCTGCACTCAGAGATATCAATCGATAATGATACTGCAACTTTAATTTTGGAAGTCGGTGTATTTGGTTGGGTATTTTCGTTTTTTGCTACCGACTTCCAAGATGAAAGTTATATTTCTCTTTTTATGATTATAATTTTTTTGTAAAAAAAAAATATTTTTAACTTTTTAGTTGTGGTACCTCGCACCAATTTGTATACAACTTCTTTCTATGTAAACAACTGTGACAGGAAGCTTTATGACATCATATAAAGCTTCCTGTCACATATTGAAGCTAACTCAAAAACCTAGCAAAGTTAATAAAATTTATATGGGACCGACGCACAAATTAAGTGTTGGGTAGGTACCACGACTAAAAATCGAAAAATAAAAAACTTTTACAAAAAAGCGCTAGTAAAAATCGTTTTCCATCTTTGGTCAAGTCGGTGGCAAAAACGAAAAAACCAAACCACACAACACCGACTTCCAAAATTAAAGTAAGTTTTCACTTTTTAGTGTTTTTTTTTACGTACATGGGGAAGCTCTTGGCCTTCATCTCACCTGATGGTAAGTGAAGATAGGGCCGAAGATGGAAGCGAGCTTCACCCGGAATCCTCAACCACCGAGGAACTGGCTATTTTACCTCTAACTGCCGAAACACAACAAATGCTGTTAACATTGTTGTTTTGGCGACCGACTTAGATAAGATGGTGGTAGCTAGCCAGGCGGACATAGAACAAGCCCTACCACCAACCTTATTACCTTATTTTTTGGAAGTCGGTTGTTTTTTTTTTTTTTTTAAACAAATATCATGAATGCTGGTGTTTACCACTAGGCCTGCTTGCAGATACAAATCTCACGTGCACAATACACAAAGATGAAAAACGATTTTTACTGGCGTAGGCATTGCGTCAAGCGAGCCTTTTTATATGAAGCCAGTAAATAACGAAAGATAGGAAGAATTAGCTGGAAGATAGGAAGAATTAGCTGGAGAATAGTAAGAATTAGCTGGAAGAAAGGAAGAATTAGCTGGAGAATAGGAAGAATTAGTTGGAAGATAGGAAGAATTAGCTGGAAGATTGGAAGAATTTGCTGGAAGATAGGAAGAAATAAGCTGGAAGACCTTTGCCCAGGAGTGGGAGGATGCAGGCTGATAGTAGGATCAGAAGCCAGCAGGTAGAAAAGTATTGCATTCGCGAAAAAACAAACAAACAAGAAAGAGACATCGACACACAACGAAGCGATACGTCATTGCTGTAATGTTTTTATTTATTTTTATTTAGGTTAATTCGTCTCATTTATTCAATGTGTTTCGGCCGTAAGACCTCAATAAACAATTTGTCTGATGTCCCATCGAAGCGTAGTTTTAAGGAAAAATAAAAACATGCAGACTAGCGTGAGCCTTTCTGCCGAATACTCAAACGCAATTCAATTTTAAGTCGCCGTTAAGTCTAATGCTGTCTCTGTCACTTTAAACTGTTTTGTAGCGACAGAAACACTTATAAGAACGTCTTAAAGTTAAGTAACGTTTGAGTATTTGGGCATTTAAGTTATAAAAAATAGTTTTTCAAACTAAAAGTATCTACCGCTAAATGATCATTCCATAAAGAAAAGCGTCAAAACGAAGAGAAGGTTCTAAGCCCGGTTTCTTAAACCTGACGGTTAGATATTTACTAACCGATCGTTCATTGCAGAACAAAGATTTCTTTCTCTTACCCGAAATATTTAATTATTGCCTTTAAACATCGATTTAGAATACCCATCGATGCCTTTAAAACAAAATCCTTCAAAGTTAAGGAACCGGGCTATAGGTAATAACTAAGTTACATACAAAATTTCAGTGCAGGGGGCTGCAAGATAAATAACAAAAATATACTATGACTTTATTACCAATAAGTTTTCGCAGTATCATTCGTATTTTATTATTTTATTTTTTATTTTATTTTATTTATTCATGCAAAATAATATCAAGCCAGGAATTAACACGCCACTAACTTGCACAAAATTGCCTATTTTGTGTTACCATAATTACAAAACAATAATAGATTAACAACTCTATGCAATTCCAAAAAACCTTTTCAAAACTTTTGGGTGACTATAATAACGATCTGCGACCGGAGTAGGTAGCCCAAGAAAGAATACTTCATACAATCGCGCAATGATCATCATTTCAGCCGAAAGACGTCCACTGCTGGATATAGGCCTCCCCCAAGCACCGCCACTTCGACCAGTTCTGTGCTTCTCGCATCCAGCGGATTCCTGCGGCTTTCACAAGGTCATAGGTCCACCTTGTAGGAGGCCCTCCAACGCTACGTCTTCCGGTACGCGGTCACCAGTCCAGAACCTTTCGGCCCCAACCGCCATCTGTTGCCACTAAAGTTTGGCAATTCTTCGAACAATGTCGGTTACCTTGGTTCTCCTGTGGATCTCTTCATTTCTGATTCGATCACGTAGGGAAACTCCATGCATAACCCTCTCCATTGCCCTTTGAGTGACTTTTAGCCTTCTAATAAGGCCCATTGTGAGCGACCACGTTTCATTGCCATATCACTGGCAACACATCGCGCAATGATAGTGCATTACAAAGCGCGGCAGTACAAAAATTAGCAGCATTGCCTCTGTGAGGGGTTACTCTGTAGCGCGACGTTCGTGCCACAGACGTAGGTACGTGAATATTCTTGCATACATGTAGTATGCTTGATAGACATTGTGCTATAACAACTTCTGATTGGTGATAGCGTGGGAATATCACAAGCATACCTTTGTGCTAATTACTGGCATGTACATATGTTCCTGGCGTTATTCGAAAATTATGTCGTATAAAATTTGAAAAATATAAAGAAAATGAAACCGCCTTATGTTGGATATTATCATAGATAAGCCTGACTACGGAAACAATTATAAACAGTAAATCTAAGTTTTAAAAGTAATATACCTTTAAGTCGTCGAAATCAAACTGTAACAAAAAAGAAATAACATTAGCATCATTAAAAAAAAAAAAAGTGTGATGTGTACAGAAGAAGTAGAGAAGAGTATAGTTCGTTTTTGTGAAAAAAAAAATATATATATATATATATATATATATAAATAAGTTAGGTAAAAGTTTAGTATGATTAGTAGTTTTTGTATAATTTACCTCATTCTGTTTTGTCTTTATCCTGTAGTTAATAATTTAAAATGTTTTAGTATGTGTTATAATTATGTATAGTATTTATTTTTCTTATATTAAGTATAAATAAACTATATTATTTGGTTCCGTCTACTGGTTTTCGCTGCTTATCGGTGAAGTACTGCAAAAAAAACGAAATACATAACAATTAAAGGTAATAAAGTAATATTTAGCGTATATTTCGTGATTTCATAGTTAACAATATATGAAAAATAGATCCTACTTATTTTGTTGCGAGGAAAAGGAAAACATTTATGTCTTTTCGCATAGAGCATTATTGTTTTTACGAAAATACGTAAATGTTTTCCTTAATAGATTTTTTTTTTCTGTACACAACATTTCACTATATACAAGCTAACACTTAAATTATATGCATTATGTTCGGTGGCCAGCACATAAAGTTACCACAAACTGCCAAATTTTCTCGTTCAATTTTGAACTTAATCATCAACAATTTAAAGTTTAAAATCGTTTGGAGAAATTTGACAGTTTCGTGTAGCTTGATGTGCTGGCCACTGTACTATTAAATATATTGAAAAACAGAGAGCTCATTCAATGAGCTCTCTGTTTTTTATTACAAAAAATCGTCCGTCGAAGTCAATGGGAAAAGTACCCAATCTATTTGTGTTTAAGATTTGTAAAAATAAAAACTTGTAAATCTTACATTCCACTTGGTTTTAACATACTTAATAATGTTTCATTAATGTAACCATTGGAGAAACTTAAAAGCAACGAGTTTACATACAATTTGAGGTAGTCCACATTGGGCACCCGCTTAAACGGCACCTGAGTGAATGGCACCTGAGGTATTCCACATACGGCACCTATTATTATGTTTCGCAGGTGCGACTAACTCTCTACTGATATTAATCGAATTTTAAATAATAAATATTCCACTAATGGCGCCTGCGAAAAATATCGATAGGTGCCATATGTGGAATACCTCAGGTGCCATTCACTCAGGTGCCGTTTAAGCGGATACCTAATGTGGAATATCGACAATTGGCACATGTCTGTTTGAGATATGTAGTTACAACATTACAATAACACGTACCTACTTGGTCGGTATCTTAGACGAGTTGTTTCCAGCTGAAAATTAATTATAGTTTCATTAAGTCATCTTTGTAAGGCCCCGTTCACGGCCTCGAGCTATGCGACTTGCGTCAGAGCGTTTTCAGATTGTCTGATACGACATCGGTGCCGACCGCCGCGCGCCGGTAGCCGCGATCCGATACCCCATACCATCTGAACATATTCCCGATGATATCGGTCTGATTCGGCCATTTTCTCAATAGCTTTGCGCGGGCAAGTGGTACTTAATTATGGCAGACTATTTATAGAACACTTTATTTGCTGTATCTATTATACAGTGTGATTCTTTATAATGTGCACATATCGAAATGATGGAATCTATGCTTAATTTTATCGACGAGAAAAATATTAAAAAAAATCTAAATATTTTTTGAATTTAAAAAAAAAAAGGTTAGCTACTTGCTAAACAATAGTCCGTAGCCATGCGGGCCTTTCTTTGACAGTTGATAAGAAATGTTGGGATTGAGTTATAAACATACAATTTTTACTATTGCGTAGCTAATACAATGAAGATTAATTTAAAGTAATAAAAACGGTAGGTAATAGGGGCGTCTTATTGAGAAATTTTGCGATTATTGTACACGCGGCTCGGTTGTGGAATTCACTGCCACCTGACATTAGGAACTGCCAAACTGTTGCAGCCTTTAAAAGAAGAGTAAAGGATCACTATCTTTCTACTTCGTCATAGTTGCATATTATTATATATTTATTATTTTCCACTACATTGTAGTTCTAAGTATATATTTGAGTGATATTTATTTTAGAAGTATGTATGTAAGTATATTCTCTTATTGTATGTTTATAAGTATTTATATTCTTATTGATTTTATGTATATTTTTTATTTTATTTTTTCTCTTCTACACTCACACACGTTGTCTACATCTCTATATCTACTTTCCTATCGCAGGTATGCTGGAAGAGATTTCATTAGAAATAAGCATCACCTTTGTACGTATTTTTCTGTTCCTTTCTTCTTGTCTGTTTATATGTGTGTACATAAATTGTTAAATAAATAAAAATGGATGAAAAAAAAATCATTTTTGCTAAAAAAATACATGTTTATTTTTAATTGAGGGCAGTTTTTTTCCACAATTTTCATTTTATGAGGACGCCTAATTACTTTCAATCATTATGGAGTTTTTTTGATCGTGACAGATCATTTAGTTTAAAAGTTACACCGTTTTGTTTACACTGGGGTCACAGTAGCGATATATTTTTAAAAAAATCCATAAAAAATATAAATAACTATTTCGTTTTTTTTTTATATTTTTGCCGTCGTTAAAATTAAGCATTGATTCCCTCTTTTCGATATGTGCACAGTAGAAAGAATCACACTGTATACATATGAGACGCAAAAAAGATCTGTCCGTGGACAGTATTGGATACATCGTGGAACATTGACATATATATTACTGCGTAAGGACTGGGCGGACCGCATGTTATAATGACGCCTCGAACGTGGTCCCAAAATGGTCTTCCCTATAACGAAGTGAACTAGAACGCGTTCGGCTGTCTTCGGGAGCGGTCGTAAAATTTTACAAGCAAAAATGCCAAGTTGTGTCGTGAAGGGTTGCGTGAACTACGACAAAAAGCACAATAAAACAATTGATAACATTTCATATCACCGATAAGTTAATAATATGTAATTATATCAACTTCTAACATTATTTAAAACAATTTTCTTTCTAATTTGTCTCAACGTTTGGCAAAGACGACGCGAAGCCGCGTAAAAGTGCGACATAACTTTGCAGCGGCGCGCGTTTTTATCCGATGAAATGAAAAGATTTATTATTATTACTATATGATTTAATTATGTAAAAAAATATTTTTATTGTTTATTAAAAGCAAATTAAAATGTGTTTTTATGTACTTATTGCTAAAAAATCTGTAAGTACAGTGAAATACGTATTTATTTTGAAGATTTCCTTCTGATTCCGTGCGAAATAAAGTTTGGAGTCGTGTCATAAGTTAAAAAAAAATAAGTTTAAAAATATTGTTTTATTCGAAGGCCAATGGAAATTTTATAACACAAACAAACTGCAATAAATATAAATTTCGAAAAATAGAAGGTTTTTTTATTTCTTTGTACCTCGAAAAATACCCGCTCTTACAAGTTTACGTCTAGGAGCAGACCACGCCGATTGACATCGTAGTTCATAGTAGTTCTAATAGATGGCGCTAGTGTTTTTGTATGGCGACCGTGTCCGGCAAACGTTCGGACGACCGTATCTTTACTATTTATATCAATGTCGTGGAAGCTAGCTTTTTAGCAAGCTAGAAAATGCACCCCGCAGTTTTTTAATTACTTTCGAATCTACATTCGATTATTTGCTAATTCAGCTAACCTATATTAATTTATTTTATTTGATATTGTTTCAAATAAAATAAATTATAAAAAAAAAAACCTTACTGCAAAAAGGACAATTTAAAAGTAATGCGAAAAAAGACCGAAACAAGATTGAGAAAACCGTTACACTTTAAAAGTTCTACTGAATTTACTGAATTGGCGGCGCGCCGCCGGCATAAGAGTTACGCGAGAGAAAGAGAGGCAACTTGTAAGTGAATATAACTGTAGGTAATAAGCGTTGTGCGACCTGAATTACACTTTATTGTGTTGTGGCAAGAGTCTCTTTTTATTTAAATGATTTTGCGGAGTGTCCCATCTGTATTAATCTGTGCTTATGGCAAGCTCTATAAAACAGCTTTTATTCATTTGTTTTTTCTGCAGTCGCTGTCGCAAGACGCGTGTCGCTTGCGCGTTTAGCTCGTGGCCATGGGTTATACTACTATTACTCTGGAGTGTGACTTGGACATAGGGTTATATTTTTGGAAATGTTAAGTGTGTTATTTTGATTTTTTATTTATTTCACAGAACCAAAAAAAGCTTTTAAATTTTTTCTCAAAAGGAATCACGAACAACGTAACGCGATCGTTACAGTGCCAGCTGCGCCGTAGCGCTACACGTAGCGCTAAGCATAACATTCATGCTACGCCGCACCGTTTAGGATGTCATTATTAACCCTAATTTCAGTTAGTGTTAATTATTTCTTCTTGATTTTTTATTATAACTTGCTATATTCTTTACTTTACACACATCATACAACTTCCTCGAATTTATACGAAAGTAATAAATATTGGTTAACCTAACCTAAATAAAACTATTAACAAAATAAACAAAAATATGGCGTCGAAAAATTTTCCGTATCGCTGTCAATGCACCCAAGAGACTGCAGCATTGCCACGTTGTATGGCAGTACTTAGCCCCTGCCCAAGGTAAAAGCCAGCCCTCGGGTCACGGGAAGTGTCAACCAGCCTTTTGGAGATTTCGTTGAACAAAACTTGTGCACTGGGACCCCCCGGCCCGAGAGTTTCAACCCCAAACGGCTCGAAAATATAGTTACCGATAAGGTTACTAAACTTTCACCGCTTCAGGTTTTCAGCAGCTGCCAGTAGCAGCGCCAGCACAGCACACCAAGCCAGGAAGATGGGATGGCGCAAAAGTACCGACACACGTTGCGTCCCACATTAAAGGCCTACCCACCTTCCAAGGAAATAAAGACTTGCCGTCCGGTCTCTTGCTATCGTCGCATGCTAAGCCATTGGGTTCTAATAAACCTGGAACGCCGACGGACACAAGAGCTCGTCGGATGATGTAATTAAAGTTTGCGTGCCGCGCTAAACGACCCGCAATTTGACTGCAGGACAGGCCGTGGTGGCCTAGGCTGTTGACAACTTCGCCACAGTGACAGCGATGGGGAGAACAACAAAGAGCTCTTAGTTGTAGGGAAGCAGCGAGGTGGAATAGGAAAGTTAGTTATACAATTTATGGTGAAATTTCAACAAAAAACCATATCGTGTTATCACTTTTTCTAAATATTCATTTTCTAGTCTATAATATTATATAACTAAGCTCTTTGCAATTTTCCTGACATGAAAAAAGTAGATGCAAACAAATAACAAACTGGTAATCCTCATCCACCAAGAAACCATAATATATTATTATACGTACTATGCTTTATGCTAACTACTCCATCTGTGTTCGTGATAATTGTATTATCAGTCTCTTTGACCATCGTTCCATCTTCTTTCCTCTTCAATTGAGACTTCGAGGTGATTACCACGCCTGTGAAGGACTCTCCATTTTCCGGGACCACATCGGCTATATCTGGAAATGATGGCATTGGGGGGAACGTGGGCATGGCTGGGAAACCAGGGAATTGGAAAGGGAAGTGTTGCGGGAAAGTGAGCATTCCAGGCATCGAAGGTGGGGGACCCATAGGACCAAAACCCATTGACGACATCTGGAAATAAGGGACCATCCATAAATTACGTCATACGAATTTCATGATTTTGGAGCCCTCTCTGGTCCTTGTTTGGTAGTCATATTTAGTCATATAGTGCCCCCCTATCCTGGTGTGACATTTTTTGCAATTTTAAATTAAACCTTACAATAATGTTGATAGAGTTGTTAATATTTTTTATTTGCTTTTCGTTCCAGTTTAATAACATAACATCAATCACGCCTGTGAACCCTGAAGGGTTTGGTAGAGACACCTATATATTATAGGTGTACCACCCAGTACATTTCGCCAGTAATGTACGTTTGAATAAAGACTAGTTTTTTTTTTTTATACTCTAGATTACACATGTGACGTCACGAAGCTTATGACTCGCCCGCCCCTCACACGTTGTCACACTTTGCTAATCCCTTCATGTGTGACGTAATTTATGGATGGCCGTTAACGACAAAGACGAACTATGCTCATCGAACTTATGAATGTGTTGTGTGGTGTGTACGTGAACTTATAGCACTCTTAAAATCTTACCATGGGCGAACGGAATCTGAAACAATATCGGTTAAATTAGTTGCCTCATTTATTATAGTATTCTTAAAAATTATCATTGAAGATCTTCGTTGACTGATGTATGAACGTAAACGAAGCAAAATGAGTATATAAGGAGCGTAGCAGGTGGCGGTCTATCCCCTGGCTGGAGGCGTAAACTTCGTTAGGAGCTTGCGGCACCACAGGAAAGCCCGGTTAAGGAGCAGGAACCCCCAGTGGTTATACCTCCGAGATGCCATACACAAAAAAAAAAAAAAAAAAAAAAATGGCGGTCTGTAGTTTCTGCCTACCCCCATAGGAAGAAGGCGTGAGTTTACTTATGTATGCACAGATATAGATAGACCTAGATAACGCAAGAGCAACTACTTCGCGTGCCCAGCTTACGTACAAAAATCGTAAGTTACTACTACTCTGTCTTGTTACTCTGTCACAAAATCGATTAATTAATCTATTTAAACGATTCTTAATCATTCTATAATGTACACAATTACTCAATAAATGGTATTCGTACAGTATACGAACTTTCCCATCATTAAGGCCTGTGTTCACCAACAGTCAAACCACCGGTTAGGTATTTAAACAGTTGATTTATGTCAAATTTCCTAAGTAAAGAACTGATTAAATATCTAAACAGTTGATTTAAATGTTGGTGAACACAGGCCTAAATAGTGCTTGGGACGTCATAGTAGGTAGTCAAAAAATGGCACGCTGGGTTTTCATACAGATCGTGATACTTGCGTTATCTAGGTTTATCTATATCTGTATGTATGTATGTATGTATCTTCGTTGTATATTTTTTTAAAGTTAAAACTTCTTTAGGCGCACTTTGTGCTCTTTTTAAACAGTGAACGAAACTGAATTGTCACGCTCGGGTCAGTAACGCTGAATCGGGTGTATATAGTCGCCTTAGAGTGAAAACCTCGGGAATGCAATTTTGGTCATTTTTATTTTATTACATTTTTGGAAACAAAACCTCTCAACGCACGTCCTAGTTTCAGACGAAAAAAAGTTTTGCAACCTTTAACGCCATCTATAACGAATTTGAATACTGCACACTAAAAGATACATATTATGAATTAGCTTTGGTAGTAAAATTTTACAGGGCGCAGTTTTTTCTTTGCTTGTAAAGTTGCCTTTTTCGCATATACAGGGTCATTGGTAAAACATTAACAACCCTTCAAGACTATATTACTAATATCATAAACAACAACTTTTGTCCTATAACTTTTAATAATTCATCAGATTTTCATACAAAAATAAAAATATTTAAATTCAACGCTCTAAATGTTACGAACTCTACGCGGAGCAAAACAAACTGCCGGGTTTTACGAGTTAACGAATGAGAGTGCACGGGAGGCGTAGGTAGGTACAACAAAATACAGAAAAGTTTTTTTTTTTTTTTTGCAAATATGCGTAGGAGATACATCAATAGGTGTTAGTACAGTACAAAGATCAGCCATAGTTTGCAATTCAGCATGCAAATATTTACGTCAAATTATTATCATATTATATATTATGAACATCAAATTATTATCTATCATTAGATCAATTATTATTAAATTATATACCATTAAATTAATTATTATTCAATTAAAATTAGAGTTCCTTATATATGTTACCGGCCAAACCCGATTTCAGGCCAAACTAGTTTGTCCTAGGCCAAACCGGTTTATCCTAACTATTTCGGTTAACACCCCGACTCGGATAGGTTAGGTTAGAAGGCTAAGACGGGAGCGAAGCAGAGCGGAGCTGTATGGCCTAGGCTATACTGGTTTGTCCTATCGCGTGTAGGGAGGGTTTGACCTAGGACAAACTAGATTGGCCTGAAATCGGGTTTGACCGGTAACTTATATAACGAATACTTGAAAAGTCAAGTAATCTTTTTCTGGGATAGAAACTCGGTCACACTGTAGTACGTTTTATCTATCAAAAATTTACGTAGTCTTTTCTTAAATAGCAAAGCATTTAAATCTTTCCAATCTCTTGGTAATTTATTATAAATAATTGGGCCCATGCAATAAACTCACTTGCGCATCAAAGCGGAAACAATGAAATATTATTTATAACTAAATATATGTTATACCCAAAGTCTCAAATTCAGATAATTTATGTAAACAAAGGGGATAACATAGCAAAAAAATATCTTCGTAATGGTAATTCACATAAAATGGCGAAAAAAGAGGTTTCATTTTCTTTTGAGTACTGATGTTAAGAAATAATAATTAACAAATAATCATACCGTAATTATTTTTATAAATTTTCGGTTTTAAACAAAGTTATTAAAAAAAGGACATTTTCTTGTATAAAATATTTTATGATACTGGTAACAATGCAGGAGATACAAACATTTTCACATCTTCAACAACACTAATTTACAACTCTCATTCATAGATTCATATTATAAGTAGCATATCTAGCCACATTTTGGATGAAAACGGCTATTTCGAGTGGAAATCGATTTTGAGGCCTACGTCTAGCACTGGACTTAAAAGGATTGATTATGACGATCATATGCCGTGTCTCCGACATGCTACACAAAACATTGTTTGGCAACGGTATTTTGTTTGCATAGTTTTTTGCAAAATTAATTCACTTTAATTTTAGCGATAACTATTTACAAAAAGAAATATGATACAATGTTTTGTACCACTGTCCTGTCATTTTGACAGTGTCATTTCTTGACATTACTTTGTTTACATAAATTATCTGAATTAGAGACTGGGTATAGATAGAACAACGAAATCTTGAAGGTTTGTTTTTGGTAAATGTATTCTGTTTTGTAGAAAGTCATAGAATAAAAGTTGTTGTTTATGATGTTAGTAATAATAGTCCTGAGAGGTTTTTAATATTTTACCAATTACCCTGTATAGTTTCCAGACCAAATTTCGGCCATGGCGGCCTATCTCAACGGAGATTATAGTGCACAAGTGTTTGCGCAGACACAGGTGCACACACTCTTCCCTTACTCTCATAGTCTGAAAATAATGCACTCCAATCAAGTGACTTTTTAGCTTGATTGACGATATCTTGTTTAGATTAATCAAAATCTTAGTAAAGTTGATCATCACGACATGATTGCAGCAATACTAGTTCAAATGATTGAACGCTCAAACAAGTTTCTCGATTACCCTTAACATGACATCATTGTAGAAGAGTTCAAAAAGAGACAAGTTAAAAAAATGTTAACTGTAACAAAGTAAGTTTGTTGTGTTAATCAAGCATTTTGATTACTCTAACTATCACAGCTAAGTAGGCTTTACAAGTTACCGATTAACTTGTTAAACCTACTACCCCATTCATTCCGTATGGAAGAACGTGTTTTTCTACTACAATGTTAAGTTTCTTCTTGGGATAAATTCATACCAACTACTTCCGTAGTTGTGCGTGGTCCGACACGCACTTGTTTACTTGAAGGATTGGACTTTTAGCCTGTTAGTTCCTCGAATCATACTTGCTCTTTACTCACCCTGGAAATGGATTATCGTCATCAGGCCATCCTGGGAAGCCAGCTAGAAAGAAGTTTCCAAAATTAAGCCCTGTTTTGGTGAAAAGGAACGTGTGATTATATAGAAGTTATATCCTTATGTTTTAGTAAGGATTTAGAGCAGTAGTTACTGGACTATGGTATCAATAACGTAAGCTAGTTACTTACTTTTACTAAGGGCCGGTTGTTTCAAACGGTTGGTTAACGTAACATACGTACGTCAAATAATAACGAATACATAATGATGTTTAACGTTAGTTAAATACAAAGTGTTGTTTCACTGCACAAAAAAACCGATCGTTAAAGTTCAAATGTAAAAGAATAATAAAATAACGCTTTTTTTGGTTTCACGATAGTTAGCGCCATTTATGACGTATACGCGTGCGTTAAGTGGATGTGAAACAACCCGCCCTAATATTTATTACAAGCAGTTAAACCAAAAATATGGAAAGAAGCAGAAATAGAATAGAATAGAATACTCTTTATTATGTACACCATAAAAATTACAGATATAAATGTAGAACTGTTACATAGGGTGTCACAATGGGCGGTCTTATCGCTAAAAGCGATCTTTTACAGACAACCTTTGGATGGATCAAAAAGTAGAAGGAGAGACAATACTGCAGGTATTTAGTGGTGTACCACTTACATATATACAATAAATACATATACACAAAGCATATAGATACTTATCCATATAAATAAATATATATATATATATATACACACACACAATAAACGATTAACTGAATCTGATAAACGGTTGACTGATTTGACAGCCCTATGCTGTCACAGCCTGGAGGGGAGCATACGTAGCGGCCTAACATGACCATCGTAGAAACAGAACAAAAGAAAGACGTAATGACATAACGCAGACAGATTTCTACGGCGCAATGTCAAAAATAATGTAAATAAAATGTCATTTTGTTTTCTTAGAATAGAAATAAAATTGGTCCTGCTATCTCTATTCTCGCGTGTGGACACGCGGGTGGCCGCCATGGGCAATGAATTACCCGTAGTCTAGTTTTAACGGTGTGCATGTACAGTCGTGTCGATGAAGAACTTCGCAAAACGACGACTAGAAAGAAAAAAATGACAGCCAGTAAGCTGGCGCTACTGGGCCCCGCGCGTGTCCTCGAGACGGACGACCGCGCGGGTCCTTTTTTATTTAATCTTTTTTTAACTAAGCGACTGCACGCTAAGGCCACCTCCTGTGGGGGTACGAACCTCGGCTTAGGGCGTCGCTGGGGCGGGGGGCAGCTAGGTGGTACAGGCTGGTATCAGGGGAATTTAAAGCTACAGGCTCAGCTGCGGCGCGGGCTGGCGCTTCATCGAGCAAAGGTCGGGGGGCCGCGTGGGTCCTTTTATTTTTTATTTTCTATCTAGGGCATCTCAGAGTTGATCATTAGAGATTCTTTAACCGATCTTTCCTGTGGTTGCCTTAAGCTCCTAAAAACTTAAAGCCTCCAGGCGTAAAACTTATAAACTAAAGGACTGCGCGCTAAGGGCACCCCGTGTGAAGTACGAACCTCGGCTTAGGGCAGAGTCGGGGGGAGGAAGGCAAGGGACCGACGGTGGCTGGATAAAATCAGGGTTATGATTATTATCAAGGGAATTTAAAGCTAAAGGCTCAGGCTGTGGCGCGGGCTGGCGCTTCATCGAGCAAGGCTCGGGGGCCGCGAGCATCGACATCATTATTTTTAAATGAAAATAATAACACATAATATTTCTTAGTTTAATATAATGTGATGTGGATTATAGAGCCACCTTACAATAGATCTGTCTGTATTTACACAACTGCACACAAGCAATGCAGAATCTAAAGTCACTTGATCACAATTATATTGTAATATTCTAGAAATCTACCACTATATCAAGCTTAGGAATTCTGGGTTTAAATCTTGCATTTTATATAGGTATTGTTTTTATATATTTCGTATTATTTCATGTAAATATTATCTATACTAATATTATAAAGAGAGCTTAGAGAGCGAATTTTGTGAGTTTGTATATAAGTGGAGGGTAATTTCCGGAAACATAGCCAACTATTTAAAAAAAAATCACCATTTGAAAGATACATTATTCCAGATGGACATAGGCTACATAATATGTATTTTTTTTTAATGTAACCGTGCGAAGCCGAATCGCTAATAAAACATATAAGGTTGAAAATTTGAAATAAAGAAAACTTCAGCAATTTTGAATTGCAATTGGAACTAAAAATAAAAACTATTGCCATAGCCAGCAACTGTCTACATATAGAAGTATCTATAGATATATTAATAGCTTCATTAACTGTATGGTATTTATAAATAAACCAAAATCAATAACAAAAATTGATTATTAACAAAAGTAATTAACGAAGAACAAAATCATTCCAACAAAAACGTAATCGAATCGGTAATTGTTACCGATTCGATTACTGTTGATAATTGTTTTGTAATATTTTTTTATAATAACAAAAACGTTAATATCTTACTTACACTATAAATACTTCAGATAAATTACTTCAACGGTAACTTTTTTGAAAACATGGAAAAGGAAAACTAAATTATAAACACACTTACCACTCGCGATGGCGACCATAACAGACACGGTCATAAGAAAAGTCGTGAAAGCCATTATAGGGCCAAGATTTTATTATTAGTGATTAAATATTCGCTATGTATATATTTGACCAACACTTCAAGATTAACTGAGCTGCTTGCAATAAACGTTCTTTTAAATATCGTTCATTAGTTGTTGTTCATCCATCAAGCTGTACAAATAGTGTGACGAATGGCTCTTTTCAGGGGAACTTGTTCAACACTGCTCAGCGGCTGAAACATACATCATGTTGAGTACAGGTAAAAATTAATATGTTAAGCACCACACCTTAATGGTGATAAGGTAGCCCGCGAAATTCAAATTTTCTTACGATTTTCGCAATTTGGAGCTCATTGTCTGGGTATATGTTTAGTACGATTCACGACCGAAACAAAATGTATTTATAATCAGTAATACAACTCCTTCAATCAACTCAGCCTATCGCAGTCCACTGCTGAACATAGGCCTCTCCCATGCTGCGCCACAACACCCTGTCCTCCGCCTTCCGCATCCAGTCTGTCCCAGACACCTTTTTGAGGTTGTGGGTCCATCTAGCTGGGGGACGTCCCACAATACGCTCGCCGATACATGGTCTCCACTCCAGGACTCGTCTGCTCCACCGGACATCGGTCCTTCGACAAATATGGCCAGCCCACTGCCACTTCAGCTTGCTTACTCTGCAAGCTATGACGGTAACTCCGGTTCTCTTCCGGATAATTTCATTCCTGATTTTATCCGAGCATAGCCCGCTCCATAGCGCGCTGAGCGAATTTAAATTTGTGGACCAGCCCGACTGTCAGTGTCCACGTTTCGGCACCGTATGTCATTACGGGCAGGACGCACTGGTTGACCAGTCTTAAAACATTGCGTAGTATTCAATACAACTCCTTAAGTTAGTGTAATCCTCAAATGTCAAGATTTCATGAAATAGTCATTCAATAGGGTAATTTGTAATTAGAGAGTTGTTTGTGTTGATGATTTTAATGATTCTTTAAATACAGAATTGTTACGGATGCGAATCATATTCAGATCATCATACAACCTGATACTAACCTGCAAATTGTATAAAACATAACAAAATGTAAATTTTTACACTGTGGCGGCATCTAGAACGCCACTTGCGAACTACGCATCAAAGACCTGACGTCACACAAATCCTGCATCGCGCAATCAAAGTTTACCGCGCACCTAGCATATAAACAACATCCCGACATCAACCGTCGGGCAGTTGACCACCAGCCACAACATCCGTCTGGTCGGAGGGTCCTCCCTTTACAATAGAGTATGAGTGAACTTTGACCCCTACGTGATCGAATCAGAAATGAAGAGATCCGCAGGAGAAACAAGGTAACCGACATAGCTCGGAGAACTGCCAAACTTAAGTGGCAATGGGCAGGGCACATTGCGCGCAAAACAGATGGCCGTTGGGGCCGAAAGGTTCTGGAGTGGCGACCGCGTACCGGAAGACGTATTGTTGGAAGGCCTCCCACAAGGTGGACCGATGACCTTATGAAAGCCGCAGGAATCCGCTGGATGCAAGAAGCACAGAACCGGTCCAGGTGGCGGTGCTTGGGGGAGGCCTATATCCAGCAGTGGAAGCAGTGGGCTTTCGGCTGAAATGATGATGATGATGGATGATGAGTGAATTTCACACCCTGTTCCTCATGATCTATACCACCTTAATATTCTTTTGACTCCGTATTGCCAACATTTTTAAATGAAAATGATAATTCGAAAATAAGACATGCCACTCCTTTAAAAAAATTAGCTCGTGACTGAGAAGGAAATATGAAAAACGGCTCAATAAGGAACCACGGTAAGTGTGTCTAGAATTTTCTAACACCTTTTATAACGTTTCATATTGAGACATGAAGCAACAAAATGCGATCTAAAGAAAAGCGGCCCTCTAGATCGTATTTTGTTGCTTCGTGTCTCAATACGAAACTTTGAAAACCGTTGAACGCCCTCTTAACATTTTCGATCCTTAACAGTACATTGAGTATTCTGGTGGCTTCAAACTTTGGGTGCAGGAAGATTAGTTTGGACGTTGGATCTGCCTATTGGTTGTTATTGCCGGCACTACTCGTCGACAATGCACAATCGCCTTGTTATTCCAAGCGTACATTACAGCCGCATTTTCATACAAAACAGTGCGGCGCGGCCCGCCTGTAGTGTGCGTTCGTTCATAGAAAATGTACGAAAGAGATGAAGAAGGATTTTTGCAATGCGTTGCGATGCGGTGCGGCCCGAACCAATCTGCGCTAGCCTTTAAATGCACTTGTTTTGTAAATCACCTGTCCTGTGTATAGGCTATGTGTGACGAAATGCACTCCAGTGTTGCTTTAAAAAAATCATAATTTATTATTAGTACTCGGAAAATATACCAGTTACCGATTCGATACGGCGTATGAGTTGTTGAGCTGTACTCGTTAGATGCGGTTTTGGTTAGACTGAACGATTTATGCAAATTCAAAATTTTAAATTTTTTGCTTGACGATTTCTTTGTAACATAAGTACCGTTATTGACATTACCGTTCCAATCACAGTCATAGATGTAACTCACTATAAGCTAAGAGTGAGCATTACCATATCAAGTACACTGATAACAAACAATATTTAGAATTATAGTATATAAAAACATTGGTGCCGATTCCCTTGTTCACAAACTAAACTAAATTTAAGTTCAGTGCATCTTTTTCTTTCTATTTCATTAAGAAAAGGACAGAAGATAACTTTTAGTTTAGTCCTGTCAAATTAATCAGCGCTTGACGTATTTTGACGTAATTTTAGTCGGCAAGTTTTTAATCACGTCTAAACTTGTATGGAGTAGTGACAGGCGCTGATTAATTTGACAGGATTAAACTAAAATTTATCTTCTGTCCTTTTCTTAATGAAATAGAAAGAAAAAGATGCACTGAACTTAAAATTAGTTTAGTTTGTGAACAAGGGAATCGGCACCATTATCTCTCACTGCGTCCATAGCGTGTCAGTAACAACTATTCAACACGACTGCGAAAATGCCTTTCTGTAAAATGTGAGATTTTTGATCTCGACTGAGGTATATTGTTTTATAGTTTTTTTTTTTTTTTTGTTTTATTCGATTCTTTATTGTTTGATTTTTTTTTTATATTAGTTCAATCAGTGACATTATTTATTTTTCTTTTTGCAATGAATTGAATTGACTTTTTAGTGATACCTATTATTATATGTTATGTATTTACTTACTTCAAATTAATTGCATATTTAATAGTATACATTTTTAATGGGTAATTTGTATACCTACTTCTAAAATAAGATATTATTTAATTAAAATGATCAGTTTATTTTTATTTTTTATTAATGATAACTGAATAATATCCTATGTTTAAATTATGACGTACCTACGTACAATATTAATTTGTATTAATTATTTAATGATTTTAAATCATGCTTCTTCATATTGTATTAAATGGTTGTGCCCGTCAGGGCATAAACTTTGTAACTATTAATAAGATCTTGTACACATATGAGCAGGGGGCCAAGTCTGCTATTTTTATAAATTCGTCACTCCAACACGATCCCATTGTCATTTTGCTAAAATTTCGTAATCTGCTAAATTCATTATGGTCGATCATTGGTCGGTCTATGGTCTCGTAACAAAATTGTATTAAAATGGCATTTTGAACATTTATTCATGCCAGATTTCATTTATATATATTTTTACATATTATTATTTATTAGTGTTATAAGCAATCTGAAGTAGTAGGAAGTTGGAAGTTTAGTTGGAAGTTTCATTTGTCATTATGTACGAGATTACCAATTCTTTCAATGGAGTGTCAGTGGCTGACCATTGGAAAGTCATAATGACGCCATTATATTAGTAGATTACCAAACTTGTCAAAATCAACAATTATGAAATCAATGATAGACCATTCTGAGACTATTGTAATAGCAGACTTGAGGCCCCGAGATCGGAATAGGTAGAGTTAATTTGCCTAAACTTCGAGGAAGGATATAACATAGAGTAGATAATACCTCCTTTAAAACCTCGGAATGATTATAATGACGTTTAAATCCCATTTAAAAACCACGAATTATTTATTGAACTTTATTCATAGTTACAAATGATTGATTTGAAAAATCATATAACATTTTTTAGGGTTCCGTACTAAAACTATTAAATTAAAGAGCTTTTTTAGCAATTTTAGTACGTAACCTTTTTTTTTTTATAATTATGATTTTTTGTGACCAATTTAAATCAATCAAGCCTTTTCCCAACTACTTTGTGGTCATTTTCAGTCTTATTGCTGTAGCTGAATATCAGTTCCGTGTGGCGCCGGACGTAAAGAATAGCACCACCCCATTTCCTCCCGTGGGTGTCGTAAGAGGCGACTAAGGGATTTACTAGAGAATGGGCAGCAGCGTTCTCTATGCATTTTTAACACTATTCTGCGATCGCCAACCCGCCTGCCAAGCGTGGCGATTATAGCAAACCCCCCGATTGGGTGAGGCTTATGTCCAGCAGTGGACGTCTTTCGGCTGAAATGATGATGATGAATATCAGTATTTAATATGGAGCGCCCTCAACGACCCAGTTACTGAATAACACGATGACACCTTGGTAACACTGGTAGTCAGACTTTTGGACGAATTAAAATATTAGCATATGTACATTTATTTATAGCGGATTGCGAGTGTCACCTCCTTAAATAATTTGAAGCTGTTTTCCAAACAATATTCCCTTACAAACCTCTATTGACTCATCAACACTTATGATTCGCACTGATCCTACTTAAAACATAATGAGATACATATTTACCTTCGATGTTTGTCATTTTCATCACTACTGTAACTAATTAAATTATAACGTTGAATAACATACATTCGTCCTCTTTTGTTTGTTCAAGAGTCGACTTCTGCGCAGAAAACTCCAGTTGGCACACTTAATACACTGACGGATTACAATGAAATATTAAAAGTATTTATTGAACAAAAGGATCGATTTACGTCGAAGTGTGTCCAACAATGACTTTGTGTACATGAGCTACAATATTTTAGCGATTACGTGTATAACAAGTTCGTCCGCAATCTTTCTATGCACTGAATTCATGGAACAACCATTTAACAAAACGTGACTTGCTCCATTTTTTATGGACGAGACGATGTTTACTCATAGATAAGTATATAACTTTGTCACGATATTAAGTAACAATGTTTTCCGTTACCTATTTTGATGTTTTACTTACTTTTTGCTGTCTGGCGAAAAACAGTGCACGGACGAACGGTTAAAAACTCCACACTCTCTTACTTACTCGTATAAGAGAAAAATAAAACGACAGAAATTCCTTCAAAGTATACTTCTCGTTATACAAACATGGATTTTAATGACTATATTAAATCTGACGTGTATATGCATTAACCGTACAGTTTTCATGGAAAACAAAGCTGATAAGTCTTACAATAATGTTTCTGTACGCGTAGCTATTTGTATGGAAAATTTTATGAATGTTATTTTTTTAATTTTAACCTCCTTACTAATAAACGTTGTATAGCGTCTGTATAGTTACACACCGATTTCTCTCTTTCACTCGTCAGTAATTTGACTTTCGAAAGAAGAAGACAAAGCGTTGTGTAACTATACAGACGCTATACAACGTTTATTAGTAAGGAGGTATGTATATAATTTAAAAGAAACCGGCCGGTTTTCGGAGAATTAAGATAACAATGCATTTTCACTTAAAAGTAATTTATCAGAGATATATGTAAGTTTTTGCGTTCATTTCTGACACATGCAAAAGCCCAATCTTTCTAGGTATAAATTTAAATAAACCATAGAAAGAAAATTAAGCATAACTGCCATGCTCATCAATAAAATTATGAGCCAGCCCTAATGCTAAACTGGAAACGACAACAACCTAACTTTGTAGCACCTGATCAAGTTCATCTGATGTAAACGAAGCCGGACAAACTTTGAGGTCAGTGAATAAACTCGTCAAGAATGTGTTGTCTTACGCAAAATATGCCGCAACTTGGTTTACAGTAATTTGGTACAACATGTACGAATACATCCGCGTTGGACTACGTAGGTGCCAACAAGCTACCCACACGATCTCACATGACTTGTGACGTCACCAAATGCATTCTTGCACTAATGAATGCGCTTTCGAAATTGCAACAGTTTAGTGTTATATAAGATGTTACGTCATATGTTACAGTAGGTATTGGCAGATAATCGTTTTTTATTAAAAACCTGAACTTGTGTTGAGCCGTTAAAGCCTTAATTCCAAATAATTGGAAATGAATGATTTTAATGTCACGGATTAAATTCTGGTGGAAATGGAATGGTTATGGATTTTTGTTGCATGATACGGACAAAAATAAATAAATAAATAGGTACCAATGCGAAGTTTGCGATGGAATGTGTGATTTAAAAAAATCAAGATGACGAAAATTAAAAATCCGGGTTATGGCCATTTACTTGCGGGTTGTAAGTTGTAAGCAATACAATGTTTAGTGTATTATTGAAACAAATAAATCATAAGTACCTAAGTGTTTAACGCTAGTTAGTTCTAGAACTATGTGTCCTTATCAATACCACGGATTGATAAATAGGTACGGATTAGGCATTTCAAGCTGAAAATTGACACATTTATGTGGCGAGAACCATAAAATGATTAAGTATATTACAATGTCCTATTTCACAGTTCAGTTTAAAGACTCAAAGAGTCCTTATGACAAAAAAAAACTTCTTTATTTTTTTGTCTGTCTGTCTTTTGTTCCGGCTAATCTCCGAAACGGCTGGACAGATTTTGACGATTTTTACTTTTATATTTGACAAATCTACGTGGGCGAAGCCTCGGGCAGAAGCTAGTGGTCATAGTTATTTATGCAACTGTTGTATAATAAGGGGTAGTAAAACACGAAGCCGAGTGTGATAATAGACACATGAGTGTTTTAATACCTAATTATTACAGTTGCATACAAGACTTTATCTACACCCATGACATGAATCCTCTATAAAAGGTTTTGAAACAGTTTTTACAATACTAATATCGAACAAAAATGGCGGGATACGACGCTATGGTATAGTATAGTGAAACGCGCGTGCGTGACAAGGTTCTTTTTTTGAAATTCATAAAGATACCACGAATTGAGTAGTGAGAATGGAAGAGAGGATGATGATCCCTTCCTTGCTCATCAAACAGATGCGTAAGGAAGGGATCATCATCCTCGTAAAAGCAAAGGAGTTGCATTATGAAATTCAGTACAACATTATAACTCCCATTTGGATGCTATTATGGTTACTATGACACTGGGTGTTTTAATGTTGGCAATAAGCTGTTTCAGAAACTTTTATAGAGAATTTATAGCATGGGCGTAGATAAAATAATAAACACACTATCACTGCATATTTTTATATTGCGTTAAACTTTAAACTTTCTTAAAACTGCACTTATAACATCTGTCTTCTAGACGTCAGAGCGGACTAGTTCTCATAATGCGCCTTTCTATCATAGGTGCCCAACCACAAACGGATCTAGCTTTGTGTCGGCCATGGCCATAACGGTATTGCCGTATAAGAACAATAGATGCAATCAATGAATCAATCTGCCTACTAGCCTTTTCCCAACTATGTTGGGGTCGGCTTCCAGTCTAACCGGATGCAGCTGAATACCAGTATTTTACATGGAGCGACTGCCCATCTGACCTCCATAACCCAGTAACTGGGTAACACGGTACCCCTTGATAAGACTGGCTGTCAGACTTTTGGGCTTCTGACGACCCGTAACGACTGTCAAAGATCCACGAATGACAGCCGGGACCAACGGCTTAACGTGCTTTCCGAGGCACGGAGGAGTCTCGTTATATAAAGATGGTCACCCATCCACGGACCAACCCCAGCAAGCGTAGCTTAACCTGACGGATCGACCCGTGCGGCTGTTATTACTTAGCCACGAGCTCCTCAATAAGAACAATAGAGGCCTCGTTTGCATATTAGAAATCAAAGTCTTAAGCTGTTCTTAAGTCTAGGAATCATAATCATAATTTTCCCTCTGCTGGGACACAGGCCTCTTCTCGGTGAGAGAGATTGGGCTCTGATCCACCACGTGGACTCAGTGCGGGTTGGTAGATATCACATATCTTCGAATTTTTGGTTCTAGAACATGCCGGTGACCTCAATATGTTTTCCTTCACCAACCCCCAAGATACAAGCTCTGCTTAGTTTGGAGGTCAACGGCCAAACCAAAATACTGTGATGTACACACGGTTACATATTATGAAGCTATACATAACTAGTTTACGCTGGTCTCGCATTGTATAGGATTTCCGTATAATGAGAGATCAGCTTATACTGGAACTTATAGCTTGATGTGTAGCCGTGTGTACAAACTTAAGAGTGCTGTCTCGGGTCCACTAGCGCCACTCCTTTAAAAAAATATTGTCTCGTGACTGAGAAGGAATTATGAAAAACGACTCAATCAGATGCCTCGGTTATAAGTGTGTCTAGAATTTTCTAATACCTTTTATAAAGTTTCATATTGAGACACGAAGCAACAAAATACGATCTGGAGAAATGTGGCCGATTTTCTTTAAATCGAATTTTGTTGTTGTTTAGTTAGTTAGTTAGTTTGAAACTACAAATTCATCCCAACTACGGAACCCTTCATTGTGCATGGTCCAACACGTACTTCGCCAGTTTTTTTTTTTATTGTTTTTTTTTTACCGATCGATGTAGTGATACATAAGGGAGGCCTATGTCCAGCAGTGGACGTCTTTCGGCTGAAATGATAATAATGATGACTGGATTCTGTTTGTATAAAAAATTTGGGGACAGTTTCGGTTTCCTATGAATTAGATACTTACGGAAAAATTGCCTTTAGCCTAGGTAGATACCTACCTAGGCTAAAGGCAATTTTAATATCGATGTTTCGATTTCGGTCGCCTTATTAATCTGGAAAATCTAAAAACAAATCTTGCTTTCACAGCATATAAAAAACCCGGTCGTAAAACAACAGCTTACTACACGATTTACAACATTGTCACTACTTGTAGTGACAATGTTGTAAATCGTGTAGTAAGCTGTTAGTACTGTCGATGGCCGACTGAACTGTCTTGACAGTTCAGTCGGCCATCGACAGTACTAAGTATTAACACAAATAATTTTACAACATTCTGTTGTTTATTTACATGTACATAGGACGTTGAGAAACCACATGACATGATCGACTTATTGCTACAGAACACCCGAGACACGTAAACATTAGCATAGTAAGTACAGAAGTAAGGCCTCTGCCTCGAAACTTGCGGGCAGCGGCGGCGGCGGCGGCGGCGCAGGAGCGGCAGGATCTAATGCGTAAAATCAAATGGACCGGCCCTCGAAAACAGCGGCGCAGCAGCGGCGCGGGGGCGGGCAACGAGCGGTGCACTCCAGTCAAGCGGTGACCGCCCGCGTGTCTGCACTGCAGTGTTGTGCGATTTATTTTTGTGACTTTAGGAATAAATTTGAATCAAAAAGATGTTGTCGCCATTGTTCAGACATTTCGTTCGCGAATAAAAACAAATATCTCGACGACGACACAACCACGAACACAACACTACGCCGCTATAGTGCCGCGCGATCTGCCCGCTGGTTACGAGAACGGGGTCTGCGCTGCCCGCGCCGCTTCCGCGCCGCCGCGCCGCCGCCGCCACGCTGCCCGCAAGATTCGAGGCAGAAGCCTAAGTACCTACAGTAGCGTTATTCTCCAAACTTCACTTCGTAATCTCGATTCTTCGACCGCCTCATTAGTCTGGTCATTTAGTTGCACGAATTGCTGCTAATCATGGAGTCCTAGGTTCGATCCTCAAGAAGTGCAACTGGTTTACCACCCCGAAGTCTGTATTCTTGGCCAACTACACGGCAATATCTATAATACCTTCTCACCTCTTAATAGGTATACGGGACTTAAACACAGATCGTCGGGAATCGTGGTCACTATTCGCTCCTACAGTGCCCCTTCTTAAATATCAGTTCTTTGTCACGAGCACACAAAATGTAAACAGCCATGTGTCGCTAGCTAAGTACATCTCTATAAAGCTTGCTTCACACCGCTGCTGCAGAGCTATACTTAGTTCTCTTTTAAAGTTAAGTAAACTCAGTATCAGTATTGTCTTTTTTTTTTTTCTTGTGTCGCTGGCAGTCTGAAGACTCGTACAGACTAGAGTGATATCGCGGGCGCGACGCGACACTAGTAGCACAATTTCTTTGTCGCTGCCTGTCGCGCCCGCGATATTGCTCGAGTCTGTTCGAGTCTTTAATCGTGTGAGCCCACAATTTTTTTTGTTACGGTATAATATTTACATAATTTAAAAGCTAAAAGTCTTAAAATAACAATAATAATACTTGCATTCCGGGATTGTCCTGATAGCCTTAAAATACCGCTCCACTTTTTAAGCGACTTATTGCGGTGCTCAACTTATTGTTAAACTACTTAGTCTCACAACTTTTCAAGTTCAACCACACTTTTAACCCCATTTAAAACAAAAGACTGCTGAGTCACTCTCAAAAACACAAAAGTAAACAAAATATTGTGCGTGAATGATTGACTTTTAAAACGTCAACCAATCAGAGGAGGTCTCGTTTTGGGCGCTCCGACCGGCCAATCGGCGTTCTTATTTCATAATAGCAAATGTTTCGCAATATTACTAGAGCGACTCATGATTTCGCAAAAACCCTATCTTTTTCCAGAAATATTGAGAAATGTTTTCACCATCGTCTAAATACCCGTGTTTACGCAATATCCCTAGGGTTTTCGCGAAAATTCGAATTATCAAATCATCCTACGACATATAAATATAGCCATATATAAATATGGCCATAGTTTTTCCACAGTTCTAAGTGACCAGTCGTCTTTAGCCACCCAAACCCATAATCCAATATCTTTGTTTCCATATCCTGCAATAGTCCTGCTCCAACCGGGGGTTGTCCTTGGGTGCACTTGCTTTGTGCATACAGGGATAATCGTCGGTTTGTGCCTCATCATTGGAAATTGTCTAAGAGGCCTCTGCGAGTTGGCATCGGCCCCTCGTATGCCTGCCTTCCAAAGGTCCCGAAATATGTCAAAGGCATTTTTTTAAATATGTACAAGGAAAGAACCAAAGGGCATCATAAAATTCGTCTGCATCGCTGTCAACAGGAAAAGTGCCCAAAATGCTGTCAGCATTGCCACATTGTATGGCAATGCTGATTTTTTCGTCAAAAAATAGGCCAGCTCTCTGGTCACGCGAAGAGTTGACCAATCGCTTGACGATGTATCGAAAAACTAAGTGGGCACTCGGACCCCATGGTCCTAGTGTTTCAATCCGAAACGGCTCGAACACATAAGTTCCACTAAGATTGAAGTATTTGCGCCGTTTTCCGCACCTGCAAAAGCCGTCCCAGCATAGCCCGCCGTGCTTGGAAAATGGGATAGCGCAAGGGTGTCCACAAATGAAGGCCGATATAACTTCTAAGGCATTATGGTCATTCCATCTGATCTGTTTCCATCATCACGTGCCAAGCCATTGGATTCTAGAACAGCTGGAACCACGGCGGTGATAAGAGCAAGATAGATGATTTCATGGATGCTGGCGTGTCGTGCTATCCGTCCTGCGCTCTTACTCCAAGATAGGCCACGGTGTTCGAGGCAGTCGACACCTTCATCACATTGGTAGCGATGCGCCCATGCATGGAGCGCTCAGATGCATACAAGTAGCGAGCCAAAAGGCGGAGTCACCCAGCATAGTGCCTATGTTGCCGTTAGCGCCTGAAGCCAGAGGCCCCACTCCCACTTACCCACAGGCAGAAGGCAGGCACGCTCAGCAGTATTGGTGGACATATTAATAAGATTATTCCGTATCAACCGGGCCGATCTGCATCTGGGCGAGCCATTTTCCAGGCATTCACCATATCGGTCAAGCACGGCACTTCAGAGTCAACCAGGGAATAGGCTAAAGTTTTCCCGGTCAACTTTTCAGTGCTGTGGACAGAGGACAGGAATCAGGAACGCTGGTAAACTAATACTAATACAGAACTTTAGTTACGACTTTACGAGTAAAGCTACTTTATCAGTCAGCATCCATATGTTCCAGAAGTTCAGGTATCCTGGCGACCCGTATCTACATGATGCTTAATCAAAGCCCGGTTTCCTCAGAGATATCGCAGTAGCTTTTCCGAGTTGTCCCGCTAATGGTAATGCTTAGGTAATTCGGATATATTCGTAGCGTGCGATGTGCTATGTACCTTACAGGTAGCCAGATAATGTATTCGTTGCTCGTAAAACAAATTAAGCAACGCGTTCAATGTCATTGCTAACTGATGCGCACGCGGCGATCGTTGTGAAATTACGCATCAGCGCCAAATTGGAACTATAAATTAGAATACCGACACACCCACGACGTTTAGAGTTCTTTATTATTGTTGCAATCTTTACTGAATCGATTTAATGATTACGATTTTCACTTCCAATCCTATTATGTGTTGGTATTATGATTCAAACTGTATAAATCAGGAAGATAGAATAGGGATGATGGACAAAAAAAATTTTTTTTGTCCGTCATGTAGATTATAAAATATATTGGACACGTATTTTTTCTTTTTTTAAGTAATCAAAACATTACGGCGCTACATTGAGTTCAAATGTGGCATGACGTCACCTCTCAGTAGATTATATACGTAGCTGTGACGTAACGAGCCCCCACTCCCCAAGTTTAATGTGTTTTATCTAAGTCATTTTTTATTAATATGTTAAAGCAAAAAATTCGTGTCTAATATTTTTTTATTATCTGATTGACGGACTAAACTGTTTTTCTTTTTTTTTTTTACCCAGGACACATTCCTATTCTGCAATCAAAGAAGTCTTTGTTTGCAGAATTCTGTCTACCCACGCAAGGAAACTACATAGAGAAAACTTTACGTTCGTCCGCAGACAGAAACAGCTGTATTTTGTCATTAAAAAAGAATAAAGAAAAGAAAGGATAACGTTTATTTGCGGTAAACATGACGCAAAAAAAAGAACACAAACTCCAAAAAAAAACAATTTGGGGAAAATAGGCGTCACATCCACGCAAAACGATCATACACATCAATGGAAGAGATCGCAGTATGCGATAAGGCCGCCCATTGTATATTTTATAGTGATTATGTTTTCCTTTTTTTTTTGTAAGGTACAATAAAGCATATATAATTAAATAAATAAATAAGTAATCAATGATTGTTATACATTCCAACTTTATTTTATACGTTAATATTTGGCCTGGGTAAGTACACATTACAATATGCTTGCGGAGAGTAAGATCTTGTAGATGTTGGTACATATATCAGGAGAAACATGGTTGTCTTTTGTTGATAAAGCTTGTTGTAAGCAATTTAAATACACGTTGCTTTCTTAATATTACTGCATGGTAAATTGTGTTTAAAACTACATCATCTACATAAGATTCCAGTTACTTTACTCTTAATCTGATCCAGCCTGTCCCTAGCTCCCTCCCCCAGCGACGCCCTAAGTCCAGGTCCGTACCCCACAGAGGTTGCCCTTAGCGTGTAGTCGCTTAGTATTTAAATTTTATGCCCTGGCCTTAATTCATTGAGGCACCCACAGGAAATTCCGGTTAAGCAGCTGATAGCCTCCTTGATTGAGAATACCTGCGAGATGCCATTCCCCAAAAAAACAAAAAAAGTTACTTTACTCAATTTTGTATGCAGAATTCCATGCCGCACAAACAATATTCAAAATTCCTTCATACATTCCTTCCTTAGATTTAAGAAACGACAGGTTTAGATAAACTTTAATCACAAGGGAATGTCCCGCTAATGGTAATGCTTGAAAGCCGTTTTAATTATTTTGTTTACTTAAACGTAATGGGTTTAAGTAAACAAAATAATTAAAATTAATTATTACGTTACAATAATAAAATCAATTTAAAAAAACCGGTCAAGTGCGTTTTGGACCACGCACAATGAAGAGTTTCGCAGTTGGGATGAATTTATCCCAAGTTATTATTTATTCTTCGAAATAACTGTTCTCCCATACATTCCACCTGCAAATGTAAGTTTGTACACATAACCTTGGGAGATTTAACATTTTATTTTAAGACCATTGACTTCTTATAGGTTTTCCTGTATTCTATAAGTATAGAACTATATACAGTTTTTTTTTTTTTTTTTCTAAATTTTAGACTCTCTAATTTTGGAGATAAGTATGGGAGGATATGGTAAATTTTCATCTATTCTCTAGTAACTATAAAACTAATTATTATAATATTATAAAAATAAAAACCTTGAGACCCTCGAAGTAAGGCCCTTTAATTTTATCACACACGATACAGTTTGCAAAACTTGTTTTTTTTCTCAATTGTCTCCCAAAGGAGTCCCCATATTCGAAATTCATTTATTTAATATAATTTCAACTTAATCAGTCCATTAGATTCGGAGCAAATTGGCTGTGACAGACGCACAGACGGACACAAGAGTGATCTCTATAAGGGTTCCATTTTTTTTTAAACCCTAAAACAGACCAAAAAAAAGATGAATAAAAACTAAAATAAATGAATATGAATATTTTCCACAAATACAGACAGTGTAAATAGATGTGCAAGAGTTCCAGACAAATAAGGTCAAGATTACACTTAGCGCACGTGCATAATTTCATCAATGAATGGCTAGACGTTTTTAAAGATGATTCAATATTCGAAGGTCCTTACTGAAAAATATCTACAGGAGAAAATTTTACGAGACAGTTGAAAATAAATATGTGTAAATTCAGCTGGTGGTAAACCTAGTAAGTCGGGGTGATGCTGCGTTATGATCATGTGACTCGGGTGTGGTACAGCGCCGGGTTGAGGCTGACTGCTGGCGTGGACCAGGAGAGGTATGAAGGGCTCTTCTTGTGGACCGGCCGAAAGTGCAGTGTGCTGTGCCACGATTGCTGATGAGACTGAGGGTGATGACTAGGTATGCGCGTCCGCTGCATGCTGGTGGTCAGGATACCCGTGAAAGCTGTGGGTGCTGTCTGGCTGTGTGACTCCCCGCCCGAAAGCTTGACGAAGGGATGATGACGTCACGCTGAACTATACCCGAAGTCTCTAATTCAGATAATTTATGTAAACAAAGTAATGTCAAGAAATGTCACTGTCAAAATGACAGGACAGTGGTGCAAAACATTTTATCATTAAATGTTTTTGTAAATAATTATCGATAAAATTAAAGTGAATTAATTATAAGAACTATGCAAACAAAATACCGTTGCCAAACAATGTTATTTGTAGTGTGTCGGAGGCACGGTATATGATAGTCATAATCAGCCCTTTTAAGCCCAGTGCTAGACGTAGGCGTCCCAAAAACGATTTCCAATCGAAACAGTTTACAGCCGTTTTCATCCAAAATGTGGCTAGATATGCTACTTACAATATGAATCTATTTATGAGAGTTGTAATATTAGTGTTGTTGAAGATGTTAAAAATTTGAAAATGTAATGCAATTTTACCAGTATCATAAAATATTTTATACCAGAAAATCTCCTTTTATTAATAACTTTGTTTAAAACCGAAAATTTATAAAAATGATGACGGTATGATTACTTTTTAATTATTATTTCTTAAAATCAGTACTTAAAAGAAAATAGAACCTCTTTTTTCGCAATTTTATGTGAATTACCATTACGAAGATATTTTTTTGTTATGTTATCCCCTTTGTTTACATAAATTATCTGAATTTCAGACTTTGGGTATAGCTGCTCAAAGGCTGTGCTAATGTCCATGTTCGGGGTCACCAGTGTAAAGGCATTAGAACAGGGTGTGAAGTTCACTCATCCTCCATAGATAAGGGAAAAGGGAGGATCCTCCGACCAGACGGGCGCTGTGCCTGGTAGGCAACTGCCCGACGGTAGATGTCTGGATGTTGTTGTATATGCTAGTCGCGCGGTAAACTCTGCGCGATGCAGGATTTGTATGACGTCAGTTCTTTGTTGCATAGTTCGCATGTGGCGTTATAGATGCCGCCACAGATAACTTTTGCTTTTTCTTGTAACAAATGCTTCAAAAACGACATCAAATGAGTCAGTAGTGGAGTTTCATAGTTCGAAATTACAAGCTTAAATGCTTGTATTTCTTATAAGTTTCAGTGACATTAATAATAATAATAATAATAATTTTTTTATTCGAGTAACCATGAGACTCGTACAGTGTTAGTAACAATAAAATAAACTTACAACTATGTTAGAGATACAATTAAAACAACAATTACACAAACACACATAACCTAATAATCATTGCTTCAGAATTCCAGCTGAGATACTTGAGCAACGACTGATGAAACAGCAGTCGAGCCTGTCAGCAATAACTCCCAGGATGCTGTTGGAACTGGCTCGCACCCTGCGCACCAAGGACGCACATCTTTTACGCATTAATGCATAAAAGCAATCTACGCGCAACTCCGCAAACATCCCTGATGCGCTACAGAAGCGAGGCAGCCCCATCAATCACACTGAAAGCATTATTATACTGTACGTGAAGGGCACTGTACGATCTCTGCGGAAAATGTAGCCACAGCCATTCACACAGGTCATTGATCGTCATTCACAGCCCAAATTCCCCCACTGCTGGCCTTTCTTATCTTGTCCAATTCCGACGCCCCTGTGCCAGCCTGATCAAGTTTCTACCCGCGATGGCAATTCCGTCTGCACTTACTGATTACTGAGTGACGAAATATCTAAATGTAAACACCTACACTGAAAAAAATAATTAGCCGAACTAATTAAGTTACTTCAAAAATAACTCAACTTTAGTTATAAGGAAATAAACTTTGCTTAAAATTAACAACACGATTTTGTAGTGTGCAAAACAGGGTTTTGTAACAGATAACATCTAGTTCGCAAGTCACAATTTTTGTGTAAACAGTAACCAAGTTTTTGCTAAACATTTCTTTCAGTGTAATACAACTTTTATTAAAAGTAAAATGCGAACAAGTTGGTAATACTAATTGTTGTTCTTTTTGAACAAGCAATTGGCTAATATCTCGGGTCCGCGCCCGTTCGACCCGCTTAGACTCGACCTAAAGAATAATACCTGGATATTTTTGTTTTGATAGGCGTAAAAACGTCGATGATAGTCAGACAGAAAAGGGTCGATTTAACGCTTGCACCAAAGAGATTGTAAAATTTAAATAATGTTTGGATAAATAAATAATTAATTAATTAATTACAAGTAACTACTTATCCTTTTTTAATAGGATAATATATAAGCTTTGTAGATCACAAATCACAGATTATTGTTAATTATCATTACGATCATAAAGCTAGTGGCACGGTAGTATTCCTTGAATCAGTCTTGATTTAATTATACTTACTTATATTTTACTTTCTTATCATATCGGCACCCTATATACCTACTTGCATTTTTGCCACGCTAGAAAGAGACCGAACCAGTTCGAACAATAAATAAATGAGCCGCTTCGTCTATTGTTTCCAGAAAACCTCATTACATAAAGCTAGATTTTTTAAACGAATTCACTGACTATCGATAAATTATATATTGTAACAAAATATTAAATATTCTATTTATAATACGTTACTTAGAATTAAAATATCACTTTGCCTGACTGTACAAATGGCACTGAATTGGTAGTAAAACCTGATATTATTCTTTGGGTCGAGTCTAAGCGGGTCGAGTGGACACGGATCCAGTATCTCAACAGTAACTGTTTCCAAACGTGCAATACTTAAATTCTGATATCATCAAGCCGATGACTAAGTGTGAACGCCTTTCACAACGATTAGCAGACAATAACATTCTCGCTAGTGACTCATCAACAAGCCGTTTTACGTTTGAATAGGATGTTATTAAGAATATTTTTACTAAATAACATACATAACATAATTAGCCTACAATTTCCCACTGCTGGGACTCAGGCCTCCTCTCTTCGAGAGGGAGTGGGCCATAATCCACCACGCGGGTCCAGTGCGGGTTGGTGGATGTCACATGTCTTCGAATTTTTGGTTCTAAGACATGCCGGTTTCCTCACGATGTTTCCCTTCACCGTTTTGAGAGCAGTGATGATGAAATGAAATACACAAAGTGCCTGCCAGGGTTTGAACTCACGCCCTAGAAGTAGGGGCCAATACCACTGGGCCACCTCTGCTCCAAATAATAGCAAGTATTGTTAAAAAAAAAAAACAAAAAAAAAATATAAACATATTTTTTTCTTTTTATTAATATATTATCACTAGCTTTAGCCCGCGGCTTTGCCCACGTGTAGGTCAGAAATTATTCCACGGAAAAATACTACTGGGATAAAAAGTATCCTGTGTCCTAACTCAGGTCATGGTCTACCCATGTGCCAAATTTCATCTAAATCCATTCTACTGTTTTAGTGTGAACAAACAAACTCACTTTCGCATTTAACGTATAATATTACTAGCGACTCGCCCCGGCTTCGCATGGTTGCATTTAATACATAATACTAGCTTTTGCCCGCGGCTTCGCCCGCGTGGATGTCTGTTATCGCGTAAAAAAGTAGCCTATGTCTTTCTCCATATCCCAGGCTATATCTCTGTCAAATTTCATGACGATCGGTTCAGTGGTTTAGGCGTGAAAACGTAATATACAGACAGACAGACAGACAGATAGACAGAGTTACTTTCCCATTTATAATATTAGTATGGATTTATATTTTTCATTTATTTCATTTAGCTACCTGTACACACGGCCACAAATCAAGCTATAAATTTCCAGTTTAGGCTGATCTCGCATTGTATAGGATTTCCGTACAATGCGAGGTTAGCTTATACTGGAAGTGTATAGCTTGATTTGTGGCCGTGTGTACGAGAAAATTGCTTTAAAATTTTGCCTGTACTAGCTACACATACCGGTGTATTGTGTATTATCATTAATGGGGGACACGGGCGATGGGGACAGCGGGAATACACTCACATACCTACAGTAATTCCTGAACCTTGGAAAAGTTGTGTGTTTCACAAATTGATAAACGTGAAATACTTAACCTAATCTTCTCCGTTTTTCATCATTAATTATAACAACGGTAGGAGCAAACTCGGATGCACAAGTTACTCGCGAAAAGACGTAAAGAAGTAGTCTATGACGATCACTAGGACACAACAAAAAATATAAGTAACACCACGTAACTGCAATGTCATGGAAATCAATGAGCGCCTACGTAAATAAATAATTAGTTTAACATCCTGAATGATTTATTTACAAAAAACAAATTCAGACTTGCCTTGACTTCTACAACTGCAGTCAAAGTCAAAAGCCAAAGATTTATTTGCAGATAAATATGGTTACATAAGTTCTTAACAATGGTAGTATAATGTAGCTTAACATATTCAATCATAACATAATGACATGCAAATTTTTGGTAGGTATGCACACACACATGCTACTTCTGTTGAATAGAAGAATACCTTCCGGAAGACATGCTGCTATCAACCGTGATAACACTCGGACTAGGGGTTCAAATTAGACTGTAATCACAAATCCGTCTAAGCATAGTAATGACAAGAATACAGCTATAGTTGACTGTCACGATATCGTGCGGATTTTTCATTTTCATCGTCAATTCAAAGGGTTATTAAAACTTTACAAGGTTCTCGTTCAATGGTAACTAGAAGTGAAATTATTATGATTATAATATGTCCCTGCTTATTGATGACTTAAATTACTTAATAAGTTAGGGCTGCCATCCGTCCAGTTTTCCCCTAATTTTTCCTAGTTTAGAGGGCGTTCGGGGAGCGTCCGGAAGGGGTTATGTCAGGGGTATCCCAATTAATTGGAAGATAAGCAATAAATAAAATATTTTTACAAATTCCTACTGGAAAAGAAAGACATACTATTAGCTAAAATTTGAAACTGAAAAGTACCAAAATAAGTAAAAACAACTAAACCAAAAATTCTAATTTTGATGATTTGATGCCAAAAAGAAGAGTGTTCCTAATTATTCTGTTACCAGATTACTTACTTCATATAGCTTCACTCTAGGTATTCTGACTACCTCAGAAAGAGAAGATCGAGAGTCTATAATATTATTTGACTATTTGTTTGACATTGTTAAATAAAGCGCAAATAGGCTGATAAAATGGATTAAAAAAAAACAAATTTAAACTTGTGCAAAAATATTTTTAGGGGTGTCGTGGAAAAAAAACTCAATTTCACCTAAATGTCCGGGGTTTTCTAAGTTTTTGTCCGGCGTCGGCAATATAGGTGATGGCAATATACTAAGTTCATTAAAATTAGAGCAAAATCCGCTATATTTTTTTTCAAAAGGATTTTGCCCTACTGGAGCGGCACCCGATTCAATACAATGAAATGTAGCGACACGTATATGTGCGATAATGTGCATTGATCGACGACCGTGACACGAGACGTGTGACCCCGGCCCTGTTCACACTCACCTTACACTTCGAACCACTACTTTTTAGGGCTATCACAGCATGTCCAAGTGTCCACTGACATTCAGTTTATTTGGTTTCCTTCCTTTCTGCCGTAATAAGATATTGTAACAAAAAACTTGTAATCCCGGAAGGATTTGGCAGAGGTGTACTTTATTTACCCACCACGTTTCGACAGTTATCATTAAGTTCCATTTAAGACGCAGATATAAAGTGACCTTGAATATAGCTTGCGTGTTCTGTACTGAGCTCACGCAACGCGTCGTATGTCCAGCCAGTAACAGGACTCGCCCACCCAGGAGCGCTGTCACAAATATAATATTAATGCGTCTTGAATTATTATTTATTTTACACTAGCTTTTGCCCGCGGCTTCGCCCGCGTTCTCCATATCCCAGGCTATATCTCAAATTTCTAACTTGATATTAATTTTAAAGTGATTCACTATGAGAATAGAAACCGAAACAAATGACAATTATTTAATATAATAAAAGTACTTATGTTCTGAACGTCTGATGAGTCTTTACCTAAAGATAACAAACACAAAACCAAAATACGAAATTTCACTCAAAGCAATCAATTTTACCAAATTACAACACGAAATAAAAATGCGACACTAATATTAATTTTAAAATAGTTCACGTAAATACCGACAATGTGAAAACAAAACGAATTAACCTCCAAACTGTTGCATGATACACCGTTTGTGCTGAAAAACGCTCGAAATGTCTAATGAACACCATTGGTGCATAACTTTTCTCAGGATCACGTTCGCAATGGACGAAATATTTGACATTTATGTTGTACCTGCAACACGATCTGGCTGTAGAATTCGATTAATCGACTAATACTTGACCGGTATTTATACATTTTAGCGGGAACACCACTAAACGAACGAAAAAAAAAATAACAAAAAAAAAACTTCTTTGGTCATGTGGCGGTGTGGCGCGATGCATATTTAAACATTCATCAAGGTCATACGTGCGTAAAGTAATGGATTCAATGAGAAAACGATTTAATCATAGAAGAATCTTATACAGAATTACTAAGAAATAAGTGTAGATTTCGTATTGAGTGTTAGTATATCGAAAAGTGATAAATATGTCAGTGAAAAAGTAACGAAAGTTTTGTAATGCACAAATTTTAGTCATATGGCCGCCGTGTTTAGTAATGTTTTTATGATAAATATTCTTGTATACTGTTTGAAATCGACATAAGTAGCTAGCTTATTTATCTGCGAACATAATTTGGCTAATAGCTACTGATATTATAGCGTATTGTTATCGTAATCATATTTCCAAGAGTAAAATTCGGCAAACAAATACCTACAAAAAGACAATAAAATGGATATAGTATGTTATCCTTAAGAGATAGACATATGCCATCGCGGACTTTTCTGAAGACCTTTATAAGATACATAATTCCACTATACGTTATTTTGTTATAATATCTCAAAGGGTTGGGACAGCGTTTTCGTTGAAAGCTTCCAGACGGCTTATTTTTTTCCGACACCTCCAACAAATATCGTTAATTTATACAAAAATGTATACAAAAACTTAACTAAACACTTTGAACTCGCTTCACCTAAGTTTCTACGGTGAGGTTTTTTACAGAATAGCGCTAAAGTACAATGATGTTGAAGGTCCGCGGCCGTATTTGTCGTATCCAAAAATTAAAAATATATGTCATATACAACGTGTTTTTTTTCATATCCCATAACTCTAGGGTTATATTCTATGAGTAAAAATAATACAAAAAGTCCTAGATTATGTGGTCCAAAAATGCATAGTTTCGAAGATAATTATCATCAATCATATTAATTTAGGTAAAAAATTGTGACCCGTATGACGAATTGTTACTTTTGCGACGTTGCCTAACTGATGAAACTGTGACCCTCGATGTATGTAGGTATCTAAGTTTCATTGATAAATACGAGTAATTCATTTTCATTCAAACCAATCATTAATATTTAAAGCTAAGAAAATGTGACGTTGTCATATTTCACGTAAGGGTGTTTTACATTAATAATCGTGACTTTGTCGATTTTTTTTTTAATAAAAAAAAAATAGAATAAAAAAATAATTTATATGCCAGTTGATTCTTTGATATGGTCTCATTCCTACCCTAGAGTTATGGGATATAAAAAAAAAACACCTTGTATAGTACAGCTGTAGACGGTATGATAAAATGTACGGGATTTTGAAGTGTTCATAATCATGACATTTGCATATAGTCAAGAGTCCCGGAACGTGTTAAGAATGACTTCACTAGTGTCCGGTAGTAGCTTACCCTGGGTAAACAGATTATCCAGTCGGCAATGTAAAAAAAAAAAAATAATGTTGTTGGTAACAGTGACAGAAAAGCTGAAAGGAAATCGTACGTGACTAAAAGTGACGAGTATAAATGTTGATGGATGAAGAGGGGGAGGACGCCAAAGAAAAGATGGATGGATTGTGTGAGGAATTATATAATAAGGGAATTATGGGAGCGTGACGGTTGCTAGGAGAGACTGGACGAAGAAAACGTGATGCGCTGACCTCAAGTAACATGGGACAAGGGTAGAAGGATCACTGGATCCTATCTTAAAACTTTTGAAATATATACTGTGTACATTGTTATTTGTGGAACAAAATAAATAAAATTTATTAAAACTTATTTATTACTAGCTAAACCGACAGACTTCGTTCGTCAAAAGCTATAGTATAAACTCCACTACTCTACTCTACTCTACCCTACCCTACCCTACCTACCTACCTACCTACCCTACCCTACCCTACCCTACCTACCTACCTACCCTACCCTACACTACCCTACCCAACCCTACCCTACCCTACCCTACCCTACCTACCTACCTACCTACCCTACCCTACCCTACCCTACACTACCCTACCTACCCTACCCTACCTACCTACCTAAAACTTAAAAAAATATAGTAGCCGATTCTCAGACCCACTGAATATGCATATAAAATTTCATAAAAATCGGTCAAGCCGTTTCGGAAGAGTATGGTAACTAACATTGTGACACGAGAATTTTATATAAGATTTTATCATGAAGAATCATTACTATCATGCGTGCAGTGTAAAAGCTTAATTTTTTATTTTATTTGTATAGATTTATCCTAAAAATTAGGAAAATATAAACAAAAAAAAAAAATTGTCTGTTTGTAATGTAAAAATACAAGCTTTTTACTAAATTCATATGAAAGTATAAACGGTACTTATACTCGTAACAAAAAGGGATTTTCACTGGCAGATGTTATAAGGAGTATCTTATATAGGCTACTTTTTGTTAGAAAACGCTACGAGGGTAAAGCCGTGGCTAAGTTGCTAGTATTATGATATGTTTCTTCCCAACTTTTAATTATCTAACTACACAATTTGGGTTTCTGCGTCCGAAAGAGTGCCTTAGAGGAAAAACCTGATATTTTTCAGATAAAAAAAAACTCGTTCTTAGGTCTATTTTAATATTAGAATTAAAGTATAATGATTTAATTGCATATACCATTATATCGCAAATCGTTCTAAAACCTATCTCTGGATTATTTTATGTGAGATAAATATGCCAATTTTCGGCTAATCTTTCGTTTCAAATTGAGCATCATGAATTTAACACAACATAGAAATTAATAGGTATCTACATATTGACGTCAAACTGGCAGTCTATAAAATATTATAAGATGTTTAATTAACAAACAAAATTAACGATCTTACACCACTTAACAAAGTCAAAGTCAAAACATTTATTTTAAATAGGCTCATAAAAGGTACTTTAGAACATCAAAATTTACAAAAATAAATAAATTGATGTAGTAATAGTTGCCCCTTCCAAAAGGTATATCTACGTATGGAGAAGAATGAGCAAGATACTCAAAACTTACTCACGTTTACTTTACTCCATCACTACATATTATAAAACAAAGTCCTCCGCCGCGTCTGTCTGTCTGTCTGTCTGTTCGCGATAAACTTTAAAACTGCTGCACTGATTCTCATGCTGTTTTCACCAATGGATAGCTTGGTTCTCGAGGAAGGTTTTAGTATATCATTTGTTAAGTTTTTGTATGAATTAACGATATTTGTTGGAGGTGTCGGAAAAAAATAAGCCGTTTGGGAGCTTTCAACGAAAACGCTGTCGAAACCCTTTGAGATATAACAAAATAATGTATGGTGGAATTACGTATCCTATAAAGGTCTTCAAAAAAGTCCGCGATGGCATATGTCTATCTCTTAAGGATAACATACTATATCCATTTTATTGTTTTTTTGTAGGTATTTGTTTGCCGAATTTTACTCTTGGAAATACGATTACGATAACAATACGCTATAATATCAGTAGCTATTAGCCAAATTATGTTCGTAGATAAATAAGCTAGCTATTTATGTGTATTTCAAACAGTATACAAGTATATTTATCATAAAAACATTACTAAACACGGCGGCCTTATGATCAAAATTTGTGCATTCCAAAACTTTCGTTACTTTTTCACTGACATATTTATCACTTTTCGATAAACTAACACTCAATACGAAATCTACACTTATTTCTCAGTAATTCTGTATAAGATTCTTAAGATTAAACCGTTTTCTCATTGAATCCATTACTTTACGCACGTATAACCTTGATGAATGTTTATATTAAGCACCGCGCCACACCGCCACACGACCACAGAGTACAGACGTATTTTGTTTTCTTTTTTTTTTCGTTCGTTTAGTGGTGTTCCCACTAAAATGTCAACCCGTCAAGTATTAGTCGATTAATCGAATTCTACAGCCAGATCGTGTTGCAAGTACAAAATAAATGTCAAATATTTCGCCCAATTGCGAACGTGACCCTGAGAAAAGTTATGCACCAATGGTGTTCATTAGATATTTAGAGCGTTTTATCAGTACAAACGGTGTATCATGCGACATTTAGGAGGATTTTTGTTTTCACGTTGTTGGTACTTACGTGAATTATTTTAAAATTATTATTTGTGTCGCACTTTTATTTCGTGTTGTAATTTGGTACAATTGATTGCTTTATGAATTTGAGTGAAATTTCGTATTTTGATTTTGTGTTTGTTATCTTTGGGTAAAGACTCATTCACGTTCAGTACTTTTATTATATTAAATCATTTATTTCGGTTTCTATTCACATAGTGAATCACATTAAAATTAATATTAAGTTAGAATTTTGAGATATAGCCTGGGATATGGAGAAGGACATAGGGTACTTTTCTATGCGATAACCGACATTCCACGCGGGCGAAGCCGCGGGCAAAAGCTAGTTTATTATAACATTAGACAAATAACTGCTCTCACCCTTTCGTTATTTCGATGTAAACGTTTAATTAACTCTGTTATTTCACGATAAATACAAAGCACTGTAATCTATTTACCATTTACATTAAAAAAATTGGTTGTCTGTAAAGTTGGTTTACGGACGATAGTTTAACGCGCAAGCGTACAATGAGCGTAACGGGACAATGAATGTAACGGGACAATGAGCGTAACGGGACAATGAGTCATCCTTTTTCGTGCACGCAGCCGGCGATCATCGATTTATTAGACGTTGTCACGTCAAAAAATAACTCTAAAGTGCAGTAATTTCAATAATATTACACAATAATTGTCGTTATTTAGCCGTTATTTGTCTAATGCTATAGTAAATGGAGTATAGGTACCTATAAGTAGGTAATCATTCCAGCCTATTGATGTTGTTCCACTTCAGGGCAAAGGCCTCTTCTTTATTTTGTAACTATGGTATGTCACTGGTCAACCTAGGAAGTTGTCGTCCGCTTAACCGGACTTACTTGTAGGTCCCTCAATAAATTAAGTCCTCAAGCCAGGGCAAAAAACTTATAAACTATACTCCATTTACTATAGCATTAGACAAGTAAATGCTAAATAACGACAGTTATTGTGTAATATTGTTGAAATTACTGCACTTTAGAGTTATTTTTTAATGTAAATGGTAAATAGATTACAGTGCTTTGTATTTATCGTGAAATAACGGAGTTTATTAAACGTTTACATCGAAATAACGAAAGGGTGAGAACAGTTATTTGTCTAATGTTATAATAAATGAAGTATAAGCGACTACACGCTAAGCCGCCCCTGTGCGGTATGGACCTCGGTTTAGGACGTCGCTGGGGAAGGACATAAAGGAACAGGCTGGATCGGATTATAAAAGCCTCTTCTCACACAGAGATGGAATATGTATGCAGCAAAAGAATATAAATAAATATACCGTATGTCGCCAACCCTGGTTATAATGACGATAACCGATAGGACAATCTGCCTTATAACTGCTACTTTATGACAAGTTAATAGTAACTTGACTTAAGCGTTACTTATAGTTATTGACGTGAATTATATCGTTTACAAGGTTCGAGTAATGAGGATACAGCCATTATGTAAATCTGATCGGAATTGATGAATTATGTGACTACAAATGTGCTGTAAATCTCTTTGCCAAAAATATAATTGCAATCGACTCCCATTATTGTCTGTTTAACTCCTGACGGAAAATCTAGCGCTATAACAAAATATTGGTATCTTAACAGGCTATTAATTGAAACCTACATAGGTATATTACCATTCTTAACGAATAATATTTTGTCAGATATAGTATTTTGTAGACAAATTGGCCGTAACGAAAAATATAAAATGGGGTTAGCCTAGCGCAATGTAGATACCACAGAACCACAGTCATCTGGATCTTCAAAATCCATCAACATGTGGCGGTATCAACAATGCCACATGCGAACTATGCATCAAAGACCTGACGTCACAAATCCTGCATCGCGCTATCAGAGTTTACCGCGCGACTAGCATATATACAACATCCCGAGATCAACCGTTGGGCAGTTGCCCACCAGACACAACACCCGTCTGGTCGGAGGATCCTCCCTTTACTATAGAGTATGAGTGAACTTTACATCCTGTTCCACATACCTCTAAAAACAAAAGCAACGGCGACGGTGACCATTTGTCGGTTCACTATAATGATCTTGACTTTTGTATTACGGTTCTATGCATCTAATATAAAATTTTTCAATGTTTTTTTTTTTTTAATTACACTTGTCTAGTGGAATCTAGCGCTTTTTTTTGTGAACTTAGCGCCCAATACTCGAATGGACCTGGCAGCACTGGCGTGTACCTACACATCTGTCCCGGGAAATAGGCGTGATGTTATCGGTTGATTTGTTGTTTTATTTTTCTGATTGGTAGGCTGAATAACAACTGCTCATCAAATCACAAGACAATCTGAGGGGTGATTCACGTATTTTGAGAACCTTCGCTTTCTAATGTGAGTCTCAATCTGCCAAAAATTAATGGATTTCAGGAACCAGGGTCTCATAAGCAACTGTGGTTTTAATTATTTCAATCATTTAGGATTTTGTGATAACTTACCTACGGTAGGCAAAATGTTGCATTGTAGCTTTATTTACAACATTCTCGTGGTAAGAATAAGATAATGACATAAATTACTAGAATTTTACTGCACAATATTATCATATCGTTGCGTTATTTTTACTTTACAATACATTTCTAGGTATTTCCCAAATCATACTGTTTTTATTTTGCAGCTCACAATACTTATTTAAGTATAAATTGATTTTTAAGTGGTAGTCTATTAGAAAATAATTAATTAGCTTTATAAATCCTAACAGACATTTTATAAAATACTGCTAACCTTTTGCATACATTCAAAATAGGAAAGTCTTTTTTTTTTTCTAGTTAAAAATAAAAGTAAAATATCGTATGTTTATATTAAATACCAAGCCAAATTACTGCCCCCTGACCTATTGCAATATAAAATTGATAATTTATTGTTTGATTAACGATAAACAATCGTTTTTAGGATGGTTATAATAGAGAACCTAGTTCCTTAGGTATTCGTTTAGCTGTTTTTGCAAATGTTTTGGAATCAAAAGACCACACAACGAACATATTGCTAAGTGAGATAATGGAATGCGCATAGTATAAAACCTCCGAGATCATAAGATTCCGCGGCTGACCACACAATAACAACGTGCTCGGAGTGTTTAACTGTACAAATAAAGTAGGACACTTGGATTTCCCAATCACGAGCGCCTTAGCCATCTAATTTTCCCGTCGCCACTAAACTAGAGACAATAAAGTCGTTAAATTTAAAAGGAATACGTCTTTTATGGGCATGGGCGTGTAGGGGGGGATGGATAGTTGGCAGGATGTCGTCTCGGGCGCAGAGCATGAGCGCAGTGGGTTTTCTGAAGGCTGCGGCGCGTGCCGCATGCCAACACCGACAGTGACCTCGTGCGACCCTATTAAAACAAGATACATCGTGAATCTCACGTAGTCACCAGAAGACATCATGAGGATCATCTACACGTGCTTGTGCTTTGCCTCTGTGCTGAAGATCGTTCTGCCGGCGCCGGCGGATGGGTTCGTGTTCCCGGATGATAGGAGGCGGGAGAAGAAGCTGGAGCCAGTGATCACTCCACCCGTTCTACCTGTTTTGGAACATTTGGAACGTGATCCGAGTACTTTACTGCCGCATGAGAGGCGGGCTCCGGGACCTAGTCAAGTGAAACCGAGGTTCGGTTCGTTCGGCGGAGGTTTCAACGTAGCTCCCTCTGGAAACGGCGGTTTGACAGCGAGTGTGAGCAGCAGTGCGAGTGGGCTTGGTGCCAGCCAATCAGCGTCGCAATCCTTCTCGTTTGGATTCAACGAAGGCTTCAGCGGCTCGCACTCCGCCAGCCAAGCGTCGTCGTTCAATGGTTTCGGAAGGTCAGTCACCTTATTGTTTACATAAGAATTTAGATGAATGAGATTGATATAACATTATTATAATAAGGCGTATTTAAATTTAAAAAAAATTAAACGAAAAGTTGTGTACGAGTAGTCATACTCGTATTCGAAGACAAAGATGACTGGCAAAATGTAACTTAATTCGTAATTTTCGATAAGGTATGGTTATCAAAAAAATTGCGGTTTATTTTTATTATTAACGGTATCATTCCATGTTGACACTGGTGCCGATTCTCTTGTACACCGAACTAAACTAACTAAACTATCACTAAAATTCCTTACTTTTGGCTATGAGAATCTTAAAGCTATTCTGGAAACAAAATTCTCTAAATTTAAAAATAAGTTTGACACAACTAAATCGAATTTGACAATAGTGACTACTCGTACACGTGGTATTTTTTTTTCTTTTGTCTTCGCAACGTTGTACTTGTTTGCCTATGATTTTTTTCAGAGCCGGAGGTGCGCATGGGGGGGCAGCCGCGACGTGTTTTTTATGGAATCTTTCAGTTTTTGTGTGGAAAATTAAAAAAAAAATTACCTACATGTAGAGTATTAGCGGTTTAAGGGTCTCTAAAAGGGGGTCGAAATTTTCATTATTTTTGCGATAGGACGCACCATTTTCGAGATATAAGCAAAAGAAAAGAAAAAAAAAATATTGGGATAAACACGAAATATTTTAAATGATACACCTATAGGTGGTAAAGAAGCCATGGAAATGATTTTTTTTTATCTGTGTACATTATTTAAGAAATTAAATAATTTAAAATTACTTGCTAAGATGATTAATTATCAAAATTCACCGCGCTCGTGCCGCCGCCCCCACCGCACCGTTCGGCGTCACCGCGTCGAGGCGGGTCATTCATAGAAGTAAATACAATTTTTTTTTTTTCGCAAAATGACTCAAGCAATTTTAAAATTATAATAATTATGTAAAAATATAGAACACTTAGATAAAAAACAAATTTCGCTGCTGTGGATTTTTTACGACCTAAAGATGTTTCTCTTAAAATATTTCGTGAAATACACCATAAATACAGTACTGGTTTTGCACCAGAAGTCGAGGTGATTTGTGTGAATTTTAGTTCATGAAAACTAATTTTATTCCACACCTTTTTAATCGCGATTAAAAATAGTCAGATTTAGTTAGAAAATCTAAATTTTAGTTTAAAAACGTCAAATTCAGAATAGCAAAATCGCCATTTTCACTAAATTAAAAACTCAGTACCATCTTAGAGCTGTCAAACTAAAATATAGTTAAGTTGTGTCACTTTAGTCAATTTCAGAATAGAAAATGGTCGTTTGACAGGAATAAACTAAATTTTGGTGATTTTTAGTCTAGTTTAGAGAATTTTGTGACAAGAGAATCGGCACCACTGTCGGATTGACTTCCACTGGTTGGTGTTATAAATATCCCACTAAAAACATAAATATGAAAATGAGAGCCAAGTTTAATATTATGATAATTTTGGTGTGGTTGTCGACTTCATCGGCAAAAGAATTGAGTTTTAAATGGGTGCCAAATTCTGTAGACAATCCTGAAAATTATATAAGAACGTATAACATAGTAAATTTAAAACACAATTTCTTGCTTTTTTTTTTCTTCTGCTACTACAATGTTTGAAAAAATATGACGTTTTAAATTTGAACAGTCGAATTATTTACACAAAGAAAATAACTTATGATCTATTGAACCTCAATATTTGACCTGGCTAGTTGCTAATCAAATATTTAGAAGAATCTGAACCTTACAATTTAAAAACAATAATTTGCATAATAACATAAAGATGATAAGTTGATTGGCTACATATAAGATGACTAGTATGTGAAAACGGGTGCTGCTCGCCAGGGCCTCAAGCTGATATTACAATAGTGTCAGAATGGTCTATCATTGATTTCATAAATGTTGATTTTGACAAGTTTGGTAATCTACTAATATAATGGCGTCATTATGACTTTCCAATGGTCAGCCACTGCCACTCACTGACAAATGAAACTTCCTACTAAACTTCCAAGTTCCTACTACTTCAGATTGCTTATAGTGTTATAAGCAATCTGAAGTAGTAGGAACTTGGAAGTTTAGTAGGAAGTTTAGTATAAATGTTCAAAATGCCATTGTAATACAATTCTATTACGAGATCATTGACCGACCAATGATCGACCATTATGAATTTAGCAGATTACGAACTTTTAGCAAAATGACAATGGGATCGTGATGGAGTGACGAATTTATAAAAATAGCAGACTTGGGCCCCAGTTCTCTTGTCTTTTCTTGAACTTGGCTTGACAAGCTCCCGCGTGTCTAAATCCAGTTGTCACATTGGGACAATGAAATACACTTCGCAGTTTCTTTATTTGTTCAACCATTATTGTGGAGCTAAAACAGGGGTTTCCCAAATTGTGACTCAACGTTTCACAGACTTAATTCTACGGTACTCGGACATGTGTATTACATACTTATGTAAGTATATGTCCATACTTACATAAAAAACGCGTCATTAACATAGTTGTTTTAACTTATACAACTTCTAAAAAACTTTAATTGAAATAGTTTTAACCAACTTACTGTTTACCTACTGACGTAAATAACAGAACATTATGATAATTTTGATAAATTATAAAGAGTATTAGTATTTAAATGATTCAGTACTTTTAGAAACCTTTCCCTCGAAAGGGTTAAAAAGGGTTTTAAAGGTTTCAATAGGTTATACTCCATTTACTATAGCATTAGACAAATAACGACAGTTATTGTGTAATATTGTTGAAATTACTGCACTTTAGAGTTATTTTTTTAATGTAAATGGTAAATAGATTACAGTGCTTTATATATATCATGAAATAACGGAGTTTATTAAACGTTTACATCGAAATAACGAACGGTGAGAACAGTTATTTGTCTAATGTTATAATAAATGGAGTATAGGTTACCTGAATGATTAAATTAACCTAAAGTGATGATTGTCTTTCGGTTTCATGGGGTTAGAAACGGTCAAGTCGTACAAGATGTTACACTCTCCTTATGGGTAGCCAGGTAGCCGAATGAACGACTTAACTCTAAGTGGGGTGTGGTGCTACGTAACTGTCAATGTTAATGTCTAACCGGTAATTCTGGTGATTTTTACTTATACCTACGGCTTAGAGCGTTATCACCGTTACCGTTTTATTTACACAAAGAAAACCGGCTGCCTGGGTTTGAACCTGGCCACCCCTGCTCTCCAATGCTCACAATCAATGGTTAAGGGCGTTATCACACTAGCATTTTGTCTCTGTTTTTTATCCGCATAATACATAACTATACAAATTAAATTCACTACCGTAGAACGGGACTATTTTGATTTTCGGGGGTTATTTGGAATAAAGTAATTGTAAGATTTGAGTTGACATAAAATCTACCAAAACACCATAGACAGCTTTTATTTTATTTCTGGTCTTGGTTACTTTTCTTCGTACGAAGATCACAATTCGAATTTATGTCAACTCATTGCTTTGTTCCAAAAAACCCCCGAAAATCCAAATAGCTCCGTTCTACGGTATGTAATATAAACATAATTTAGAATATTCATATATTAAGTTATTAAGAAAATGCTCCAATTTAACACATCTTTTTTCCAGATCATTAACACTACTCGTTTAGACGTGATCTTCAGTATAAAATGATTAAAAGTCGGTTATCGTCGTCTTAAACAACAAAAGATGCTATCCACTTTCAATTTCAACAATAATATTAAACCGGTTTTGTCTTTTCAGCGGCTTCAGTGGTAGCCAGGCGAGTAGTCAAGCAGCTTCATTCGGCGGGTCCGGGCTCTCAGGGTCAGGTGCTGCTTCTTCGGCCTCGGCTCTCGGCAGTGGGTTCGGTGGAAGTGGGAGCCAGAGCCAGAGCGCGTCCTCGGCTTTCGGCTTTAACTCCCTAAACGGCTTCCAGCAGCAGCAGCAACCTGATGTGAGTAGAATTGTTTTGAAATTCAGTTCAGTTGACTGAATAAGTCGTTCGATGGTCGGCATGAAACGGTTTTGATTTAGGAATAAATGAGAGATTCATACAAAAACAAAAACATATAATATCAAGATAAAACAAGACCAAGAAAATAATTTTGTTTGTCATATTATTTTGCGAATATCGCAAAGATATCATCGATATACCTACGATACGATATAGATAATTTCGTAAACCAAGAAGATCAACTTGACGCCGATACAGTACAAAAGCGTGCTCAATGGAAAAGAAGGACAATGTTGGCTGAAAGTTTGCTCAGTAGAAAACAAGGATAAAGATGGCCTACCCTAAGTATTATATATGGGACGGTCTAGGAGGAAGAAGATTAAAATAAAAACAAAAATTCATTAAAATAAAGGAAGGTACCTAATATATATGTATGTTACCTTGTTAATTTGTTCGACAATCTCCTTCTTGAATAAATAACATTGTTGATGTGTCAAAACCAGTCAATATGAAAGCTTTAGAAATTTTGGCCGGTGTAAAAAATTGGAAATCTCTAGGTAATCAAAATATATTTCAATCTATATCTGTTATGTAAAATTTAAAATGCAGATTTTATATTATTGTAGTCACCATATAACTTTCTAAAGACATATTCTATTCTAATAACAATTTATTTTCACTTTCCAGTTCTTCGGCGAAGGCCTCTTAGATGTCAGGCATAGAGGAGTCCCCAACTTCCCCTTCCCCAATTTTGGGGGCAGAAGCAAGGGGGTCGGTGCTGCGGCTTTCCGAAGCGGGAAAAGTGGTCCGTCATCGAGAAATAGGGACGATTTTCTGGCGGTTCTCGTCTCTGACTAAATGACTCGGGTAGCAACGTAGGTTAATTGGAAGAATGGTTCTTGAGGAAAAAAAATATATGTAAGGACCATTAAAAAAAAATTGGTCTATTATCATTCACCATTGAGAAAACTCGGTGAATGATACTAGTCCACGTATCCTCAGTTTTCTCTCTGGTGAATGATACTAGTCCAAATATTATGGAATGGAATGAACACCAACAACCACGTGACCGCGTTTAGTGTCATAATTCCTTTGCAAACATTATTATGTATGTTATGCTCGCAATGATTTCATAGTCACCTCTACTTTACGTAAAAAGGCATCGTGTGTAAAGACCCGAAGAATTTGCTACTTGTAGTAAGTTTTGAATAAGTACGTACCGTTCAGTCATCGAAAAACTATTTATTTTTAATGATAAGTATCATTGACCTTAACTTTACAACGCCGCAATGCAGTTTTGGCATCGAAAAGCAACAGATTTTTTAGATGTTGTGTGGGATTTCAGGCTCTTTTAGGAATCTTTTACCTATTCGACCAACAAAAGAGTTTGATGCACATAAATAGAAGTTTTCCGACTGTTTAACATTCCAATTCTAATAAGGTTGCTTCATTATATTGAAAGAGTGCCATACATTTTGTAATTTATTTAAATTAATTACTTATTTCGTCAAAATTAATTTGGACCAGAGTAGTTACCTACTTATTATTGGCCTTTTGGTATTTTTTAAATAATTCTGGAAGTAATCTTCTAAGCACTGAACAAACTTCTTTTAATCTACCTGCATAGAAATAAGAACTTACTCATAGACTACGATTTATTTATTGATTTATTATTTAAGTTGTTGTGTTAATTTAATATTATTTTGTAAAATAAATAATGTATCCTAAAATTGTATTTTGAAACCGCTGTTTTCCTTGTCCACTAGTCAAGACAGAAACTACCAGGGCTTCAAGTCTGCTATTACAATAGTGTCAGAATGGTCTATCATTGATTTCATAATTGTTGATTTTGACAAGTTGGGCAATCTACTAATATAATGGCGTCATTATAACTTTCCAATGGTCAGCCACTGACACTCCATTGAAAAAATAGGTAATCTCGTACATAATGACAAATGAAACTTCCTACTAAACTTCCTACTACTTCAGATTGCTTATAACACTAATAAATAATATGTAAAAATATATATAAACTAGCTTTTGCCCGTGGCTTCACCCGCGTGGATGTCGGTTATCGCGTAAATAAGTAGCCTATGTCCTTCTCCATATCCCAGGCTATATCTCTGCCAAATTTCATGACGATCGGTTCAGCGGTTTAGGCGTGAAAACGTAACATACAGAGAGACAGACAGACAGACAGATAGACAGACAGAGTTACTTTCACATTTATAATATTAGTATGGATATGGATGAAATCTGGCATGAATAAATGTTCAAAATGCCATTGTAATACAATTCTGTTACGAGACCATTGACCGACCAACGATTGACCATTATGAATTTAGCAGATTACGAACTTTTAGCAAAATGACAATGGAATCGTGTTGGGTGACGAATTTATAAAAATAGCAGACGTATGCTTCAACTATGCATACAGGATACAGGGATAAATTAAATAAGGTGTTAGTCGTAATGGGTATATTTGACAAATGCTTGCACTGACTGGACAGGCCCACTCTTTGTGTAGTTCTTTCCTTAAAAGACCATTTCTGACACGGATCTACATTGTCCTCAGGTCCTCATGAGTCCTCACTGACCAAGATTATGTCTGGACTTTAAAAGAGACTTTGACCCCTGGGTTTGTTTCGCCATTTCTTCTTAGGGGTAGTATCAGATAGGAAATGTCGACTCCATCTAGCTTAATTTTTTAATATGTCGTGTAATAGTAATTCCGATATCCTATTTCTTGGAGACCTTTTTAAGGTGTACAATACTGTAGTACATTATTTTGATCTATCTCGTATGGTTCAACCAGCGTTTGCAATGTAAGCGCAAAAATATGTGTTTATTTACGACATCACATTAGAAACCCCTAAAATTATCAGTGTTTTTCTAGTATATTATGCATGTATCCATACTAATATCATAAATGTGAAAGTAACTCTGTCTGTCTGTCTGTCTGTCTGTCTGTATGTTACGTTTTCACGCCTTAACCGCAGAACCGATCGTCATGAAATTTGGCAGAGATATAGCCTGGGATATGGAGAACGACATAGGCTACTTTTTTACGCGATAACCGACATCTACGCGGGTGGAGCCGCGGGAAAAAGCTAGTTATACATATAAACCTTCCTCTTGAATCACTCTATCTATTAAAAAGAAACCGCATCAAAATCGGTTGCGTAGTTTTAAAGATCTAAGCATACATAGGGACAGACAGCGAGAAGCGACTTTGTTTTATACTATGTAGTGATAACCATGAGTATTTAGACGCCTACTAGAATATACTCTACACAGCGAACGATAGATTTTTCGAGTTAGCCTACTCAGCGCCTACACAATTTTCATGGAATGCTAATCATGCAGTTGCTCGTATAAGATGATCAGGCAAATGGTATTAAATTTTTTAGACGGCAACATAACACATCATGAGCACAGTATAAATATGGACAGTATGGAAACTAGGTCTATTTGTTGAAATAATTACCTACGCTCCACCTGAGCGTTAGGGTTGACACTCTTAATGTTTGTAAAATTGAAAAGTGTTTTGTTGGAACGAAGTTCATTATCGCCGCGGATTTCAGTTGACAGGTAGAAATTGTCACGCGATAAAACGTTCCTACATGTTATGCGACACCATGCGACTTTTTAAAAAGATATAAAACTTAAAAAGAAAAAAAGGAAGGTTATATAAATGACTAGCTGCTGCCCCCGGCTTCGATCGCGTAGCTTTTTATAAAATAAAAGTAGCCTAAGCTACTCCTTATAACATCAGCTACCTGCAAGTGAAAGTCCCGTCAAAATCGGTCCAGCCGTTTCGGAGATTAGCTGGAACTATCAGATAGACAGAAAGACGGAAAGACAATGTTTTTTTACGTGACAACGTCTAATAAATCGATGAACGCCGGATGCATGCACGAAAAATGATGACTCATTGTCCCGTTACGCTTATTGTCCCGTTACGCTCATTGTATGCTTGCGCCGCATCAATGTTTTGCTATGACATTGTCACGTTAAACTATCGTCCGTAAACCAACTTTACAGACAACAATTTTTTTATTTTATTCATAGTTTTTTTGTTATAAGTACCGTTTATACTTTCATATGCATTTAATAAAAAGCTGAAAGCTGTTATTTTGACAGACACTTCAATTTTATTTATTTGTATAGAAGATGTATAGATTGGTCTGATGGTCGCAAGCACTACTGGCTTAGGTTCTGGTTTCTATTCTCAAGTCAGACAAAGTGTTATTGCATTTTTCCAATACGAATTTCTCAGTAGCACTCCGGAGTCTGGATTAAAATCATTTATATCAGACTATCTTCTTTCCCGCGACTTCGTCCGCGTGACGACCCTCCGACGTGTCACATTCACATCCCGTTGACCATCCCCGCTATTACTTCGTTTTCACATAGCGTTCTTCCTGTTTTTCTTTTTTTTTCTTTTTCCCGGTTCCTTAGGTTCGCAGCATGATATTAAATAGCCTATAACCTTCTCCCGAAATTGGGCTATCAAATAAATATATTTTTATAATTTTAAAGTTATTAAAAAATAGATGAAGATTGACCCTTCCCGCCTTATCTCCGAAACAAATGATCTTAAAATTTTTAAGAAAATACAAATAATTGTTTATTATATAATATAAGTAATGAACTATTTTCTGTATTTTCTGGATTTTCCTGTAATCTATAAAGATTAAAGTAAAACCTATAAGAAGTTCATGGTGTTAAAATAACTAAAAAAATCTCTCGATATCGTGCGTACAAACTTACATTTGCAATTGGAATTTATAAATGGGAGAACATGTTTTTCAACTACAATTTTAAGGTTGTTCTTGAGATAAAAAACATGATAGATAACATATTCATTGTTCGGAACCCTCACCACGCGAATTCAATTCGCACTTGTCCGGTTTTTCCTCCTAATCTAAGAGCCATGATGACATTTCCGATTTGCAGTCTGGTCCTCAAGTCTGCTATTACAATAGTGTCAGAATGGTCTCGCCATTGTGAGTATTTGACAGTGTTTGTATGGCAAATCTGTCAAAAACTCACAATGAAGAGACCATTCTGACACTATTGTAATAGCAGACTTGAGGCCCAGTACTTATGTATCTACATTTCCATGGTCTGATTTATTATCCTAAAACCAATGCATAAAGAAGACGGGGCATTATAAATGTGTTTTACTCTTCCAAGCAGCATATAAACAAAAACAGGTACTGGTTGAAGATGTATCTCACGTCTTCAAGGACCATGGAACCGGTCCCGTCCGCCTTGGCTAAAAATATCTTAAGTATAAACTTTTTGCTTTATATCCTTACAACCGCCGATTTTTGGCCCACCGTGTGACGGACGGACAGCGGAGCCTTAGTAAAAGGCCGTTGGCATCATTTGAGTACGGAACCCTAAAAAATATACTCTTCTATTGAAAAGAAAAAACATCAAGAAATTAACATTCAATACAGAAACAACTATTCGAGACCAAAAATATCAAGGATTTCCCGAATGTCCCATTGAATTGAAACGATCACAAATGCCTACATGGAGTATTACGTAATTTGACTACGAACAAAGCAAACTTGTCATAAATTGATCATCGTTTACAATCAGGTTGTCCCAATGACTCACAGCAATTTTGTCTCAGCACCAACCTTCTGATATAATATAAACGATCCTTAAAATACATAGAGTGCATACTAAAATAGGTATGAAATACGTCACTGGTATAAACCAGTGACGTATTTCATACCGTCGTGTTTTAGTGATTCTAGTAATGTAGGCTGAATCAAAATATTTATATACCAGAATATGGTACAATAGATATTACAGTAATTTTGGTTCCAGCATATCCTGCCATGATATGGCGTGCAAATACATTTCATGTCAGTGATAAAGACATTCAAATCAATCTGCCTAGCCTTTTCCCAACTATATTGGGGTCGGCTTCCAGTCTAACCGGATGCAGCTGAATACCAGTATTTTACATGGAGCGACTGCCTATCTGACCTCCACAACCCAGTAACTGGGTAACACGATACCCCTTGGTAAGACTGGCTGTCAGACTTTTGAGCTTCTGACGACACGTAACGATTGTAAAAGATCCTCGAATGACAGCCGGGACCAACGGCTTAACGTGCTTTCCGAGGCACGGAGGAGTCTCGGTATGTAAAGATGGTCACCCATCGACGGACCAACCCCGGCAAGCGTAACTTAACCTGACGGATCGACCCGTGCGGCTATTATTACTTAGCCACGAGCTCCTCCATTGATAAAGACATTATTCTTATTATTATTACATATTAATTATAAAAAAGAATATTTCGTAAACTATTTTTCATACTCCTAAGTGATAAGGGTCGTTCACCCCAATTATTTTAATTTTTTATTTTTTGGACAACTTTTTATTTTATTCGGCATAAAAAAATTACATACAACCCTAAATTCAGAAATCGCACAAACTTTTCCCATAGATTTCGTAGGAAATGAAACTACCAACTTACTTTTTTACTATTGATTGACTCGCCGCAATTTTTTTTTTTATTTTTTTTTTTTTACTAGTTATTTCAACGTTTGCTAAAAACCTACGTACATACCTACTACCTAATACCAAACTTACAAAAAAAATATCGTTTATTTTCTTCAAAATGGCGATAACAGAGTTATCACAAATAGCATGACCTCAGATACCCAAACACAAGTTAGGTGTCAATAATTTACTTTAATTGATGTATTCACTCCATTTTGATACCAAACAATTTAAATTTCGATTGTTCTTTTAGTGGATTGACTAAAATTAACTGCGATAAATCATGAAGATTCTTTGGTTGATTACTTTAATCATCAGCATACTAACTGTGGTTACTTGTAAGTCACAACTAACTCGACATCATAATACGGTTTCCTGTAAGATTTCGTGTACCCAAATGAAGAAAATATACCGAGACGGACAGGAACTTTTCAATCGCGTAAGTACGATTAAGTGTTTATTTACCTTTATCTATCTACACAAAACAAAAAACAAAAAAAAAAAAACAAAAAACTTGTAACGAAGTCAAAATTGTATATTGTTTTTTTTTTATGTATCTTCCCACTTAGCCCCATCAATCTGTCCCACCGTGCACCGGTAGGACAGAGTGGAGAGTTCCCAATTTTCGCAAATGATTTGCTGACAATAATTGAAACTCGCAATTCATTATTTTCGTCGGTAACACCATATCGCACCTTTAGAATTATAGAGACCTAATTTCTTCAGAAGTTGAAAAACATCACCAAATTAGGTCACTATAATAATATTATAGTGACCTATATTTGAAATTTTAAGATTTCAACCTTTCTAAAGAACATATAACCAATGAGGTCACTATAATATTGTGAATTAATTGATGATGTCATTAACTGATGATGTGATTGATGATTTCAAATAAGGTCTCTATAATTCTAAAGGTGCGATATGATAAACGGGTTTAGATAATGTACCTAATCCATTAAAGAAAGAAAGAAAAAGTATTTATTGGGTCTCGTACAGGAAGATCACATTTAAACTAAACGCATTCTTAGCAACATTAATAAATAAAAGAAGAAAGTAAAATAAAAACAGAAAGTCCTGTAAAGTCCTGTCCTATCTCAGCATGATACTGCGACATAAAAATAAGTGTTGCAGCGCTGGTATTCTGATAGGGCCGGGCATTAGGTCCAGAGGTGAACTTTGTCTTTCTTTGTTGTGTTATGCGCATTACGCCGGGTTGGTGCCAATGTTGGCCCCAAGGCGTTGGGTGCTAGTTTCCCGATCCACACGGACGCGTCGCTACACGTCCGTGTGGATCGAGACTAGCACTGGCCAAATTTGATGCTATACCCAAAGTCTCAAATTCAGATAATTTATGTAAACAACATATCAAAAAAATATCTTCGTAATGGTAATTCACATAAAATGACGAAAAAAAAAGGTTCCATTTTCTTTTAAGTACTGAATTTAAGAAATAATATTTAATAAATAATCATACCGCAATTAAGCTATTGCATAGCTTCTATCGCGGGCCTTGAGCGCGGGGACCGAATCCAGAAATTCCGTAACGAAAAAACCTCACGCTCCCCACTCCGACGGTTATTTTATTACACCAGTACCCTCTAGAGATCTAATAATTTCTGGCAGTTCCTTTTTCTGTGTACTGCGTATTTTATTCTTATAAATATTAGTTTATAAAATTATGATCTTCACAAAAAGTGATTGTTGATAGTGGGGTTTGAACACACGACCAGTCGATTACGAGTACATTCAGTTCCCCTGTTGCACCGCAAGGCTACAATGACTTAATTAAAGCTTGCCAAATAGTTGATACCATTCCAGTTGAACAATTTTTAAATTTGACTAGACGGTTGGAAATGACTCATGTACATGGAATTTTTTCGCTGTCAAAACAGTTTGTCACTCTTTTTTTATTTAAAATTACTTTAGGTTCAACACTTTCGTCTATTTTAAAGTTGTTATTATGCTTATATTTGAATAGTATTTGACTTTGTTTACGTAGTTATACACTTTTACGACGTTCAGCACTTATTTATTTTGTTTTTAAGCTATTGCATAGCTTCTATCGCGGGCCTTGAGCGCGGGGACCGAATCCAGAAATTCCGTAACGAAAAAACGTTGTGTGCGTGCGATTAGACGTATTGTACGACTCTACGAAACTCTGTGGTGGATTTACCGCGCAACGCAACGCCATCTAGTAATCGCAGGTAGAACTAACTAAATAGAGGTGACATTGGCGTGGCTTGTGATTCGTAATCGAGACAAGCGTTGCTCTGTTGGTGGTCTCAGTTGTGTTTTGTTGTCGGTTTTATCCACTAGATGGCAGGCATCGTAATTCAAAAGTTTTTGAAAGGTTGTTGAGGTATGTGAGCAATTTATTTATAAATCAATAATTTTACTCGTGTTTATGATTCTCCTAGCTAGAATTAACATTAAACATTAACGTTCTTCATAGCTTATAAAAACCTCTTTTAAACGGTTCTCCAAAGTTCTGGGCCGATTATGGATTGACTTTACTTTCTTATCGGTCACCACGCTCAAAAAGTGTAACTTGAGTTAATATCAAAGAAAAAGAAATACTGCATAAATAAAATAAATAAATAATTATAATTGCGTAAGTTGATACAAAATGCTATGCAATAGCTTTACCGCGGCAGTCCCCGAGTGCCACACGTCTTTTTTTATTTTTATAAATTTTAGGTTTTAAACAAAGTTATTAAAAAAGGAGATTTTCTGGTATAACATATTTTATGATACTGGTAACAATGCAGGAGATCCAAATTTTTTCACATTTTTTACATCTTAAACAACACTAATGTATTACAACTCTCATTCATAAATTCATATTGTATGTAGCATATCTAGCCACATTTTGGATGAAAACGGCTGTAAATTGTTTCGAGTGGAAATCGATTTTGGGACGCCTACGTCTAGCAGTGGACTTAAAAGGGCTGAATAGGACGATCATAGGCCTTGTCTCCGACACACAACATAAAACATTGTTTGGCAACAGTATTTTGTTTGCATAGTTCTTATAATTAATTCACTTTAATTTCATAGATGATTATTTACAAAAAAAAAAAAAAAAATATATATATAATGTTTTGCACTACTGTCCTGTCATTTTGACAGTGACAATTCTTGACATTACTTTGTTTACATAAATTATCTGAATTATAGACTTTGGGTATAAATTATCTCCATATTACACACGTTGGACGGGTGGTGGTTGGGCCAACGTTGCGACAAACGTATGGATCCAACACTTTGATATACCCTTTCCAGTGGTCATTACGAAGTTTGCGTGCCGACAATCATGAAGTTAAAACTTATCACATTGTTATTATTTGGATTATTAATCCATATTGTTACTGGCAGTGAATCAAATCTTCCAGATACCACGATCGGTAAACTCTCAAATAATTTCACTACAATAATACACAATATGATGTCATCTTCACGCTTAATAACATTTTACAAACGTGGAAATTATTTTTAGGTAAGTCACGTATTTATTAAAAGTACTATTAAATGACATAAATAAGTTTGTATTTAATCGAACCTCAAATAATTCCCCTTATGCTTTCTTAAAAATATTATTTAACACTAATATTATAATTGCGCCTCTTTTTCTGAACCTCAATTAATTTATTTTTTGTGGTCCTAAAAATACTAATTAGCCAAATAACTGCGACCAACTTGAATAAAGCGCTCCCATAACCCAGAAAGTACAAAGCAGCCAAGTGCGTGTCGGACCACGTACAATGAAGGGTTCCGTAGTTGGTATGAATTTATTCCAAGAACAAACTTAACATCGTAGTTGAAAAACATTTTCTTCCGTACGGAATATATGGGAGAACATATTTTTCAACTGAACATGGACAAGACAAAGGTCATGTCAAATGCCCATGTAACATCCACTCTTATGAAGATCGGAGACGCTACACTCGAAGTTGTGGACGAGTATGTTTACCTAGGACAAACGGTCCAGTTTTGTAGGAAGGTCCAACTTTGAGAAAGAGGTCAATCGTCCAATCCGACTCGGCTGGGCAGCGTTCGGGAAGCTACGCAATATCTTCTCGTCCCACATACCGCAGTGTCTCAAAACGAAAATCTTTGACCAGCGCGTGTTGCCAATGATGGCCTATGGCACTGAATCGTGGTCGCTCACAACGAGCCTTATTAGAAGGCTAAAAGTCACCCAAAGAGCAAATTTCTAATTCATTGCTGAGAAAAAAGAAAAAGTGCGGATTGAGGATGAATAATTTGCCTGTCAAATGCCTTCTGTACGCAGATGATCGAGTTGATGAGATCTACTTGCATCGTCAGCAGAACAGTTGCGAGACATGGTGACCATGATGGATGATGCAGATGAAAGCGACGAATATAAATGTGAGATGTTTGAAAGAGAAGAGAATGTGTCGGTGTGTCATGTAAAAATAAATGATAAGAGTGTGGAGCAATTAACTGATTTACAAGAGATGGAAAGATTAATGAAGATGTGAAAAGGAGAGTAAATATGGGAAATAAAGTGAATGGTGCTATACATGTGCTTGAAAAAGGCTTGACTGGCTGTTCAAAATGGTGTGCCTACGCTTATGTAACGAAGTGAATGTTAGGTGTAGCAAAAGAAGGATGAAAGTAGAATATATGCTGTGGAAATGCGTTCCTTGCGAAGCATGTTGGAATGATGTGATGAGGCAACGGTGCGATATAAGAGAAAATGTAGTGACATAAATTGAAAAGACTATTAGGCTTAGATGGTTTGGTCATGTTGAGAGGGTAAATTAAAGGCGACTAAGAAAGCAAAGGTAAGGAAACACCGGGAGGAAACGCTATAGAAGGACATAATTATAGTGACCTTATTGGTGATGTTCTTCAGAAAGGTCAGGTGCGTAGGACTCGAGTGCGTAAACGAAACAGAAAGAGTATGTATTGATCGTAGCACGTATTCTGTAGTTTCTGTCAACCCCCATGGGAAGAAGGCGTGAGTTAAGGTAGATATGTAGGCTTTATAGATTTGAAAAATTTGAATACAATAATGTAAATAACGCAATGAACGTGACTGAACTTTCAAAATGTGTGAATTGTGATCAATTGTCATTTTATGTATATTACGCAATTACCCCAAAGGTTTTTTTATAATGGATATGGATTTATACGACAAGTATTAATCAAACTTGATCAAAACACCGTCTTTCATCACAACCCTGTGACATTATTAACATAAATATTCTTATCATTTCAAGATAAGTATGCAAGTAAAGACCATACTTCATTCAGTGATAGTTAAACAGTTGCATTTATTGGAGATGTCTCTGTTTATTGTCATATTAATAATAAGTATAAGTCTCGTTATTTCCATCACTTCATCGGAATATAGTGAGGAGTATAATACGAGGAACCAGGACTAAAATCCCGTAATAGATGGCGCAAATTCGTGATGAGGTCGAAACGTGAGGTACCTAATTTTTATTTATTCTATGTCAAGAATTTATTTTATATCCTTATTAAGTAGATATGAGACATGTATGTGAAGGAATTTTAAATATTTTCACACATATTCGCTAAAGTTCATCCTTATTTACTTTTGGCATAATCTTGTTGACCATTAAAATAGTTACCTTTGCGTTTCTTTATGGAGTGCCAGTGATCAATCGTAATAAAGCCATCTTCCGCGGATCATCTAATGTTTGTGGGTGTATAGGTCTCGACAACCGATCTCGTTTCACGGTGAACGACTCTTACTTAACAATTTATGTTAATAAAACACTTCAGTTGAGTGCTAAAATCTACATAAATTAAAAACACGGCATCCATTCCAGTTTTAACAGTCGACCAGTTCTTTCGTGTTAGCAACATAAAAAACATAAAAAAAAAATGATTAAAAATAATTTCATGTTATTAGTTTTGTCTGTTGCTTTATGTTTTGTAAATGGTTGGAGAGTGTTTCCTTTGCCGGATGCGCCTGCGTCTGAACCGGCCAAGCCTACTCCAGTGTTGCCGCGGTTTCCGATAGCGTCTTCAACAGGCATTTTCTCTACAAATAATCTCGTGAAGACTACACCTGTTCTGCCGCGGTTTCCAGTAGCACCTACAACAGCCAATTTTCCAAATAAGTTTAATTTATTATCCACGAGTGTCAGACCCGTATTATCTACACAAGATGTCAGCGTGCCATCATCAGATCTGCTTCCACCTAAGGTACTTATTTAGTCACAACCCGATGGGATTTCCCTTCGGCAAAAATTACGAAGTTCTTCCATACAGACTTTCATCCATCATCAAGAGATGACCTGTCTAAAATCCTTTCTTTGTTATATTATAACATAGGTGAGGACTAAGGATTTTCATTATATTATTAGAGCTTCATATATTATTATGGAACTCTTGTGCAAATCAACCTTCTATACTCGCGGCTTAGGCTGTTTGTTTTCTGTCACAGAATTTTTGAACATAATTTTAATTTCGGAAGTCGGTGTCTTTGGATCTATATTTTCGTTTTTAACCACCGACTTCCAAAATTAAAGTTATTATTCACTTTGTAGTGTATTTTTTTTTTTTTTTGAAGTTGGTTGTTTTTTTGGAAAAAAGGTTTTATTTTTTATTATGTAGATAATCAGGTTATTATATTAGGTACTACTACGTAATTTTTCAACTTGTGTGTCTGTGTAACATTGCTAAAGGTCAATGACATAGTGTCTTAAGTAGGGTATTACGCCATTAGAAGGGGAGACGCGCGGGTCAAAACAAATCCAGTAAAGTATAGAAAGTATTATAATTTTGTGAATAGTGCTCAATATCTTCTTGCCTTGACATTACTGAACAAAATATCAATCATAGACTATTTGTGCTGTAAGGTGGGCCCTACACCTACAATGTTTGAATAAGTGTGTAATATGACTGAATCAGCCCATAAGCTCATAAGCTTCAATATCTTCGCGTGAGCAAGACCTGCGCAATACTTATCCTACCTAAAATCTTGTGCCATAGAAATTAAACTCCCTCAAACTTTTGTTCAATCATTGCGCAGTCTTCAACATTAACCCCTAAGGCCCAGATATATGGCAGTGACCTTGAGTGGTTAGCTTGCGTGTTCTGTACTTCGCTCATCCAGCTATAAATAGGACTCGCCCATCCAGGAGCGCTGTCCCAAATAAGACGCATTATTAATTTATTATACATAAACAAAAGGTATTTTAATAAAACACGTATACTAAAAGATCAATAATTAAATTATCTTTAAAAAAGTGAAGGTTTCAGAAAAATACACTTGATATTTTTTGCGTTATTCTCAGTTTTTTATCCGCGTAAGACAACTTTACAAGTTAGTTTCACTATGTGTTATAACCATAATTTAAAACATTCACATATTATATTATTAAGAAAATGCTCTAAATTAACATATATTTTTTCCAAATCATTAACACTACTCGTTTAGACGTGATCTGCAGTATAACATTATTAAAAGTCGGTTATTGTCACCTTAACGTTCGAAAACGTTGCGTATTTCTTGAAATTATGGAATATATTTTATCGTTTAGGGCCCACCTTAGAAACATACTTACTTATCGACGGTGAAGTGCCAATAACACCTAACTGACAAAGTCAAAAATGTACACAAACTGAATGAGGATGCATGCATAGAGGTAATGCCATGAAATAGGCACCTTGGTTTAGTTGGAGGTATTTCCACATATAGTTTAGTAACTAAAAATACACTTAGAAGATATCACTAAAACATGCGAATAACGCTTTTAAGTTCAAAATGATAAAAAAGTGAATTCTATAAAAATGTAAGTTAGGAGGTATTGGCACTTCACCGTCGTTATAATTAACGAAGATACATCAGTTACCTATACTTGTTTGTGACCACAGTGAACTATACTGATATTAATCACACGTAGACAGAGACGTATGAACTAGCAGCTATTTTTAGATTGAACATAATTCATTTCCATTATCACCATACAGTAGACTATATTATAATACAGATCGTCAATGACCATCTGTTCAAGTCTAAGCTAGAGCATCTCCTGAAAACAATGTATATTACCAAGAAAGTACTTGGGCACCCTTCTAAGACTATTAAATTTTACTAGAACTGATATATTTTGGGGCAAATCCCCACTTAGAAGGTCATCAGATTGGTTGACAGCAACTTGTTCTTCATGAGGGAATGTGCAAAGATTCTGCTGACTAAGTGACTACTATTTTTTATTCTACTCATTTATATTCTTTTAAAATCTGTTTTCGTTTTATTAAATTCACCTTCGTCTCCATCCTTACAGCTTGACTAGCAAATTAAATGCGACTGGATAGCAATTTTTTTAATTAAAATTGATTTAGTATCTAAATATTTTTAATTAAAAACCACAATCATTAAGAAAACTAATTTAAGTAAAACATCTTTAAAGTCATCCATCAAGTTTTATGTGTATTTAATATAAAATCTAGTTATTCAAGGTTAACCTTATATACTGGTTACAAGTATAACTACCTATACTAGTATATTTATCTGGTTCTTGGTGTTTGGTTTCTAGCTGTTTTACCTAACTCAAAATAAGTTTTACTTTACTTTATTTCATTTATTTGTTATTTATTTTTGTGAACAAAAACTTGGTGGCCAGCACATCAAGTTACCACAAACTGTCAAATTATCTAAATCGATTTTAATCTTATTTATCAACATTTTAAAGTTTAAAATCGTTTGGAGAAATTTGACAGTTTCATATAGCTTGATGTGCTGGCCAGTTGGCCACTGTACATATTAGGTATGTTTGGCATTTCCGTTTGTAAATACTCCCGCATGCAATCATATCCTTAGCTCGATTATTTAATTATAAAGAGTATTTCGCCTCAAATATTGCAATGATCCAAATAATACAACAATAAAAAAAATAAAAGCGTTTATTCAAAATACCTCCGCCAAACTGCAAAGCAATTTTTTGGCAGAAGTAGCTCCTTTTTTGTGTGCATAATAACATATATTTTTTTTGTCTCTTTTGCACTTAGAGGTTAAAACTATTCTAGCATTCCTTATAATAAATCAGAAAAAAAAAACAAAAAACATTAAATATTCTCTGCAGTGAGGCTTTGACAAAATACTACTACAACTGTATGAGTTGGTACATTGTATTTGTTAGATCCAATTGGTGATGAAATATTATATCTATCTATATGGATATTATTAGGATGTTTTGAATCTCTTGTATCTAGAATGACATCAACTTTGCTTCTAATAAACAACTGATATAATCTCCTTGTTTGCATTCAAATGCATCATCTGCTCCACATTTGCTTCCGTGACTCAGTTTAATGCCTGTTTTCAACCAAAAGCTCGTTGATGTTTCCTCACATATAACGCAATGGTTAGCTAAATCCTTATATGACGAGACGAATGTTGTTTCCAAATGCTTAAAATATTCTACGACCACTCATAAAGTCGAGCATTGTTGGGCAAATCTTTTTCAGGGTTGTCGCTACCAATTAAACTTACCTTGAAGTTTAAAGTGTAATAGTTTAATATTTGGGTAATAAGACACATGAGCGAAAAGCCATTAAGAGAGTTGTCACCGGTCCACTCCTTTAAAATAATATTATCTGGTGACTGAGAAGGAATTATGAAAAAGGGCTCAATTAACAATATCGGTAAGTGTGTCTAGAATTTTCTAATACCTTTTTTAAAGTTTTATATTGAGACACGAAGCAACAAAATTCGATCTAAATAAAAACGGCCACATTCCTCTAGATCGTATTTTGTTGCTTCGTGTCTCAATATATGAAACTTTATAAAAGATATTAGAAAATTCTAGACACACTTACCGATATAGTTGAATGAGCCGTTTTACATAATTCCTTCTCAGTCACGAGATAATAATTATGTTTTTAAAGGCCATTCCTTTATGGTGGTGCTAGTGGACCGGTGACAACGCTCCTAATTAATCATACAGCTGATTAATCTATGCTACGATTTGGCATGCCATGTCACAGTAAAGTTGAGTAAAGTCAATCAAAATAAAACACATAAATCTACATGCGCATTTATAATAATAATAATAATCATTTATTGTCCAGATCATACAATCCACTTTGTTAGTAATTACATACACATCTTAAAACACTAGTGTTAGTACATACATTTGGCAAATTTTGGTAAAAATGACTACTAATGTCAAGATAATTAATAATAATGTCAAAATCAATAACAATTATGTCAAAATCACCACTAATCATGTCAAAATCATTAATAATACAATAATCAAATTACAATAACACAACAACAATCATCAAAAACGCAATAAGTACAAGAACACATTATTTCAAGGCACGACTTGAAGGCAATACTTGTGTCCTGGAATGTGTTATGAAACGTCAGAAGCTATGTGCACGGTATTGGTCGTTACCTATGAAGAAAAGACGAAAGCGCGGTTTGACGTCCTTCGCCTTTCTATTACTGCGAACAACACATACAATCGCGGTCATTCCCCGAAGGTGTACACCTAATCAGTAAATCCTCATTTCCACAAGCTCTATGAAACGGAAGTTAAAAAACGGCTGAAGTGTAAAACAAGGTAATTGCGTAACTCACATATAATGACAATTGATCGCAATTTCTTTCATTTTGACAGTTCAGCCATGTGCATTGCGTTATTTATGTTGTTGAGAAGACGAATTTATGAAACCTATGAAGCAGTGGATTAGAAATATCCTTCAAAACTCTCGAACTGTGATTTAATGTGTGTTACGTAATTGTAAGCTGGCTGACAGCCATTCATGAACCTTTTGACAAATTCTTTTCTTATTTTTTTCAGACGGAGTACGTTGAACACAAGCCATGAACGACATAGCTGATATCTTCGGGACCTACTACTAATATAATTTAAGCAATACCTAATAATCTTAAGATTACAAATCGCATTCAATAACAAATATAGAGCTTTCATACACTGTAAATATTTACAAGTAAAATTCTTGTGGGGATCAAAGCGACACAATGGAATGCGTTTCAACAATTTTTTGGGTATTTGTCTGTTCGTTTGTTGGTCTGTTTATCTTTTTGTGTATATGTTTGTGCACGCATCATTTTAAAAGTAATGGATAGGTTAGTTTAAAATTATTATAATGATAGCTTACGTGTGGGATACGTTTTGTCCCGAAAAAGCAGAGTATTCCCACGAGATCCGCTAAATGGCCATATGACCAAATCTCAAATTTAGCTGAACGGATTATGGTCAAATCTTTACCGTAAGATAATTATAAATTGCCAGTGTAATAATGTCATACTATGTTGCTTCCCAACCCCCACTTCGTAAAACCGATGTTTTGATAATGTCTGAGTTGAACAGGTGATTGCCTAATCGAACCATGTGGCGGCTAACAAGCAAACGCCAACAAGTTTTGCAGCCACATGGTTCGTCAAACATATATTTTACCTAAAAGTGGCCTTTAAAATCATGATTTTTGGTTCTTTGTTCAACGTGTTGCAACATTGAGGATAATAAACAATTTTGACATGCGAAAACGCGTTGTTTCCCGATTTCAATCCAAACGGAACTCTTGGCACAGCTAGTTAACATAATAATTAAGATTTTTTTGCCTAATATTTTGGGAATCCCCACAATTTGCATGAAAATTCTAGCATCATTGTCTGGTACAGCATAAATTAATGTTTTTCATGACGAATGTATACTTATCTGACAAATTAAATTACATGTTTTAGTTATGTATGAGTGTATTATTATTGGTTTGTTTTCGCAGGGCTGTCACGTCTATTAATAGCAAATTATTTTGCCATGAAATGAGGTGAACCCACTTTTAATACTCAGTAATTTTATTGATTCTTTTATTTGTTATAGTATTGTTAAAATTCACATTATTGACAACAAAGTGTCTTTAGATCATAGGAATAATTTGTTGTACCCATGCGGGTGGCATAAACAGTTTGTTATTAAACTCTATAAATAAAATAGAAAAAAAAATAAAAATAAAAAAATCGAACAAAGAAACACTTAAAACTAAAAGCATGTGGTTAAGAGGGTGCCGAGCGCGCAGTGGCGTCCACATTGTTTGATTGGTAATTTCTTTTATTTTAGAATGAAAATGCAGAAAATAAGCACGTTAAGTTGTGCTCCACAAGACTACACGCTATTATTATTATTACAAACAGTAGTTTTAAATTGTTATGTTTTAATGTAATCCTTAAAACGGAGTTTAGTTGCCACTATTTTCCATTTTAAGGATTACAATAAAACCTAACAATTTAATACTACTGTCTGTAATAATAATAACGTATAGTCTTTTAGGGGTAAGAGGAACAGCGTGTAAAGTTCACTCATACTCTATAGTAAAGGGAGGATCCTCCGACCAGACGGGCATTGTGTCGGTGGGCGACTGCCCAACGGTTGATGTCGGGATGTTGTATATATGCTAGTCGCGCGGTAAACTCTGATAGCGCGATGCAAGATTTGTGACGTCAGGTCTTTGATGCGTAGTTCGCATGTGGCGTTGTTGATTCCGCCACAGTCTTGTCGAGCACAACTTAATATGATTATTTTCTGCATTTTCATTCTAAAATAAAAGAAATCACCAAAAAAACGAGGAGGACGCCACTGCGCGCTCGACACCCTCTTAAACAACAGTGGTACGTAATTATTTTTTTTTTTTTACGTACACGTAGTAAAATACACCTAAATATACGTATGTGTTATATTAACAATAATATTAAATATTTAAGTCAACGTGAATACTTAACTAGGTGATTGGTTTTTTCTATACGGAAATAAGCATATTGATAATTGATCTGTTTATCAAATTAATTAATAATGAAATAAAAACAATTACTCCTTCATAATCATGCGGGGTTAATTGGATATCAGTCTTATCTTCCATATTATATATTCATAAGCCAAGAGGCCCCAGAGCACAGATTACCATGAGTATATAGGTATTATACTGCGTTAGATAAAATTAATTATGAAAATAACAACTTAAACTATCAACGAAAATCAAATTCCAGTAACTAACTTTGAACTCATTGGAAATATTCTATGGAGTGAAAGTTCTGTATCATCATCATTCTCCAGCCCATATGCCAATCAAAATCAAAAGTTATTTATTCAAATTACGCTGATAATCAGCACTTTTCGATCTTCAAAATTACATAAGACAGTCCCCCAAAATGTCCGCCCTTCACCACTTTGCAATATTCTTAAGGATCTCTTTTTATTTTAATAATTTTAGCTATAATATATATTTCCTGATAATTTAGCTTTCTATTGGTGAAAACTGGTTAAAATCGGTCCAGTACCTAATTTCGGAGCTTAAACGGTACAAAAAAAAAACAAACAAACAAAAATATATTTCCTCTTTATAATATTACTAGCTTTTGCCCGCGGCTCCGCCCGCGTGGGTGTCGTTTATCGCGTTAAAAAGTAGCCTATGTCCTTCTCCATAACCCAGGCTATATCTCTGCCAAATTTCATGACGATCGGTTCAGCGGTTTAGGCGTGAAAACGTAACATACTTTCGAGTTACTTTCACATTTATAATATTAGTATGGATTAGTATATCGTCGGTTTACTGCAAGAACTCATTACGTGATATAGTCAAAAGTTTGAAATAAGCAATAAATTCGTTTTAGTTGTATTGATTGCCCAATATCATCTTCATTATGCTTATGTTAAAGAAAAATTAAACACAATGAGTTTTTGCATTACATACAGGGTGTTACGGAAAGGGTATATCCATACAAACGGGGTGAAGAGTGTATCTGGTTCAGAATCTCTATACAAAATTAATGAGTTCTTGCAGTGAACCGACGATATTAGTATTAGTATAGATTACAAAAATCGGTTCAGTAAACGATTCTCAAACTAATTTCATTAATTCAGTTACACATCACAACTGTAATTTTTTGACAGTTGTATAATAGTACATTACTTACCAAGGGCTGTAAAAGAAAGAAAGTCCGAAATCGCAGCTATTTGTGACCCGAGCCGCAGCCGAGGGTTGTAAATATGCGATAGAGGGCTTTCTTTGTTACTGCCCGTGGTGAGTACACAATTTTACGTCTTCACCGGGCCATAATGCGAGTTATACCGTACGCGTAGCGTGCGGTAAAACTCACATTATGGCCAGGTGTGACGTAAAATGGCTTTAACACAACAAAATTGACGTAGGATAGCCTAAAAATGAATTTACCTGAGTGTACAGTCAGTAAGCGAACTTAAGAACTTCACCTAGTAGGTACTCTATTTCACTTGGTTAGGTGTATACTTACTTATCTCAATCCGTCGACTGCACGTCGCTGACAGCCCTATTAAAAAGGTACATAACGAAGGCACTCCGAACACGATGCCTTTGTCTCGCTTGTTGAATTGTTGATCATGGAGAATCCCCGGTGACCAGCCAAACCACTACGTTATATGACCAACATAATAAACGCACACAAGTTATTGCCTTTTATTTCCCATCATTGTACACTTATTATATCATTATACATTGGAATAGTGATGTACATCCACTCATAATTAGATGAGTAATCTGGTAAAGCCTTCATTCTCTGTTACATACGAGTACAGTACTCGTAATTGAACTGTAGTGCAATTACGTATTGAATACGAGTATCATTTTTCCATATAGAGAAGAATAAACAAAATAGAAGGAAAATGATTTGATCATGTCAAAAATACAGGGAATGCACTCAATGGTGCCGATTCCCTTGTTCACAAACTAAACTAAAATTAAGTTCAGTGCATCTTTTTCTTTCTATTTCATTAAGAAAAGGACAGAAGATAAATTTTAGTTTAGTCCTGTCAAATTAATCAGCGCCTGTCACTACTCCATACAAGTTTAGACGTGATTAAAAACTTGCCGACTAAAATTACGTCAAAATACGTCAAGGGCTGATTAATTTGACAGGACTAAATTAAAATCTTCTGTCCTTTTCTTAATGAAATAGAAAGAAAAAGATGCACTGAACTTTTAGTTTAGTTTGTGAACAAGGGAATCGGCACCATTAACTACTACGCACAGATACATTTAAATAACAATCCTTATTTAAGGCGGAAGCGCTGGGCCTCAAGTCTGCTATTACAATAGTGTCAGAATGGTCTCTTCGTTTTTTTTTTAATTTTTTTTTAGCTTGCCCCACACTAGGAATTTCTCCTGTATCGTGGGTGCGTTTACAAACATTTAAACTCACATATACAAACAGCCAGACCCGGAACAACTAATTGTAGGTCATACAAATATTTGTTCCGTGCGGGAATCGAACCCGCGACACGCAGCGCAGCAGTCAATCGCTTAACCACTGCGCCAACCGTGCCGTCACTGTGAGTTTTTGACAGATTTGCCATACAAACACTGTCAAATACTGACAATGGCGAGACCATTCTGACACTATTGTAATAGCAGACTTGAGGCCCTGGAAGCCCGTGTCAGAAACTGGATGTAAACTACACTTATAGGTAGCCACTTTATTAGCAAGCTTTGTATAACTAGTAGTTTACTATATATGAAAGTCCCTATGAATATGGTGTGTAGGGAAAAGGATTTTATAAAGTAAAGCACAGAAATACAAGACTAGGTATTTATTTCAATTAAGCTTGTCAAAGTAACGTTACTGAATAAGCTAGCTGTCCGTTCCAAAACTAGGTCTTCATGGAGAAGAATGGACAAGAAACTCCACGGGATCTTGGTTTAAAGTATTTTATCAATCAGAAGTGGGATGTAAACTACACTTATAGGTATTTATAGCCACTTTTTTAGCAAGCTTTGTGTAACTAGTAGTTTACTATGTATGAAAGTCCCTATGGAAAGGATTTTATAAAGTGAAGCACAGAAATACAAGACTAGGTATTTATTTCAATTAAGCTTTGCAATTTCACCTCATTGTCTGGGTGTATGTTGATTAAAGTATGATTCGCGACCATAACAAATATGTATATACAGAATTATAATCATTAGAATTAGTAAACAACTTCTTAAGTTATAAAATCCGCAAATGTCAAGATTTCATGAAACAGTCGTTTAATAGGGTAATATGAAAAATGAGAGTTGTATTGATGATTTAAATGATTATAATTATATACTAAATACATATTTGTTACGGCCGCAAATCATTATTCAGATCAATCTAATACTGACTTGCAAATTACAAAAAAAAAAACCGGCCAAGTGCGTGTCGTCCCACGCACAATGAAGGGCTCCGTAGTTGGTATTAATTTATCCCAAGAACAAACTTAACATCGTAGGTGAAAAACATATTCTTCCATACGGAATGTATGGGAGAACATGTTTTTCAACTGTAAATAAGATGTGTAAGTGTGATGTGTAAGTTGGTTGACTATTTCTCGGTAACTTGTGACGCCTACATGACTGTGATAATTTTCCTTTTAACTTCGTTATATATACTACTGCTGTGATTTTTTTTTACAAAGAACAACCATTTAGCTGACAGGGGGGGGGACACTTAACGCTAACAAAAATTAGCACTTTAAAGCCTAATATTTCAGAAACGGATCCCTTAATCGAAAAATCGTTTTCACAAACCCGCAATATTTTTTAAAGACCCATCCAACAATACCCAAATCATAGGGCAGGCGAAAAAAAAAAAAACATCCCCACTTTACATGTACAGGAGGTACCCTAAAAACTATTTTTTTCATGATTTTATTTTACCACTTCGTCGGCGTGATTAATATGTATATCCATGCCAAATTATAGCTTTCTAGTACTAAGAGTTTCTGAGCTAAGCTGGGGACGGACAGACGGACGGACATAGCGAAACTATGAGGGTTCCTTGTTGACTACGGAACCCTAAAAACGTAAGAAAACTTGAATTTCGCGCGCTAACCGGGCGCTTTCGCCTTAAATTCGAGTAGTAGCAGTAAATCAATAGTAAGTAATCATCTTAATATGATTAATAACTAATTATATTATTATTGATCACTAAAACCAGTATAAACAACACTAATGTATATTTTACCTCAATTATATCTACAAAACCAAAAGGTAACAAAGGTATATAAGACTGGTCAAGAAATTTAAAAAAACATTTGTGCTTATATTATCCTTGTGACACTACCTACCAGTGAAAAATGCAGTGGCTACCAATAATATCACTTATATTATTAGTGCAATATAATGTATCTAAAGAAACTCCAACATACCAAGTGTCTGGCATCGAATTCGTTGATCTAATACGCGGTTTTAAGCCAAAGGACACTGTGTTGAGCTTGACCAAAGTGAATGGAGATCCTTCAAGATTTCCTGATGGAATCTACTTCATGCCTGAGGATGAAGCTTTGACTGGGGAATCTAAGTATTTGCATTACAATGTAAGAAACGATTGTGATTTATTTGTTTTTATTTGCAAAGGATGGTTCTTATTAGTATGAAGTTAAGTTTGGCACTGGTCTGATAAACAAGAATTGTATTTTGTATGTTTTCAATGCCTTTAATGTGTGTTTACCAACGACGAGAGGCCTATGTCCAGCAGTGAGTGAAATCGAACTATGGATGGTGAATAGGCATATTCGCAGATTAGACATTGATTCATTTGCGAGACATAAAATACTAAAGATAAATAAGAAGCCATCAATGATGGCATCTTTCTTACAATGGTAAGAAACAATAGTAATGTGCCATCACGTGACTTCTCTATGATTTAAAATAGAAAAAGTCAAATGAAAAAAAAAACAAAGAAACCTATTCGCAAACTGAGTCTGGAAAACCCACAGACAAAAATAAGGATTAAGTAAACCAATAAATAGAAATAAAATTCGGATATAATGATCAAATTCTTAGAGGTGACCTCGACCCTGTTAAAAAGCGTGAAATAATAGCAAACAATTGAACTAACGAACTTGGTGAACAATTAATAACAACAACTTTTAATTCCGAATTTATGGCTGGAGGCTTTTATTTAGGTATTAAGTTCTGTTTACGTTTTTATTTCTCCTTGAGTATAGTTTTCGATGATTTTTGTTAGTATATTGGCGTGTGCTAGCTGACATATATGACAAGTAATTTAATTTAATGTTCTGTGTTCCGTAATTTTAATTACCTTGCATACTATTGTATAGAATCAAGTTCTCAGACAGCTGTGCTGCTGAGGACTTGGGAAGTTTGTTGCTTCACTTCTTCTTCCCAGCTAAAGCACGAGAAAGGGATGAAACGCCCGCTGTTTTGGAGACTGTCATAAGTAATGTTGACATTCAAAAAATGCAAATACTCAGCCTAATTTGATTGATACTGCATTTCAATATAAAAAAAAAATAAGAACTTTATAGGGTAAACTATACGGAAACCCTCACAAAATATCCACTTCTCTTCTCTTCAGAAAATCACTCTCAAATCTTCAACTTCAGAAGCTTCCTTCCTAGCCAACTTTAACTTGTCAAAAAAAAACTTCTGAAGATTTTTAATATAAGTCCGCTCGTAAACGAATGTGTCTATGATGATACGTATATTATAGTTAATAGATGATGTATTGTTGTCAATAAGTTTTTTACTAATAATTCGTATCGTTCCAGGGACAAGAAAAAAAGGCAAGTTTGGACAAAAAACAGACATCAGTCACGATAAGCAATTAGGTTGAAACATTTGGAGATCAATAACAATATCATAGGTACCTACAAAATAAAATGTATTGTGTATCCGGCGTTTTTATTTCTTACCTCAAATCACGATGGATGTAAAAGGTCAAACAAAAACACACCCATACACCGTGCCATGTTTATCGTCTTTATTTTAACGTAGAAGGCAATCTTTATATGTAGTCAGCCCAGAATTCGGCTACGGGCTTGGCTCCCTCAATAGGGTCCATCAGTGCCTGTAGCGTGGAGACAACAGGACATATATCGTCTAAAAACGATTAGTTCAATATTCAATGCCTCATAGGACCACAAAACAGGACTTCGATATATGGCGAGGGCCTTTGTCAAAAATATAAACTTGTTAATAATGAAGACGCGAAATTATTTCTCTAATAGGTAGATCCGTTAATATAATAACTGAGCTATGAGATACAGCCACACTTTTCCGGGAATTTTTTTTTGGTTTAGGAGTGCTTTTATAGAGAGAGGGCTTTTCAATAGGGCCGGATTGATTTGAATTGGAATAAAAACGTATTGATTGTTTACAATTGAATTATATTTTCTTTGTTTTGAAGGCTTACTTTTTGGCAGTCTGTATGGAATACATATCATTTAAATGACCACCTTGGCTTCATATGGTAGCGTGAATACGAGATGTGCAATTTTCGATCATTTTTTGACATAACATAAGAGTTACATCACCGCGTCTTCAATGAGAGGTGATGCCTCTCATTGAAGACGCGGTGATGTAACTCTTTAGGTCTTCGACAGTTCTTGGCTTGTACGCATATACCAGTGATTTCACATAACCCCACAAAAAATTATTAAGGACCGCTAAATAACATGATCTTGGAGGCCATGTCTTTTGCCCGAATCTTGAGATCAGGAACCCGTTGAATTTCTCTTTCAATAAATTGACAACGAGAAACGTTTGACGAATTGAACTGTCGTTTTGATACTGCACTTTAATCATTTTAATGCGCCGTTCAACTGTATAGCGACTCATCTTGATAAATGCCGAACATTAATGGCTCTTCTGTCAAAAATTCGCGCCAATAGACAATCTAATAAGGCCGCCATCAGCACTCAAAGATACCCTGTCCCTATTGAAAACCGGCCAAGTGCGTGTCGGACCACGCACAATGAAGGGTTCCGTACTTGGAAAGAATTTATCTTAAAAACAAACTTAACATTGTAGTTAGTAAACATAATCTCCCATACATTCCAACTGCAACTGTAAGTTTGTACGCACAATATCGAGAGATTTACCATGTTATTTTAAGACCACAGACTTCTTATAGATTTTCTTGTAATCTATAAGTATAGAAATATTTTCTGTATTTTTTTTTTTTTTTTTTTTTCAAAATTTTAGTTTCATTAGTTTCGGAGATAAGGGGGGAATGATCAATTTTCGTCTATTTTCACTTATAACTTTAATTTTTTTTTTTTTAATTATATTTTTTTTTTAAATTGAGACCCTCACAGTAAGTCCTTTCATTTGTCCTTTTACACACGGTACAGTTTTACACGGTACAACTTTTTTTTTCTTGTTTGCCCCCCAAAACTGACCCCAATATTCTTAATTCATTTATTTACGGTTCACGTCCATGTTTGGGTCACTCAAATTGATATGTATACCAAAGTCCAACTTAATCGGTCCATTACATTCGGAGCAATTTGGCTGTGACAGACGGGCAGACAGACAGACAGACACACGAGTGATCCTATAAGGGTTCCGTTTTTTCCTTTTTAGGTACGGAACCCTAAAAATCATGTTTATGGCACTCCTAAATGATTACATACATACATCACCTTCCTGTCCTTGTCCCATTACTTGGGGTTAGCGCAACACGATTTCTACTTCCATTCTCCTCTGTCAACCGCCACGCTATCATTCACTCCCTTTTCTTTCATATCGTTCCTCACACAATTCATAAATTTTTGCTTTGGCCTTCCTCTCCCTCATCCATCAACATTTCCATTCATCACTCTTTTGGTCACACGCGTTTCCTTCCTCCTCATACATACATTTATTTATTCACATACATAACAGCATTATATTATTACTTAATATAAACACATCACGCCTTGTTTCCTCCGACATTTTGAACTTTGCAAAGGTCAGGCAAGACAGCAGCAGTAGCAAAACGATAAAAATGAAAATCTGTATAAGTATTTCGTAAGTAGGTACCTATATAATTTTCTTTGTTAAGCAGGAAGTTTTTAGGTTTTCCGTACGTCCAAATAAAAAACGGAACCCTTGTAGGAGCACTTGTGTTTCTGTCTGTCCGTCTGTCACAGCCAATTTACTCCGAATCTTCGGAACCAATTATCTTAAGTTGAAATTTAGTACACATATAAGTTTCTGTGACCCAAACGCGGACGTGTAACGTAAATAAAAGAAATTTTAATATGGGTGTGTCACATATGGGACGCAAATTGTTTTTTTTTTTTTTTTAGCATTCTGTACCGTGTGATATATCAAATGAAGAGGCTTGTTGTGGTCACAATTTTTTTTTTAATATATACTTTTAAAGTAATTTAAGAAAATAGATGAAAATTGACCATTCCCCCCACTTATTTCCAAAACTACTTAGCCTAAAATTTGAAGACAAAAAATGTATTTACTTAAAGATTATAGGAAGACCTGTAAGAAGTCTTTGGTCTTAAAATAACATGGTAAATCTCTCAATATTGTGCGTACAAACTTACGTTTGCATTTGGAATGTATGGGAGAAAAAGTTTTTCAACTACAATGTTATTTTGTTCTTGGGATAAATAAAGAATATGGTGGAACATAATTATCGTACGAAACCCCTTACCACGCGAGTTCAACTAGCACTTACCCGGGTTTTTTAAATCACTTCATTCTCTGTAGCTGTAAGTATATTCACGTTTTCTGTCTGAGTATGTCCTTTATAAGTGTACAGACAATATAAAAAGCGATGAGATGAGCTCATTGACCAACTACATGTATCGTTAATATTATAATGTTTATTCCTTTAAGAGATCTTATTCATGATTACTAGACAATTATGAATAAATTACTAAACAAACTACACAGTTTGTTTGGATGTAGGAGGTAATCTCTGGAAGTTCTGATCGGATTTCGAACATTCTTTCAATGGTAGTAAGCGACTCTACTGCGGAAAGCCATAGGGTTTATAGTATAGTAGATTACCACGCGAGCGAAATCGGGGCAGAAGCAAATCAAACGAAAAACTTTAAAACTATTACCAACTCTATCAATATTCATTTAAGGTTTAATTTAAAATTGCAAAAAATGTCACACCAGGGCAGGGAGCGTCATACAAATATGATCACCAGTGACTAGGACGAGATTGGTTTCCAAAAATCATGAAATTCGTGTGACGTAATATATGGATGGCCTCATATTCCCAGATGTCGTCTCTGTGTTTTGGTCCTATGGCTTCCCCACCTTATATGCTCTTATAATGTCAAATGAAAATATCAAAGGCCCTATTAGTCGGACTGAACTGACTATTTATGTAGCGTATTAAAGAGCAACATTGTTATTAGTAATTTTGTACTTGACATATTTTTTGTTTGCAAACGACCCCAATCACATGAAATCTTATTTTTATCTATGTTCGACTTTTTTAATTAATCATCAAAACAGAATACAGTATCTACATCACTTACAATATTAAAATACATAAATCTTTCCGTGACTAAGCAAGACTTCAAGTCTGGTGTCCATCATTTCAAAAAATCGTGATGTTATTGAACAAGGATCGTATATAAAGCTTCCTGAGAACACCATGTACACATTTATATTTGTACACGATGAGATATACTCGTTTGGTACTTAAATTATTAATTCTTCCTATCATTGCAAGTGTTACGAAAAGTGAAATAAGTAAAGATGAGAAGATAGTATTAGTGGCGCCGGTTCTAGCTCCTTATAGAAATGCACGAGCTCAGACAAATGAAACGGCTAAAGATTTCCCGTTGCTAATGCTACTGGCCAGTGATAACAAAGATGCGGAAGCCAATGGAGCGAAAATTGTGGAAAACTACGAAGTACCACAGCCTGTATACGTGAAAGTAAGTTAACTGAAGAACAGCACCATAATTGCACTTTCAATCATAATCCGAGAGTTTTGAAGGATATTCCTAATACATTGCCTCATATGTTTGAAAAATGTATCTGCTCAGCAACGTAAATAACGCAATGAACCATTTTAAAAATCAAAATGAAACCATTTTATGTGTGTTACGATTTAAGGATCATGTTTTGAGTTCGATCAAGGTTTTGGGTTCGATTCACAAATCCGGTAAAGAGAAAAGTTTTCTATCAGGAATTTCTCAGCCCGGAGTCTGGATTGCTCACCGGCTATATTGTTATATTGCCGACGGTATTGCTTGATGGCATCAGAGTCGCATCATGATCATTTCAGCCGAAAAACGTCCACTGCTGGACATATGCCTCCCCCAAAAGGGGGGAATTTGCTATAATCGCCACGCTTGGCAGGCGGGTTGGCGATCGCAGTATGGTGTTAAAAATGCATAGAGAACGCTGCTGCCCATTCTCTAGTAAGTCCCTTAGTCGCCTTTTACGACACCCACTGGAGGAAATGGGGTGGTGCTATTCTTTACGTCCGGCACCACACGGTACGAGAGTCGAGAGTAGCATATGGGACTTAAACTTATAGGTACGCGTTTGGGTGAACCTCTGACAAACCCATCAGTAAATAAATGTTTGCTTTTTTGCATTTTTCAGAAACTCGAAGACCAAAGACAACTCTTGAGACGTCGCAGGAAAACAAGCAGGATCTTCTTCGTACAAAAGTATTAACGAGTGGACAAAAAAATTATACCGATAAGCATTTATTGCCGGAACGAATTAGTATTTTGATTGAAACACCACTTAAAAAGGTAGAAGGAAGTAAACGGACAATAACTTATATTAGCTTACCCATAACATATTAACGTTTATGTAAACTTAGTATATCCGTAAGTGAATTATTGTTATTTCTTAATGAGGAATAATAAGAGTCAATTTCAACAACTCGATTTTTTACCTAATTTCCATGGACATTTTCATTTTCAGGTTTTATAACATGTGCACTACCGTTCTCACTGTGCGTAAGCGCACGATTGTCTCTTGCCGGGCAGGGATTAATTGTTCGTTTAAACTCATTGGTGGAAGCTCAGGACGGCGAAACAAAATGACCAATAAAATTAGTAATTTCGCTCGGACAAAACTACCGTTGACATGTACACATTAACTATGAGTCTAAACATTCAAAAATAATTAGCTTCTTTTAGGTCAATTATTACTTAACGCAATCAAAATACTTTTTCCTATATTTGTTGGAGATTATCTTCCTGAGGGGTAAATGCTGTGTATGAAAGTGATTGTGGACAAAACACAGAAATTGATAATTCATCATTTACTGATGTTTTTCTTAAGAAGTATTAGTCTTATAAACATAATTTAAGTGGCTTCATTTAGATTCACGTCTCTTTAATTCTGAGAAAAAAAAATCATTGCATTATTTGTAAAGCAGCACTGCGTTTTCAGCCTAGACGAGTAAATTTTTCGCCTGAGAAATTCACTCATAAAGATCTTAAACCATTAACTTGGTTAATTAAAGACCACTGTAATTCTTGCGGCTGATAAGAATGCAGAGTATATACAACTGTATTATGTAGATACTAATTTTTCTTCAAGTTTACATGCTTACCAGCGTTTACATGTATAATTGCTTTCAAGAACCAGTCATTATGCATGATATTATAAAGTAACCACCAGCACTATAATAGCACATCGATGCGTTTTTAATGTGAAACATCTATTGGCGCGCCTTGGCAGTAAGTAATCCCGACTCATATGAAGTGACGCATGCGAACACTATGATGATATATTCTGTTATTATTATCATTAATTCATCATCATTTCAGCCTCCCTCAATTGGGGGGGGGGGGGGGGGTTGCCACAATCGCCACGCTTGGCAGGCGGGTTGGCGATCGCAGTATGGTATTAAAAAATGCATAGAGAACGCTGCTGCCCATTCTCTAGTAAGTCCCTTAGTCGCCTTTTACGACTCCCACGGAAGGAAATGGGGTGGTGCTATTCTTTACGTGCGGCACCACACTGCACATTTATTACATATTTTATTGTTATTATTATAATTAAAATAATTAAAAAAATACATTGATTTTATTTACGAAACCCTATTTTTTCTTTATTTATACTCCATATTTCGATACCTATAGCTTTTTATTAATATGAATTCCAATATGTTTCACATCTGCCGGCAAACTTTTTTTTAAGGATCCGTTGCCAAATGGCATAAAACGGAACCCTTATGGATTCGTCATGTCTGTCTGTCTGTCTGTCTGACCGTCCGTATATCACAGCCACTTTTTTCCGAAACTATAAGAACTATACTGTTGAAACTTGGTAAGTAGATGTATTCTGTGAACCGCATTAAGATTTACACACAAAAATATAAAAAAAAATCAATAAATTTTGGTGGTTCCCCATACTTAGAACTGAAACTCAATTTTTTTTTTTTTTTTTTCATCAAACCCGTACGTGTGGCGTATCTATGGATAGGTCTTCAAAAATGATATTGAGGTTTCTAATATTATTTTTTTTCTAAACTGAATAGTTTGCGCGAGAGACACTTCCAAAGTGGTAAAATGTGTGTCCCCCTGTAACTTCTAAAATAAGAGAATGATAAAACTAAAAAAATAATATGAAAACCACCACACCACCACGCACACACACCACGTAAACTTCCACCGAAAATTGGTTTGAACAAGATCTAGTAAGTAGTTTATTTTAATTTTTATTCGTCATAAATTGTAAACCGCGCTTGCTGCTACGGAACCCTTCATGGGCGAGTCCGACTCGCACTTGGCCGCTTTTTTTGAATAATCTATCTAAATGATAAAAACTTTCCAGGTGTTAGTGCCATTATTTTGTCTCTTTCTTTACCACCCTACCGAATGTCAAATATACATAATTGTCGTTTTTCTTCTATTTTCTTAATTATTTTTTTCTTTTTTTGTGGCTAATTTTTCAACAGCCTGTTCTGCAGGAGAAGTGCGGGTCGCTTAGCGCGGCACGTAAACATTAATGACATCATCCGACGGGCTCTTGTCACCGTCGGCGTTCCAGCTGTATTAGAACCTTGCCAGGCTTCGCACGCGACTATGGCAAGAGACCGGACGGCATGTTTTTATTTCCTTGGAAGGTACCCACCTTCCAAGGAAATAAAAACATGCCGTCATGTAGGCCTTTAGTAGGGATGCAACATGATTGTGTCGATACCTTGCGCCATCCCGTCTTCCTGGCTCGGCGTGCTGTGCTGGCGCTGCTGAAAACCTCAAGCGGTGAAAATATAGAAACCTTATCGGTGTCTATATTTTCGAGCCGTTTGGGGTTGAAAACCTCCGGCCGTGTGGTCCCAGTGTCCATGTTTTGTTCAATGAAATCTCCTAAAGGCTGTTTGACACTTCCCGTGACCCAAGTGGCTTTAACCTTGGCCAGTATGAAGTGAATTAAGAAATAAATGTGACTTTTTATTTCTTAATTCAATTCATACATTTAAATTGTAAAATTTCTATAAATAATGTCGTTTATTTGACATTAAGAACCAGAACCAGGACACTAGTGATCTTATAAAAACATCTAATACCTACTAACCAATGATGTTTTTAATTAAATAATAAATACAAAAAATAATAAAAAATTATGTTGTTAGAAAAAAAACTTGGTGTTTTTTTTATAATGACGTCTAGAAAAATTCCATCATTTTGTTATGATACTGTGCTTGTTTAATGTGTAGTGAACAAAATTAACTGCGCAACTATGGGTATAATTAGAACATAAATAGCACAACAATTATATTCGAGATACCATCTATAGTTGACAATATTATATATAAAGGACTTTCAGTACCATGTTGTAGTATATGGACAAAATATACAGCGAATACCAGACACATTTTCCACCATGCCATATAATTTGTATTTTTGTTTTATTTTGAGCCTAGTTTGTATAAATGTGAGTTGTTTTTCAAATATTCAGCAAAAAAGAATTCAACTGACGTATGAGCAGGTAAATATGACTTCGTTATTTTTAAATCAGATATTTTAGAGTCTCCGTCTAAATAAAAGAAGTGTTTAATAGATTTAATTTAATTTAAGTATCTCTATATTTACTTCCTCTTTATTTTTATGTCCTTTAAATTTTTATAAATTTTTCAATATGTTACCTATTATTAATATTTTTTCTTTGTTAGCTTGGTTGTTAACTTTATGTGCATACTGTGGTCTCCTATAAGTGAAGTATTACACCTGCTTAATACCTGATGTTGCCCTTTATTTCTCATGTTTTGTTTACATCTTTTGTTGGAGACCCTAAATCAATAAATAAATAAATACAGTCCAAAGTTGTACAATACTCAAACCTTCATTTTGTTACAGGGTGCTATACGACGTTCTTCTCTAAGCCGGTTTAGACGACAAAGTCCTATATTAGGTATGTATATTTTTGTATCCAATCACGTAATTCTATATCAATTTATTCTCCGTATAGTATGATGATTGCATGCCACAAGACAAGCATAATTAGGAATATAATAAAACAAAACTTTATTTATTGTTGCTACAGATATTTACAAATAAGTTGGTCAACAGTCACGGCATTGTAATTGTGGCATTATTGATTTTAGATGTTCATTTTCGGTTGTATATTTTGGTACCGTACCGGAGTCTGGATTTGTGATATATATTTTTGTCTGGATTTTATACTGAAGATCACGTCTAAACGAGTAGTGATAATGATTTGGAAAAAATATATATTAAATTCGAGCACTTTCTTAACAACTTAATGTATAAATATTTTAAATTATTTTTATATTACATAGTGAAATTAATTTGTAATGTTATATCTAACGCGGATAAGCAACTGAGAAACACGCAAAATATATTAAGCCTTTTTAAAGATAATTTAATTATTGATCTTTTAGTATACGTGTTTTATTAAAATACCTTTTGTTTTATGTATACACTAGCTTTTGCCCGCGGCTCCGCCCGCGTAGATGTCAGTTATCGCGTAAAAAAGTAGCCTATGTCCTCCATATCCCAGGCTATATCTCTGCCAAATTTCATGACGATCAGTTCAGCGGTTTTGGCGTGAAAACGTAACATACAGACAGACAGACAGACAGAGTTACTTTTACATTTATAATATTAGTATGAATTAGTATGGTTACATACACGCCTACTTCCCATGGGAGTAAGCAGAAACTATAGAACGCCACCTGCTACGCTCCTTTCATACTCCTAATCTGGTCATACATGCACGCCGGTTGCGAGTGCTACGCACCTGACCTTTCTAAAGAACATCACCAATTAAGTCACTTTATATGTTCTCCTAGGCCGTCCCTCCCAGCGTTTCCACTCACATCTGCCTTGCAATTGCCTTTTTTTATGTATAATAAATTAATAATGCGTCTTATTTGGGACCGCGCTCCTGGATGGGCGAGCCCTATTACTGGCTAGACGTACCACGCGTTGCATGAGCTCAGTACAGAACACGCAAGCTAACCACTCAAGGTCACTGCCATTTATCATAACTGACGAAATTTAAGTGTACGATAAGTTACACCGTACGTACACTATTACAAAAACCATGTTTCTATTAATTAACATACGTTAATGAATCTATTTAAAAAACAGGATTTAAATTACAAATGTTAAGTACTTATGTTGTACGGTTGTATGGTAATTGCAGGTAATAAGAACTATATGCAACAGGCGGCGGTTCGTCCTGTGGTCGTCGTACCAGGGGGTGAGTAGCAATCACTATATTATAGTTTTTAGGGTTCCGTACCTCCAAAGGAAAAAACAGAACCCTTATAGGATCACTCGTGTGTCTGTCTGCCTGTTTGTCCGTCTGTCAGAACCGATTTGCTCCGAGTCTGCACCGAGTGTGTGAATTTTTAATGTAAATAAATGCATTTTTATGTGTTTTTTTATGGGTTCACTTTTGGGTGAAAAATTTGAAAATTACAAAAAAAATGCAAACTTTACCGTGTTTCAAATAACACACGAGTTGACTCGACTTGTTATGTGGATTTCAATTTCATTTTGTAATAATTAGTTTTAATAATTTCATTTATTAATAACATTAAAATATCTGTAATATTTAATAACAAACCTACCAACTAAATAACAATATATAATAAACTAAACTCATCATCATCATCATTTCAGCCGAAAGACGTCCACTGCTGGACACAGGCCTCCCCCAAAAGGGCCCCTTTGCCATAATCGCCACGCTTGGCAGGGGGGGTGGCGACTAAACTAAACTAAATAAAACTAATAACAAAATAAACTATAATATGGCGTCGAAAAATTCCGCAGCATCGCTGTCGACTGGTAATGTACCCAAGTGACTGGCGGCATTGCCACGTTGTATGGCAACGATTAGCCTCTGGCTAAGGTAAAAGGCTGGTTGACCAGCCTTTTTGAGATTTCACTGAATAAGACATAGGCACTGGGACCCCACGGCCCGAGGGTTTCAACCCCAAACGGCTCGAAAATATAGTTACCGATAAGGTTACTATACTTTCACCGCTTGAAGTTTTCAGCAGCCCCAGCAGCAGCGCCAGCACAGCTCGCCGAGCCAGGAAGATGGGATGGCACACAAGTTGCGTCCCACACTAAAGGCCTACCCACCTTCCAAGGAAATAAAGACATACCGTCCGGAATATTGCCAAAAAAAATTAATCAGTTTTAATGTTATTAAAAAAAATAGATAAAAATTAAGCATAATTGCTCCTCCGTATCTCCGAAACTGCAAAGCCAATTTTTTTTTTTAAAGATATATAGACTTATTACAGGGAAACCTATAAGAAGTCAATGGTCTTAAAATAACATGATGAATGGAGTTGGAATGTATGAGAGGCAAATTAGAGCTGCCCAGTAAAACAAAATCTTCCATTACACGCAACCTTTTAAATATTTCACCTTAAAATCAAAGGTATTTGAAGAAGTTTGACCAGTTTAAACCTATAGAGTTGTCGTCTCGCATTCCTATGTTACTAAAATAGCAAATTAGCATGGCAATCCATACTAATATTATAAATGTGAAAGTAACTCTGTCTGTCTGTCACGCCTAAGCCGCTGAACCGATCGTCATGAAATTTCGCATAGATATAAACCTGGGATATGGAGAAGGACATATGTAGGCTACTTTTACGCGATAACCGACATCCACGAGGGCGGAGCCGCGGACAAAAGCTAGTCTTTTATATAGGTTGTATCTATTCAAACACGAAATATTTTAAGAGATACACCTACAGGTGGTAAAGAAGCCATGGAAACGATTTTTTTTTAAATCTTAGTATATTATTAAAAATATTAAATAATTCAAAATTACTTGATATGATGATTAATTATCAAAATTCACCGCGCTCGTACCGCCACCGTCGCTGCGTCCGGGCGAGTCATTCATAGATTAAGTAAAATTTTGGAAAATGCAACTCCTTTGCAAAATGTCTCAAGCAATTTTTTAATTATAATAAGTAAAGAACCAAAGTTGTCGACATAGCTCACAGAATAAGCAAGCTGAAGTGGCAATGGGCCGGCCATATTAGCCGTAGAACCGATGACCGTTGGGGTAGACGTGTTCTTGAGCGGAGACCGGCAAACGTAAGGTAGGACGTCCTCAGACTAGGTGGAACGACGATCTCTGCAGGGTGGCTGGTAGCAGCTGGATGAGAGTTGCTGAGAATTGAGCTGAATGGCGTGTAATTGGAGAGGCCTATGTCCAGCAGTGGACTGCTATAGGCTGATGATGATTTATGTAAAAATATAAAACACTTAAATAAAAAATAAAAAATCGGTGCTATGGCTTTTTTACCACCTATAAATTGTTCCTCTAAAAATATTTCGTGTATGAATAGATACACCCTATAAAGACGATAAAAAGATTTGTTGTTTAAAATGTAACTATGTAACTATTTAAAAAAATGAAAAGCTAAAACAGGCATTTGAAAAAATAGTTTTCTGACTTTTACAGAAGTCCCTTCTGTAAAAGTCAGGCGTCAAACGTGGCTAAACAATAACAGCCGCACGGATCGATAGAAGGTAAAGTTACGTTTACCGCGGTCGGTTCGTGGATGGGTGACCGTTACATATCGAGACCCCTCCGTGCCTCGGAAAGCACGTTAAGCCGTTGGTCCTGGCTGTCATTCTGTTGGTCATAGACCTTCGACAGTCGTTACGGGTAATCGAAAACACAAAAATCGAACAACCAGTCTTACCAAGGTGTATAATGTTACCCAATAACTGGGCTGTGGAGGTCAGATAGGCAGTCGCTCCATGTAAAATACTGGTATTCAGCTACATACGGATAGACTGGAAGCCGACCCCAACATATTTGAGAAAATTGATTGATTGGTTTTCTGACTTTTCCTCTTGTATTTCAAATAGATAAATAACCGCTACATGGTAAAAGGCATGGTAAAAGGGAAATTACCCAATAATAGTCAGTTCTTTTTTTAAGCTATTGCATAGCTTCTATCGCGGGCCTTGAGCGCGGCGACCGAATCCAGAAATTCCGTAACGAAAAAACCTCACGCTCCCCACTCCGACGAGCACGGAGGTGTGGCTTGTAGGCCGTGCATCGTCTAACGTCGTTTCAGTTCGGTAGTCTTCGACACGGCGTTGTGTGCGTGCGATTAGACGTATTGTACGACTCTACGAAACTCTGTGGTGGATTTACCGCGCAACGCAACGCCATCTAGTAATCGCAGGTAGAACTAACTAAATAGAGGTGACATTGGCTTGGCTTGTGATTCGTAATCGAGACAAGCGTTGCTCTGTTGGTGGTCTCAGTTGTGTTTTGTTGTCGGTTTTATCCACTAGATGGCAGGCATCGTAATTCAAAAGTTTTTGAAAGGTTGTTGAGGTATGTGAGCAATTTATTTATAAATCAATAATTTTACTCGTGTTTATGATTCTCCTAGCTAGAATTAACATTAAACATTAACGTTCTTCATAGCTTATAAAAACCACTTTTAAACGGTTCTCCAAAGTTCTGGGCCGATTATGGATTGACTTTACTTTCTTATCGGTCACCACGCTCAAAAAGTGTAACTTGAATTAATATCAAAGAAAAAGAAATACTGCATAAATAAAATAAATAAATAATTATAATTGCATAAGTTGATACAAAATGCTATGCAATAGCTTTACCGCGGCAGTCCCCGAGTGCCACACGTCTTTTTTTTTTAACGTTGCCCCACACTCGAAATTTATCCTGTATCGTGGGTGCGTTTACAAACATTTAAACTAAACATCCAGACCCGGAACAACTACTTGTAGGTCTTACAAATATTTGTTCCGTGCAGGAATTGAACCCGCGACACGCAGCGCAGCAGTAAATCGCATAACCACTGCGCCAACCAAGTCGTCAATAAAAAATGTTAACAGGAATTCCATCTTGTGAACAATAATTTAATTGTTAGTATTGATCTTTGCCCTAACCTTTGATCTATGCACGTAAACATAGTACATAATTAATCTATTATAGTCCACACAATTGTATTCTTGACTCATCTAGGCATGCGACTTGAACAAAAGTAAACACATTTTAATTTTAAAGGCTCTGCTCTACAGCCGCGACAAATGTGCTTGTAGGCCGCTAGCGTGCGGTACCAAGCTGCATACGGACATTATTATGACGCACGGCTAAACAAAATGAACGACGAAGAATTTTTCCTTTCCGTCTCACAAACGCTGACAAAGCTACGTAGCCTCGACTACGCCACGTATCTACGTCTACGGTACCTAGTAGCGGCTACTGTGCGTAGCGTAGCTGCAACTACGCTGCACGTTGCTTATACTACGCTACTACGCGTAGCTGGGGCTTCAGTGCGTAGCAGCGGCTACGGAGCATAGCTACGCCTACACTATGTAACTATGCATTGTTTACTATGCATGTGACAATAAAAACATGAGACCGTGCGTACCGTATGTCGGTTATCATTCACTGCTAAATATTGGACTACCTAAGGAGCTTCCAATAACTGGGAATTGCAACAATCACCAAACTAACTAAACGGATTGGTGATCACGTTTTGTAGTTGGCGTAATGGCCTTTTGCGATAAACATGGAAACCCGTATACCATATATAAATATGGTAGGTACATATATATAATAACCGTCTACATAAATACCAAAGTGATAAATTATGGGCAATTAATTCCTAACGGTTATATCTCAAGTTTTTAAAGTCAGGTTATGGGCTTTTGGCCTTTAAATCCTTAATGTTATGTAATCTTTTATTTTTGTTGTCTTTTTCAGTTCCGCCTCTGTACCGGGGACCAGGCTCCCCTTATGGTCCCAGTTCGTCTGCTGGAGTTGAAGAGGTTTCTTATGGTGCCAGGCCAACCGTAGTGGTCAACATGCCAGGTGATTTATTCTAGTTTACACCCCACTCTACCCAAAACGGGAGTAAAGGCATATCCACACCGTCACACACGTCCGTGTGTCACTGTAAGGATCCAGCAAAATATCAGCGTCAGATATATTTGCCAGAGACATGCTGAGCTGGACTCCCATTTGGTACAACCTTGAGACGCACACCGCACCATATATATTTTTTATCTTATCTGATTGAATTAAATAGGTATGTCATAGTGTCAATCTATTTTTTATGTATGTTTTAATTTTTTTATAATTGACCAGGGCTCATTAACGTTACCAAATAACAAAATAATAACCGTTACGTAACGTTAAATTTCAATATTATACCTACTAACGTTACAAAAATTTAACGTTACTTGATAACATTACCAGTAATATAACGTTAATTAACATTAAGAAAAATACGATAACTAACGTTAATTTAGCTACGATGCCATTCTTTGGGTAAGAATCAGGCAGATTCAGGCAACGTTTTGATCGGCAACCCCCGGTTGGTGTAGGACTATTGCAAGATATGGAAACAAAGATATTGGACTATGAGTTTGGGTGGTTAAAATGGACTGGTTACCTAAAACTATGGAAGGACTATGGCCCCTGGCTGATCAATGTTTTTTTACACACGGATAAAATGGCAGGGGGTGACTTGCACACTCAATAATGGGCCCCCGAAAACGGTCGCTAGCACATAGTGACGTAGCGACAAGGGGGCAACATGTCCTGAGGTGCTCTTGGAGTAGAGAGGTATTCCACGGCTCTCAGAACAATCCCAGAGCCCGGAAGATGGTCAAGATCCCTACAAGCACTTACTGGAATACTTCCTTCCTCCGTGCACGTTTACTCTTGCAAATTTCCACTCAAGCCGGCCAATAAAGGCAAGAATGAGGTGGGAGCTCAGTTCCTCGTCAGTGTTCACTCCAGCCGGCCAATAAAGGCAAGCCAGAGATGAAGAACATGACTTCTCCCGGGAGATAGGGTCCGTGGGGTCGCAACTGCCCATCAGCTCGCCACATGCTGCCCTGCGGGTTTCTGTATCTCTCTTGGTCTGGCTCCTCACCCTAGACATGTTCCGGCAAAGTAAACTCTACCGGCACAGACCTAAAGTTCGGAGCGCGCAAGCCCCACCACGACGTCAACGAGAGATACGGCGGTGGGGTTATTATTATTTTTATTTTTATTATTATTATTATTAAGTCCCAGGCACGGCCCTCATATGTGTGGATAGAACTTAACTCGTTTTCATTTGTACTTGGCGTGGTGGTATAGTCTGAATGAGTTTTTCTCTGCTACAGATAGCAGTAGCTGTACGAAAAAGCAAAAGAAGAAGAAAAACATTTAAATAAATAAAAAGATACTTATTACTGCTTCTCAACTGGGTAAGCAAAGTTTATTTTATACTAGCTTCTGCCCGCGACTTCGTCCGCGTTAAATTTCTTGTTCCCCCGACCCACCCCGTCGCAACACATTGCCTGCCCGTGCTTTTACTTCGTTTTCGCATAAACTTTCATTAAAAAAAAATGGTGTTCTACTTAATAGGAATTTAATTCTTCCTCAAGAATTAGGCCGTAAAATGCAAAAAGATTTTTTTCAAATCCAACCAAATCCAATCCGCAGTTCCAGAGATTAGCGCGTTCAAAAAACAAAAAACCGGCCAAGTGCGAGTTGGACTCGCGCACGAAGGGTTCCGTACCATCCATACAAATCCTTTTCCTTACTAATATTATAAATGTGAAAGTAACTCTGTCTGTCTGTCTATTTGTCTGTCTGTCTGTATGTTACCTTTTCACGCCTAAACCACTGAACCGATCGACCTGGGATATAGAGAAGGACATAGGCTACTTTTTTACGCGATAACCGACATCCACGCGGGTGGAGCAAAAAAACGGCAAAAAAATCATGTCCGTTGTATGGGAGCCCCCTTAAATATTTTTTTTCTGTTTTTTAGTATTTGTTGTTATAGCGGCAACAGAAATACATCATATGTGAAAATTTCAACTGTTTAACTATCACGGTTCATGAGATACAGCCTGGTGACAGACGGACAGACAGACAGACAGACAGACAGACAGACGGACAGCGGAGTTTTAGTAATAGGATCCCATTTTACCCTTTGGGTACGGAACCCTAAAAACTAACTCTTCAGCTTTAGAATAGACTACCTCGCAGAGTTGATCATTATTTTGCTGCGGAGTTATTATAAACAGTTATATCTCCTAAGATATTCATTGAAATTAAATGGTGTAAGGGTAACTTTGTTCAAAATTAAATACTTGTGATGAATAACGTATTTATTTGCATAAGGATTAATACCATGTTTATGAAAACTCCTTCGCAAATAATGCATTAATTTCGAACAAATTTGATTACCATAAAAAAGGTTATAGTGAGTCCATCATAAAAGATAGACATATGCTGTCGCGGACTTTTTTTTAGAAAATTTAAAGAGGAACAATTCCATCATGCATGATATTTGCGTAACTTAAACCGTTTACGCAGCGCACGCAACGGAAGCTCTCAAAAAGGAATAATTTTTCCCGTTTTTGCAACATTTTTCATTTATGCTCCGCTCCTTTTGGTTGTAGCGTGATGTTATATAGCCTATAATATTCCTCAATAAATGGACTATCAACACAAAAAGAATTTTTCAGTTCCAACCAGTAGTTCCTCAGATTAGCGCGTTCAAACAAACAAACAAACAAACTCTTCAGCTTTATATATTTTTATTATTAGTATTTTTTATTAGTATAGATATGTATTTTTTATTATTTTATGTGCATATGTTAAAAAATATACTCATTCAAACCACACAATACACACTTATGAGAAACGTACGTTTTACGTTGAAAAATAACCACATGCCAAGGAAATTTTCCATGCTTTTGTGGTCATCGGATTTTCCATACGAAAAAGCATTCGCAAGTATACTATAAAACTATCGATATACTACTTCACAATAAGTATAATTTCATCATTATCATTTCAGCCGAAAGACGTCCTCTGCAGGACATAGGCCTCCCCCAATTGGGGGGGGGTTTGCCATAATCGCCACGCTTGTATAATATAAGTATAATTTAATAATACTTAATTAATAATTTTAAACTTTATTCTACAAGGTACTTTTTTTTCTCAAAAGATGGAATGGATATTTTTTTTTTGCTTGTTAGTTTTGCGTAATGCCTTGATTCATCATCTGCCAAGCCTTTTTTCAACTATGTTGGGGTCAGCTTCCAATCTAACCGGATACAGGTGAATACCAGTATTTTACATGGAACATCTATCATGGCCCTGTCAGAATACCAGCGCTGCGACACTTATTTTTAAATGTCGCAGCATCGCGCTAAGATAGAAGCCTTTTGGCCTCGTACAGGACCTTCTGTTATTTTTTTTTTTTCTTATTTTCTTTTTATACAGGAAAAGTTTTTAATTGTTGCACAAATTTTGACAAATTAAACTTAAACGTGTTTGATTATACACCTATTTCTTATTTTGATATGTCTTAGTACATAAAAATTAAGTTATCGTTAACGAAAGATGTTTATTTTGAAACTGGTATAATGGGTACTCGTCGCGCAACGCGCCGGCGGCGGTGCGGTTAGTGAAGTGGAACGCAGTAGTAGGTACCTATCAGCTGTGCGATCACCCATTGATATTATTACGAATAGATTGTATCCATATTTTGCTGATTTCAAGTGGACCAAAAAAAAGGAAACAAATAATTGGAAATGTGTTCTATTACTGATACTGAACCACCAAAATAATTTGCGCACTGGTTAAAAACTTATCCTGTACATAATAATTCTTTTTAATACTTTTATCATTGTGTTTAGTTTAGTTAGTGATCTTCCTGTGCGAGTCCCATTACATACTTTTTCTTTCTTTCATCTTGATTGCAGTCAAATTATTTTTGTTAGAAATTAAAAAAAAACGCTGTGTGAATTATTTCTCCACCACTACTCTCAAATCGGTGAATGAAAACATTGTGAGGAAACCGGCATGTCCTAGAACCAAAAACTCGAAGACATGTGACATATACCAACCCGCACTGGGACCGCGTGGTAGGTATGGGCCCACTCCTCCTTTCTCACAGAAAGGAGGCCTGGGTCAGTGGGCAGTGGGACATAAAAGGCTGATTATACTTATGCTTAATAAGAAAAACGTATTCTTTTGAAAATATTAAACTTAAGAAATTCCGAAACATTACACAAAAAAATGTGGGGCAGTCTTTGGGTACTGCCGACAGAAGTGAAAACTAAGTAACTAAAGCGTTCGGTGACGATGACGCGAGTTCCATGATTTTTCTTCGCCCAAAAAGTACACATATATACACAGTAAGTATACATATAGCTCATGGAAAGCGTTCGGTGACGATCGCGAACCCATAAGTTTTTCCGCTACCTAAAAGTGCTCAACGCGTCTCTTTAGACTTCTTTAAGTTCTCACTTCAACAAATAAAACTGACATTATATTACCCACTTAGTATAAATTTGCCTTTTTCTACAAAAATAATCACAAATTAAAAATAGGAAATCCCATGATAGTGTTATTTATTTTATCATAAACTCGGGGATTATTTACATTTAAATCATTTTATGAATATTCATTAGTATCGAACGATTTTTTGTAGCAACAGCAGTTATGAATGTTTTAAGGTAAAAGGTGCGATTAATTTTAACGTTTTTTCTTTCACAGATGACAACTACGTCACACCGGTAATAAACAGCCCATACACTGTACCATCGAGAAGATTATAGACTACAGAACCTCATTACATTAACGTGATAAGAATCCATACTTGTTATTGAAAATAAAGCTCTATCTTTAAGAAAACTCGTTTTCTTTTCCATTGTCTCACATCAGAGGTCAGGTAATTTACCTTTTCCTTGATAATTGAATATCAGTGGGCATAATTATGAGATGCGTTGATGCAGCTTACAAAATAAATCTTAATCATGCAAGGAATTGATGCCATTTCATTCATGTCACTTCCGGCTCACTTTGTTCGTATAGAGACGAGTTAATTGTGAAGAAAATGAATTAATTGAAGCTAACAGTACCAAGAAAGAATTGTAATCGATGATTAGATGAAAATCCCCCATTGTTATCGTGGTTTTTAAGACCTTGATTTGCAACTTTGTTTGTAAATAGAATAGAATAGAATTTTTATTTCGCAAATATGGGTAGTACATACTAGTTCTTAAGATTACATTTAGCTCAGCCACATTTATAATAATAGGTAACGATGTTTGCAAACACAGGCCGATATTATAGAACTTAACCTAAGATTCATTAAGAGTGAGTTGCACCAAGTAACTTTAACAATACCCAATACCTCGTCAGCCGTCAAATCTCCGGTTAAGCGAAATTCTTCACAAATAACGATAACATTAACCGCTCAAATTCGGCCGGTTAAGGGCTATAGTTACTGTTTGTATCATTGTTTGGCTATCTGCTTTGCATTAGATTCTATGGTCGTTGTTAATGTTACTGTTAAAATTAACTTTGACGGAAACAATAACTTTGCCCTTGGTGCAACCCACACTGTTTTCTTCTTTTCGTTTCGACGCCGACGGTACCTACACCTATGTATGTTTGAAGTAGGTAATTCTTGACTCTTGTCACAGCTTCACGACCTTCTAATTGCACTTCGATTGATTTTATTGATCGGAGACGTCGTGTCACATGAAGTATATATTGAAGTCCCTTGGTTTAAAAATAAATAGGTAAAGGAAATGATAAATGATCTATTTTTGGAAATTGGTTAAAAATAACACTTTTACACGTATTTTTTATGTCTAAACCAGATGAGGTCGGTGTTTATATGGACTTTACATTATAATGTGTACATTATCTGAAATAAAGATTTTTTTGTTTTGTTTCTTAGCCTACTAAAGAAACACCAAAGCAAACACAGAAGTCAGTCTCTTTTAAATTCCAAACAATTACATTGTAATGGTCAGATTAAATGACTGCGTAGGTTGTTGAGGTGGTCTTTAAGGAAAGCACCATACAGGTTTGAGTGGACCTGTTCAGATAGTGCACGCATATGTTATCGTTTACTGCCGCGCTAACGAAGAATGCAATAACTCTATTTTGGACGATTTTGAGTTATATATTCGTTGAGTTATATATTTGTAGTCAGCGAATCGAAATCTATTAACACTCTCTAAGCAACTTTTTATTGATCCTTCAGGAACTCGGTTTTTCAGTGAGCAAGAATGCAATCCCTATTTCATCCCGTGGGTGCCGTGTGGTGCCGGACGTAAAGAATACCTTCACCCTATTTCATCCCGTGGGTGTCGTAAAAGGCGACTAAGGGACTTACTAGAGAATGAGCAGCAGCGTTCTCTATGCTTTTTTAACATCATACTGCGATCGCCAACTCGCCTGCCAAGCGTGGCGATTATGGCAACCCCCCCACTTTGGGTGAGGCCTATGTCCAGCAGTGGATGTCTTTCGGCTGAAATGATGAAATGATGAAGAATGAAATAACTAAAACTTCATAACAAATTCAATAATCAAAAATACAATTCTCGGAAGCGGCAAAATCGAGGTATTGCATTTTTCGTTAGTGCGGCAGTGTAGCTCAACTCAGAACTTAAGGAGCTCAACGACCTGCACGGAGAATCAACAGCCGAACGGCCACATGAAGTACTTAAGGAAGGTGTCTTAGAAGAATGTACAAGAAAAGGAATTATTAACGTATAGTGACCTTATTGGTGATGTTATTCAGAAAGTTCAGGTGCGTAGTACTCGCAACTGGCGTACAAGTATGACCAGATGTGTGAAAGTAAACGAAGCAAAAGGAATATGTAAGGATCGTAGCAGGTGGCCTTCTGGAGTTTGTGCCAACTCCCATGGGATGTAGGCGTGAGTTTATGTATGCATCTATAACAGAAACACTATTCTGTAGCCAAGTAACCAAAATAAAAGCTTGTACAAAAGAATATGGGCAAAGAAAATCAAATCAATCAATATCATCATTTCACCATCATTTCAGCCGAAAGACGTCCACTGCTGGACATAGGCCAGAACCGGACGAAGTGGCGGTGCTTGGGGGAGAAGCACCGCCACTTCGTCGGGTTCTGTGCTTCCCGCATCCAGCGGATTCCTGCGGTTTTCACAAGCTCATCGGTCCACCTTGTGGGAGGCCTTCCCACGCTACGTCTTCCAGTATGCGGTCGCCACTCCAGAACCTTTCGACCCCAACGGCCATCTGTTCTGCGCGCAATGTGCCCTGCCCATTGCCACTTTAGTTTGCCAATTCTTCGAACTATTTCGGTTACCTTGGATCTCCTGGTACCTTGGTTCGTCGGTTACCTTCGATCTCAATATCAATATGGATTAAAATACTGTAGTTATTTTACACAATGAACAGGTACACAAATAGTCTCGGGCCAAATAACGTGATAGCAAATTTTCTCACTTTTATAATTATTTCTTTCTCGGAATTTATAACTATTTCCATCTTCGCATCACCAGGCAACTATTTATGTTCACATAATGGGTATTTTTCGATCGTTGGATACATCAATTAATTAATTACCATAATATACTAAACACGGAAACCAGTTTGTGATTTTAAAGTTTTAATCTACGGTTTTGTATTTAACCACGGACTTATCTTGGTAATCAGCCACAAAAACCATAAAGAACCTGTTCGCTGTTATTAAGTATGGATGCAAACACACACAGACGAGCATCCGGTTTGTGGGAATAACCAGCTTAATACGTGCATGGACTCCGCAAATTGGCAGGCGTGTAATATCACGTTTTTCTCGTTCAACCACACGTACCTACATCTTTTTGTTTTTCTATATGGCGAAAATTATGTGATGCGTAAATATTAATTTATACTCGTCATATTGAAAACAGTCGGACTTATCCGTTTGTCAACGTCATCGTGGGAATCGACCGTTCCGCGAACTGATCCCGCGGACTGATGGCTGTAGTGTCGGTCCATGACGTCGTAGCGTCCGCTGGAAAATCGCGTCATATAAATAGGTTTGCTTTGTTGGTCCTGCGTCAGTGATCGCGATGGGATACAGTAGTGTGGTAGTGAGCGTGCTGGCGCTTTCAGCGCTTGCGGCAGCAGTGCCCTCAATTGGAGACAATTCTTTGGACGCTGGAGAGCGAGTGGTGCTCGTGTCGCCGGTACTGGCCCCGCCGCGGGACTCCAGGTTACATGACACGACGCGCTCGAGGCAGTTCCCGATACTTGTGCTCCTTGCCCAGGCCAACCCGCAGTATGGGCGTCAGGAACCCGAGGCTAAATCATTGAAAAACCCCCAGCCCATTTACGTTCAGGTAATTATTTTACAAGCATGATTTCATGAATTAATTTTCGATTAACTATGTCTTAAATTGAAATCACTATGCTCAAGACAACACCCTCGTATTATGAATCAAGGAAATAAATAATAATATGCTAGTAATTGATTTGTTTATATGCTTGCGTATTCTAGAATGCATTGAATATTTATTGGTAATTAATTATTTATCACATAGTGATTATTTGAATTTGAATACAAGCTATAAGAACTTATATTTGTAATTAATTTTGAAGTAACTTAAAAATAAATTGCTAATCGAGATTTGCTCTTGCTCTTGCAAATAATTTCAGTAACGCAAACATTGTCTATGTTTATTTGTGTTGTATCTTATTACTTAGTACCTACTTAACTTTTCTATTATTATTTCCTGTGTTAATTTGTAATTTAACTAGGTACCTATGAGTCATCGTTATGTTTAAAAACACATATAGGATGGACCCAAACGTGATCGTTAATCAGCAGGTATTCCAACTAATATCAGGTTATAACCGCTGGTTAACTATCGCTAAACGGTTTTATTACATTTTCGCATAAACAACACAAACCATAATGTCTACGAATTAGGTTTTGTGGATAGAGTCAGGAGAGATCATTGGAGATTGACAGGATTCATTGAGACAATCAAAGCTCATAGATGGATTGCTTTCTAATTATTTGACTTTGAAAGTACGAACTTTTTTTAAAAATTACGATCAGATCATCAAAGTAGAAATAATTAAGGTCATAGCTGAAGTAGTGGATAGAAAAAGGTAGAAATAATGATGATGTAATTACGATTATTTGTTCATCGCCCTGAATAAAGGCACTGGCACTTAAGTTTCAACCAATCAATATTTATAACCACAATAAACATTTCCAAGACATATTAAAATTGACGTAACACAACGTTAGCATATTTATAAGTTCAAGTTTAATCCACCGGTTAGCTTTCCCAAGCGTGCATACTTGCATGGATAATTTATTTTGAACGATTTCATTTGTTTTCGCAGAAACTTGAAGACCAAGAACAGCCTGGACTCAACAGACAGAAACGCCATTTGCTGAAGAAAATAGGTATTGGCGGAGGTGGCCTTTCCTTTGGTGGAGGTTTTGGTCTCGGAGGAGGTGGCTTCAACGAAGGCTACAACCACGGCGGTGGCGGCCAAGACTATAGCGGAGGGCATGGCGGCGGCTATGGCGGAGGCTACGGCGGCGGCTATGGTGGAGGCTACGGCGGTGGCTATGAAGGAGGCTATGGCGGCCATGGTGGCGGCTATGAAGAACCATCCAAAGTTATCGTTGTCAAAGTGGTGAAGGAGCATGGTACGGACGCACTGCACAGCTTTTTACGCACACACAGTTTTATGTGCTTTTTGTGAACGCTTATTTGTGTTTTTATTAATAATATTTCAAGCACTAAGAAATTGATGATGACTTTCGTCAACTGATGCAATAATTATTATGCTTGTGTAATAGTAGATCATTTGGTTTCTGGACTCTAATAATACCTACTTTATATAAAACTAGTTAGGAAATAAAACTAGTTATGGATTAAATAATATTTTATCCTCAGTAGATGGCAAAAAGTTATCTAACTTTGCACCATGTTGATCTTGCACGCTTGTAGTAGTACATTCTTAAAGATGGGTAGATTATGGACTGTAGATAGATAATAGAGGCACCTACTAGAACTTTAAATTGTATATGTGGCACCACCTATGTTACACAACATTTCAAATTTTTGTCAAACTTTTATACCGGTTTACTTATTTTAATTGTGTTTCAGGTCACGGCGGCGGTCATCATCATGGAAGTGGCGGCTACAGCGGTGGAAACAATGGAGGCGGCGGTTATGGTGGAGGCGGCGGCTATGGCGGAGGTGGCGGCTATGGCGGAGGTGGCGGCTCTGGTGGAGGTTACGGCGGCGGCGGCGGCAGTGGTGGCGGCTACGGAGGTGGTGGTGGCCAAGGAGGCGGCGGTGGCTACGGCGGTGGCTACGGCGGTGGCAACGGTGGTGGCCAGGGCTACCAACAACCCAGCCACGGTGGAGGTGGATGCGGCGGCGGCTGCGGTGGCAATGGCGGCTACGGTGGCAGCAGTGCCACTGCGACTGCTACCGCAACTGCCACGGCCACTGCACACTCAGGCGGCTACGGGTGAGAATATATTATTTTGCTACCTAAACTTAAAATAATAAGCAGCTCGTAAAATGACCCGGTCAAAATCCAAAGAAACCATGATTGGTGATCGTGTACATACTATTATGAGCAGATAGAAAAAAAAAAAGTATACCATTCATGCACTACCTATGCTCCCAAGACGCAATTTATCATTTAGGAAAGAGTCACAGACATACAAATGAATTTGTCCTGACACGGAGCCAATGACAGTAATTGAAGTCGTTGCACTCTCGGGTTTTAATGATATTTCTTCTAAAAAGCGTTTTTCAGCACAACAATGAAGTATTATTAGGAATTCATTTTATGATAATAGATAGTAGGTACATAATTTATCGTTGGCTGAAAAGACCCCGTGATAGCTTTCAATGACCCTCAAGTACCCATATCTAAGGCCGTTTATCCACCAGCACAGTCAACGGGACGTCAACGAGAACGAGATGACGGCGTCGCGTGTCCAACGCACACCATCATCTGCACCGGGACAACACGTTGAGTTCGAATAATCTCGTTTCTCGTTTACGTCCCGTAAACAGTGAAAACTTCTTTAGACTCGTTGGACACTTTTGGGATGAGGAAAAGCACTGAACTCGTGTGACCGTCACACTCAGATACATATATTATATACAGATGTGTGTAATAATGTTTACGAGTTTTTGAATCTAAGAAGTTTTCACTTCCTGCAGTCCTACCGACGACTGCTAGTTTTTTTTAAGCTATTGCATAGCTTCTATCGCGGGCCTTGAGCGCGGGGACCGAATCCAGAAATTCCGTAACGAAAAAACCTCACGCTCCCCACTCCGACGGTTTTCCTACACCAGTACCCTCTGTGATCTAATAATTTCTGGCAGTTCCTTTTTTCTGTGTACTGCGTATTTTATTCTTATAAATATTAGTTTATTAAATTATGATCTTCACAAAAAGTGATTGTTGATAGTGGGGTTTGAACTCACGAGCAGTCGATTACGAGTACATTCAGTTCCCCTGTTGCACCGCAAGGCTACAATGACTTAATTAAAGCTTGCCAAATAGTTGATACCATTCCAGTTGAACAATTTTTAAACTTGACTAGACGGCTGGAAATGACTCATGTACATGGAATTTTTTCGCTGTCAAAACAGTTTGTCACTCTTTTTTTATTTAAAATTACTTTAGGTTCAACACTTTCGTCTATTTTAAAGTTGTTATTATGCTTATATTTGAATAGTATTTGACTTTGTTTACGTAGTTATACACTTTTACGACGTTCAGCACTTATTTATTTTGTTTTTAAGCTATTGCATAGCTTCTATCGCGGGCCTTGAGCGCGGGGACCGAATCCAGAAATTCCGTAACGAAAAAAAAAAAAAATTATTAATATCAAAGAAAAAGAAATACTGCATAAATAAAATAAATAAATAATTATAATTGCATAAGTTGATACAAAATGCTATGCAATAGCTTTACCGCGGCAGTCCCCGAGTGCCACACGTCTTTTTTTTTTTTACAATGGTGTATTTTTCCGAAACTGTTTTACTGTTACCGATTCTTCCTAGCTAGCATTCCTAACAATCGTATGGCCCCCTAAAAACCCTACATATTGTATCGTTATGACGTTATTGGATCCTGCTACTACCTCTTAACGTAGTAACTAATACGCAGTTAAAGTTTACGAGCTGATGATGATGTTATTATGTTTTGAGAATTCTATAAACAACTTATAATATAGAACTCCAAAAAAAAAAATCGACGAACTTACATCTTGCAAAATATTACGGTTAAACTGAAGTTAATACTGATAGTGACGCCACTTAATATGGGTGACTAAAATTAAAATTTCACTGTGGAAGACCTTACAGCATAAAATAACTGCGTGTCGATGACACATGTCATGCCCAAACCTTTTGACCGCCACGTCAAAAAAGCAAAAACGTACCCTCGGCACCAAGATACGAATTAATCCTTTCGAGCTTTTGTCATCTTATGTTAATATAGATGAAATATAAAGAAAGAAGTTCTAGTAATATAAATTAGGATAAGTCAAGGAACATAATTAGCAAAGGAAATAAAAAAAACAATGTTGTTTTATGAGTTTTATTTACAGATTTACGTATAAAAGTCTGTCATGTAGTCGTGACCGTGGCGTACTGGGCACATTTTCGTTTGTCATCTATATATGACTGTGGCGGTCAAAAGGTTAAAGAAGTTTTCCTTCAAAATTAATAATTAAAGGTATTCTTGTCTTTCTTTTACAGAAAACGTTAACTTCGGAGTACTCAGTGAACTATCAGAGTGTTACGAAGTGCATTGAACAAGCTGTGATTAACGGTGACCGGACGATATTCGCTAAACACCAAATAGCTTTAATTACAAAACGTTACTTGGTATACATGTAATTATAGACAAAATAATTAACTATACATCGACCAGTTTTACATTATCTTAGGAATTTGAACGTTAATTCAACTATGAAAGACTCAGTTTTCTTTAAAACTGAGAATTGTTTAATGATCTTTTTCAATATTGTTTCTGTCATTCTGAAACTAGTTTGCATGGCAGACTTTTTTGTTTTATTTAATGTAAATTGTTCATATTTTCATATTCATTTTTGCACGTGTATATGATTTGTCTTGAGTCTTTATGATACATTTATATGATTTTATAACTATGATGTCAGTCAACAAATTTTTATGATAATTATAAAAGGTGCAAGTTTTTATTGCTTTTCACGTCTTCCTGTCAAAGAACATATAATATCATAGTTCGTGTATGTTAGGTAAGACTGAAACTGTTTTCAATACCTACACATAATAATGTATAATAATAAAACTCCGCCAGTAAAAATAATTACATATTATTACTTACATGCGTAACTTGTAATTTTTGTAGAAGTAAAATACAGTTTTTTTTTTATAATTTCTTTGTTTTAATCTGTCCTGCACTCCAATTGCGTAAAACACTTTCATTCACAATCCGAAGGATTTTGAAAGAAATGTATAATCCATTGCTTTATTTGTTTGATAAATTCGTCAGATCGACAACTTAAATAACGCATTGAATGTTGTTGCGTTATCAAAATGAAAGGCATTGCAATTGTTAGTGTGTTATGCAATTACCCCACTGTGTTCTGCTGGTTTAAGTACCTGACTTGTTTATTTTAAGAAGCATACATGCATTCATCTTGTGAACACGGAAACAACTGCCGAGTTTGAAGTTGAGTTTGAGTCTTGGTTTCGATTCGAATATCATAAATCAGAGTTGAGCATATTTTTCCTGAGAAAAATGTTGTGCTGAAGTTGTAGTGCATTTCACGAATATCGAAACTCAAACTCAAATCATTTATTTCAATTAAACCATTTACAGGCACATTTGAATTGTCAAGGAGTCGGTCAGTAAGAAAAATGAAGCTACATGCCCATTCCAAAGCGTAGATACCTATGGAGAAGAACGGGCATGAAACTCCATGGACACTCTTTTAAATTAAATTGTTACAAAAATATTAGTTACACATATAACGTTGAATTTAAAACATAATGTGAGAACGATGTAAAAATAAAAATAATAAAAACTTACAATTTAAAAGGGTCCAGAGTAGATTCAACAAATACAAACAAAATAAAAATAAAAATAATATCACACCATCTCGGCGCTTTGCGAAGTCTCAGCGGTCCTCAAACTCAAAGCATTTATTTCAAATAAACCAATTACAGGCACTTTTGAATTGTCAAGGGGTCGGTCAGTCAGAAAGATGAAGCTAGTTGCCCATTCCAAAGCGTAGTAGGTTCCTATGGAGAAGAACGGACAAGAAACTCCATGGACACTCTTTTAAAACAAAATATTGTTACAAAATATGGGTTACATCATTCATGTTGAAGTTATACATTTGATAACAATGTAGAAAGACGTGCACATTAGAAGCGTCCGTAATAGAAACAATTCAAAAATTAAAATAAGCCGAGGCAGCTAAGAGATGACCAGTCGCAACTGACGGCGCCCGTTTACGAACATGACGCCTTTTTAATAATATTATCAATAAGCTGCCACTTATCATTGATATTATGATTCCTCGAAATAACACTAAGCAAATATAGGAAATGTAGAAACAATGATAAGTAACATTGCAATACAGATCGTGATGATAATTAGACCCACTATAAGGAAGATCTTATTCTCGCGATATGATCTCCTTCCGTCATTATCGATAACGTACCACAAACAAAACTATACCCAGTGGGTAGGTGCGGTACTGTAGAAGCTGTAATATAACATAGCTATGTTAAGTTATATAAAACCACCGCGGGTTTATTAAAAAATAGCTTTTGCCCGCCGCTTCGCCCGCGTGGCTTTTTTACAAATAAATACAAAATACAATAGAAGTGTCTGTTTGAGATGTTTTTTTTTTTGTATGTAATCTGGCAAACGCGGGGGCAACAGTTAGTCGAAAATAAAAGAAGCCTAAATTACTCCTTATAACATCAGCTATCTGCCAGTGAAAGTACAGTCAAAATCGGTCCAGCCGTTTCGGAGATTAGCCGGAACAAACAGACATACAGACAGATGGACATCCAGACAGACCGAAAGAAAGATAATTTATTTTTTTACGTTGCAAGTAGATACCGTACATACTTTCATACATATGTCCAGCAGTGGACGTCTTTCGACTGAAATGGTCATGATGATGATTGATTTGTATTTAGAATAGAAGAAACGATCAGTGAGTCGGCTCCTCGAGCTGACAAGCGCATGTTATAAAATATTATAGTTGTAAAAATACTCAAAGATCCAAGTGTTTTATTTATTATGGTACTGTCAGCATCATTACCATCCAAGGGCGGATTTAAGGGGGGGGGGGGAGGGGCACGTGCCCCCAGACGGTATTTTTGTGTACTGTGGACTGTGGAGATTCCATCACAGTACATACTTAGAAACAAATCAAATTATCACAGTTGTTAATGAATAAAATAACAGAGAGAACATGAGAGAAACTCTTGCCTATTTATTTAACAATTTTTTTTTTTTTTGTTGTCTATTTTTATTTAAGTATTTTACTCTCTTCGCCATTTCTTCTCAGGAGTAGTCAGATAGGAAATGTCGACTCCATCTAGCTTACTTATTTTTATTATGACGTGTTACCGCCTCTGTGGTCTAGTGGTAAAACCACCTGTCTCAGATCCAGAGGTCCCGGGTTCGATTCCCAGCGGGGGCAAAAATATCTGCTCGGTTTGGTTGGTGGTAGGGCTTGTTCTAAGTCCGCCTGGCTAGCTACCACCATCTTATCTAAGTCTGTCGCCAAACAACAATGTTAACAGCATTTGTTGTGTTTCGGCAGTTACAGGTAAGATAGCCAGTTCCTCTGTGGTTGAGGATTCCGGGTGAAGCTCGCTTCCATCTTCGGCCTTATCATCACTTACCATCAGGTGAGATGAAGGCCAAGAGCTTCCCCGTTGTGTGTAAAAAAAAAAAAAAAAAGTTATGGTGATTCCGATATCATATTTAGATTTACAGAAAAAACAAATTCATTTCAGCTAAGTATATCGCCAGATATTAGTGATTGAATAATAATGTTTACAAATTGAACGTTCGAAAAATAGGTATCAACTTTGCAAGTTCTTTAGAAGCTTTGTCTCTGTTCCGTTTCTTTACTCTGTGCCCTGATCTCATCATTAATTACACCACCGGATACCTACTACTTACCGCGATAATCATATTTCTCAGTAAAATCGAAGCGGAGTAAACAAGAATATGAGATTGATGTTGTAAAAACCACAAAGTTATGGGGAAATACTCGCGTTTAATAACTTGAATAGGGCGATAACAAATACCTTTACGTGATTAAGCTCAATAAGAACCAAACCATTAACTTTTTCGCGCGGCTTTACCCACTCTCTTCGCCAGGTAGGTCAGGATATACTTATATGAAAGACCAAACAACATACATGATGGACACTTCAGTTTCCTGGTATTCGTGGTAGATATATCCTGTAAAACATGTTTCTTTGGATGCTATTATTAGATCTACAATAATCCCAGTTTGTGAATCAGCTTTTTTATTTTTTTATCCATTATTATAGGGAAGCTAATACACAACCTGATACCTAAAGCCCATATCACCTGATGGTAAGTGATGATAATGCCGAAGGTGGAAGCGAGCTTCACCCGGAATTCTCAACCACAGAAGAACTGGCTACCTCGAACGTCCGAAACACAACAAATACTGTTAACATTGCTGCATTGTTGTTATGGCAGACTTAGATAAGATGGTGGTAGCTAGCCAGGCGGACTTAGAACAAGCCCTAACTGTCGTTGGGTCAGTCCTCGGACAAACATGGCCAGCCCACTGCCACTTCGTCACACGTCGGTAACTCCCAGTGCCGGATTAAGCAAGCGCGGGGTCCGTAGCAAATACTATCGCGGGGCCCTTGATCTGCTACGAGTTCTCAAGAATAAAGTGGTAAAAAAAAATTGGTTGTCTGTAAAGTTGGTTTACGGACGATAGTTTAACGTGACAACGTCATAACAAAACATTTATGCGCAGCAAGCGTACAATGAGCGTAACGGGACAATGGGCGTAACGGGATAATGAGTCATCCTTTTTCGTGCATGCAGCCGGCGTTCATCCGTACAATGAGCGTAACGGGACAGTGAGCGTAACGGGACAATGAGCGCAACGAGACAATGAGTCATCCGTTTTCGTGCATACAGCCGGCGTTCATTCGTACAATGAGCGTAACGGGACAGTGAGCGTAACGGGACAATGAGTCATCCTTTTACGTGCATGCAGCCGGCGTTCATCGATTTATTAGACGTTATCACGTCAAAAACAGGCATTTTATATGTGGAATTTTATGTGGTCTTTGAAATTTTACATCTGGTCTAACAAGCACTTTACCACCTAGCGCGATACATTTTTTTATAGGAAATTGAACGTTCTATAAAAAAGATGCCTTATAATTTTTCGATAAATTCACTTTTTCAAAAGTTAATTGAGATTAAATTTGGGCATACCCTAAGTTGTCAGTTTTTCTATCATCTTCGGAAAAAATATTATTGTTTGCGAAAGTGGGCGGTTTCAGATACGCGGGGCCGCCTTTTGCGCGGGGCCCGTAGCATTTGCTACTTTTGCTACGTGGTTAATCCGGCACTGGTAACTCCGGTTCTTTTTCGGATAACTTCATTCCTGATTTTATCCTTCAAAGAGACTCCGAGAATAGCCCGCTCTATAGCGTGCTGGGTGACCTTGAATTTGTGGACGAGAATGACTGTAAGTGTCCACGTTGCGGCACCGTATGACATGACGGGCGTGCCATATTATGATATTTTACTGCCATCATGATTCCAGTGCAAGAGAGAGATGGAGCTATACAAGCACCATCCCTTTTTCGGCCAGGAATCATAATGGCATATAAACTTCATAATACGGCCCCAGGACGCCCTGGTTGATGACCTTAGTCTTCAAACACTGCGGGATAGGCGACGAGAAGACTTGACGAAGTTTTCCGAACGCTGCCCAACTCAACTGGATCGTTCTGTCGGCTTCTTTCTCAAAGTCGTGTCTACCGAGCTGGATGACTTGACCTAGAAAATAAAATAAAATGAAAACATTAATTATATTACAACGCGGACGTACCGGTAATTTATAAAGCGCCTGCAATATTCTTATTATGATTAACTTAACTGTGCTGTTTGGTAATTTGTTGCTTTTGATAAACTTGTAGGAGTTTCAAGGAGTTTGATGAAATAATGTAGTCCGAGAATATCAGATGCACTAAGTACCTAGAAACTTTCCTATTTCCAAAAGTGGCGGTTGTAGGTAGGTACATATTACTTTTCTTATTTAGATAATAATTGTCTAGAACGATCGACCAAGCTTGCTGTTTCGAAGGCACTTTTTACAATAATAACGTTTTTCCATGAAATTACAAGATTTTTGTACCTATATTTAGTGCTTAGGTTCGCAAGAACGTAGCTGTTCGACTTCCCTGCAATAGCAACCGAAGGCACTAGCAATTCCGAGCTTAAAGTTGAAGTCTCTTAATGGTATCTAACGTTTAGCATGCTGGCATCACCTTCCTTGCCATCCTCATAATGGTTTTTGTGAACAGAATTTGTTACAGTTGTAATGGTAACCATGTCATTTGGTTTAAATAGGTTTTTATTTTTATTATTTTATTCACTTTTTATATAGGTTATTTTAATATTTTTTTGAATGTGAGAACGTTGTAGGCTTAATCTTATATATAAAATTCTCGTGTCACAATACTTACCATACTCCTCCGAAACGGCTTGACCGATTTTTATGAAATTTTATACCTATGCATATTCAGTAGGTCTGAGAATCGGCTATTATCTAAAAAAAAATAAGTTTTACGTAGGTAGGTAGGGTAGGGTAGGGTAGAGTAGTGGAGTTTATACTATAGCTTTTGACAGAATGAAGTCTGTCGGGTCAGCTAGTAGACTGTAGATTTGTAGACCATTTTCTATCTTGTTAAAAACCTGGTACTTCTTGACAAGCCTACATTGTCCTCCCATACGTATTAACACTGTAAGTTAAGTACATAAAAAAAAAAAAAAAAATTGTGTAACCGTGTCTTCTCCATAGGAAACGACCAAATGGAACCGTGCACCTAGCTTCTGACGTTTCATAAATGCCCATGTAGGTTTACATAAAATAAAATAAAAATGATTTTGATCCACAAAGGCTTGCTTCGCAGCCGGTCACAGTGGTCACAGGAGAGTTAGTGTAAGGCAGAGGCGTCATTAGTGCTTTGCGTTGCGTCGTCGCAACGAATCAACGAATTGTATTCCACAACTGCGTTGCAACGACGCACGACGTCGCAACTAGGCTTGCCCACCTTAATGCATGAATTTACCGGGACTTTGGTAATAAAAATAAAAAAAACATGGCAAAAAAAAAAGCGGGACTCAACTGTCAAAGTTCGGGGAGGCGAAAAATACAATTAGTAATCATTTTAAATGGATGCATAGATGGTTTAATTGAATGTTTTTCTTTGGCATACAAGTACAAGACTTACAACATAACAAAAGTTGTAACAATAAGAAAATCTAATAAAAAAATAATAGTAATCACTATAACTTCTGCCTGAAGGTTTAGCCGTGGTACGATAAAACGGGACAATTGGCGTCCCGCACACGTCTTTCGCGGGACGCATCCTCTAATGCTCTAGAAACGGGACGTCCTGGCTCTCGCGGGACGGTTGGCAAGCCTAGTCGCAACGCCAGAGGGCGACGCACGTTGTCTCAATGCAAGAATGTCATGTACCACGTCTAGTTTGCCCCTCTAGCAGTGGATGTGGAACACTGTCCGTCGTCGGCGTAGTCGCACCGGATCGGAGCTCCGATAATGCAGCGCATCACCCTCCCCCCGCTTCGTCTCTCATCCGTTGATCCGTGGAAACGTCGCGTGCGATAACGCAACGCATAATGTGGCATGTCACAAAAAATATAGGTAAAACGACGCAGCTGTGACGCTGCGACGACGCAACGCAACGCACTAATGAGGCCTCAGCCTTACTAACGAGCTTCTCAGAATTAGTTCAGGGGCAGAAATTTCCTCAAACCCGTCGCACATCCTGTTTATCATGCCCATTATTGCAGTTAACTTCGTTATCTGAGCAGAATACAATATGCTACAATATCTCAGTTCATGCACATGTTATATGTCTGTATCTTGCACGACTCTTCATTCATTCCAAGAATAGTCATCTTTTAATATTCATACGATTATTTGCAGCAATAATTTAGTTTAAGTAATTATTATAATCGCCGAGAAACATCATAGGCGTCATAATGAGGGGTTATCATGAGTCTAGACAATTAATTGTATATTAAACTGTAGAGATTTTAATGCGTAAATGTTCTGAGAAGAGTCAATAAACGTTTAAACCTATAGATAACTGTAACTGTAGTTTTGGATTGTATCCAGGAGTCAAAGGAGGCTCGGATAGACAGAAGTGTATTAAAAAAAAAGAATAAAAACTAGCTACTGCCTGCGGCTTCGCCTGTGTCATAACAAAAATAGCCTAAGTTACTCCTTATAACATCAGCTATCTGCCAGTGAAAGTTCCTTCAAAATCGATCCAGCCGTTTCAGAGATTAGTCGAACAAAAAGACAGACGGATACTTCAATTTTATTTCTTTGTTTATCCACACTATATAATTATACTAGCTTTTGCCCGCGGCTCCGCCCGCGTAGAGTTGGTTATCGCGTAAAAAAGTGGCCTATGTCCGTCTCCATATCCCAGGCTATATCTCTGCCAAATTTCATGACGATCGGTTCAGCGGTTTAGGCGTGAAAAGGTAACATACAGACAGACAGACAGAGTTACTTTCACATTTATAATATTAGTAAGTATAGTATGGATTATTTATTATAAATGTGACAGTAACTGTCGCTGTCTGTTACGTTTTCACGCCTAAACCGCTGAACCGATCGTCATGAAATTGGCAGAGATATAGCCTGGGATATGGAGAAGGACATAGGCATCTGTTTTACGCGATAACCGACATCCACTCGGGCCGAGCCGCAGGCAAAAGCTAGTTACAAATAAAGTTGTAATTGTAATATTAAGTATTAAATATACTTTTTTGGGCTTGCTCGTTCCACCATAGACCTCATCCATCAAATCCATCATCCAAAAGTTAGCCCTTAACGATAAAAACAAAAGGAAGAAAGAGTCCGAATTAAGCACTATTTATGTATTTATTTATGAACACAAAAAATACTTGACAGGACAATATATTAACATAGAAGAGCACAAAGGTACTGCTTATTTCAAAAGAAATTTCTTCCAGCAGACCTGCGAGAGGAAAGTTGGATAAGAAATGTAGACAGTGTGTAGAAAAGTTAAACAAGAAATGTGTCGTGCTAACCAAACCAGTGAAACCAAATTAAGAGCTTGTAAGATCATTGAAAGCATGCCGTTTTAAATCCATAAAACTTGTAGAAGATGTTATAATAATTGTTAGCTTGCGAGTTCAATATATTGGAACTTAATATTTATGACAGAATATTGTAATAAAGGATTAACAGAATTTTTAATTTAAACATCACGATTATGAATATATAGTATTCCACAAATCAATAGCAGATACCTGTTATTGTAAAAAACACCTACTACAATTTATGTGAATTCACGAACGATACATAAATAAACACCTACCAAATAAATAAAATTATAAACAAAACATTACCAAACAAAACTAGCACATCACAATGTAGGAAGAATCAATCAAAATGATTGTTTCCGTGAATCTACATCCTGATCCTGATAGGTGTATTATTTTGATAGTTGAAATCACGGCCAACTTTTGAAAGTCTAGTGCTATCAAAAAAACGTGTGTACGTGTAGGTACCCTAATGATCGCTAAAGGTATCTGCACACAGCGGGCGCGGCGCGTCGTGACACGCCGCCGCCGCGCCGAGCGGGAATCAAGTCAGAAGCGGGCGAGGCGGTATTTCATGCACCCATTTCCGTTTACGTTGTTTTTTCTTAGCTAGCGCAAATAAGAACAAGAGCGTTTCCACGTCTGAATCGCTCAACATCTTTTTGATGATTGAAGCGCGTCGCGACACGGTCGGCGTGAATGGGCGCGGTGGACGTGATCGCGCCCGCAGTGTGATCGATGCTGCCGCACCTTCGCAGCGTCTCCGCCCCGCCACGCCGCCGCGCCCCGCCACGCCACGCCGCGCGCAAGCTGTGTGCGGAGACCTTAAACGTTAGCGCCCGTTTTGCGATTATTGCAATAAAATAGGCAACTCATCATTACCTGCCTAGCCTTTTCTCAACTATGTTGAGGATTGCGACTTCCAGTCTAACCAGATTCAGCTGAATACCAGTATTTGATATGGAGCGACTACCTATCTGACCTCCACAACCCAGTTACTGGGTAAGACCCCTTGATTGGGCTAGTTGTCAGACTTTCGGGCTTTTGACGACCCGTAACGACTGTCAAAGATCTACAAATGACAGCCGGGACCAATTGGTAAGAAAAGATGGTCACCCATACACGGACAGACTGTTATAACTTACGAAGCCGAAACGTACACTCACGGAACGGTTGGTCCATAAATTCAAGGTCGCTCAGCGAGCTATAGTACTGGCTATGCTTGCGAGTTTCTCTGAGGGATCGAATCTGGAACGAGGAGATCCGGCAGAGAATCAAAGTTGTCGACATAGCTCACAGAATAAGCTAGCTGAAGTAGCAATGGGCCGACCATATTAACCGTAGAACCGATGACTGTTGGGGTAGACGTGTTCTTGAGTGGAGACCGGCAAACGTAAGGTAGGACGTCCTCAGGCTAGGTGGAGCGACGATCTTCGCAGGGTGGCTGGTAGCAGCTGGATGAGAGTTGCCAAGAATCGAGCTGAATGGCGTGCAATTCGAGAGGCCTATGTCTCAGCAGTGGACTGCTATAAGCTGATGATGATGACGTTACACGGATCAAACGCGACAAGCGTAGCTTAACCTGATTGATCGACCAGTGCGCCTATTATTACTTAGCTACAATTCTCTCTAGCATTTTGCTATTCAATACTACAATACAAATCTAAAAATTCGTAGGTTCAATGATTGCAATCAGCAAATCAATGGTATTTTTGATGAAATACAATTTGGCTTAATTGGTGGTCGTGATCTACACTTCGCAGGGCGCTGTTGATACACAATGATACGTTTGAACGTAGGTTATGGTCAAAGAGTGACTCATATAATCGCTGCTTTATTATTATGATAGCTTTTGCCTGCAGCTCCGTTCACTTTATCAATGCTGTTGGAGTATAGCAAAAACAAATCGATCCTACTTCAACACTATAGTCTTTCTCTATCTAACTCATAAATATTATTTTTATACTATACGATGTGGTGTTACGCGAATGGATAGAATAAGAAATCTATCTATACAGGATGGGTAAAAAATCGTAGATCAAACGAAACAGGGCGATAGTTGGGGTTATTGGTACACACTCTGTATAAGGTGTATCTATTCATACACGAAATATTTTAAGAGAAACATTTATAGGTGGTAAAAAAGCAACGTATTTTTTTTTATCTAAGAATTTTTGTTTTTACGTAATTAATATAATTTTAAAATTGCTTGAGACATTTTGCAAAAACCTTTACTTACATATTCTATGAATGACCGGCCCGGACGTGGCGACGGAAGCGGCGCGAGCGCGGTGCCTTATGATAATAATTTATTAATCGTCATATCAAGTAATTTTAAATTATTTAATTTTTTTAATAATATACTTAGATTTAAAAATAATCGATTCCATGGCTTCTTTACCACCTATTATAGGTGTATCTCTTAAAATATTTAGTGTATGTATACACCTCACCTCACTTCACTTCACCTTATATATGTATATAAAACACAAAGTATGTATAAATATCTACCTACGTCCGTTATAAACTTTGAAACTCCAGTTCCTCTGTGGTTGAGGATTCCGGGTGAAGCTCGCTTCCATCTTCGGCCTTATCATCACTTACCATCAGGTGAGATGAAGGCCAAGAGCTTCCCCGTTGTATGTAAAAAAAAAACTACTGAACGGATTCTGAAAATTCTTCTTGCATTTGATAGCCCAATTCTTGAGGAAATCTATGGGCTTTTTTAATATCACGCTACGGCCCTTAGGAGCCAGGAAAAGAGAAAAAAAGTCAGAAAGAACACGGTTTCTGAAAAATCTTGTAGCATTTGATAACCCAATTTTTGGGAAAGGATTTATGCTATCTAAAACTTGACGACACGGTTGGCGCAGTGGTTAAGCGATTGACTGTGCGCTGCGTATCGCGGGTTCGATTCCCGCACGGAACAAATATTTGTATGACCTACAAGTAGTTGTTCCGGGTCTGGCTGTTTATATATGTGAGTTTAAATGCACCCGCAATACAGGAGAAATTCCTACTGTGGAGCAATGTTAAAAAAAAACCGAATCATAATATTTTAAGTAGCTAGGTACATAAGGCCTTCTTCACCATCTTTGCCTTACCTACACAGCAGCAGCAACTCAGAATTAGACCGTTCTTACATGATGCACACAAAAAGAAATCCTAATAGGGCAAAATTCGGTCTGGCAGACCCTGGGGCAACCAGCCCTGCTACGCAACTTGGTGACTGGCAAGTATTTCGCTACGCCAAGATATACAAACTTATATAAGCTCACACCTTCTTCCCATGGGGCTAGGCAAAAACTATAGAACACCACCTGCTACGCTCCTTACATATTACTTTTGCTTCGTTTACATTCATACATCTGGTCATACATACACGCCGGTTGCGAGTGCTCCGCACCTAATTTTTCTGGAGAACATCACCAATTAGGTCACTACATATATGTCTTCCTAAGGTGTCCCCTCCCAATGTTTCCACTCACATCTGCCTTGTAAATACCTTTTGTTAGTCTCGTTTCATTCATCCTCTCAACATGACCAAACCATCTGAGCATACTCTTTTCAATTCTAGTCACTACATCTTCTTTTAAACCACACCGTTGCCTTATCATATCATTTTTCAGCCATTCATAGTCACACCACACACGCTTTTATTCCACTGTCATGCTTCTTTTGCCACACCCAACATTCACTTCCATACATAAGCGTAGGCACCAGCCCACCATTGTGGACAGCCAATCGACCCTTTTTAGGCATCGACTGGTTGGTCACAATCGCATGTGTAGCACCATTCATTTTATATCCCGCATTTATTCCTTTCCACATCTTCATAAATCTTTCCATCCCTTGTAAACTAACTCCCCAAATATACAAACTCACTTGCTCCACCCACTTTCTCTACTCGTAACATTTATTTACGGCTACGCCAAGAGGTATCGTATAATAATTATACCAACCTATTAATAATGTATCTCTACGTTGACGTCGTGGTGGAGCTTGCGCGCTCCGAACTCTAAGGGTGAGTTTCACGAAACCACCATTAGTTTAACGGAGACTTTAAATTGATGCTGTCACTTTCATTTTGATACAAAATGTAAGGGATGGCATGAATTTAAAGTCTCCGTTAAACTAATATTGGTTTCGTGCAACTCAACATAAGTCTGCGCCCGTATAGTTTACTTTGCCGGAACAGGTGAGGAGCTAAACCAAGAGAGATACAGAGACCCGCAGGGCAGCATATGGCGAGCTGTTGGGCAGTGGCGACTTTACGGACCCTATCTCCCAGGAGAAGTTATGTTCCTCATCTCTGGCTTGCCTTTATTGGCCGGCTGGAGTGAACACTGACGAGGAACTGAGCTCCCACCTCATTCTTACCTTTATTGGCCGGCTTGAGTGGAGAATCGCAAGAGCAAACGTGCTCGGAGGAAGGAAGTATTTCAGTAAGTGCTGGTAGGGATCTTGACCATCTTCCGGGCTCTGGGATTGTTCTGATAGTCGTGGAATACCTCTCCAGTTCTCAAGCACCTCAGAATACGTTGCCCCCTTGTCGCTACAGCACTAAGTGCTAGCGACCCATCATGTCAATCATGGGCCCGGGGGCCGTTATTGAGTGTGCAAGTCACCCCCTGCCATTATATCCGTGTAAATAAAACATTGATCAGGCAGGGCCCATAGTTCTTCAATAGTTTTAGTTAACCAGTCCATTTTAACCACCCAAACCCATAGCCCCAGCATCCTGAATGCATTATTGTACTGGACTCGAAGAGCATTAACGGCCTTTGAGTGAAGCTAGTCCAAAGGCAACACGTGTAAAATACTTGACAGTATGCTATTTATGTACCGTTGCTCAAAGGCCTTCTCATAAATCGGTTAGCCCATGCCAAACTCCCGACCCGACGGAAAAAGATGATAAGTATTAGTACAATTGTAACTATTCCATGTACAAACAGAATTTGCTCAAATATCTCAGTTATATAAATACTGGCTAATTCCCACGGCCGAACAATTCAATTAGCTAATCGTTTTATAGCCGGAAAATCTTGTCTGGTAAATAATAATATCTTCCGATGATTTAACAGTTAGATTACTTATTTTGTTATAGTTACGTCTTTGTCAATATTTTAATAACTTACTATAAATCGATGTTATGATTTGTAGGATCTAATTGGTCAGCCGTATCTCTACACATGCAAGGCATGCAGGCCTATGTTCAAATTAACATTTATTGATAACTAGCTTCTGCCCGCGACTTCGTTCGCGTGAAAGTCGTAAAAGACCACAATATACTAAAATACCAGCCACATGTGAATAAAACTTCCTTGAATTAACGTTTTTAGTTTTGGTCACATCAGTTGAAATATACAGAGAAATTCCATTCCAAAGAAAGAGCGCTTGGACAAAGAAAGAAGAGTGAATGAAACCAGAGCGGTGAGAAGGACATCGTTGAAGACGTTTGTTGGTGGAACGAAGATTTTTACTATGGGCAGTGCATAAGTATTGAACAAGGGAAGTCAGGTAAGAAGGAGAAGTGGGTTTGTCGAGTATGGGAAACAACATAGACAGAGCCCTCAACTCTCAGCGCTGACGAATGGGCAACCATTTTAAAACCAATCGGTGCGTGGACTCATGATCATACTCGTACTTACGAAGATTGAAAACGAATCGGTCGAAGGCGGTCGAGTTTATTGAGGAGATCTGCATTCAGATCATAGTAACACACATCACCATAGTCAATTATGGGAAAGATTAGGGACCTTTAAGGTTAAAGTTCGCAAGCACATTCGTAAGAAACTGGCAGTACTCGTATCATAACAACGAAAATGTTATCCCATTGTTTGTTTAATTGGTTTTAGTATATTCGTGTATTTATATCTTATTTTTAGTTAAGGAATAATTATTTGTAGTATCTAAGGATATAGCTATATTTAAATACAATTAATCCCCCAATTTTCGTAATTGCACCTACCACTGTTTGTCTCTGCACCACCATAAGGTTGACTGGTAGGAAATGCCTATGGCATTAAGTCCGCCTGTGTACATTTTTGTGCTAAAATATTAAATAAATAAATTATTATTAAGCTTTTATGTGTAATTAAAAGGGGTTGATTTGATTAAGTGATCTGCTGTCTCATCGCCCATTCGCTGAGCATTCCGATTGGTCCACGGATGAGCACACTAGCGCCGCGCTTCCGCGTGCCTTTTCGCGACACTAACAAATTTGACACGTAAAATAAGATGCTCCGCGCGCAACACCTTCAAAAAGAAAAAGGTCCTTCGATGATTTCGTGTTACAATCCCTGCAAGATACGAGAAATAACATTAACTTAACACCTGTGGAAAATATGTGTGGTGAAGTTTAGCAGGATTCAGGACGACGGACCACGCCGCCGAGCCCATAGGAGCACGAGGCAGTGGACTAGAATTGGCTGTAAGCTTTTTCGAATCCTTACCCTTATCTACTACACAGTGAGTCGTAGGCGAAGCGCCATTTCTAAAACCCTAGTACTTTCTTAGCGTTTTGCATAGGTACAGAAAATATTACAAACATAAGTATTAAGTCAGAACAGACTTCACAGCCTGGTTTGATTTTATGTTGGTAGTTCGACTGTCCTTCAGCTGAACTTTGCAAACGCAATACACGAATGGGTTTATTCGCCTTCAATTACTTAAGTATTTCTGAATGCACAACATTGATTAAAATAAATAATTTTCCTTATTATAATCAGCAGAGTATTGAACATTTACTTTAACTAACTACACTATACGAATAACTAACGATTTGCGATAAACTCCTCTTCTGAGAAGTAACCTTTTGTATGATTTAAGCAGACATACGGTGCCAATTAGGTATTACGTATTCTTATCAAACTGCATAGCATAATCTGCTGGGAACATTTCTAATAATCTTTAAATCATCATCAATATTGTCACTGCGTTAAAAGATCATCCACGAGTAAAGGCTCGCGCAGACTGGCGCGATATCGAGGGCGCTACAGGCAGCGCGACCCTTGTCGCGCCCGCGATATCGCACCAGGCTGCGCGAGCCTTAATGTAATGTTTTGTTTCGGTCTTTCTTCTCTGAGAAGTTGGATATGCAATACCGAACTTATCTAGTTTTAAAACATATTATTATGTTATTTTTAACGTGCAAAAGTGTTTTTGTGAAATAACTAGCTGACGCCCGCGGCGTCACCCGCGTGGCTTTTCTAAAATAATAATAGCCTAAGTTACTCCTAACATCAGCTATTCGCCCGTAAAATCGGTCCAGCCGTTTCGGAGATTAGCTGGAACAAACAGACCGCGACGTACAGCCAAAAAAAATTAAAATAAATTGTTATAAGTACTGTACCTACATACTTACATAATTATGCATTTAGTAAAAAACTGTTATTTTGACATTACAAAAATAAAAACTTCAATTTTATTTATTTGTATAGACGTAGAAGATGTATACATGTATAGATTTACAGAAATAAATATCGTTTAAATCATAATTTATCAAAGAAATGTTTAAAGATCGACTGGCGGGGGGCTAACTACACTGGGTGTGCAGTGGAGTTAGCCCAGCTAGTGCTGCTACAAACTGCTGACTGACTTATCTGTTCTGCGAGCAATGTACCCTGCCCATTGCCACATAAGTTTGGCTATTCTTCAAACTATGTCGGTTACCTTGGTATCTTTGCGGATCTCTTCATTTCTGATTCGATCACGTAGGGGCCACGTTTCAGTGCCATAGGTCATCACTGGCAACACGCACTGGTAAAAGACTTTCGTCTTGAGACACTGCGGTACCTATGTGAGACGAGAAGATAACATACTCGTCCGCAACTTCGAGTGTAGCGTCTCCGATCTTCATGAGAGTGGGGATTGCATGGGTATTTGACATGACCTTTTTCTTGTCCATGTTCATTCTAAGACCCACTCTTTCGGAAGCTCTACTGAGGTCATCGAGCATAGTATATACTGATGTCTTCCATAGTCTCAGCAATGACAACTATACCGTCGGCAAACCAAAGGCGAATGGCCCTTTTATCATTGTGTTGTGTATTTACTTTAGTTTGTGATCATCCTGTGCGAGTTACAATAAATACTTTTTCTTCCTTTTGTTTCATGTTTTGAACCACGCGCCACGTTTGTGCAAGGCTATTACGTATACAACCCGACATTATTACGTATATATACCGACATAGCTTGCAGAGTAAGCAAGCTAAAGTGGTAGTGGACTGGCCATATTTGTCGAAGGACCGATGGCCGGTGGAGCAGACGAGTCCTGGAGTAGAGACCGCGTATCGGCAAGCGTACTGTGGGACGCCCCCCAGCTAGATGGACCGACGACCTCAAAAAGGTGGCTGGGATAGACTGGATGCGGAAGGCAGAGGACAGGGTGTTGTGGCGCAGCATGGGAGACGCCTATGTTCAGCAGTGGACTGCGATAGACTGAGTTAATGATTACGTATCACCCGATGCTATTCACTGACGTATTTTAAAGTTCCTAGGTCAGATAAACAGACTTTCATATTACCATTAATTAATTTCGAGAGCGTCACAGGTCTAAGACCTGTTATGCTGGAGTCTATTTCTGAATATTGACTTAAATCGTTCTGGAATCGCAGACGATGTAGCTTAAGCCTGATCGGTCAAATTGGACTGTACTGGCTCCCAAACGGAGCCAGTATAGTCCAATTTGACCCATCATGGCATATCTTTTCAGATGCAGACTTTATCCATCACGGATGTTTCAACCCGAATAAGATCATAAATTAATAAAAGTCAGTGAGGGGGCAATATCTTGTACAGTCGACGGCACGTCTGTGGTAACACTGACTTTGAGCGGGGCTAGCGTAGTACGAATCTTCAATAGAATAACAGACCAGCTTACTCTAGTTTGGTTAGCACTGACTGACGTGAATAAACCAAATAGGTTGGGTCTTGCCAATTATTTTTACCAGGTTTGACTTAGACGTCTTGTCCATGAAGATAAAAAACGTTAGCCAAAGAGAGCCAAGTAAGTAAGGTCAACATAAAAGGTAAAATAGGTAAGTAAACGATCGCATCAGAAATCTAAGAAAAATCTTCGAAACCTGGACTTTGGCTACAGAGCAACGATCATCAAGCGGAATAATAATAATATTATTATATGGAGCAACAACAACAACGTTTTATCATTTAAAATTCTGTCCAGTGACATTGTACCTACTTACCTAACGTAGGTACTTATGAAACTATGATCCTTCACCTTTAGGCTCATTGCTATCTATAGAGTTATGTCTGTTGTGTTGCGTTTGCGCAGCTCAGACAGATATAATGGATGTTCTAATGGATCGATTTTTTTTATAAGCATTTATATTCGATAGTGCCAATATTTGTTTTGAATTTGAATATTTTACACGTTTTTAGGGTTCTGTATTCAACAAGGAACCCTTATAGTTTCGCCATGTCCGTCTGTCCGTCCCGACTTAGCCCAGAGACTCTAAGTACTAGAAAACTGTTATTTGGCATTTGTATACATATTACTCATTCCGAAAGTGGTAAAATAAAACCTTTAAAACAATTTTTTTATGCACGTACTATATGATAATTTTTTTTTTTTTTATATGTGATGATATTTTTTTACTCGTCTATCCCATTATGTGGGGTATCGTTGGATAGGCCGTTCAAAATATAGCGGATCTGTAAAACCATTTTTCGATTCAGGGATCCGTTAGCGTAATATTAAGCTTTAAAATGCTAATTTTTGTTAGAGTCAAGTGTCCCATCCCCCTGCCAACTAAATGGTTGTTTCTGGATATGTTAAAAAAATCACGGCAGTAGTATATATAACGAAGTTGAAAGGAAAACTATCGATTCTCTCCGACTCTGCCCTAAGCCGAGGTTCGTACCCCACAGGGTACCCTTAGCACGCAGTCGTGTAGTTTATACGTTTTTACGCCCTGACTGGAGGCATTAAGTTTCGTTAGAAGCTTAAGGCAACCACAGGATAGTCCGGTTAAAGAGTCTCAACCTCTCATGGTTAACACTGAGATGCCATAATTAAAAAAAATTAAAAACTGTCACAGCTAAGTAGGCTTTACAAGTTAACGAGTAAAGGCTCGAACAGACTAGTGCGATATTGCGGGCGCGACGCTATACTAGTAGCACAATTTCTTTGTCGCTGCCTGTCGCGCCCGCTATATCGCGCGAGTCTGTACGAGCCTTAATATTCGACCATTTGCAGTTGAAATGTATGGGAGAACATGTTTTTCAACTACAATGTTAAGTTTGTTCTTAGGATAAATTCATTCCAACTACGGAACCCTTCATTGTGCGTGGTCCAACACGCACAAAGCTGGTTTTATTATTTCTTGTTTGATGTTTATGCAAATTGGTGACGCTATCGACGAGGTTTATAATGGCTTACATGGCATATAGCATCACAAATAAATCACTTTAAGATACGGAAATGCCATAAAATTTAAGAAAAAACATTAAGCATTCGTTCGGAGAATACCCACTGCAAAAATAATTTTATAAGTAGTAACGAAAGAGCTTAAAATTAAACTGGCCTTGTTACATCAGCACGTGGAGACTAAAATCCTCCTATAAACCCTAACAGAACAGTACCTACACATTTTGAGTAACCATACACACATCAAAAAAAGTTTGCGATCACTTTGAAAAATCGAAATCCATTTTGTTACGGTAGATTATATTATGATTTCTTCTACTTTTTAGATTCTTTATTTAGAAATATAGCTTGACTGAAACCCAATAGAGCACGGGTGGGATACTCTTAAGCGAGCTGTTTGGAACCGGCAGCCACTAACTAAAAATTTGTAGCGAAAAACTACAATTCAGAATAATTTACTTTTTACTTTTTGATGATTACAAATTATTATTAAAATTAGTTGATTTATCTCACAAACAAATGAAGATTATTATAATAATAGTTAGGTACTTGTTTTTTTAAGTGTTCATTAATAAATTATTTCTCAAATAAACACTAATGCTTTCGTTACTTTTTTAAATAAAAAATGTGGTAATTTGACACATATTATTTTACAAATTCCTTTCACATTTTCAAGTGTTTAATCCCCTTACAGAATGAAATTCGCTTCTTTTTCTTGGCCTGGATATATCGTCGTATCCTACGAATAGTGCCCTTACGAACATAGGGGCTTTCTTTTTTATTGCATAATTCAATTCTGCTCATCATACCACATACAACCAGTTCAACAAAACAATTAAAAACGGGATTTAAAGGACAAAATGTGTATAAAATATAAAGATAATTTATTGAAAATAATCCTAGCCGAACCTTAAAATACCAATACACATTATAAGAAATCACCAATACATATTTTTTCATATTTAATTTAATTAAACACAAAAAAGTGTCACCTGAAAAGTAGCTATTATGCAGTGACGCCCCTATTCGTAGGATACCTACGACGATATATCCGATATATATCATCAAAATATCGGATTTTTTATATTTATTATAAAAATCGGATTTTTTCGAACCCTGATTTAAAGTGATTACTGTAGCGGGATCCTAGATTGATTTACCAATTTAATTATTTATTTTAACTCAAACACTATAAAAGGACACTTCTGGATTTTTCTACTCTCGGCGCTGACGTTGTAGAGTTGATAGTCCAACAACTCAGTGCGGTTTTATTAGGCATTTAGATATCATATAGTGTTACTGAAAACGGGCATAAGACTTTTATAAAAGCTTATAAAACCCACCTTTACGATTCTGTACACAGGTAAGTATGTTATTATGTAGGGAACATAATGACAGGAAAACCAAACACCTAATCATCATAAAAGAGGTAGTAAAGCAAGGAGGATGACGGCCATGAGGGTGGCATCAACCAGAAGGCCACGCAAGGCTCCGTTGGTACATCGACCCCCGCGCGGTTATTGACCGCCGGCCAGTACCCGGTGAGGCGATCACTTTAGCGCAGGCGGCACCGAAACGGGCCATGTATGTAGCCGACAGGTGATCAACACGCGCACTTATCAAAAGAGTAAAAAATAATGTCCAATATTTACAATAAGTAGATGTACCTTCTCAATTCATATGTACACTCTGAGTTTACGATGTTTTACGATGTGCTGGTGACTGAACAAGTCAGTCACCAGCACATCGTCGTTACAACTGACAAATTTTCTCATTAGATTTTGAACCTAACCATCACCGTTTTAAGGTTTAATTATTATTATTCTCATTTATTTCGGATCACACTTAAAAATACACACAATCCAATAATGTAGTATTCGTAACAACAACTTAAAAAACTATGTTAGTAAAACTTACAAACTACACTGAAAGAAATAATTAGCCGAACTAATTAAGTTACTTCAAAAATAACTCAACTTTAGTTATATTTTTTTTTTTTTAGTTCTAAATTTATAGATTTTGTAGTGTGCAAAACAGGGTTTTTTAACAAATAACACCTAGTTCGCAAGTCACCATTTTTGTGTAAACAGTAATCAAAAAATTTGTTACAGATAAACAAACATTTCTTTTAGTATAATAGCTTCGTGGCTCAACACATGTTGGCACGTGCCTTCGCACCCAGTGCCTAATAAAGGGGCTATCCACCTTGTCATATAATGTTTTTAGGATGCTGTTGGAGTTTTCGCACAACCTAACCATAATTGACGCTGCCCTCTTTCTCATTATGGCATGAAAATCGTCGTCATGGGCTTCCGCGAAAATCTGCGAAGCGCTCATGGATAAATTTTAAATCGTTTGGAATTTGACAGTTTCATATAACCTGATGTACAGACGCCAGTAGGTCAAGCTACCCGAAACTGTCAAATTTTTGCAATCAACCTTGAACTATAAACTGTTGTGATAAAGTTGAAAATCTAATAAAGAAATTTGACAGATTGTAGTAGCTTGATGTGCTGGCGTCTGTACCTACTGGCGACTGTAAAATTACTGACATCGGTGAAGAAAAATATCGTGATGGAACCTTTTCTTATCCTATCCTACTAATATTATAAACGTGAAAGTTTGTGAGGATGGATGAATGTATGTTAAAGTCACTCATTCACAAAAAAACAGCAGAACGGATTGGGATGAAATTTGGCACACAGATAGTTTATAACCTAGATTAACACATAGAATACTTTGTATCCCGATATTCCCACGGAATCGAAACTTACGAGTATGCGGGTGAAGCGGCGGGTAGCATAGTTAATAAGTCTGAAAGCGCCATCCCGTCTTGAGCAGGCATGGAGATCAATACTCGTGCAATCTCTGTGTGAGAAGAGGCATTTGTAATTTATTTATTTATTAGTATATCTACAATCTTCAATCAATTACCACAAGCCAAGATACAAGTCAAGAGCACAATATTAAGCGATAGATACAGCATGCAAAAACAATTTTCTATCAAAGAAGAAAAACAATAAGTACAGAAAATACACATAATTTTTACACAGTTTTAACACGACAACAGTTGGGATAATCGTGTGTTTCATAATAATCTACTACTAGCTTTTGCCCGCGGCTCATGCGCGGTAATATCGGATCATACCGCCTTATGGGTCCTACAAACAGGCGCGATACAAAAGCACCGCTCGTCGCGAGACACGCGGTGCCTTTATGTCGCGTCGTGTGTCGGGCCTGTTTGCATTTAGTTTTGAGCTACGGTATGTCAAGAAGCTAAGTATATAGATATATAGCTATACTCTCAGATATTACTAATTAAGAAATAATTGCACTTTTATCCTGAAGAGGAAATCCCTTAATTTATCGCAAATTCGCAGTGTAATCTGTGTGGAAATGAAAGTTATAAATTAAATTACATCATGTTTGCTTATCAGTGTTCAAGAATTCATCTCATTTATGTCTCTACTTTATCTTAACACGCAGCTTCTAGCAAAGAGTGATGAAAGTGAGACTTAGGATTTCGTAGAATAAGATGAGAATATCTGAAAGAAGCAAAAATAACAAAGGTTTTGTTCGCAGCAAGGAACCAACGCAGGCACAGTGTGTTACACAATTACCCCACGTCCACTTAGAAGACATGAATAATTTTGTACCTAATATTTCATTATCCAACTGGCCAAAGGTCTCTATACATAATCTGGAGATTATAATTATAACAGACACAGACGTAGTTCCCAGTGTTTACTGTTTAGATATGCATGCAAGACTACCAGCCAGTCAGTCGATATCAATATATTATCATACCTACCTACTCAAAATTCTCCAAACAAATAATTCTTCGAAAAATCTACTAAGTACCTAAGTTCATTCGGCGTAAACAAATTCTCATTTAGGTACTTAAATAATATCGTCCTATTTAGTTGGAGCAAAAATTAGCTAAATAAGCTACATTATATGCCCGCTGTTATTGTTTTTGCCCGCGGTTGGCCTGCGTGGATGTCGGAAAATATCCCACTGGGTCTTCATCCAAATCCGTTCAGCCGTTTTTGCGCATATCCGGAACATATCTATACATCCAGACAAACAGATAAATGGACAAATATTCTAAAGACTATATTTTCACTTCTCATGCTCTAAAATTTGGTCTTTATGTCGTGCGTAGGCGACATAAAGTCGCTTTTTATGCTCTAGAGCATAAAGTAAAATCTTCGTCGAAGACCAAAGCAATCGGTCCAACAGCCACACGAACAACTTCAACTTCATAGAATAACCTCTTTATTTTAATTCGTTTCGTTAGTATTCTAAGAACATGGCAAGGATACCAACAGCCAAAGTACACAATAAAACTTCACTTATATTTTTTATTTCGTCCATTTTTTTATTTTTTGAATTAGTTTTTTATATTAGTTAATCAATATATTTAAACTATAACGAAGTTATCATAGATAGGTATAAAAACAAAATGTTTTTATAACTGAGCAGTATGTAACGCCCTAAGTCAGGCGTTATGTCAAGTTACTACTGAAAAAAAAAATGAACATCACAATCATTGGCGGGAACCATAATTATTTTTCAATTTTAATTAAATTTACAATATTTACATGTTGCTGTTTCATTTCCTCGCAATCGAAGTGAAAAGTAGAGTGTACAACTCGTCCGTAAAACCCATTTTACACTCTATATCCTTCCTCGGTCGCAAGCTCGCTCGGATGGATAAACGTCTCGCGTTAAATGGTGCGTTTTATGCACTTGATGTACAATCTACTATTTCGGTATCAGACTCATTCCCACACCTCGTAGTAATTACTTACTTTTTTTAAGAACATTCAATGTACACTTTTGAGATCGTTACTGTTTGTTTATATGTATACAGGGTTATTGGTAAAACACTAACAATCTCTCAGAACAATAACTTTTATTTTTGCTCATGTCTTTTAATAATTCATCAGATTTTAAATTATCATATTTTTTCATACAAAAATAAAAATATTTGAATTCAACGCCCTAATTGTTACAAACTCTATACGTAACAAAACAAACAGCCGTGTCTAGTGCAAAAGGCAAAGGCGAAAATGCACGAGAGGCGTTGTTTTAGATAGAACAACGAAATCTTGAAGGTTTGTTTTTGGTAAATGTATTATGTTTTGTAAAAAGTCATAGAACAAAAGTTGTTGTTTATGATATTAGTAATACAGTCTTGCAAAGTTTTTAGAGTTTTACCAATAACCCTGTATATAATATCATATAGATTATTTCGATTTTTTGTGCCTAGTTGATGGCAATAGGCTTGCCTATTACATGGGACTTAAACACTGGCGAAATGTGGGTGTACCTACTATGGTAAACCCCTACCTACCCCCTGGGTAACAAGGCGTGATGTTATGTTACGTATAAATTATTATAAATCTAAAAGACATATTTTCATTTTATCCTTATTAATAGACTACCTGACTATACCTTAGATTTAAACCAATTTTAGATACTACTACAATATCTACCTACCTTTTTATCCTTATTAATAGACTACCTGACTGTACCTTAGATTTAAACCAATTTTAGATACTACTACACTATCTACCTACCTTCGATTAATAATTGATCGAAGCTACCTACCTACTCTCTTAAATATTCCAAGATCTTAGTTTTGTTTTGATGCAGTCAAACACACGGCGTAACACGGTGAATTTCGGTTGAAAAAAACGTCAACAAAACTCAAGCAAGGATCAAGCCATCAACTATTTATGAGGTCAGATGACCCTATTTATGAGGTCAGGATGACCCTATTTATGAGGTCAGAGCCATCACAAAAAAAACACAATAAATCAAAAATAACTTTAATTTTGGAAGTCGGCAAAAAAAAGAAAATAAAAAACAAAAGACACCGACTTCCGAAATTAAAGTTATTTTTCAAGTGTTATGTATTTTTTTTTTGTTTGTTAAAAGTTTATATTTTTCCCCTCTTGTTGCGGTACTTACCTTACTTTTATATCAATCATCACCATACGTGTAAATTGAAAACACACGGTATAACACGATGAATTTCGGTTGAAACAAACGTCAACAAAACCACAAAAGAAGCTTTTTATGACATGAAGAAAAGTTAAGTATAAAGTCACACTTTTCCTAAGTAAATTAAGTAATAAAAACTTTAACATTCATTAGGGTATTGACAGCAGGCTATATTTCTAAAACAACTCTATTAGTAAGGCAGTAGATGTTTGAATGCTAATATTTTATGTGGCAAGCAGAAAGCTAAGTTATGTTTGGTCTTGTCGACTTTCACGCTACTTTCAGGTCGCTCTGGCGAATGTAAAAGCTCATTGAAACATACCGTATTTAATTACACTGATAACTTGAATTGCTGCAATGCAACGTGAGGAAATCACACCCAGGCACTATGTATTGACGTGATTCTGGACAATCGTACAGTGTGTTTAAAAAGATTCCCCTTTTGGAAAGAAACGGGTGGATTCTTATAGCCTTAAACCGCAAGATGAACGTCTCTCGATTGTGGTTTTCGGCTCCAGAATTACCAGTATTTCCAAGATGGGGAAAATAAAATCTACCTCCGACACCCTCATACCTACCTACGCACTACTAAACATAACCACTACATGCCATCCTCAGCAAAATGGCTTGCCGGAAGCATGGTGAACTTTGAATCCAGTAATAAGATGTGAACACCCGTAAGGCTCAAGCCATCGACTATTTATGAGGTCAGATGACTAGCCTTTTATGAACAGAAAAAAAAAACAAGTGAAAAATAACTTTACAAAACCAATAACCGATTTCCGAAATTAAAGTCATTTTTCACTTTGTAGTGATTTTTTTCGTTTTTAGATATAGTTTGTTTTGTTATGTTGTAAAAAGGTTGTTATTTTCCCCCTTTCGTTGCAGTACCCACCCCAAACAAATTCGAACACCACTACTAGCTATGTAAATATCAGTGACAAGAAGTATAACATCATCAACATAGTATGTGGAAAAAATATGCGGTTATTTATAGTTTACTTTCTGTGTATTTTTTTATTACTAATTGGGCCTGCTCTTGACCTCGATCTCGCCTGATGGAAAGCGATGGATCAGGTCTATTATAGAACGAGTGTGCCCAGAAGATGCCTGTTCACTCTTATTTTAAAGGCAGACGGGTTATATGTGAAAGAGAACACAGACGCTGGCAGGGAGTTCCACATTTTGGCTGTGCGCATAACAAATGTGGAGGAGAAGCGATGAGTACCTACGACTGGACGGGATATCAACCAAGTACGCATGGTACCCTACAGTATGTCTGGTAGTCCGGTAATAAAAGGGCGATAATGGGATCAGGTCGTGGAGCTCCTGCGCACACTCTCCGAAGTACAGTCTGTAGAAGACCGACAGGCCAGCAACATTACGCCGATGAGCAAGGCTGTGAAGCCTAAACACCAACGTTTCGTCACCTATAAGCCTTGCCATGAAAGAAGCCGTAACACGTAGGTACTTTGTGAAAATGTCAACTGTCTACCTATTACTTACGGTTAAAAAGATACAGCCATGTAACCGAGGCGTGCTACGCACTTGTCGGCATGATTCGGCACAGTCGAATAAACATTCGATTATGCCGCCCGACGTGCGACGTGTTCTACACCCCTAACAAACAGACGGCGTGGCCGGGTAGCTGGGTCCCATTTTCCAGTTGATCCTTTCTACGCAAATGGAACTGGAAAATCCGGAATCCTAAAAAGGCCACCCACAGTCTCACATTGTATCTAGTTTCTTTGTTAACGCTGACCTCACACGGGTACAATGATAACCTAAGAACTACTCTGAATTGTCCGAAATGTGGTGTTATCTGCTAAAGACTAAAGAATATACAGGGTGCTAGTTAGGTTAAATGCATATATTTTTTCAAACAGCAGATTTTTTTTTTATATTTAAGCATTGGTCCTATAGTAAAAGTTTTTCATTTTAATGAATACCTACTACATTTAAAGTATGTCCTAACAACCTGTATAATAACAGAGTCTCCATAAAGAGCATGTATGTGAAGTCCCTTCATTTTCTTTATACAGGTTCTTTATTCGCTGTCCCCCAACCATGCAACGCCATGCTATTGTATAAAATACAATTTATTCAATTCAATGGTTTGTCACAGAATTCCTTTCCGCTGGTCCTCAACGGACCATGTAGTTTTATTGTTCAAAATAATCTTAAAATCTTAACGTCTCTACCTATGTGGTTGGTTACTTGTCCCTCAAACAATATGGTTATCCTACTCATAAATTCACATTTCGATACCTTAATTTGCAAAACGGCCAAGCGGTAGAACGGATAACTCCTGAATCAGATTGTATAATAAAAACATTAAAGTGTAAAACTGCAGATTTACAAAAAAAAAAACTGCCTATTTACTTATTATTTACCAACAGGATCTTCAGATTTTACAAATTCGGGATATTTTAGAAATAAATATTTTTTTAATGTCCCCTGTTAACTTTTCTGTTACGGAGTTAGCCACCTTCCGAGTTAAGTATAATTTTATTTAAAGGTACTTATTTTTTGCATTCTGAAACAAGTAAGCAAAATATGTGACCCTACTTATATTTAAGGCCTTTTATGTACCATATTTTATGGAAAATAAATTTATTATCATTGTTTACAACGTATTGAAAAGCAAAAATTAACATTATTTTGTCTTTTCATCTAAAAGTGTAATTCTATAACTGTGTTAATTTTAAACAAACTCGAAAATATCTTTTGACGAAAATAACCTATTCATATGAATATGTTTACGAAATTTATAAATAAAAATGTTTTATTTCTCTCGGTATAGGTAAGTACTATTTTGAAACAAGAAGCACAAATGGCTTTTAAAATCTCTGCCGTGTGCTCAGTATAGGGTACGATACGGATATTTAAGTTTAGGCATCATAATATATAATGACAATCAATAATGTCCCAGAAATGGTTTACAAAACCATGCCATAGATTTTAAAACGCAAAAAATCCCGAGGTTAGAGGTGCAACACAAAATAACGGTCGAGATAAAATTGACATACCTAATTAAATGCCGCTCATCAAAAAATTATGTTATAGTAGGTAGTACCTAGAAATGAGTCTTAAACAACATATTTTATTGGAAAACACTATGAATCATTTTTGAGATAATATTGTGAATTTTGATTGCCGCGCGCCGGAAAAAACAATCGTTATTAAGTCGATTAATTTTCCCTATCTAAGTACTATTCTGCACAGGTGAAGGTTCAGCAAAACAATTTTAAATAATATAACTCGATGTTGTTTACCAATTTTTTCCCCTGTATTAGTTAGGCTGGAGTCCGTTCCTTTTTGTAAATGGTACATGCCTGCTTCCTGCCTTTGTTAAGATAGGTATCTATATGTTCAGAGATGAAACATTTTTCTAAATAATCCAATTTGAAATGCAAAATACCTATTTCCATTTTGTATTTCAATACTTTTTCTATGAAAGCATTTTCTATGTTATTTGAAATACTTTTTAGCACATATTTTGTATTTGCAAAATACTTTTCAATAAGTTTTGTCATCATTAATAAATTAATGTGATATAAAATAGGATAATAGTAATAGTGTAGGGGTATTGTAATAATCAAAATGGGTGCCAAAAGGAAATAAAGAGCATATAAAGGAATTGTTCCTTACAGAGAAAACTTAAAAATGTTCATAAAGATTTAAAAAGAACTGGCCAAGTGCGAGTCAGACTCGCGCACGAAGTGTTCCATACCATCCATACTAATATTATAAATTTGAAAGTAACTCTGTGTCTGTCTGTGTGTTACGTTTTCACGGCTAAACCGCTGAACCGATCATCATGAAATTTGGCAGAGGTATAGCCTGGGATATGGAGAAGTACATAGGCTATATTTTTACGCGATAACCAACATCCACGCGGGCGGAGCCGCGGGCAAAAGCTTTTTCAGTCTACCTGTTGCCGCTATCAATATCGAGCAAAAAAATCACGTTTGCTGTATGGGAGCCCCTTAATTATTTATTTTATTCTGTTTTTTTTTTGTATTTGTTATTATAGCGGCAACAAAAATATATCATCTGTGAAACAACTGTCTAACTATCACAATTCATGAGATACAGCCTGGTGACAGACGGACGTAAGGACAGCGGAGTCTTAGTAATAGGGTCCCGTTTTACCCTTTGGGTACGGAATCCTAAAAACACCTCATTCACACAAAAAATAAAAAACTGAATCCTACATGTTACATGATGATTCAGATTCCTCACTAACAAGTGATAGTAGTACAAGTGCAAACACCACTATGGACCTGGAATCACTTCAATATATAAAGGATGATAATGTTATCATTTAGCAAATCAGTTTTTCTCGATAAAAGCTCATAACCATATCAGGGTGTTTTTGCTATCTTCAGTTATTATTTTCCATGTTCTGCCATTAAACATGAGGTTTAGGATATACCATGATTTAACTACAATGCAGGGCTCTGGACAGAATCGTGTCATTCATCAGCATTGCTATTCTGTAACTATCTCACCGTGAAAACTAAGGTGAAGTGAGCGTGGAGTGAGCTGTCAACAGTGTCAATCCCAAGCATTAGGTGGAATTACAGCCGGTCGATTCTGTAAAAATCTCACCGTGAAAATTTAGGTGAAGTGAGCTCCAAGTGAACTGTCATTCCACCCTGATGCTAGGGATTGTCACTATGGACAGCTCACTCTACGCTCACTTCACTTAAGTTTTCACGGTGAGATTTTTACAGAATAGCACTACAGCTCACGTCAAGCTCACTTCACCTAAGTTTTCACGGTGAGATGGTTACAGAATAGCACTGCTGTTCTCTTCCGTCTGTGAGAAAGTATTTGGCATAATGGCTCATTCTCAGTTATTGCAGTAAACCGACGCCTTTGACATAAAAATAAAAAGTCAATGATGAATTAGTTGTGAGTGGTGTCCAGTGGTAAGACCACCTGTCTCAGACCCTGAGTTTCTGGGTTCGGTTTCCAGCGGGGGCAAAGTTTTCTGCTCGGTTTGGTTGGTGTTAGGGCTTTTTCTAATTCCGCCCACTATCATATCTAAGTCTGTCGTTACAACAACAATATTAACAGCATTTGTAGTGTTTCGGCAGTTAGAAGTAAGATAGCCAGTTCTTCTGTGGTTGAGGATACCGGGTGAAGCGTGCTTCCACCTTCGGCCTTATCATCATTTACCATCAGGTGAGATGAAGGCGAAGACTTTACACGTTCAGGATTAAAAAAAAACATGACAATGATGATGTGATGGAGATGTTCAGGCTTCGTAACCAAAACATTGTCTCGTACATTTTGTAGGTTCTTTCTATACCCCTTGATTCTAACTTTGAGTACTATGTACTATAGAACTACCATTTACCGTGTAATATGTTTTTCATTGTCTTGAATGTGCCCTGGCGGCTGAGAGTATGTCATACTCAGATGTCGCGCTGATGGTGGTGCGTGTGTCGGATCATTTAGCTCCCTTCAAAATGGTTGAGCTGAATTGTGCTAATCCATGCGTCATGTTTGTGAACGGGCGCCGTCAGTTCGGACTGGTCATCTCTTAGCTGCCATTTTTTTTTTTAATAGTTTTTGTACCTACTCTGAACACTTTTACGTGTACTTTTTTATTTTTACATCGTTCTCACATTTAGTTATAAATACAATATTAACGAATATTTTTGTAACAATTTAATTTAAAAGAGTGTCCATGGAGTTTCTTGCCCGTTCATCTCCATAGGTAGGTACCTACTACGCTTTGGAATAGGCATGTAGCTTCATTTTTCTTACTGACCGACTCCTTGACAATTCAAAAGTGCCTGTCTGTGTTATTCAAAAATGGTTTGAGTTTGAGTTTGAAAGCGTGTTTCAGGAAGTCTTATACTCGTAATAATGAGCTATTGATGAACTATCGCTTTGTTTTTCATTTTGGTATGCCGAAATTTCTGCAACTGATCCCAAGCAACTAAAGAAATGTTATAATCATCTACCTTGGCCAAGCTCTGGGGTCACCAACCCGCTCGCAATCCACTTCACAGACTATTTATTGGTGACGTCAGAGGAACTTGATAATAATTGGCGTAGACATAGTGCATCCATTCAGTATTGCTGGTTAGATTTCCAGTTGGAATATTTATTTATTTATTAATAACCAACTTATATTTACAGTTTACTCCACACATAACATACAAGTTATCGGTCAATACTAGTGATTACACAACACAATAACAAAATTTGATAAAATTAGATAAAATTACATAAAATTGGATAATATTAGACAAAATTAGATAGAATTGGGATAAAATTGGAATAAAACTATTAATAACACCTACTTATTATTATTCCTGGACCTCTTCTCTTCCTTATTCCTGGACCTCTTCTCTTCCTTATTCCTGGACGCGTTGGCAAACAGGTGGGATTCTCCATTGTTGAAGCAGTGGATGAGTGCTCATGCAATGGGCGCTCAGCCTGGGGCATGCTTAAATAAAATAATAGTACATTACTTATCAAGGGCTGTAAAAGAAAGCCCGAAATCGCAGGTATTTGTAACTCGAGCCGCAGGAGGGTAAATATGCGATAGAGGGCTTTCTTTTTTACTGCCCGTGGTGAGTTCACAATTTTACGTCTTCACCTGACCACAATGCGAGTTTTACTGTACGCGTAGCGTGCGGTAAAACTGACATTATGGCCAGGTGTGACGTAAAATAAATAAATAAACTGTACCAACACTAGGCTAAGTTTATTGTTACTAACACCTATGGATATAATTTTTAAATCCGCAATAAATATAATTGATTTGAATAAAAAAAATCAAGATACAATTATATTATTTACTCCAAGGAGATTGTACTGGGAGTGGCAATGGACTCCAGGTGTCGAGTAGCAGTGTTCACGATATCAGTTTATGGCTAACTGGTCACAGTAACACTCTTCAATATCCGGTGCGTGTAATATTTCAAGATAAATACTGTAAATGTATTTATAGATTTATCAACTCTTTACTGGAATGGAATACAAGAAACTCCGTTTTAGAAGTACTCGAGAAAGTGACCGAACCTAACTTTCTCATGAACAATGGTTCATGAGTACAGTACGTAGTAGAACTTATCTACTATGTAGTGCAAGTACTGCACTAGTTGCTAGTGGCGGTGTGTGCAGGTCCCTAGTGCTTTTAATCCGGTTATGTGAGCGCGCGCGCATCACTCGTTAGCCCGCAGTCTACCGCGCAGCCCGTCACCTGTGTAAGCGCAGACGACAATATACCGCGAAATTTGAAAACAATTTTTTTTTTTTGCTCATTTATAAATTAGACCAAAATGTACAAGTCGTTGATAGTTCTTTGTGTGGTTTTCTGTGTTGTTATTGGTAAGTTTTAATTTTCATTAAATAAAATATATATTTAAATGTATACCTACCTAATTAAAAAAAAAATGTAAATCCGTAGTAAGTAATACTTAAAAAAATACATAGGTACGGTGGCCAGCACATCAAGTTACCACAAACTGTCAAATTTTCTCGTTCGATTATGAACTTAATAATCAACATTTTAAAGTTTAAAATCGTCTGGAGAAATTTGACAGTTTCGTATAGCTTGATGACCTGGCCACTATACAATGCACTTCATTAATTTCCCTACTTCATTGCAATTCACAAAATCAATTTATTATAATAGGCTATTAAATCTTTGATAGGTAACATGGATGTTATGCACCATTAAAGAAACATAAATCTCAATTGAATCTGTAATACACACGCAAATGTTTTTTTATTCATCAATTCGTAATCACTAACTAGAGAAATATATAAAAAATACCCATCGAATACAGTACCAACCTCTTCCTTTTTTGAAGTAGGTTAAAAAAAAAAATTAAGTGTTAAAACAAAAACAGTTCACGACTAATCACGACGTTAATTATTAAGCATTATCTTTGTTAGTCATCGTTAAGTCACGGAGATATCGGGCGTGGATCAAATCGTGACACGATGATCCTTTTCCGTGATCGTGAGCCCAGATCAGTTGTTTATTTTTTTCATAAAATACATTATTTAATTAAAGGCTATTTCTGTATTCATAGAATATTACACAAAATTTAAAAAAATATATAAATGTTAACCAGTTTTTCTATAACTAATCAGACTAATCGGAGTTCATCAAATTCTGTCTGACACCTATTCTAAGATAGATACTAATTGGTATTGAAAAAAGCCAAATACCGAAATGTATATCTTGTAATTAAATTATAAACATTGCCCACTTCCAGTGCTATTGAATTATCTAATTGAATTAATAAATCAAACTGTGATTAATTAATCCAAATTAATCTACGGTTACCGAAACAGGTAATGGTTAACGCGTAAGTCACGTTTATGTGTGATGCCGTGATTAATAATCTGTATCTTATTTGTTAACTCTATCTACTCAAAAAGTTAATGCACCGGTAATCAATTTTATGGTAGTTATATGGTACCTACTGCAGTTATTAAATAAAACAGTAGGTCTATTGATTAACACAAAAAACCGTTTAGGGAATTACTGCCGTATTGTAGCTACTATAAAACCTAAAAAACACGGCTTGTTACCTTCGTAATGCCCTGGACTTAACTGTAAGACTAAACTAAAAGAAAACTCCATTGACTCATTTAAAAAACTGAAGGATCGAATGAGGCTGAGTAATCACAAAAATAGGTTGCATAAAAAAGGAAACTCTATTGACTTATTTAAAAAACGGAAGAATCTAATGAGGCTGTGTTATAACAAAAAAAGGATGCTAAAGAAAAAAAAAGGAAACTCTATTGATTTACTTTAAAAACGGAAGGATCAAATAAGGCTGTGTAATCACAAAAAATTAAATAGGATGCTAAAGACAAAAAAGTAAACTCTATTGACTAATTTTAAAAACGGAAGAATCAAATGAGTCCGTGTAATAGAGCATGCTAAAAAAAAAAAGTTAACTCTATTGACTTATTTTAAAAACTGAAGGATCAAATGAGGCTGTGTTATAACAAAAAGAGGAAGCTAAAGAAAAAAAAGTAAACTCTATTGATTTATCTTAAAAACTGTAGAATCGAATGAGACTGCGTCATCTCTTAAAGATGATGTTACCAAAAGGCTTGATGGCAGGAATGCTGTATACACTGAACTATCTAAGACTGTGCGCACACCCAATTCAAAACGGTTTTGTCTTGTTTCGAAACCGTTTAATAAGTAGTTTTATGGAAACCTTGACTTACTGTTTTGTTGCAAGTATGCGCCATAATTGTTTTGGCGCATACTTGCAACAACTTTATACGCCCGAAATTAACACCTAATGCATGTCAATTCCGCGGTTTTTGACGGCTGCTTATAATTCGCCCTCTCAAAGACACCGCCGTTTACTATATAGGGCGTATCTATTCAAACACGAAATATTTTAAGAGATACACCTACAGGTGGTAAAGAATCCATGGAAACGATTTTTGTTTTTTTAATCTGAGTACAGACGCCAGCACATCAAGCTACTACAATCTGTCAAATCTCTTTAATAGATTTTCAACTTTATCTCTACATTATAAGGTTCAAGGTTGATTGCGAAAATTTGACAGTTCGGGTAGCTTGACCGTCCTGCTGGCGTCTGTACATTAATAAAAAAAAAATATTTATTTAAAATTACTTATATGATGATTAATTATCAAAATTCACCGCGCTCGTGCCGCCAACGTCACCGCGTCCGGGCGGGTCATTCATAGAATAAGTAAAATTTTGGAAAATGCAACTCCTTTGCAAAATGTCCCAAGCAATTTTATAATTATAATAATTATGTAAAAATATAAAACACTTAGATAAAAAAAAATATTCGCTGTTATGGTTTTTTTATCATCTATAGATGTTCCTCTTAAAATATTTCGTGTATGAATAGATACACCATAAATACAGACAAAGGTCGGGATAAATTAATAATTTCGGAAGATACTCTGTCTAAAGACAGGCCGGACAGGGGCTTTTTACTTAATAATAAAAGCTTCATGGGTCGATCGATCAGGTTAAGATACGCTTACCACCGTTGGTCCGCAGATGGGTGACCATCTTTACTTACAAGACCCCTCCGTTCCTCAGAAAGCACGTTAAGCCCTTGATCCCGGCTGTCTTTCGTGAATCTTTGACAGTCGTTACGGGTCGTCAGAAGCCCGAAAGTCTGCTAACCAGTCTTACCAAGGGATGTCGTATTACAACAGCCTGTGGGCCGACTATACTCAAAAGTCTTACAGTGCCCTCCGAGTCCAATTTAATAATGCGTTCAGGGTGCTGATGGGGCTGCGACGATTCTGTCGTGCATCAGCGATGTTTGCTGAATATCGCGTAGACTCCTTTTACGCTACGATGCGTAAAATGTGCGCATCCCTGGTGCGTAGAGTACGTGGCAGCGCCAACAGCATCCTGAGCATGATCGCTAGTCGACTGGACTGTGCTTACATCAGTCATTCCTGCGCCATTTGTCACGGAATGGCGCAGTTGTGATTGTTGGGTTTACTTTTCAGTTGAGTTTACTTTCTTTTTGTTTTCTTGTTTGTAGTTTTAACACATTGACTGCCACCGCAGTCACCGGTGACCGCTAACAATAGTTTTTCTATTGTGTCTGTTGTCTGGCAGTCAAACTAAATTGAATTTAGTTGACATTATTGATATTTTTTAAATTGTATTACACTATTTGCATACTCATGTGATGGTAAAACATGGAGTACTATATTATAAGGAAGAATATCTATGTATCTCTTACCCATGTTTGCAAATAAATAAATGATTTATGATTTATGAAAGCCTTAACTAACACTAGTCTATAAAAACATTGTTACTAACAAAATGGACACCATGGTCTGAAATAAAGTATTTATTATTATTATTACCCACTAATTGGGTTGTGAAGCTCGAAGGCAGTCGCTCCATGTAAAATACTGGTATTCAGCTGCATCAGGTTAGACTGGAAGCCAACCCCAACATAGTTGGGAAAAGGCTAGGCAGATGATCAATCTGTCTAAAGACAGTTTTGCCTCAAGTCTGCGCATAGCTTTAGACCTTTTACGAACAAGTTAGACTTGTCCGTATTCACTGCACGTCTCTATCTTAAAGCTTCAATTTTACTATCTTCAGAAACAGGAATCAAGTCATTACAAGACATTCCTAACGGAATTTATATTTGTTATATGCGATATCCGTAAAACCAATCGATAATTGACACGAATTGATGACTTCTCCGAATATCTGCAAAAAAAAAAACTTCTGACTAAAGTAATTTTGTAGGGTTAAGTACCTGATGGGTGCCAAATGAAACCCAATTACTAAGCCTCCGTTGTCCGTCAGTACGTCTGTCAATCCCGTTAGTCCCACTAGGTGGACGAAGTCGGGGGGACGAACGGGAATACACGTGCCTGTCAGCGGGCTGTATCTCATGAGCCGTAATATATCTATTACGGCTCATGAGATACAGCCCGACTTTCAACTGCCTATCAGCAGTTGAAATTTTCACAGATTGTGTATTTCTATTGCCGCTTTATCAAGAAATAAAGTTAATAATTAAAGGGGGTCCCATACAAGAAACATGCTTTTATTACGGCGTTTCATTTTTCGATCTTATACGGTACGGAACCCTTCGTGTGCGAGTCAGACTCGCACTTGGCCGGTTTTTATAAAACAACTAATTGGCATTTACATACGCTCATGATTACTGACTTATCTCAGTGCCCATCAATATCATCTCGCCACAAATATTTTTTGCACACTTGTTTTTATTAAAATCGAAACTCGGGAAAATGATATCATCGACCCACGGGGCCAATTAATTCCGGGAAAGGTAACGTCAGAGACCTTAAAATACTTGCCAACAATGCTCGTTAAACTAAAATTGTCTGAAATAAAAACAAAAATCAAGTTGTGATGATTGCAGACAGGTGTAATAGGGACTAAATTCTGTATTGACATGAGTATCGCGTCTGTATATTGATACAATGATGGGAAAGCTTCCTCAAAGCTCATCGCAGTGGAACTAACAAAGCATTGGACAGTGAACTTGGCTATAGTATGATACTTGAAAAGTTCACGGACGGAATTTTATAATAATGCAAAAACAAACACGATTGGGCCGGTCCGAGCCGAGCTGGGTTACACACCACTGGACAGGACAATGACTCTCACATTACGTCCCGTCGCGATTAAAAAGGTTTTATATCGCTTTTATAGTTATCGTCAGTACCATCTATATTTCTAGTTGAATTGAAAATGGGCGGGCACAGAAAAATACATTAATTTATATTGCGTAATAATTAAAAATGAGCTTGAATTCAAAATTCAAAAGTCAAATTAAGCTGAGAATCAGCACTTTTCGAGCGTCAAAATGAAATTACATAAGACAGTCCCACAAAACGCCCACTCTTCACCACTTCCCAGTGCTTTAGCTGGGAAGAAGAAGTAGCGCAACAAACTCCCCAGCAGCACAGCTGTTGATATATAAAATCTTGATTCTATACAATATTTGGTATGCAAAGTAATTAACATTACGAGAGATAGAACAGTCAATAAAATTTGCCCTATGTCAGCTATCATACGCCAATATACCAGAAAATACAATGAAAACTATACTCAATCAAAAAAACCTTTTAAAAAATAAAATAAAGTAAACAAAACTTAAAACCTAAATAAAAATCTCCAGGTATAAAGGGTGTGCCCGCTTACATATGCAATGCTGGATTGTGTTCATACGAGGGCGGGTCAATAAGTCCGTGACTTTTTGAATTTCTGACCTCTTTACTGAAACAGCAACACTGCTCCTGTCAACAGGCATCTGTCAGTTGACTCCTGTCAAAATTTAAACTTGCTGCGTCAGTTAGTTTGTGTTTGACAGCTATTTTTATCAGACTACTCACTAATTTGAGGAGAAAATGGAAAAAAGTGAATTTCGTGTGCTTATTAAGCATTATTTCTTGCGAAAAAAAACCATTACCGAGACCAAGGCTAAGCTTGATAAATACTATGGGGACTCTGCACCATCGATTTCAATGGTAAAAAAGTGGTTTACTGAATTTCGTTGTGGCCGTACAAGCACTGAAGATGCCGAACGTCCTGGACGCCCAGTTGAGGTCTCTACACCCGAAACAATCGAAAAAATTCACGATATGGTGTTGGCCGACCGAAGATTGAAAGTGCGAGAGATTGTGGAAGCCGTAGGGATCTCGCATGGCTCAGTGGTTTCAATTTTGAATGATCACTTGGGCATGAGAAACGCTTTCCGCAAGATGGGTGCCGCGTTTGCTCACAGTCGACCACAAACGCAATCGTGTAACAACTTCACAGGAAGCTTTGGCGTTGTTTAATCGCAATATGGAGGAGTTTTTGCGCCGTTTTGTAACCGTGGACGAAACATGGATCCATCACAACACACCAGAAACCAAACAACAGTCAAAACAGTGGGTTTCTAAGGGTGAATCGGCGCCAAAGAAGGCCAAGGTGGGTTTGTCAGCCAATAAAGTTATGGCGACTGTTTTTTGGGATGCACGCGGGATAATCCACATTGACTACCTTCAAAAGGGAAGAACAATCAATGGGGAATATTATACCAACTTATTGCACCGATTCAATGACGATTTGAAAAAAAACCGACCTCATTTGGCCAAGAAAAAAGTTCTTTTCCACCAAGACAATGCAAGGGTGCACACATGTGCAGTTGCCATGGCAAAAATCCATGAATTGGGCTATGAATTGCTCCCTCATCCGCCCTATTCTCCAGATTTGGCTCCGAGCGACTACTTCTTGTTCCCAAACCTGAAGAAATGGCTTGGTGGAAAAAGATTTGACTCCAATGATGAAGTCATCTCGCAAACAAAGGCCTATTTTGAGGACCTCGACAAATCATTTTTTTTGGAAGGGATAAAAAAATTGGAGAAGCGTTGGACAAAGTGTATAGAGCTCAAGGGAGGACTACGTTGAAAAATAAAATTATTTTTTTATCAAAAAATCTGTGTTTTATTCCAAAAGTCACGGACTTATTGACCCGCCCTCGTATATCGTCGGGGCGTAACTGCATAATAGCTACTTTTCAGGAGACACTTTTTGTGTTTAATTAAATTAAATATGAAAAAATATGTATTGGTGATTTCTTATAATGTGTATTGGTATTTTAAGGTTCGGCTAGGATTATTTTCAATAAATTATCTTTATATTTTATACGCATTTTGTCCTTTAAATCTCGTTTATAATTGTTTTGTTGAACTGGTTAATGTGGTATGATGAGCAGAATTGAATTATGCAATAAAAAAAGAAAATGGTATGGTCGTTAGGGCACTATTCGTAGGATACGACGATATCAGTGTTTGCATGAATGGATATAAATAAATAAAATAAAAATGATACGAATAAACATCCTAACCTACGGTGCTCACCTGATTGTTCACCGAGTCGCAAAAGTTCCGCCTTGGGGTTTGCCAAAGAGTAACGGAGCGCAGCAGGTTCCTGTTTCGGATTAGACGGGGGAAACGCCCGGGTGTTACCACTGTATGGATCGCCCGGAGGACACGGTGGAGCATACGATGGAGGTCGGCCTGGCTTGGGCAGAGCACCGCCGTGTCCTCGCGGAGGCGATCGGCGGCGGTAATCTCTCGCGTCCGGCCCTGGTCCAGGCCATGGTCTGGAGCGATAGTACATGGAAGGCAGTCACCTCCTTCTGCAAAGCAGTAATGCTCGCGAAGGAGGAGGCGGAACGCGTGAGGGAGCGGCAGTCTGTGCCCTCACGCTCCCAGTCACCGTAGGAGACGCCCTGGGCGGTGGGAATCGATAGCCGATTCCCGGCCACCGTAGGCGCGGTCTTGCGGATAGCGAGCTAAGGGCAGCTCGCCGTCCGGTAAGGACCAGGCCCGGGTCGACGGCGCGTTGTGTTCCACGCGCGCCTCAAAGAGATGTCAGCACGCACTGACGGGGTCCGCTAGGACCGGTGCTGGCAGGGTTGCGGGTTTCTCTGAAAGCGATACCGTAGCCCTGGCACACAGGCAACTGAAGGAACACGGGTGGATTTTAGCCAGTAAAATTCTGACACGCCCTCCCGCTCCGCCCAGAGCGGGAGAAGTTATTTGATAACTACCCACCCAAAAATAAAATAAAAAGATGCATAGATATTAGATAAGTAGTCTTTAATGAAGCAATGATGAATCGATGATGTATAAATCAATCGATCAAAAGAAAAACGGCTCATGAATGAGCCGTTGTTGTTGTTGTTATGATCGATTGATTGAAATCAATCGATCATTTTTATTCTACAATAATTGAGACGCATGTTCAGATAAATTCTCATCGTTAATTAATATAACGTCGAGAGTGTCGCCTTATATTATAAGTTGTTTAGACCTATTTAGATAAGAAACTCGCGGCTTGACTCTTCACTGACCCACTTTCGTGGTCATGTAGCTAAACTTGTTGCATTTCACTCCTATCCCATTAATTAATTAATTGAAAACATTCGCACTAAGATGTTTATGTGCTAAAACACTTATGCGAACATCTATACTGCGTTCACGATTTCGTTTAACTGTTTGCTGTGTGTTTTGTTTGTTTGTTTGCTGTTTTAACTGTTTGCTTTTAATAAAAATAAAATCAAAATAAAACATATTTGTCATCAAAAAGTTTTTTTTGGAAATCTACTTTAATACACACGTTCAGTTCACGCTACAACTTCAAAAATTTTTATGACTTTATCAATAGTGCAATAGAAGTAGCACCCAGTTCGGTATTAGTAGGTACACTGACAACATTTAGCTTATTTAACACAAAAAATATTTAGCTTAACTACTTCGGGTATTTCAAGAATAATCAATGTTTGACAAGACTTTATAAAAGTTAACTTGATTTAATAAAAGTGATACACAACAGCCAGCACAGGTTTTGGTTACATGTTGCATAAAGTTATGTGGGCATTTTTTTGTGTTACATGTTGACGAAAGTTTGGTTATGTATAAGTAAACATTTTTTCAGTGTATAGTGTTTTTTTATAGTATCTAGGTAAGGATCGTCTATTTTAAAACTGCACGCGCCTCCACTAAAATTTATATACAAACATTAGAAATATGTATGCAACAAGCAGTATAGGCAACAAGTAAAAGTATCAATGATGGAATTAAATTAATGAAGTTTAATTAGTTGCTACTTTCATTTCTATTGTGTGACAAAATATAATACATTTTAAATTGATACGATTTAATATAGTAATTCAACCCGGCAAATTGGAACGTTTGTTTTTTTTTTTATATCAGAATACCTACTAGGCACGGTGGCCAGCACATCAAGTTACCACAAACTGTCAAATTTTCTCATTCGACATTGAACTTAATTTACAACAATTTAAAGTTTAAAATCGTTTGGATAAATTTGACAACTTCGTGTAGATTGATGTGCTGGCCACTGTACTTTGTGTGACTTTATAGATTAACAGTAGGTATGAATAGGAGAAACAATTAGGTACAATTAATCACGTCCATTAATTATTGTATTACTTTTTTACACTATCTTTATAAAAAATATATCTACTTACTTAATGCGCAAAAGTAAATGATCGTGTATGACCGTTTTATGTGTGATATCTACCTAAGTTCATGCCATGTAACTGCGTATTAGTCGAGTTGTTTTATACATAAGACCGATAATAATTTATTTATGTAAGTACTTACTTTTTAACGATAATAAGGAAAGGTCACAAAGAAACATACGATTGCAGGCATTAGCGAGTTCCAAATCTAGGCCCCAAACTGAAAATATTTATTCGAGACAATTTGTTCCGATTTTTGAGCATCAAAACTTGGGCAAGCAGTAGAATTAAAGAGCATTATGAGACGAAGACACCTTCACTTGTATCTGGAGAATGTGCGTTGGATTCTGAATCTTATCAGTGTCGGGTTTGAGATGAAAATCGATGGATGTTGCGCGATATATTTGGGTTAAATGTACTGGACAATAATGATGCAGGTACAGTTAGCGTTTTGACAAGCAAAAACTCAGTCTTGACTCGGATGGACGCCGGCGACCGTTAGAAAGCCGGTGCGGCCATACATTCACATCTCCACGACGCTAACACACAAACAAACTGGTACTTGTTAGAACATTTTATAGGAAGGTAATCATAAAGGCATTTTAATTTTAACGGGTTTACTCGACAGTCTGCCGCCTCTATAGTTATTTGTGAGCAATCAGTGTAACGACATCCACAACGACGAGACGCCAATGCTGCTTTGGATGCTTATATTTTAAAATTGGATGCCTTTTTGATATGTCGAGTATTAACACTGATGCTTAGTTCCTATATTAAGGCGACGTTAACCGACTTTTAACGAATTTATTCTGAAGATCATATCTAAAAGAGTAGTGTTAATGATTTGGAAAAAATATATGTTAAATTAGAGCATTTTCTTAATAACTTAATATGTGAATATTTTAGATTATGTTTATAGTGAAATTAATTTGTAAAGTTATGTATAATGCGGACTGAGAATCACGCAAAATCTATCAAGCGTATTTTTCTGAAACGTTCACCTTTTTAAAGTTTTTTTTTTACTTAATATTTTTTTTATTGCAAAACATAAAATATAAAGAAATAATTACATAAAAAGGAAGAACAATTACTATAAACTAATCTAAATGTAAAAATAAAACTAAAACTAGTTTAATAGACCGCTACCAGTAGGCAAAGTTCCCAAAATGCTGGCAGCATTGCTACGTCGTATGGCAATACTTAGCCTTTGGGCAATATAAAAGCCAGCATTTTGGTCACATGTTGCGTTTTTAAAGATAATTTATTTATTGATCTTTTAGTATAGGTACGTGTTTTATTAAAATACCTTTTGTTTAATAAATTAATAATGTGTCTTATTTGGGACAGCGCTCTTGTATGGGCGAGTCCTATTACTGGCTGGACGTAAGACGCGTTGTGTGAGCTCAGTACAGAACACGCAAGATAACCACTCAAGGTCACTGGCACATATCTCGGCCTTAAATAATAGGTAATGGCCAAACATCGAATAAAATTATTCTCGGAAAGCTCGATCCTACATGATTAGGCATTTGTTAATTCCTAAAAAGTTAAGCTTAAAATTGTCAAATTTATGGTGGTAAATTAAGGATAAAACTTCGAAAGAGTTAAGAAATATATGAATTATGAGATAGGTATCTAATAGGCGACTTTACTGATAGACATGCACAAGTAATTACGCAAAAGTTAAATTCCCTATGCTTAGATAGAAGAAAAGGTGTCAGATCAGAAGTGCAATGATGCGCAAGGGCTTCTGACCGCATCACCGCACCACGTTTCTGATAAAAATAACGGAATGCTGTACTTGCCTACTGCTGTGCAAACAAAGAACATTGCTTGTAAAGACCAAACAGTTTGATATTCAAAAGCAATAATACATTATTTTTTTTGCTTGATCATTCTTCCATTCATAAGAATTAACCTAGAGATGTTCACAACCACCTCGTTAAAAGCTTTAGCGAGCTTCGTTGTGAAAAGAATTAAAAGAATATCTCAACCTCTAACCAAACTACTCACTAAAGGTTTTCAAACCTACTAATATTAACTGCCCGAAGTTGCAAACCAATTAATTTACAAGCTATTTATAAACTAGGGTAGCTTAGGTTAAAAATAAGTGCTCATATCCGTATCGTAAACCCTCTTTCGGCCTCGGACGAATACGGTGATTTTCAAAGGAGACGCGAGTTTTCTCCCGTGTTATTCAGTAAATAGAAACTAAAATATAAACTTGGAGAACTAAATATATCTAAAAAAATCGTTCTTTTCTACATTTCTTCCAGTTTTGTCAAAACATTAAAGCCTCCACGAATTACAAAGGTAATTGACCGTCCGGTGCGCCATGATTCCCTAACTGCTTACTGGGTTTATTCTACCATGAAATCTATAGTGTAGCTGATGGCGAAACAAGAACTGAGCATGAAAGCAAAAACATATACCTAATTACACCCGTTGACTGTGAACTCAATGCGCAAGAGAGCCGGCTAAAGGGGACAGGTTTAGAACCACGAAATCTAGAACAGTATCCACGCAGTAAAATCTATTTATTGCACTGAATTGCAGCAATTGTCTAATCGAAACGGCTAGATTGTACAATCGTGCGCCCCGGAGAACTACGTAGTTATCTCGAGAATAGTCTGTCTACGTCAAACGCTCTAGTGGCTGGATGGTGACCATTCGTGACCGCGTTTCTTGCAGGTTGGTTGGCATTTAGCACTTAGTATCTTAGATAGGAAAGTAAATAACAGCCGATCGTTAAGCTACGCTTCCCTACATACAAAGACCTCTCTATGCCTCAGAAAGCACGTTAAGCACGTCGTAACGGGTCGTAAGAAGCCCGAAAGTCTGACAACCAGTCTTACAAAGGGGTATCGTATTGCCCAGTAACCTGGTTGTGGAGGGCAGATTGGAAGTCTCCATGTAAATACTGGTAATTATCTGCATCCATTTAGACTGGAAGCCGATCCTAAAATAGTTGGAAAAAGGCTAGGAAGGAAGACGATAATATCATCATGGACGGGAAATTTTCTTTTGTTACTAAGCTCGGTGTAAAGCCAGAAAAGACCTAAAACTACGCGGATATAAAGCTCTCGATTGTCCAATAAACAAATAATAGCTGTAATAAGGAAGCTGAAGTGGCAATGGGCCGGCCATATTAGCCGTAGAATCGATGACCGTTGGGGAAGACGTGTTCTTAAGTGGAGACCGTGAATCGGCAAACGTAAGGTAGTACGCCCTCGGGCTAAGTGGAGCGACGATTTTGCAGGGTGGCTAGTAGCAGCTAGATGAAAGTTGAGAGAATCGAGCTGAATGGCATGCAATTTGAGAGGCCTATGTCCAGCAGTGGACTGCTGATGATGATGAATCGTTTCCCATGTCTTCTCCTATCCGCTGTTTAACACGGAGAGTCAGGGAAATGCCTCATTGTGCCCGCAATTAAAACTTACTCTATTTTTACTTCTTGACACTACGGACTATTTATTGGTTTGGATTTGGATTTACTTATATCGCTTCCGTTCGTGCAGTGCGTCAGGGATGTTCGCAGATCCGCATGTAGATTGCTTTTACGCAACAGTGCGTAAAAGGTGCATCTCCCTGATGCGCAGGGTGGAGGACAGCTCCAACAGTGTCTTAAGCTTGGTTGCGAGTCGCCTGGACTGTATTTACGTGGGTCACTGTTGTGCCGTCTGTCATGGGTTGGCACAACGGTGACCTATAACGTTATTGATTGTTAATCATATTGATTTCCTAGTTTTTGTTTAGTGTCTGTGCTTACTAACATAGCCGTAAGTTTTACTAACATTTTTGTTAAGTCTTGGTTACTCCAATAAAACAAATTCTATTCTATTCTATTCTATATCTCAACCCAGCCTATCGCAGTTCACTGCTAGACAAAAGCCTGTACCAAGTTGCGCCACAACGTATCTAGCCAATACAAGCTCCTTTAAGACAAAAACCACAGGGTAGTCCGCGAAATTCAATTTTTCTTACGTTTTTTGCAAGTTGCAAGTATCAGGTTGTATGTTTATCTAAATATGATTCGCGGCCGTATCAAATATTTATTTTTAGAATTATAACCATAAAATCATCAATACAACTCTCTGAATTCATTTTACCCTATTGTATTGAATGAAATAATGAAATTTAAGGCCAATTCTAAGTTAAGAAGGTGTATTGCTGATTCTAATGATTATAATCCTGTAAAATACTCCACACTACTATAACTAATAAACTAAATACTGTCTGTAATATATGTGTCTGTCAGTATTTTGCTGTGCCCAACAGGTTGGGTTCCTATTGATCTTTTACTCTGTTATACAGAGTGGTCAATTTGGAAGTATATAATTATTTTATTCGTGTTTGACAATTTTATACGGTAATTAAGATTGGCCTAATCTCCTCCTTCTATAGGTATAGGTACTTAAAAATGCGATAGCTTTTCATCGTGTTTTTTTCATAAAATTTTCGCATACCTACTTTATTAGTTATCCCTCTAACAAAGTCACAAATATTCTGCTTTTCGTATTCGAAATTGACCACGACACGACCCATTAGATAACCCCACGGAAAAAAAGTCAAGACGTGTCGCGAAATCCTCAGTGATCAAAATGGTATTCGTTACTCTTAATGATTTGTTAGAAAAATTAGGTAGTTTTAAAATTCGTTTAAGTACTTCAGGATAAAATTACTGAAAAAATGGCTGTAGTCATGGTCTTATAGACTGTGCATAACGAATTCGCCGCATTTTAAATAAAATAATTGATATCGCACAACTGCAAAATTTGGCTTTAAATCAGAATGGGGGCTAAAAAAAGCTGTATCAAACTCAAACTCAAAGCATTTATTTCAAATAAACCAATTACAGGCACTTTTGAATTGTCAAGGGGTCGGTCAGTCAGAAAGATGAAGCTAGTCGCCCATTCCAAAGCGTAGTAGGTTCCTATGGAGAAGAACGGACAAGAAACTCCACGGACACTCTTTTAAAACAAAATATTGTTACAAAAAAATGGGTTACATCATTCATATTGAAGTTATACATGTGAGAACAATGTAGAATGACATGCACGTTAGAAGCGTCCGTAATAAAAACAATTCAAAAATTAAAATAAGCCGTGGCAGCTAAGAGATGACCAGTCTCAACTGACGGCGCCCGTTCACGAACATGACGCATGGAATTACTGAAAAAATTGCTGTAGTCATGGTCTTATAGACTGTGCATAACAAATTTGCCGCATTTTAAAAATAATAATAGTTGTGTGAACTGCAAAATTTGGCTTTAAATCAGAATGGGGGCTAAAAAAAGCTGTATAGACTGAATTGGCTACCCGTTACCATCTATGTAGGTAATACATATGGAATGCAATAAAGAATTGAGTATTGTGTATTGTTAAAGCCATATTTTAGCGAATACTATTTTATTCAACATACAACCTGACACTGAGCCGCAAATTGCAAAAAGAAAAAAAATTTATTCGCGGGCTAACTAAGCGCTGGGGAAGCGCTAAGGTAGCCCAAATTTTAGTTTATACAATCTAATACTCTGTATTCTATTTTCGTAAATTCAAATTAAGTAGGTATCTACCTACTTAATTTGAATTTAGCAACGCTTGAATTCTTTTCAAATAAGGACCAACCATAAAAGCTTCTCACTGTCTATATCTGCGTATCTGTAATTCTGTATCTCGTTTCATCTGCATTTAATAGCCGGTTGAACGACCGCAGTAACAAGGAAAGTGACCTAAACAAGTCCCGGCCTAGCCATTATCTCTAGGTATTAGCAAATTTACGACGCACGGATGCATGCGATATCATCGTGCAACGCGCGATCTATCGGCGGCCCGTTCTCTTGCAAGCAGACTGAAGTAATTTAGTTTCAGTAACTTTCTTCCATCAGACGCACCGGAATCATTTTTCTCTTAAGGCCCAGATATATGCCAGTGACCTTGAGTGGTTAGCTTGCGTGTTCTGTACTGAGCTCACGAAACGCGTCGTACGTCCAGCCAGTAATAGGACTCGCCCATCCAGGAGCGCTGACCCAAATAAAACGCATTATTAATTTATTACACATAAAACAAAAGGTATTTTAATAAAACACGTATACTAAAAGATCAATAATTAAATTATCTTTAAAAGGGGGGGGGGGGGGGGGATTTTGCGTGATTCTCAGTTTTTTATCCGCGTTAGACATAACTTCACAAATTAATTTCACTAATAGATATAATCTAAAATATTCACATATTAAGTTATTAAGAAAAAGCTTATTATTTTCCGAGTGACTAATAACTTAAAAGTCGACTAAATGTTTGCAACAAATAAAATAACTTGCCAGCGATTAAATATTTTCGCGACTATTATATTATGTAAGGTTCAAAATTAAAGGTGTTATAAAAACTAAAAACTAGCAGCTGCGTTTAGGTAGCAAATAAACTATACCAGTCAAATAAAATATTAGGCGAGGAGCTATAAATAATGACTTGCCGACTAATAATGTTAGTAGGGTGGCAAAGATAATATATTACCAACTATTACTATTACTATTTTCTTTAATAGAGCGGTAACGGAACCACTAACAATTAGCAAATTTTTATACTGTCATATTAACAGTGAGTGGATAATTAGACAATAGTAAAAACATTTCTGCGGCAGATTGTGTGATTCGTCATTTTGAACTGAGTGAAATAGGTTAGGTTAGGTTAAAACTGTGACCAACTACGCGCGAGCCGAGCGAGCGTAGCGAGCGGTGCCGCGGCAGCGGCCGGCGAGCGCTACTTTCAAGTTGCTAGCAGAAATGTTCTTACCATTGTCTAATTATCAAAGTAGAAAATAGGCTTTCATAAATTATACAATGAGGTATAAACAACCTCATTGTATAATTTATGAAAGCCTATTTTCTACTTTTTAACCGCCGTCAAGTTGTCGCCTAACAATAAATTCAGTTGCTACACCAAAAAATCACTGCCAATTTAAATTTAAACAAAGCTACTTTATACTTAAAATGTTACTACTTTATACTTAAAAATGTTACTTCACTGTAAACTGCCAACCTATTATTTTTGCTACCCATTTTAATTATTTTTTAAACCCTAAATCAGATTAGATTGTCGCCGCGTTAAAAACATGCCTTAAGAAAATGCTCTAACTTAACATATATTTTTTTCAAATCATTAACACTACTCGTTTAGACGTGATCTTCAGTATAAAATCATTAAAAGTCGGTTATCGTCGCCTTAAGCTAAAACCTTAAATTCAAAAATTCATTCCCTAAAGAAAAAAAAAGAAAAGAAAATTCGCATTGGAAATCCCATCGGGCACACCTCTTAGCACATTAGATAAAGTTACCACTATCAGAGTTCGCGTGTTGGTCCTAGCATTGTTCGTAGCAATGAATGTTATGTTTGAGTTGATAAATTGAATAAATTCAATGCGCATAACACGCTTGACTTGTCACTCATGGAAGATCTATGCTACGATACTAAGCACGTCACACACGCAGTCGTTTTAACTCACAAGAAATATTACGAAACCTAAATAAAATATGGCAATCGCGAGTAATATTAATGAGGTTTATTTGTCATGACTTTTCGCTAACAAGAATGACATTCATCAGTTGACTAGAGGTCAGATGTAACATGTAGGAAACATAAAGGCTTTGTAAAATTTTGTATGCAAAAAGGCTATTTTAAGGCGAGGTTCTTCAAGCGTGCATTTTTGTTCTTACGGCGAGGTTCTTCAAGTTAACCTCTAATAAATGTAATTTTAGTGTCATTTTATTTAGAAACGGTAATGATTAAACACGTGAAAAAATTATATGTTGCTTTTGAGACCTTTCTGTAGGTACGTCGGGTACTCGTTACATAATTGGATAAAGTTCGCTCGATAGAAAAAAAAAAAAAACCAAACATGCCCTTATTTTGTAGATCATTAATTAATCATTTTTTAAATCATTTTATTTCAATATTAACGAAGTTCACGGCACAATTTAGTCGCGCCCCGCTGCCACCTTAAGGCGAGGTTCTTCGAACGTGCATTTTTGTTCTTGAGGTGGCAGTAGGGCGCGACTAAATTGTGCCGTGAACTTCGTTAATTTTCGGTTGAAAATTATATGTTTTACGATATTAACAATGTTAAACCAGACGGATATTACATCATCATAGACGTTTATTTTGATTTAATTTTCAATACATAAAGTAGTATAATATTGAAATAAAATGAGTTTTAATCTACAAAATAAGGGTACATGTTTGGATTTTTTTTCTGTCGAGCGACCTTTGTCCAGTTATGTAACGAGCAGACGACGTACCTACAGAAAGGTCTCAAAAGCATCATATAATTTTTTCACGTGTTTAATCATTACCGTTTTAAATAAAATTACATTAAAATTACATTTTCTAGGGGTTAACTTGAAGAACTTCGCCTTAAATACGTTGAATTATTGAAATTAAGGTCGGTTTAAAGCACAGAACCGGTCGAAATGGCGGTGCTTGGGGGAGGCCTATGTCCAGCAGTGGACGTCTTTCCGCTGAAATGATGATGATGATGAGTAAGGCTGGTTTGACAACCAGCCTTACTTATCAGGCTTCTGACGACCCGTAACGACTGTCAACAATCCACGAATGACGGAGGAGTCTCGATATGTAAACATGGTTTTAAAACTTGATTTAAAAAAACAACCTCGGTTCGCTGCACCGAATGAACTACTTTTGAAAATTGCCAACGATAAAAAATGCTCTGCTATCAAACTGTAAACTGGCCTTGAGGTCGCCAAGCCTCAGGAAGTAGTTTATTACGGTGTTCTAGTCGGTAAGGGGTTCTAAACAACAAGTCTTTTATCCAGACAGCTTGGTTTGACAGGTCCACAATTATTCAATCGAAATCCTTAACACTCAGGCCAACAGGCTGTAAGAACTGGTTTGAACTGAACTGAAGGTACCTTCGTGCCTCGCACTGTGATCAACCTCAGTCTTCAGATAACCCTAAAACGCTTTTTAACTCGAGACTTCCCAAGAGGACAATTTAAGGGTTAGCACATAAAAAACTGTTTCACAAAAAATAACATCATATTTTTCTATTACAGAGGCGCGTCCCAAATGGCAGGTCCTGCCTCCTGTGCCAGGATACGTGCCAGTCTACATCAGGTCGGGCGACACACCGCTTGAGGAGATCAACCTGGACTTGGCAGAGGCTTTCCACGAACTGCCTTCGGGGAGAAGCGCAGGAAAGCAGGTAGAAGCATCTCCTGAGACACCAGAACAAGCTGACCAGCCCCAACCTGACGAGATCCCAGCACCTGTAGACGAAACCGTCGACCGCCGTCCTTACGAGAAGAAACTCCTCGAAAAGAAAAAGAAAGCCAGCTCCGAAATCCCGAAACCGATCGAACGTAGATAGATAAAACGTACTTAAGTCCTAATATTATAAGTTATTAATTTTAAATAAGTACTACTTATTTAAGGCGAAAGCGTCAGGCAAGGCCGCGAAATTAAATTTTACTATACTTTTTTTTTTGCAATTTGTGGGTCAGTATTAGGTTGTATGTTGATCAAAATGTGATTCGCGACCGTAGCAAATATGTATTTACAGAATTATTATCATTAAAATCATCAATACAACACTTCTAAGACCAAGATAGGTACCCTATTGAATGACTATTTCATGAAATTATTACATTTGAGGGCAATTCTAACTTAAGGAGTTGTATTACCGATTCTAAGAATTATTAATTTCTATAATTCTGTAAATACATAATTTATAACCTGCAAATTGCAAAAAACCTAACAATATTTGAATTTCGCGGGCTAACTTAGCGCTACCCCTTTAACTCAAATTTTGAATACTCAGTTTCCTAAAAGCTTGCCATTAGCTTTATTTATTAACACAATGTGTAGGTAATCGTAGCCGTTTGCCATTTTGTATTTAGAATACTCTCGAATCTTACTGAAGTAAATAATTTATTTTAAATGCGTCTTGATTTTCTTTTATTTATCCTGAATGTCCCAATCTGCAGAATGTTGACCAGAGGTCAATAACTTTGGCCGAAATTAATTTTAATTGTCAAGAGCCTGACGGAGCGCTTGTGAGAGGCAGCAAGCGACCAGGGGGCCAAGTCTACTAATGTACAAACGTTGCAATGGTCTCTTCATTGTGAGTTTTTGAAAGATTTGCCATACAAACACTGTCAAATACTCACAATGGCGAGACCATTGCAACGTTTGTAAATTAGTAGACTTAGGCCCCTGTAGCGAAGATGACGAAAATTCTGCTAAGCAAGTAGTGAATCCCTCAGCAGTTCAAGTTCCGGCTTGCCTACGCTATCAGCTTTGTCGTAAGGTATGTATGGACGGAGAGGGACTTCTTATTTAGAATAGGGTTGACCAAAGGTAGTAATTGGTTCATTAGCTGGTAATCCCATAAAGAAATAAGGGTTCGAACCCCGAAACCTCTTCCTAGTCTCGTTGAGGTTAAACGTTGAGCGATTGCCGCTTGAAAATGCAAATTAACTTACTTCTGTGCACAATAATAGACGTCCTAAATTCGACAGCCATAAAATATTTTCGACTACAAAAGCATTGTGATCATCATGACCCCATTGCAGTGTCATCACTAGCCATGACACGATTGCCAAACAAATAATAAAGGTCAGTCTTACAATAAAACTACTTTATATGAAAGATTCTTTTATTACTTACTTATATTTAAATTGTATCTATAAATAATACAACAGTACATACCTAACTATACACTACTATTTACAAAAACATTCAAATTAAACACGGAATGTGTTTAGTTTGCGAAAAGTATTAAGGCGCTATGATCGCACGAGCTGACTGAACTAGGCTCGCGAATTCGCGAGTGGTTGCCTCGCGCATTTGAACAGTAATAATTTTTATCAAAACAAACTCAACGAAATTTGCTAAACAATCTTACTACCTTTCCATTTACTTAAAAAAATTGAAAAAAAAAAAAAAAACTTGTTTTGTAGAGCTATGAGATTGATTAAACATTGCGTAAAGGGGAAAGTTAATCCAATCGTGTTATTAAAAGCGTTTGCATGTCTGCCAGATATTTAAATAAGATTATCTTTTATTCCAAATTTTGTAACATTGTTTTTTATGTTTCCCATGGATTCAAAAATCTAGTAAGCCTCTAAGCTAGTAAGACTGTCAGATCATACCGCCTTAAACTGTCCTCGCGAACTTGAACTCGACGACTAGTCGTCTCGTTATGGTAGTATCACTGGCACTATACTGAACTCTCACCCCATAACAATAAATGATGCGATCTGCTCAGTACAGAGTTCAGTATATAAATACTGAACTATGATAACTATGATCGTTTACTCACTTGCGTTCGGGCTTGTCCGATTGAATCCGAAACCATTCAGGAGTTCCGAAACCCATTAAAAATCTTAAAAGGTTAAGATTACACATCACAAAATCGCAATAACACTACTGACATAATGTATTACTATGCCTATGTCCAGCAGTGGACGTCTTTCGGCCGAATTGATGATGAATGATACTTAAAACTAACAACAAGAAGTGCCAATTTCACCAATGAAACTGAACGTAATCAGCGCATCTGAACCTCGTTCAGAGTTATCAGGCCTGAAATTGCGTTGAAGGGGCGCCCACGACGAGCACCCGTTGCGTGTGTACGAGCGTGGACGAAGGGTTCCGTCGTTCAATTTCAACGATGTGCATGTCGTGTCGATGGAGAACTTAATATATTATTAAGTAGCAAAACGACGACTAGCGATAAAAAACGACAGCCATTAGGCTGGCACTGGCGGGCCCCACGCGTGCCAACGCGACAGATTCCGTCGCACGCTCGGGGACCCCGCTGGGCGGGAGCGGGGCCCCCGAGACACACACCCGCGCTGGTACCCACGACGGATCACTTTTGTATGGAACCGCGCGGGTGTCCGCTTGACGTAGTTTCAGGCCTAAGTGTAAATATTCCACAACTATAATGACACTGACAGCTTAGCTTAGCTTAGCTTCTTGAACGCGGTTTAGATGTACAGATCGCGTTCAGTTTCATTGGTGAAATCTGCCCTAAATTAAGACCGCCTCATAGTTAACATCACGTTAATCTCCCATATGATTGTCCTCAAGTTAGTTATCACTTCCTTCAACTGTTTGTTTTTCAACACCACCTGTGAACAATTTTGAAGATCAGTGTTCAAACCTTTTTATGTGGGTCCTTATTTAATCATTTGTACAGTGGCCACCACATCAAGGTACACGAAACTGTAAATTTTCTCCAAATGATTTTAAACTTTTAAATGTTGATGATTAAGTTCAAAATCGAACGAGAAAATTGTAGTTTTTGGTATAACATGATGTGCTGGCCACTGTACATAAAAAACAATATTCCCTTATAATATAAATTATAATCGAGTACTTCAATAAGTAAATAAAGGTATGTATAGGTGAGTATAGACTAGAGCTTTTACATTTGACAAAACATCGAACCGCTCTAATATGTCACCCTTTCAGGAACCGAACAATGAGCACGACGCTCGATGCTTTGTTAGAACTTGATTTTGCCAACAAACGAGCGTATTTGTGTAACATTTCATCGAGCCTTCAGATCCAACATTTCAACGAAGAGTAAACGCAAAATATTAAGAAATGTTAATGTACGAACTGAGTGCACGCTCGACTCTCGGTCCGGCGGGGCGGCGCGTGCGGCGTTCATGTTAAACACTGAGTGTTCGTCCACACTGCCAGCCTAGCGCGGTTGCGACGACGGACGCGAAATATCAAACATATGAAACCGCCGCTTGCGTCCATAGTGTAGTGACTAAGGCGGGCGCCTAGCGCGACGGGCTCGAGCGAGATAGCGCGCGTAGTTTTCAAACGTTCCTATCCGCGCGTTATGGCCGCACTCCGGGCCTAGTCCACAAGCGACCTAATGCGCGGTTGGCGGGGGTATTAAACCAGTTCGGTCTTATCGCTCGGCGTACAAGCGTAAGTTTTTTTTTTTTTATAATTGCGATAAATTCTGAAGTGTTTATAAGTGTGATTCAATCTAAATCAGCTATATGGCAAAGGAAACATCCTCACCACAGTAATCGAATAATAATAAGAAAATTATGGAGCGAAACCAAGGAACAATTTCCTGATCGGACTATCTAATAAATATAGAAAATCCTCGTCATTAGTTTGCAACCCCTGGAATACGTCGAACCGCTACAAGAACTCGCGCGTCACTATGGCCACCGCACGCCTCCGCCGCCGCGCCCGCCACAGGCCCCAGTCACCGCGCGTTCAGTGTGGACGCACACATACAATCCCTCGCGAGCGTCCTGAATGACGGCGAGCGGTGCGGGGAGCGTGCAGTTCAAACCAGTTTGTGTTTGCGTAAAAAACTCCCCACACAGCCTTCTTTGTTTAATTATAGAGTTATAAAAATATTTTAACCACACATTTTCTTCTAAATACATATCAATAATATTGTACGACCCCGACGCCATGATGAAAAATGTGACCGGCTCACACGAACGCTAAGCGTGCACTAAGGCCACTCGGCGATCGCTGTTTCGCCGCTTGCACGCAACGCAGAACGCCCCGCCGTAAGCCTTTTCACTCGGGCCGTACACTTACAGGTAAACGCTCACTTGCCGTGAACATTACCTCGTACACTGTGTCGAGCATACGCAGGAACATTACATGGAATGCTTTTTTTAATTGAGCTTTTAGTTGTAGTGTACCATGCGTAAGAACGTTACATTACATGGGAATGCTCGAGAAAATACTCTAGTGCATACTCACCTAAACATCATAATCTGTCAAGCCTTTTCCCAAATACGTTGGAGTCAGCTTCCAGTCTAACCAGATGCAGCTGAATATCAGTATTTAACATGGAGCGACCTCCACAACCCAGTAACTGGGTAATACGATACCCCTTGGTAAGACTAGTGGTGATGGACTTGCACGCTGCAGTAAGAAGCGCTCAAACAGGCCGGTAGTAAGCACAAGTTTTTGGCATAAAATTAAAGACAGAAACAATTTTTTGTTAAACCTTGCCCCACACTAGGAATTTTTCCTGTATTGTGGATGCGTTTACAAACATTTAAACTCACATACACAAACACCCAGACCCGGAACAACTACTTGTAGATCATACAAATATTTATTCGGTGCAAACTCAAAGCATTTATTTCAATTAAACCATTTACAGGCACTTTTGAATTGTCAAAGAGACGGTCAGTTAGAAAGTTGAAGCTAGATGCCCATTCCAATACGTAGATCACTATGGAGAAGAACGGACAAGAAACTCCAAGGACACTCTTTTAAATCAAGATATTACATAATCCTGGGTACATTAGTCTTGTTGTTGATGTGAGACAATGTAAAAACTAATAAAACAATTCAAAATATAAAATTAAAAATAAGCCCTGGCAGTCAAGAGATGACCAGTCCCAACTGACGGCGCCCGTTCACGAACATGACGCATGGATCAGCACCATCCAGCTCAAACATTTTGTAGGGAACCGAATGATCCAACACGCGGGAATCGAACCCTGCATTTCATAAAAAAAAATTGAGCGCGAATTGTTCCTCTCACCTGTTCTGTGAGCTCCCTATTTTCTTCTAGCGCTAGTCGGTATGATTCAGTGTTCCGTCTTTCATCTAACGCCTTATTCTCAGCTTCGTCCTTCAGTGGTATAAGACTTTCCATGTGCGTGTACTCCATTCCCTTTAAAAGTAAAATCACATCTCTTCTATACTTCTTTATATTTATATACTATTAACTTGCCGCGACATCGTGGCTGTTTCTAAAATTAATTTCCTTATAACATGAGCTATCTGCCAGTGAAAATCCCTTCAAAATCGGTCTAGCCGTTTCGGAGATTAGCCGGACCAAACAAGATTTAAAAAATTGATTTTTGTTATAAGTACCGTATATAGTACTTTCATAATTATGCATTTAGTAAAAAAATATTATTTTAACATTACAAACAAACACTTCAATTTTATTGTATTGAACTCGCTAACTTCTGGAACTACCAGTCGGATGTCTCTTCTTAATAGAAGATTAACTTAATCTTTTTGTATTGGATATACCAATTCTTGAGGAAGTTTATGGGCTATTTGACATCACCCTACGACCCTTGGAAGCCCAGCAAAAAGAAAAAAAAAAGACGGAAAGACCGCTAAGTGAAAACGAAGTATAGCGAAGGGTGGAATGCGACTTGTGTTCCACGCGCGCCTCAAAGAGATGTCAACACGCACTGACGGGGTCGGCTAGGACCGGTGCCTGCCAGGGTTACGGGTTTGTCCGAAAGGGATACCGTGGCCCGGGCACACAGGCAACTGAAGGAACACGGGTGGGTTTTAGTCAGTAAAAGTCTGACACTCTCGCTCCGCCCAAAGCGGGAGAAGTTATTTGATGGAAGGAGGAAGAAGGAATTCGACGCGGTGGGTCTTGAAGTTACACGCGAACGAAGTCGCGAGCAGAAGCTAGTTTTTATATAAAAAAAGGAAAGAAGAAAAATCTAAAGCATCATTCACATCGCTAATGAATCTTGCGTGAATGAAATCAAAATAAAGCTGTCGAGGTTTTGATTGAATATACACCCTGTAACTACAGCATATTAAGGTGCATATTTCAGTGAAAGATTTAGGGTGTTTCGAGTAAACTTAAGTGATTTTGTACTAACCTGACACGTCTCGTTACATTTCTCGTAAATAAGACGAAGTCTCTTGAACAGCAGCCGGATCGTTCGCAGTTGTTCTTGCATTTTTGCTTTTTTATCATTACTAGCATTTTCGCCATTATGTGTACCGTTTGGCGGCTGAAATGAGTTAAGAAACAAATTATTAATACATACATAAACTCACGCCTTCTTTCCATGGGGGTAGGCAGTAACTATAGAGCGCCACCACGCTCCTTACAAACTCCTTTTGCTTCGTTTACATTCATACATCTGGTCATACATGCACGCCGGTTGCGAGTGCTACGCACCTGACCTTTCTGACGAACATCACCAATTAGGTCACTATATGTTCTCCTAGGGCGTCCCTTCCCGGCGTTTCCACTCACATCTGCCTTGTAAATGCCTTTTGTAATGCCTTTTCTTTTCATTCATCCTCTCAACATGACCAAACAATCTAAGCATACTCTTTTCAATTTTTGTCACTACATCTTCTTTTAAACTACACCGTCGCCTCATCACATCATTTTTCAACCTATCGTTCATAGTCACGCCACACATGCTTCGCAAGGAACGCATTTCCACAGCATTTATTCTATTTTCATGCTTCTTTTGCCACACCCATAAGCGTATGCAGAGGCACATTATTATGAACAGCGAGTTGAGCCTTTTTGGGCGAAATTAATACATTTTGTAATAGATTTAGTATCCATTTATCACTACATATTATAAAACAAAGTCCTCCGCCGCGTCTGTCTGTCTGTCTGTCTGTCTGTCTGTTCGCGATAAACTCAAATACTACTGCACCGATTCTCATGCTGTTTTCACCAATGGATAGCTTTGTTCTCGAGGAAGGTTTTAGTATATAATTTGCACTACATATTATAAAACAAAGTCCTCCGCCGCGTCTGTCTGTCTGTCTGTCTGTCTGTCTGTTCGCGATAAACTCAAATACTACTGCACCGATTCTCATGCTGTTTTCACCAATGGATAGCTTTGTTCTCGAGGAAGGTTTTAGTATATAATTTGCACTACATATTATAAAACAAAGTCCTCCGCCGCGTCTGTCTGTCTGTCTGTCTGTCTGTCTGTTCGCGATAAACTCAAATACTACTGCACCGATTCTCATGCTGTTTTCACCAATGGATAGCTTTGTTCTCGAGGAAGGTTTTAGTATATAATTTGCACTACATATTATAAAACAAAGTCCTCCGCCGCGTCTGTCTGTCTGTCTGTCTGTCTGTCTGTCTGTCTGTTCGCGATAAACTCAAATACTACTGCACCGATTCTCATGCTGTTTTCACCAATGGATAGCTTTGTTCTCGAGGAAGGTTTTAGTATATAATTTGTTATGTTTTTGTATGCATTTTTGTATGAATTAACGATATTTGTTGGAGGTGTTGGAAAAAAATAAGCCGTCTGGGAGCTTTCAACGAAAACGCTGTCTAAACCCTTTGAGATATAACAAAATAATGTATGGTGGAATTATGTATCTTATAAAGGTCTTCAAAAAAGTCCGCGATGGCATATGTCTATCTCTTAAGGATAACATACTATATCCATTTTATTGACTTTTTGTAGGTATTTGTTTGCCGAATTTTACTCTTGGAAATACGATTACGATAACAATACGCTATAATATCAGTAGCTATTAGCCAAATTATGTTCGTAGATAAATAAGCTAGCTACTTACGTGTATTTCAAACAGTATACAAGAATATTTATCATAAAAACATTACTAAACACGGCGGCCTTATGATCAAAATTTGTGCATTCCAAAACTTTCGTTACTTTTTCACTGACATATTTATCACTTTTCGATAAACTAACACTCAATACGAAATCTACACTTATTTCTCAGTAATTCTGTATAAGATTCTTCTAAGATTAAACCGTTTTCTCATTGAATCCATTACTTTACGCACGTATAACCTTGATGAATGTTTACATTAAGCATCGCGTCACACTGCCACACGACCACAGAGTATAGACGTATTTTGTTTTCTTTTTTTTTTCGTTCGTTTAGTGGTGTTCCCGCTAAAATGTCAACCGGTCATGTATTAGTCGATTAATCGAATTCTACATCCAGATCGTGTTACAAGTACAATATAAATGTCAAATATTTCGTCCAATTGCGAACGTGACCCTGAGAAAAGTTATGCACCAATGGTGTTCATTAGACATTTCGAGCATTTTCTCAGGACAAACGGTGTACCATGCGACATTTCGGAGGATTTCGTTTTGTTTTTACATCGTTGGTACTTACGTGAATTATTTTAAAATTATTATTTGTGTCGCACTTTTATTTCGTGTTGTATTTGGTGCAATTGATTGCTTTAAGAATTTGAGTGAAATTTCGTATTTTGATTTTGTGTTTGTTATCTTTAGGTAAAGACTCTTTCACGTTCAGAACGTACTTTTACTATATTAAATCATTTGTTTCGGTTTCTATTCACATAGTGAGTCACATTAAAATTAATATTAAGTTAGAATTTTGAGATATAGCCTGGGATATGGAGAAGGACATAGTGTACTTTTTTATGCGATAACCGACATCCACGCGGGCGAAGCCGCGGGCAAAAGCTAGTTATTCTATTAAAATAGACAGTATAGACAAGTGTTTCAAACTCACTTGTATGGCTTTTAATGTCTGGAAAACATCTTGGGTTCTGCTCACAATATCCTGCACTGTTTCTTGTCCAAATCTGAAAATTAATGAAGCAGAAATCAGTATAGTACAAAAGTAATTTTTAACATTTCCACTAATGTTAAATGATTTTATTTCTATAAGTATAAGTAGGTTTGTATTAACGCTTTCTGTAAGTAGGTTTGTACAAGCCAGAAATAAACTCAGAAGTACAGTCTCTTTTAAAGTCCATTCATAATAATGGTCTTTTGAGGAAAGAACCACACAGATTGAGTGGACCTGTCCAGTCAGTGCACGCATTTGTCGTTCGACGAACAATACTGTAGAAAGGCCATTAGGGTAGGCCGCACAAATTACTTAAACTGCCAGACCATGACTAAAACTACCTGAGAATAAAAAAATACCCACATAGACTTCACATTCACAATCATTAAAATAATATTATACTTTACAAAGTAAATTCGTAAAGTAAACTAGATTCTGCTAGTAGCTAAACTAGGGCTTTCAATACCGGTATTCCGGGATCCTGTAATACCGTGATCAGGGATTTTATTTTGGCCTTTTACAATACCGGTATTGATGCCTCAATACCGTGATTACGGTATTACAAACTATCGATCTGAAAATTATGCGATCTTATTCTCACCCTCCCACGCCCCGCCTGAGACAATACCCGAAATCGTGCTGTACTTATGTCGTTTTTGTTATTGTTAGTCAGTTTCGCAAAGGCGATGGGATAACGTATGACTGTGACTGTGTGCGCTAGGAGTTTACTCCTAGCCCGTATTTTTGCTAGTTTAATTAGATTACCTTTTCTTTTATTCTTCGTGTCTTACCCAAAATGTTGTCATTATGTTGCTAATTCCTAGTCCTACCTAAATAATCAACTAATACCTTATTATTATATAAGAGAGCTATATATAAAACGTATTTATTTTATTATTTTTAGTAAATAAGAACCGTTAAGACTGATTTGAAAATAAAAAACACGTATTTTATTGGTTTTATTAATGTCCTTATTGAACATGAGTTCAATACCGGATTACCGGTATTGAAACCGAGATCACGGTATTGACTTTTCCAAAAAAAATCCGGTATTTGAAAGCTCTACTAAACGCCTTGCGACCGCCACAAAACAGCAAAAACGTGCCCTCGGCGCCAAGATACGAATTCATCCTTTCGAGTTTTTGTCATCTTATGCTAACATAGATGAAATATAAAGAAATAAGTTCAACTAATATAAATAAGGATGAATCAAGGAACATAATAAGCAAAAGAAATAAAAAAACAATGTTGTTTTATGAGCTTTCTTTACAGATTTACATATAAAAGTCTGTCATGTAGTAGTGACCGTGGCGTGCTGGGCACATTTTGGTTAAGTTAGGTTAGACCCCCCCTCCCCCAATTGAGGGAGTTCTATATCCAGCAGTGGACGTCTTTCGGCCTAAAAATTATAGCCTTTAGCAATTGGGGATAAAGCAGCTACATATTTGTGAAATCATTTCCATAATCCGTTCAGCAGTTTCAGAGATTACCCCCAACATACAAACTTACAAACAAATTTTACCTCTTTATATTTGTATAAATGTAAAAGTATTTCTTGCCAGGTAAATAAATGATTTGTGTTATAACATACTTGCACAATGACGCAGTATTGAACTCCTTGTTCTGCGGAGGTTGAGCTGCGGGAGGCTGCGCGGGAGGGGGCGCCGTGTTATTTGACACTGCACCTGCAGCTTGCATGCCACCTGGAGATGAAGGCGTAAGGAAACTAATTAAAATGATATGTAAACTAAAATATATTCTTACTACAGAAAAAACAAACAGAATAGATGATCCAAAGTTCCATAATATTTCTTCAGGTGAGCCAAAGTTTGAAAGAAAAAATTTGACTGACCTAATAAGGAAGATGAATCATAGAGTCAACCTATTAATTTAACCCTTAAATGGTCGCTTCTAAAGAGTTACGTAAACGGTCGCGTGGGGTGTGTGACACCCCAGATCACAGACATAAAACACGAATACATTCAAAATCAGTATTTTAATGATTAGGATATGTTTACAGACAAATTAATGAATTTTTAAACATTAACAGTCAAATAGTATCTTTGTAACAATAACATGGGTTTATAAGTTTTCTTCCCCACGTGTTTGACAGACATCAATCATGTGTGGTCATTGCACAATAATGTTTTTGACATTTTGAACAAGTACGCTTTGTTATTCAGTGTTTGATTCTTGGACATACGTCACATCTTTTATATAAGGGTGCTCTGCCAGCTCCAGAAGATTATTCTGTGTCCTCAACTTCAATGTGCCATTTTAGACACTTTTCAAAGGTCAAGGTAGTGTTGGTATGCTAGATCTCAATTTTAGATAGGTATGGTTTGACAAAATCGACAGCAAACTGCTGCAGAAATAGGTACCCTTCCGAATATTGTAGATTCAACATTGGCCATTTACCTATATAACATATCGATGGTGAAGTGCCAATACCTCCTAACTTACATTTTTCTAGAATTCACTTTTTTATCATTTTGAACTTAAAGGGGTTATTCGCATGTTTTAGTGAAATCTCCTAAGTGTATTTTTTGTTGTTAAACTATATGTGGAAGTACCTCCATCTAAACCAGTGTGCCTATTCTATGGCATTACCGCCATGCATGCATCCTCATTCAGTTTGTGTACATTTTTGACTTTGTCAGTTAGGTGTTATTGGCACTTCACCGTCGATATAAGAGTTGATACCACTGATATTAAGTTGATGACCTAAAACAATAACATGCTGTCATACAATTATCATAAATGTAATAAATAGTCATTATAACACTCAAAATCTAGTTTATAACTTTCACATTGCATAAAAATACAACAAAAAAATATTCACTCGATATTTGAACTATGTAAATAGTCGCGTGGGGTGTTATACACCCACCCAAGCAAAGCTCGCTTCCATCTTCGGCCTGATCATCACTTACCATCAGGTGAGATTAAGGCCAAGAGGTCCCCGTTGAGGATATTTTTTTTTTTTTATTTATGTTATTAACCTCTTATCTATTGTGCAGCCTCCTAGAGGTGAGTAGCAATAGGAAATTAATGACAATTGAGCTCTTAAATTAAATCAATTTGAATGTACCTGATTGCTGAACTGTCTGAGGCCCCATGCCTGGGCCCGCAGGTCCACCGCTGACACCTACACCCATACCCTGAAAACATTGAATCAAAATCTAAGAACTTAGTCAAAAAAAGTCAAAGCATTTATTTCAAATAGGCACATAAATGGCACTTTTGAACATCAACATTTACACGGCAATAAAATTGATTCTAGTTGCCCCTTCCAAAAGGTAGTTTCGCATGGAGAAGAATGGGCAAGAAACTCCACCGTTACTCTTTTAAACTGTTTTACAATAGTTTGTATACATCAATTATATCATTACATGTGAAGACAATGTACCTAGAATAAAATTACTATACCACAACAGGTAATAACAATAAAAATTAAGCACTGGCGAATAAATTAACCATGTGTTATATAAAAGGTGCTCACATATATACAAATGCTGTATTATTTTGTACAAATAAAGTCAGTGTGCGAGTTAAACTTATCATAATGTCTTAAAAATAATATACTATACATAAATTGTAATCTGTAAATGTTTGGTATTAGGGCACAAATGGAATAGGTCAAATATAAAAACAATAATAACATTTATTTACATGTAGTAGTATTTTAAACTATACACAGTAGTTTCTCTGATGTTTACTGGGGCTTGTGTTAAACTAGAATAGAATACAATTTGGTATATTGAATCAGCATGTAGTTAACAAATAAGGTTATTAAAAAATAAAATTCATAACATACCTAGTGTACAAGCAAATTTTAGCAGTGATAGCTTAGTGGTATGACTGTCGGACTGCCTGTTATAGGTCTCGAGTTCAAACCTCTGACTCGGATTCATGTGCATATTGTGTAATTATCACTTGCTTAAAAAAACAGTGACAGAAAACCATTGTGAGGAAACATAAGAAATGTTTCTCTACAGCATTTGAAGCGAATTCAGTCAAAAACTGACACCAGGTTAGTCACTAAACATGCAGATTTTTGTCCTGCTACCTATGTAATGATGTAATGTTACCTGAGGTCCCATGCCCATATTCCCCATCTGATTCTGCATAGTAGCTCCATACGGTGGCACCATTTGGTTGCCCATGCCAACCATTCCACCGGTATTAGCCATGGGCCCTCCCATCACTCCTGTAAAGTATCTCATCAACATAAGAACACAATTATGAGTTAACAATGGCAAGATATAGTTCTCCTTGATACAAAAATGTGTCTTGAACAGCCAAGATGAAGATACAAAAACAAAGACAATCAAAAATACTTGGAAGCCTAAATACATAAAGGTGGCAAATACGGGATTTATCAACGCTGAGGACATTACCATATAGCTTTATAAGTTATTAGAGTGGTGTTTAAAACGATACCTGTTAGCTGATTCGGCATTGACTGCATTTGGCCGCTCATCGGTCCCCCGCCGAAGCCAGATCTCATGCCGGCAGCATTGCCTTGAAAGTTGCCGGGGAACTGATGCCCTTGACCAGCCATAGCTAGGTTATTATTTACCCTTACAAATAAATCGGTATTCGGATAATAAATAATTTACGACCAACAAAATAACCAACAAACAAATCCAAACTGTCATTGGCTGACAAGTGAATATTATATATTAGTCTATGACAAGTGACAGCAATCAGGAGTGTTGCCACTCTTTGATTTTGGATTGCTCTTAGCTCATGTGTAAGTCCCCTAAATCTGAAACTTTTTCCCTTAAAGTAAATTATAATTAATTTTCATTTCATTCGTAATTTTCTCACTATTCAAGGTGTGAATACGCACAATTTTCAAAATAATGCTATTTCAACTTTTCCCAAAAAAATGCCTTGAATAATTTTGAAGCCCAAAAATTCCACTAAAAGTGAAAAATAAAATAATTTAGAGAAAAATCTCCTAAGGTGGAAACACTGGAAATAAAATGTCATTGTCGTCTGAAACCTGTTACTTGTCAGTGTGCTCTGTGGTGTTCAATCAACTTTTTTTATAATTTTAGACTTTCAGATCACAGCTTTGGATAGGAAGTCTCGCATAAAAACGCATAGTAACGCTCAGTCCATTTTCTGCGTCTATGACCGTTACCAACTTTATACTACAGTGACCAGCACATCAAGCTACACGAAACTGTCACATTTTAAACTTCAAAATGTTGATAATTAAGTTCAAAATCGAACGGGAAAATTGGACAGTTTGTGGTAACTTGATGTGCTGGCCACCGTACATACTAATTCCATGATCTTAAAACATGGAATGTGGTATCGAGCGATGCATAAACCAGACGTAGATATATAAATCGCTAGCGACAAATCCGATGTCAAAATCTGTGTGTGGACGTGAGATTTTGAAATCACCAGCAATTCGTTAGTGACATTGAGTTGCAAAGTGTGTTCACTAAACGAGACTACCTAGATAAACACCTCCTAAATTTTGTAAAACTGAATAAACATTATAATCCGACATAGTTTTATATCCTGCCTGGAAGATGTCAATCAAATCCATTCATTTCATGTTTGCACCACGTTCATTATTTTCCATGTCGCACTATATCGGCCAGCCCGAGTAGCATAAAATCCAAATCAGACACAAAGCAAAAAATAATGAATTGTTTATGGTACCTATTGTTTGCCGTGACATGTGTTGATGGCGGGATTATCAATTTTTGAAAAAAACTTTGGATAATATGTGGAAAAAATCACAGCAGTAGTATATAATATAACGAAGTTAGAAAGAAAACTATCACAGATAAGTAGGCTTTACAAGTTACCGAGTTAGGACCTACTACAATTTTATAGAAATGTTTTTGCTTTCAAAAAACTCACAGAAAAATAAACGTATGTACCTACCTACATCTGTTTTTTACCCTGGCTGGGGGGTATAATACATAATTATGTAGGTACCTATTATGGAAAGCAGATCTAGAGGGCCCTGTATTATTCTGCCTTGGGAAACGTCCACTTTTGGTTGTATTCATTCCAGTTACTTGGTCGCCTTGATTTGTAGATAAATTTAATAGAAAAAGATTACGGGGGGTTTTTGTTTATACAATCTGGCATGGATTTTTATGCAAATCAATTCTATTTTTTGTTCTAATAAACAACATTTTATATCTATTTCTGACACTTGTCAGCACTACTTATCTACCGAAAGTCCGAAACCTCCCGCTGATTGATACAAAAATGTCGACGTGCGGCCAAGTGCATGACCCCGCCCCGACCCTTGCTGGAGGCTCGAGCAAGGGTCGGGACAAGCTCAGCGCTGAGCCGCTGAGCCTGTAGCATTAAATTCGTCCCCTAATAATCATAATCCGATCCCGCCTGTCCCTTGCTATCCTGTCCCAGCGACGCCCTAAGCTGAGGTCCGTACCCCACAGGGTTCCCTTAGCGGTAGTTGCTTAGTTTATAAGTTTTTTTCCGTGGTTGGAGGCCTTTATTTATTCGGGCACCCACAGGATAGTCCGGTAAGCAGATGTCAATCTCCTAGGTTGACCTGGGAGATGCCATTTAGAAAAAAAAACCAAGTGCATGAGTAGGTTGGTACACACGGCTACATAATTATCAAGATAAACATTTCCAGTTTAAGCTGACCTCTCGTTGTACGGAAATCCTATACAATGCGAGATTAGCATATACAGGAAATGTACAGACACCAGCACATCAAGCTACTAGTATCTGTCAAAATTCTTTAATAGATTTTCAACTTAATCACTACAGCATAAGGTTCAAGGTTGATTGCGAAAATTTGACAGTTTCGGGTAGCTTGACCTGCTGGCGTCTGTACCTATAGCTTGATATGTATAGCCATGTGTACAAAGGCACCTTTTTACGTAACGATTACATACAGATCATCATCATTATTGTTTTGCCCTTATCCCAATTCATTTGGCAGCGCAGCATTTCTTCTTCCATACTCCTCTATTAATCAACATCTCAGTAGTCACTACATTTCTTGTCCATCACACAGTCCTGACCCTAATTGCGTAAAACTATCAATCACAATGTGAATGATGTTGAAGGATATTGCTAATCCATTGGTTCTCAAGTTCGAAAAAAAATTCTGCACAACAACGTAAATAACACAATGGCTGTTGTCAAACTGTCAAAATTAAACCCATTGCAATTGATACTGTAACTGCCGAATACTCAAACGCAATTCAATTTTAAGTCGCCGTTAAGTCTAATGCTGTCTCTGTCACTTTAAACTGTTTTGTAGCGACAGAAACACTTATAAGAACGTCTTAAAGTTAAGTAACGTTTGAGTATTTGGGCATGAGTGTGTTACGCAATTACCCCGCTGAGTCCATCCATTGTTTCTTTGGTCATCGCCTACTCTTCCCACATTCATACTCAAAGCTTTCTTCGCAAAATTTATTAATTCCTCCGCATCACATGCCCATACCATGAAAACTGATTTCCACACAACTTTGTACGTTTTTAGTTTTACATCGTTCTCACATTTAGTTATAAATTCAACACTATATTGTAACTAATATTTTTGTAACAATTTAATTTAAAAGAGTGTCCATGGAGTTTCTTGCCCGTTCTTCTCCATTGGTACCTACTAGCTACTACGCTTTGGAATGGGCATGTAGCATCATTTTTCTTACTGACCGACTCCTTGACTATTCAAAAGTGCCTGTAAATGGTTTAATCTAAATAAATGATTTGAGTTTATGTTTGAGTTTTTACGTGTCAAAGAGCAGTGGTAGCCCAGTGGTACCTATCGACTCCGACTTAAGAGTCGTGAGTCCGAACGTGGGTCGTGTGTATTTAATTTCATCACCACTACTCTCAAAACGGTGAAGGAAAATATTGTGAGGAAACCGGCATGTCCAAGAACCAAAAATTCGAAGACATGTGACATTCACCAACCCGCACTTGGCCCGCATGGTGGATTATGGCCCACTCCCTCTCACAGAGAAGAGGTCTGTGTTTCAGCGGTGTGAATATTATAGGCTGATTAAGTTGTACGTGTAGAATTGCAGATCATCAATCTGTTAAATACTAATGATCAAATTCCAATATTTTCTTAAACTACGCGTGGTGATCTTATCCCCTTGGGTCTTGCGGTTTTTGGATCCATGGAACATGCCTGTCCAAAAGTTGTGTCAGGATTTTCGTACCTATCCGTTTTGATCTTCAGCTTTCTTCTTTTCTTAGCGTTAAGCTTTAGGCCTCCTTCAAGTTATTTAATCTATTTTTGCATTTTCAATTTTCCACCTCGTATTTTTGCCGCTCGCTCCGCCATGTCAAATGAAAAAAGCGACTGGAACACGCACAGTTGTAGTTGGGATGAATTTATCCCAAGAACAAACTTAACATTGTAGGTAATTGAAATACAATGTTCATTCCAACCGCAAATGTAAGAAGGTGACTATTACTCGTTATCTTGTAAAGCCAACTTAGCTGTGACAGTTTTCCTTTTAATTTCGTTATAAATACTAGGTAGGTACTGCCGTGACTTTTTTTGGCATATCCAAGAACAACCATTTAGCTGACAAGGGACACTTGACTCGAACAAAAATTAGCATTTTAAAAGCTTAATATTACGCCAACGGATCCGTGAATCGAAAAATCCCACAATATTTTTGAACGGCCTATCCAAAAATACCCCACACCATGGAATACATGACAAAATAAGATATCATCCCCACATTACGTGTAGGTACATTAAGTTCAAGATAATTCAATAAGAACTCAATTCTATAAATAATTCAACCGCAATTTTTTCTAGAAATCCCATTTTATAAGTTATTTTGGTGCATCAACTTTGTCAAATCGGACAGGCAATGTTGGAATCCCGCCAAATGCTTGACGACACACATTTTTTTCACAACTAAACAACATATTTCTGTTTTTATAAATAGATTGAGATGTGCCACATAGATTCCGTTCACCACTTTCAGAGGCGATTAAAAGACGTAAAATGTACCTTAAAAATTTATTTTCCATTTTATATTAACCTAAATTAAGTACGATAGTATAATTTTAAATTAATTATAACAGTTATTAAGTATTTATTATGAATTCACATTCATACAGTTATGTAATACATAATATATAATAGTAATTGTGCTTAAAATTACTGTGAATGAAATGCACTATTATGGACAATTCAGTGCGTCATGCCGCTCTGAAAATTTTATACATTTGATGATATGTGTATATAATTTTAGTGTTATATATAACTAAGTACAATATTTCATCTATATATAAGGCAAGATGGCCACGTCTATGGCTAACTATATTCCTTTTGGTATGCATCTACTTATAATATTATTCTACTTATATTTAAAAGTATAATGAATGTATATAATTCAATATATTAGACCGAATCTTGTTTTTACTTAAACTGTGAAAGCTCCGGGCGGTAAGAGATTCGATTCGGTCGGTAAATATTCAACAATTTTTATTTATCTTCCACATAATAAATAGTTATCAACATGTAGATTTACAAATATCAACAAAATAAATTACGAATAACAGAATATTACAATTAGAATTAAGCTTACACACTATGTATCAGTGATACCTACCTACTTGGGCTAATACCCCTAACTTGTACTATGTCGCCGTCCAAGATCTCGCCTTCAATTGAGATGAAATACTTAAATGGCTGCTGAACGAAATAAACAGTCAGTTAGCCTTAGGTACACAGTCACTGAAATGCTGAAAATCCGTTCAAAAGATGGCACGTATTCTATTTAAGCATAAGACGATGTAATTCATCTATTATAATCCAGTTTTATTTATGTATTGTAAATGTTTACTCAGAATGGCCGGCGACTGCCTATAATTCAATACATTAAAATTACATGGACTAGTAATTGAATTATCCTAACTATTTTAATACTACTAAGTACCCTTAACCGCTGTGGAGAACAAATTATAAGTAATAATATGTTAATATTACAAGGGCATATAGGTAGTGTACAAAAAATATTGTTGTTTTTCACTGAGACTGTAATAAGTACATTACTTAAAATTACATTAATTACTTAACTTTTTATTGCTCTCCCTCTATCTTACGCTAAACCAAGTCCATTTTCGGACTTATTGAGCAATATGGACATGTTAATACAGAACTAGGAAACCTAAGTAATTATCTATGGCGTCTTACAACCAAAACAAATCGACTAATAACAGCTTCATTTTTAATGAAGCGTTGGTGATGTCTCCATGTCTTGCATACTTAGAACTGGAATTGCAAACCATAATAAATACTCAAGTCATTTGGTTTTCGATCATGACTTTATTTTGTATTGTTATACGTTTCTAGAAGATTAAGATTTATCTAGGCTTAGGTTGGTTATACCTGGGCAAATTCTTGCATCTTGTATAAAATGCTAAAATCTGATCAGAAAATACGTGACTGAGGCATTCGTTTCGTTCTAAGGCGTCCGATAGATCAATAGTTTTGGATTAATGTGTTTAATATACCTTATTGAAATAAAAAGCTACGTAAAATGGAAATTATGGATAGGAAGTACACAATAGTATGTGATGATACAAGCAGAAAATTTTATTTTACTGATGATCCTACTGATCATCTTAAAAACAGCTGTCAGACAGTTAATGCGTTTTCGCAAGCGTTGATCGATAGATGCCACAAATATAATGAGGTTTTACACTTCTTTCGATGATTTATTCCAAGTAACGTAAAACGTTTTTGTAAAAACAACTTCTTAGTAAATCAATTCACCAGCGGGTTATTCAATTCCTACAAATAACAAAATATCTTGCAAGTGAAACTTTGAAGTTTTTGCTGCGCAATGTCTTATTTTCATAAATTAAGCCAAGTATAAAATAATTTGCCAAACTTTGTCCCTTTTCATAATGTTACATCAAAACATGAATAATACTTTCTTTAATATTGTATTTATTGTCATTTAACAGCTGTATGCTTTTAAATGTTAATTTCTTTTCTAAATATTATAAGTATAGATAATTGAATATGAAGGGTATCTATTATGAAAATATATCTTACTATCATCTATACGTATAAAAATATTATGTGATGTTAGGAAGTTGAATGAATGAGGCAAGAATATTTCAACATAGCTATCTTTATGTTTGTATCTTAATGATATAATGGTATTGGTGCTTTTTATAGTTATACATACGAATAAGTACGTAATTATTACCTACATAGTTTCATCACCATTGAACTGGCTAAGTACCGAGGTCTTAATTCTAAATAAAAAGCTCATAGCCTTTGGTCATTCTTTAACATTTTTGGTTTATGGATTCAACTAGATTCTAGACGTTTAGTCTATACCTATATTTGGCCTTGCTTCCACCAGAGTGTAAATCATTAAAATTTTCTAATGACATGGTTTGCTATCGTCTTTAACTACCGTTCGACAAAAGGCATCGAACGTTTGCTGTAACAGCTGTGTCATTATTTTATTTCATTCCACATTCAGACCTAAAACCGTGTTAGTACTTAGTTCTCGAATTCATTACTGGTGATACTCTTACTAGCAAGTTTACATATTGTATTTTTTTTTTCTTCTTTGTAACTCAGATCTGAATTCATACTAACATCACGCGTGTCATCAGTAATGTTTCCGGGAACAGTTACGAAAATCCTACTGCATCCGTGCCTCTTGCAGCTGCGGTGGGTATGGTAGTGGAGGCAGCAGAGGAGCCTGCATGCCGCCGCCCTGGAGCGTGTAATAGGGAGACACATAGCCGGCACCGCTAGCTGCTGCCGCCGCTGCTGCTGAAACATAGAAATATTGTTTTTAACTAAAACAATTAATTCAGTGGTCAGAAGTTTCTTAATTTTAAGGCAAATGGCTTGTTTAAAAGATTTTTAAGTTAAAAGCAATTAAAATGAATAAAAAGACAACAGTACAAAATCAATATAATCTAAACACCTTTATGTCTTTAGTTGAGAGTGTAGTACAAACCGGCGGCTGTAGCATACGGGTCAAAGCCGGCTGCGGCATACTGCTGCTGGTAAGCCGCCGCTCCCTGCGCTGCGGCCGCCTGGTACTCGTACAGGTGGTTGGCAGCAGCCACTGCCGCGGCGTGTTGCAGCTGCGGTAGCTGCACTAGTCCGCCCGCTCCGGAGCCCACGCTAGCGCCCACCCCGCTCATCGCATTCATGTACTGCGGCGTGCTGTACATGTATCCGGGCGACAACCTGCCAATATACAACAAAGCTATATCCAAAAATCCTCCTGGCATCAAAGACGTCAAACCTTCAGATACTCCACAAAGTAACTGCACATTTGGCGTCTGCTGTCACCCGTGATATCCTCTCACTGAGCTTTCTCAATAACCTCGTGAGGAGACATCTAAAAATTAATAATCTTTAAAACGGTCACACTACCTAGCCCCAGCAGCCTCAACAGGCACGAGCATCTAATCTTGTTATGTTAGTAGACATCGATAAACTGTTATAATTATGTAAGTATGCGACTGTCTGCCTATGTCGCCATTGCGGAATCGCCGCCGTGCGTCAGTGCCAGGAAAGTTTAAGAAAATGTAATAAAAATATACAACGGACGGCACTCCGCCTCGACCAAAATATCCGGACCACTCGGTATTTGCCTAGTTATCGTAACATCGTCGTGAACAGTCGGGAAAATTAAGATTTAGATGGCAGCCCATTATCTAATTTTATTTCAAAAAGAAGAGATGATACTTTTAAAAATGTGTTCCGAATTTAAAGAAGATAATGGCTACGATAATGTGCTAGTTTGTCACATGCACGGGCTAACCAAGTGGTTTTTTAGCCTTGAAGGGTAGGTTAGGGTAGGTAGGTGGGATCTATAAGAAATTATGCAAGTCATGCATTTTCCTTTATAGAAATATCTTTTGTTTAAGCAGGACGTAATTTTCCAAGGGTATTTCTATAATTGAGCATTATAAGAACTTAGGTTAAATTGTATTATCATCACAATGATGGACCTAACACAAAATGTCATGAATAAAAAAATGCCAATTCTGCTTAATTTGCTTGTGAAGGCGGCCAAGTTTGTTCAAGAGCATCTTGAATTCGCTTCAAGCCGCGTCAGCGTTTCTAGAGGGCTCTCTTCATCCACACTATTAAGCATCGTACCACTTTTGATACAATTATCCGTCTTTTTCTACCATTATAAGATGTGATAGAGACGGGCTGACTGTTGTTTGTTCTATTTCGACTGAATTAGCATGGTACAGGAATCGGAGGCAATACGCATGCGTGGTTCACGCCCGAATCCACGCCCCGCCCGCCTTAAACGCCCACCTGTGGTCTACTGCTGAACTTCTAAATACCTACTTGATGTTAGTAGATGAATTAAGAGTATCAGTGTAGATCACGATAATCTATTGAAAAACTACCACATAATCTAGTCTTAAAATCTCACCTACTGTCGTCAGTTCGTCACTCTACGATCGTATTACTACATTACATGGCTTCCTTTTTTACTTAACTTTCGATACCTGAGTTAATACAATTATCTACTTTGAAGAGAGCAAAAATATAGTAGTAGTAGGTGAAAACAAACAGCATTATTAAAACTGGCATATATATTATAGGTACTCACACAAGCCGAGCTGACACATCTACTAAAATACAAAACACAACCACATACTAGTCTGATAGCTAATAGAGGATGTACAGGATCTTAAGTTAAATGGCACTTCCAACGTTTCTCGGAGAAAGTTTAAAATAATTACATAAATTACATGCAAAAAAGTTATCGAAAGAATAATTAAACTAAGCTTCCTTTATTACCATCCGATTAAACTATTTCTAAAACAATTTGCCTATAACAATTAGTAATTAATTTACCTACACTCATTGCTTGTATTAATATCTACGTATGTTGGTAGGTACAATTAATTTCAGGCCAATACTGGTATATTATAGCGAACTTTATACTTAGCCATAATTTTAATAAGTACCATTTATCTGTGGTCACTAAATCAATCGTAGGCAACCTTGCGTTTTTGATAATTTTGAGTAACGAAAAGAATACTTAAAAACAACGTAAATCGATCTCCCAGACGTCGCAGTTTAACCCAATTCGATTGGAAACGAAAATAAAAGCGTTAATTCGATTGAAGCTTTCACTTGATTATATTCCATTAAAACAAGAGTGTCACTGAATAATATATGGACAATTGTGTTGGCGTGGTGGCCCTGGCTGAGCAACGATCGGCTCACGTCAATATGTAATTAACCGGGACACGATGACTGCAGAGCCAGCAGTCGGCACGGATAGGCCGCGTTGTATCGAATGCATATTAGACAGCACGGCGGCACCGGCGGCGACAGCGGCGACCTGGTCGAGAGCGCGCTCACACCTACGCACACACAGCGCGCCCTCGACAACCGCCGCCGCCGCACTACGACAATTACTTAGTAAGTGTATTAAACGAAATCCACCACCAACAAAACTCAATTCAAATCAACAAAATCTTACACGAACACGGCATAAAACATAAAAGTAAAGAAAACATTGAGTGTCGAGAACGATGCGTAAAGTGTGATGGCGGTGGGCGGCGCCCGCGACCGACGATGTCGCCGCCGGCGCCGCCCATGCTCCGGTATAGCTTTGTAAAACGTAAACATTAAAAAACCCAATCGACTAATTCACACCCAAAACGAAAAAAAATCCACTCTCACGCTCACGCTTGCCATAGATACCTATGTGAAAATGTTTGATAATTTAGTCTAGGTGTGGTCCGCCGGCCGCCGCGCCGCTAGCCGTCAGGAGACGCCGCTCGCCTCATCTACCGAGACAAAAGTCAGCAAACTATATTTATACCGCCAAGCGATATGAACCTGGACCTTAGCTGCTCAGTTCCTACAGTTCTGACTTAGGAGCAGTTTATGAATCTCGTCATTTAAAAACTCTCCTCGCAATGATTTTGATGAAATATATGATTCAATGACAAACCTATATCGTGAGAAAAGTACGTGTTTTTGTAATGGAAAAGTTGGGAAAATACTTGATGAGTTTCCATTACGACATTTATCAAAGGGAAATCCCCACTTATTCGTAGACATTACAAACGCACGTACGTGATTGTAATGTAAATTGGAAAGATAGGTGTTTTATCTTGTCCGACCAAGAAAAGATTTTGAGCTGTTCCGTTAGCATCTAAGTAAGAACAATCTACGTCTGATTTTTGTCTCGTGAGATGTATTCAGAGCGGCATGCGGCGCCGCTAGTGCTGGCAAATATCGAAGTGTTGAACCACTGAACATTGATACATGATACAGATATGGTACAGATGTAACCAGCTGACGGGGTACTTACCCATACGGCGAAGGCAGCACCGTTTGATAACCGGCGCGAACACCCGCTGCAGCTGCTGCAGCCAAACCGAAACCTGAAAAGAATACAATTTTATTACTATGCCATCACACTAAACGGGTACATAATCAACGTCTTAACAAAAAGGGGACAACGACATTCGTAAAAATATAACTTCTTAGAGACGACATCATTACTCTTTCAACATTATCATTATTGTTCGTAAAGACGTTATTTTCAGTCTCACTTAGCGGAAGTGGCTAGAGCGAAGTCAAACTAAAATATATCTCGAAGAGATTGGACCACATCCAAATGACACGAGAGTCAACTTAGCGCAGGGAACATCACTGTTAATTTCTTTTTATTGCATTGTTAAGTCGCGCGAGGCGGCGTCTATTTTAGTCGCTCGCCGCCCGCCCGGGCACCGGCATCCATGGACATACCTCTTGACAAGAAGACGACAAACACTCGCTATAAATGGCTTTCGAACTTTGGCACAGGCTGGTGTACGTTACCAAAACGATCACAGACATCTTCCACCTTTTTTTTTTTTTTTTTTTCCGCTGGGAAAAATGCATTACGCATACCCTCCCGTCGGGGGACGAGAGGGGTATGTGGGACTCCCCGGTAGAGTACCAGTATACCCACTAAAAAACCCAGCGGCGCTCCCGCATCGTCTGTATGGAGGGAGACTGGGAATCTGGCAGAGCCTTTCCATCCAGTCCCCCGCCGACGCTCGCCCGCCTTTACAGCGGGCCCGGCGCACCCCTCCCGTCGGGGAGGGGCAGTGCGGCTGATGAACAGTGCAATGCAGGAGAAGGCGCCCCCGCGCCTATCTCCCGCTGTTCACCATCAGGAGGCAGAAGGCGATATCGCCTTCTTCCCCACGCGGCGGCCACGTATCCCGGTCCTCTCTCTAAGAGCGAGAGGGGAGGGGAGTCCGTGGAAGACCGCGACACAAGGATGCGATGTCTGACCCTACCCATCAATCAGACATCGCACCCCCCTCCTCAGCCGCCAAAGTCCCAGCCTCAGGGACGGCGGTGGCAGCGACAGGCCGGATCCGCGCCTGCTCCTTGCCCCTCTTAGGGGGAGGATTGCATTTCCTCCCCATCATTACGTGGCCCGCCGGGCAGCCACTGGCGGCACAGACCGCGCAGTGCGGCGTGGCAACCTCGCAGGAGGCGGATTTGTGCCCGTCTTTGCCACAACGGAAGCACAAGTCCGCCCTGTCGACCTCAGACGGACAAAGGGCCCGAGTGTGTCCAATGCCAAGGCACTTGTAGCAGCGCAAAGGCTTGGCTGCAAGCGCCCGGACCACACCCGAGCTGAATCCTACGGCAAGCCGTCCCTTGGCAAGGACGGCTATGGCTGCGGCGACTGGGCACTCAAGTCGAATGGTGCCCATGCCACCAGGGCCGGGCCTGATGGCCCGACCTTGCACCGCTGTGACGCCACAGCCCCCCATGGCTGCGACCGCCGCCACCACCTCCTCTTTGGTGACCGAGTCGTCTAGGTCGGTCACCTCCAAGGCCACAGACTTCACGGGCCTGGTGATCTTGGCCGCGTCAGCGACGACCTCCTGCAACTTAGTTGCGAAGAGGTCCGCGCTGACGCCACCCTGAGCCCCCGGGAACTCGAAAATTCGAGCCCCGGCCTGGGTTCGGCGACACGTGACTGCGCCTATCCCGAGTTGGGTAGGATCCACGTTTGCACGTGCCCGCATCAAAATTGAAAGATATGTCTCCCCCCGCTCCGCAGCCTCAGCGGTGAGCGTCACCACTACGGCCGCGGTCTTGGGAGGGACCAACTTCCTCTTCGGCCTAGCGGGGGCCCCATTAGCGGCAGGAGCAGCGGCGGGAGCAGCAGCAGTGGGCTTGGGGACCGACGTCTTCCCCTTCCCCTTACCCTTGCCTGTTGTCTGGGACAGGCCGGGAGGGGTGGTGGCAGGGGCGGCTGAGGCAGCCGCCGTCCTCTCCGCTCGTTTGCCCTTTTTGGCCACCTTCGTCCACCCCTGCTGGTTGGCTGGGGTGGTGGACGGCAAATGGGCGTCTTCCCCCTGGGAAGGAAGCTCCGGCTGGCGTGGCCTATTGTCCGCCGCGAGCGGTGGTCGGAGGCGCTTTTCGGGCAAGAGCCTGTCCTCTATACCCGCAAGACAGGCTCTCGTGAAGGCCCTCTCCTCCGTGACGACCTTGCGGATTATATCCTCAAGGTTGGAGGAGGGGACCTCAGCCGCTGGTCTCGGCTCGGCTTGGTCTGGCCGGGCTGTGACTTCAGCCAGCTTCCGATGAAGCTGACTGACCTCTGACTGCAGGCGATCGACTTTCGCCTGCAGTTGCCGCGTTTCGTCAGAAGCCTTGCGCTGCACCAGCTCCCCGACGATGCCGCGCATGCTCGCGGCCCTGCACTTAAGGGACTTTTGGAAAGTCCCTTTCAGATTGGAGGACTTAGAGGCGACTGCCACTATCTCCTCCTCATCCTCCTCGGCCATCAGCTCCAGCTCGGCCAGGGAGTGGTCCGCATAGTAAACGCGGGACGCGCCGTACCCGGACTTGGCCCGGGCGACGCGCGTCCGTTGCTCCTTGGCCGCAACCCGCTCCTCCAGGTCTTGCTGGAGCTGCGCCCGCCGAGTCAAGTCCAACTGGCGTTGGGCCTCTGCCAGACCAATGTCGTGGGTATCCGACACCGGCTTCTTGAACTTGGCCAGCGATGGCCTCCTCGATTCTGAGGAACCCCCGGACCCATTTCCTTCAAGGGCCCGCTTCCCCGACTCCCGGCGACTAATTGCCGAACTAGAGTCCGACAAAAAGGACTCGTCGTCCGAGTCCAGCAAACAGACGCTAGCCGCAGACGGCGCGCGGCTAGCCTCCGACGCCGAAGCGCCCTCGGATTGGCCCTGAGAAGGGCCTTTTGGTTGGCCCTGAGAAGGGCCTTTTGGTTGGCCCTGAAAAGGGCCTTTTGGTTGGCCCTGAGAAGGGCCTTTTTTAAAACGCCCGGAGGCTTCCCGCGCGGGTTTTGGCATAGCCTCCGCAGGTGTCGTAGCGTTCCGACTTGAATAAAATAGAATAAAAGATTAAAATAAGCTACGATTTCACAGCGCACTTTAGCCGCCGGTCTGCCACTCCGTTACGGTGGTCAGACACGGCGTTGCCCAGGGGATACTACGTGGAAGTATGCGCTGTGGGGGATCCCCCAGACATCTTCCACCTAGGTGGAGGTAGCCAACTTGACGACACTTCCCGGGTGTCATACTAATTAGTTATCTACGTGTTTTTTACGGATCGGTTATTGCAGATCTGACCATTTCGAAAACCAAATGATATGTCATATTTAGGAAATGAGCAATCACAGTGATTGTGTGTTTGAATCATAATAATCTGTGATTAATGGTTAATATTCAGAAGAGCGTAACCTCTACCGGCCTGTAAATAAGTTTGCTATTGTGTGGCGAAATTTCACCGGTGATTACAGTGGATCACATCCGCAGCCTCTCCGGATGGTGTTGCGGTTCGTTTGATATGAGAGTAGTTGTAGTGACCTTGCTACTTTCAATACTGATAGATAATGCAATGGCTACTTTGTCAACTGACGGTTATTATGACATTCGATTTTGAAAAAATAATGTTCTTATGTGCAGAGGTAACCCACAGCTATGCAGTCATTGAATCTTTAATCAATCCAGATTATGTAAACTTGCTGTGCTGTGTCCAGTACAATAGATAATAATACTAGTGCTGATCGGTTCTGAAGTCTGGGGCTAATCGCGTGCCGTACAATGCGCGTGATGTGCCACCGCATTTGTTCGATCGATGCGGTGCCATTTGACGGCCGAGGTCGAACCACTGTCCACCACAAAGCTTATCTTGATTCATTAAATTTTTTCTCTTTCCTTTTATGTCCATTGTCAGTTGGCCTGAATGTAGCGCGATGGTCTTTTGTTGCTTATATGTGACCCAGATAGATTTTAGTCGTAATCGATTGTCAAATACGATACAAAAGGCAAACAGTTGAATTTATTCACAACAATGTAGAACAAAATATGACGCAGTGCAAACTTACACGGCTTGAAGCTAAAACTAATATAAGGTATAATTAGTCATAGGTCCTCGTGAAAAATATCTCGGTCATTTGTGTAGGTGGTACGAATAAAGCTTTGTCTGAATTCCTGTGCGAGTTTTTTTTGTTTTCAGGACGTCTTCTGGAGCTCAGGTCGTCGAACTGCAAAGCCGACAGTAAGTGCTTAACGTCGCTTGTAAGGATTCTACGGAAATACGATTTTAGACGCGAGCGGCTTGAGCGGGATCGAAAGAGGGTATTATTATATGTAGGCATTCGACTCTACGTATGTACTAAAGTATTTTCAATGCCATTACCTTTTGTCCGTTCTACATTTCCACAATATATCTATGCATAAGTTCTAATAGCACATAACCATGTCTAATTTCAAACAATTGAAGCATCTCCGAGTGTAATTATTTCGTTTATGAGTTCTAGATTTAGGTATACGAAATGTGTTCGTGCAGCCAAAATTTCCCAATAAATAACTAAAACCTCTCATTATTATGAACACGGTTTCATGAATACATTGTAAAATAAATATGTCGTGTTAGTTTATCGATACGAGAATAGAATTAGATGTGTCGTGGCCCAGTTTCGTATGACCAAACTGGCCGTGTTGTCGCGGCCGTCACGGTTTTGTGTTTGGCGAGCCTTTGATCTGACCGGTGTCGTCTGCGACACTATCCACTATCAATCCGATACCTATGTCGCGGTCCTGTAGACGATTGCCGAGAGCGATTAATTACATCCCTCCCCGTCACGACCTCAGTTCCTGGGACACTTATTTTTGGACAAAACACGTGCGCGTATGAGCCAACGGCGATTTTTATGGCCGACGTGTCTTTCCTCTCGCATCGATAACCCGCTACCAGCCATGGCATGTTTAAGTTACGAAAATTACTTAGTGTTTTTTGTTCTTTACAAGTTAGATCCTACAGTATCTTTCATAGCTTTCCAGTTCAGTCATTTAATAAGAGAAGTTGAAAGATATCCCAGACGTGGAGTTGCTGGTTATGCTTTGTAGGTCCCGACAAGATAAGCTTGCGAGGAAAGATGAGGTTCTGGCTCGATGCCAAAACTGGTGTCGCGGCAGAGGCGGCCGCGACGACGTTCCCAAAACTGCGTATATTTAGACAAAATAAAGAGCGCGCCGAAGACAAAACGAGACGCAACTCTGTTTTATAAATAACCGCGTCGTTCGCCGGACGGACTCAGCCTCGCCCGACCAACCTCTGCACGCCAGCTGTTGTACATAAATAATAATTAAGACACGAAGAAAGCTCCGCGTCCATCTTTTGAGGATCATCAGATCAGGGCGAAAATTGTAGACTAGCTACTAAAATTATGAGAAACGATTCGAGTTCTAAATGGTTTAAAGTGTAACTAGAAATGTAATCTTCTATGTAGGAGGATTATCGGAGGATCGAAGGGCTTCGTGCGGAAGTCGTGGACGGGGATCGTGTTTCAGATGGTGACAAAGGGAACGGAACTACTACAGTGAAGTGTTCCTGTGTGAACTGAGGTCACTGCACGATGCTAGGAGTGTAAGCTGTTTTGTGCCAGCTACCTACGCTAATAGCTCTACCGTTCTGTTTTGTTTATATATAACTTGTAATATTGGAAATAGTCACAGTTTTATATTTAATCGATCGTCGGCCTTCATTTATAGGCACAGGGCACATACCAATTAGAAAGATTAATAGGCAAAGATACATAAAAACTACAAAGTTTATAGAGCAATGTAATTAACTAAGATTTTTAGGACACATGCCACACATCCGCATGATACGGAAGACGCTGTTATTTACTTGGACCGCGTTCAACAACTTCGAGGTTATTAATGTGGCGAAGACGACGTCGCAAATTAATTTATCTGTGCGCGCACTAAATCTGGTTTAGGTACTTCTAATTCACTGTGAATTTCCAAATATCTGGAAAATAACTAGGTACTTATAATAATATGATTATGCGTTGCCTAGAATAAAACCGTCAAAACATTACAAATTTACAAAGAAGTGTTTAAGTAGTCTTAATTCCAAAAGCATTGACGATTTTTTTGTGATTTGGTGAATTTATAGAACCTTCCTGTATCAACTAAAGCTAAGTATCAATTTCATTCAGGATAGGTTTGAATTTAGAGTCAAACTAATACTGAAACAAAATAGTTACATTAGTCTAATTTAATTATGCGTGATATCATGCCAGAAACGCATCGCGGAATACCGCTACCGCAATCTCAACAATCATTCACCTGCATCTCTGTCCTGCATTTCTTCAAATAGGAATATTATGTATCGTACGTAGTGGCCAAGTAGGTACCCAGTGTCACTACCAATTTATGTTCGAAATCACATCAAAGCGACACTGTGGCGGTAATTACAAGTTTCCGTTGCATAAAGCAAAGATAGTAACTATTGGTGTGAAGCGAGATCGTATCACAATCCACGCGACCGCCATTGCCACCGGCTGACCATTATGGCTTCGCTTCATACAATTATAAACGATGCTCGCCTGGTATCGATTTGTGGTTATGCTTTTTGAAGATAAGCTACTAAAATTAGATCTACAATAGATATCATTTCTATAGCATTACCTACTTTTATAGCCACAAAATTGAGTAAATTCGATATGTAGACAAATAAGATTATCAAATGTAGACAACTACAGCTTATAACTAAAGTTTCGATTTGCAGGATACGAGTATCCTACACTTGGGATCATACATATATGAAGTAGCGTTTCTTTATAAAGACGCAGCTTCAGCTTCCAAAATATATTACCGCCAAGTAACTTACGTAACTTTCATGAGCAGAAAGTAAGAAAAGTGTACCTATTGTATTCAAATGTTAAACAATCTACGACGCTCGCATATCGTCTAAAACGCCATTAGTTAACTCATACAACTCGCTGAAAAGTAAACAATCTCATCACTCTCACGTCTATCTAAAATTACTACAGAAACTAAGGCGTCTATAAATCGGTTAATGAAATGAACCGACTCGCTGTGCCATATCGATTGTGAGCGAGCGGCGCGTGCGGACCCATCAGTGCATTCATCGCCTAAATCCCAAAGACTAAATAAAAATAGTCGCTGGGGTGTGCTGGCCACTGCGGGGGGTTTGGGCACATGCATAAGTAATGCACAAGCGAAGGGCGCCCGGCGCACGCGATCTGCCTGCAATGCCAAACACAGGGACAACCCCTTCCCAACACCGCAAAGGGCCAAGCTATCCATTAATCAATGATGACTTATATGCTTACTGCTAACTCGAGTAGTGGCTATGTAGCATCAATTACTTGAGACGTGCGTTGTTAGCTTACTGACTTTCTTATTTTTCTTTAGAAAGCTCACTGAAATTCGTTTTCAGTGTTGTTCTATTATAGGAGTCTCGATATACTCGTACATTAGGTGGGAGTAGGCAAAAATTTATTATTTTTCTTATAGTCTTGTTTCAGGTCATATTTCCGAACCCTAATGGAAGCCTACCTAAGTAATGGACTGTAATAATCATATTAAGGTCGAATGCTTCAAGACGTTGGTCGAATGTTTTCGATTGGGACCTTTCATAGACAGGTGTGAATCGATTAGTGCGCTGCTCGTTTCACTCAATAATTCATAGTGTCGCCTCGTGTGTTTGGACAAGTGGCCCGTTCGGCCTTCATCAACACGCCCATATAATAAAACTTTAACAATGTTTTCATAATCGACGCCAGGTCCGCTGAAATCGCCCAATGGCTGCAACCACTACGGCGTATTTAGAAACTGGGCTACACAAATTTCTTACCACAGGCAGTTAACGTGTACATTATGTACGTAAACAACATACCTAGTACCTACCGCCGCGATACAATGTAACAGCACAATTTAGTTTCCATTTAGAATATTGTGCAAAAAACACCTAATCAAACACAAACAGGGACCGTCATATAAACTGGCTCGATTGAAGCATTTATTACGTTACGAGTATCTACGATATCTTCACCTTCTTTATTATAATGAAAATGGAACTATAAATTTGGAAAAAGAACTGAGACGTATACTAACTACGAGTATATCGATTTCCTTCTACATATGCGTTCAGCTTGCTTATTTATTTTGGCGCGAGCCACGATGCGCGGGCGCCGAAGACAGATAAGCCGTTACGCCTCCATCAAACCCCGTGAATGGATTTCCATAAAAATATTATTCTGGCCTAATCCAAAGCAGAGTTTTGTGATTTTTTTGCCTACTTGTAGCAAATCTATTTTTATTGTAAGAAAAGATTCTTATTCTCATGAATATCAAAAACCAACAAGCCAATTTGATTTAATACAATCCTCTACAATGCACAAGATATAAAATGTATTACTGTCATTTAAATTATGTTCTTTTCAATATGTGAATACATAACAAAAAAAATTGTCGTTTCTTAGACAGTTTGTATTGAGATATAGCTGCCAACCAAGCTGAATGCGTTGCATGCATATCATTTTCTGTAAATCGCAGCCCCTCTATAACGGTAGCGGCCAAAGCGTTGCATTCGCATTATTTGAGGACAAAACGGTCTCCCTAAAACCGGCCTAGCTAACGGTCATTCTCTTTTCAAAGCACATGAACCGAATCTAGATTAAGGGGATCCGAATTTGCAACGAGTGTTTCGAATGAGCGTACGGTGAACAGACTCTGTGAATATTATTTCAACGTATCAGTATAAAGGTGCACGTTTGAAGGGCTTCGTAAACAAACGCTGTATGTCTCAGGCACTGTGTATAAACCGATTTTACAAGACACAGAATGTAGACTAAACAGGCTCTGCGGCGGCAGATTTAATGCGTTTCCCGCACTGTTGCCGGTGCTGAGCTAAAACTAAACTGTTTGAATCAAATATTTGAGCGCACATGCTTTCAAAATTATCATCGCAATAATGGACACGTTGTTGACAACCTACATGGAAATGGTACAAGATATATTCATATTATTTCCTATTTCACTAGTGAACCTATTATTAAAAAAAAAATCTCCTGCTCTTTCAGGAGCAAGGGAAAGCAAATAGGTACCTACTTAGACAGTTTTAATTTTGGAAGATCATCTACCTGAAAAATCCTGGTATTCATGAAACAAAGACGTGATGAGAGCATTTTTTTTAAGTAACGAGAATATCTGTTTTATGTTTACAGAAATATCTACTGAAAAAGCTATTGATTTGTATTGAACCCATAAAAATAGACAGTTTTATAACCGCTTATCGCAAAAAAAAACACCTTGGGAAAGTTTAACCAGATCAACTTATTGGAGCATTTAGATTTTTTATTATCTATAGTTTCGTTCGCCTTCTAGTTTATGTAAAGTGCAAACACGAAACGTAGACACCCGTAAACATGCGATTGAAATCCAACAAATTGAAGATTCTAGCGCTGATGACGCAGGGCTGCGATTGCCACGCGTGTCGGAAGCAGTCATAGTGCGCGCGCATATCACAGGGAGTGTGGCATATGGCGTAGCCGGTATAGCGAACCAGGTGTCTCGTCATGCGCGCCCGCACCCATTGTGTGGCACCCCTCCACCCCTCCCCGCGGCGCCCGCGCAACTGTTTTCAATGTGTGCACAACCCGACACATTGAACAATGCCGCGACCTCCAGTAAACGTTGCTGTAGCAAGGATCCCAGATCCATTCATTCGCTCTTTTATTTTCTCAGACATCTGACAAAGACTCGACGATCAGCTGTTCCGGCCGTCAATGAACTGGTTTTTGTAACGGCCGTTTAATATTTAGAATCTGGACGGACTATTCATAAATCAGCTGTGCCTTTGCTTGAGGTTGTTCCTTGATGTTCAGGTCTGAACAAATTGCAAGGTAACTATCAATAATCTAATTAGAAGGAGTAAATACGTCGTAGCATAAATGAAAGGCAATTTTCAATAGGTTTAGTTTAGTGTAAATCACATAAACTACAGAATAATCATGGAGGGACAATTTGTCCTGCAATCACTTCGTTCTTTTGCATAAAATTATATGTATGTGGCATGAGTTGCTATCAAGGTATTGTTGATTGCGTACGCGCGGAAGTTTCATTATGCTATGTCATTCATGTTAGTCGCCTCCTGACCATGTGATGGTCGGTTATAGTAAATTGGTTTATGTGCTGAATCGTTTGAATCTCTGCCAATTTGCTCTGCACTCGGCCCGAACGAATTGATTAGAGAAATTGTAATTAGGGACTTTGATTATATGAATGAAACTGTATCATTCATGTTAAATGTGTGGTGGCTCTCAAAAGTTTAGATGTCTCTGAGAATGTTTTGCTTCAATTTTATGACTGTATCATACGTAAAAAAAAAAAAAACTAGTGCGTGTCGGACCACGCACAATGGAGGGTTCCGTAGTTGGGATGAATTTATCCCAAGAACAAACTTAGCATGTTGAAAAACATGTTCTCCCATACATTATGAATTTTCAAATGCAAATTTAAGTCGGTTGACTATTACTCGGTAACTTATAAAGCCTACTTAGCTGTGACAGTTTTCCTTTTAACTTTGTTATACATATATACTACTGTTGTAATTTTTTTTACATATCCCTAGGGGGGACACTTGACTCTAACAAAAATTTGCACTTCAAAGCTTAATATTACGCAAAGGCAAAAAAAAAATAGATTTTGTTTTATCACTTTTTCAGCGTGATTAATTGTGTAAAAAAAAAGTCTTTTATTTCTTGTAGTTTCTATAAATAAATGTTTATAACATCTTTCTTATTTATAACTTCAGTTTCTTATTTCTAGTTATTCTTATTTTAGTTCTGTTATTAATATTTAACAAAAAACTTCTACTAACACTTAAATATATTAAATGATTAATTGTATACCTATTCCAAATTACAGCTTTCTAGTACTCTGAACCAGGGCTTTAAATACCGGTAAATTTTCATAACGTTACCTTGTATTGACAGAGTTAACGTTATTATTAAAATAACGGTAATCGATTTAACGTTATTTAAGCGAATATTAATTTTACCGTTACTTTAAACGGGTGAGATGTAAGTAGTGGGGCGTGCGGCGCGGCGGGATCCCGCCCTCGCGCCTCTCTGATGCCGTGCCGATCAAAACGTTGCCCGAATCTGCCTGATTCTTACCCACAGAACGGCAACGTAGCTAAATTAACGTTAGTTATCGTACTTTTGTTAATGTTAATTAACGTTATATTACTGGTAATCTTATCAAGTAACGTTAAATTTTTGTAACGTTAGTAGGTATAACATTGAAATTTAACATTACGTAACGGTTATTGTATTGTTATTTGGTAACGTTAACAAGCCCTGCTCTGAACTAAGGCGCGATAGACAGGCAAACAGACATGGCGAAGCTATAAAGGTTCTTTGTTAACTACGGAACCCTAAAAAAGCCCATTTTTTTTCTTCTTCAACTACAACAATATGAATCTATTGTAATCAATTATAACGTGCATATAATAATAAGTTATAAGTAACCATTATCAGTTCATATCGAAGATAATATTTCATATCCGATGCTATGATGCAGAACGATAGACCAGTAACCCATTTTAAAAATGCTTGGTGGCGTGACAACAAAACTTATTCTGTACATACATATATGTAGATAGTTACCTATCCTATTTGTATGGTTATTATGATTACAATATAGTGGGTAGGTATGTTTCACCTACGAATGGATGTACCCTCATTAGTCTAAATTGCCGACTGAATTACGAACCATGATAAATTACTGTATCGATCGATCAAACAGTCATGTCTTTGGAAGTATTGTAATAGGGATGATGCCTGGGTAAAAAAAAAAGAAAAACTGTTTAGTCCGTCAATCAGATAATAAAAAAATATTAGACACGTATTTTTTGCTTTATCATATTAATAAAAAATGACTGAGATAAAACATATTAAACTTGAGGAGTGGGGGCTCGTTACGTCACAGCTCAGTATAAAATCTAATGAGAAGTGACGTCATGCCACATTTGAACTCAATGTATCGCCGTAATGTTTTGATTACGTAAAAGAAGAAAAAATACGTGTCCAATATTTTGTAATAATCTATATGACGGACAAAAAATATTTTTTTAGTCATCGTCCCTATTATGTGGCCATTTTATAATGTTACGGCACACTTTATTTTTCCTTGTACCAGGAATGTAGATGCAGAGATTAGACAAAGGTTGCAGTATGTCACCTTGCAAGGGTTGCGGTGCGTGTCCGTGGGGCACAATCAATTAGCGAGCGGGGTATACCGAGCACTTCCGTTTCCGAGCGTTTAGGGACTTCCGGCGGGGGCGGAACGCTGATCGCTCCCCATATTCCACGGTACAACCGTCAGCGATACACATATTAAACAAGACTTATGAAATTAAAACTTTATGTGGTCGACTTATAGTTTAAAATATGTTGGAGATTCTTTTTAGTTTGTCCTATGAGGTTGACTGTACTAATCACTATTGTGTTCGACACGTCACCGCGGCAGTCGCAATAAATTGTAATTAATGGCATCGTTGCTCATTAGTATAAATAGAGGATTAAAGTTAGGTTGCTTGATGTGATTATGATATACTTTAAACAAACATGAATATTTCAGTCGATTCTTATTTCATGGAATACCTGCTATCGTTCAACTGAATGTTTTCAGAATGATTCGTAGCACAAGTATACTGGGCCTCAAGTCTGCTATTACAATAGTGTCAGAATGGTCTCGCCATTGTGAGTATTTGACAGTGTTTGTATGGCAAATCTGTCAAAAACTCACAATGAAGAGACCATTCTGACACTATTGCAATAGCAGACTTGAGGCCCTCAAGATAGTGTCAGAATGGTCTATCATTGATTTCATAATTGTTGATTTTGACAAGTTTGGTAATCTACTAATATAATGACGTCATTATGACTTTCCAATGGTCAGCCACTGACACTCCATTGAAAGAATTTGTAATCTCGTACTTAATAACAAATGAAACTTCCTACTAAACTTCCAACTTCTGACCGACCATGATCGACCATTATGAATTTAGCAGATTACGAATTACTAGCAAAATGACAATGGGATCGTGTTGGAGTGACGAATTTATAAAAATAGCAGACTTGGACCCCTGTTTAACTGCTTTCTTTAGTAGGTAACGTTATCTTTACTCGATTGTAAGTCGTTTGTTTTCCTTTAATAAGTTTTGCTAGGCTTATAGCCTAGCAATCAATAATCAATAGTAATAGCCAATAGCAATAGCCTAGCATCAATAGTAATCAATAGAGCTAAACCTATTTTTTGGAACGAAGGTGTTTAACGCGGCGTAACCAAAAACGTTATGCCTGAAGTCAGTTTCAAGTGTCAAAGTTTTTGTTTTGTTTTTTAATACACAGCCATCTAGTATAAGTTTTACCTTGGTAATAATTTATACTCAGCAGATGAGCCTTATTAGATGGCTCTGTATAAATACATAATATACAGCGCAAGGAACTTCTGTCCAACTGGGTGTTGGAGACCCCACGACACGACATCTCCTGACTTTTTTGTACTTATGAAAGAATAAACTAGTAACTTCTTCTTCTTCTTTTCGTTTCGACGGTACATCTATACTGTTTGGGCCCAGTAGGTGGCCACATTTATTGCGGTGTCAGAGGCATTGTTCAAATCGTCAAGGGTGCAGGCGAACGGACAATTGGGACACTCCAGCAGATGGGACATAGTCTGTTCAGGAGCACCGCACTCGCATTGAGTGTTAGGTGAATCGACTATGCCCCACTTCGCCAGGTTATGTTTGCAGCGGCCTACTTGAATTCGCAGTCGATTGAGAGCTTTCCAAACAAGCCACTGCAGTTCGCAACCGGGAGGCAGGTGCTCCTGGGGCTTTACGAAGTTTGAGGTGGTGGATACCTCTCTTCCCACAGTTTACTTCGCTCCCTAGATGGCCTGTCTTTGATTGCCTGCGTGGACCGTAAGAAGCTCCTGCGACGTTTTAGTCTATCCGGAGTAGTCGTGTGGTTGTAGAGGGGATATCGGGAATCGGATTCTTGGTTCTTTTTTTCCAGCTCGCATGCGACATTCCTTCGTACGGCAGGTGGTGCTATACCTGCTAACGGGTAGAGCTTACAGAGTCTAACTAAATAAGAACTTCTCAAAGTAAGTGCCTATGGCCTTCTGTGTTATTAAACCCATGCAAGTGGTACCAAAGATTTTAACTTTTTTATGCATAGTGTTAGGCTATTTCTACAAAATTTGAGATTACTTTTGGTTAAACGTTACCCTATCTAAAGAAGCACTTCTCAAAGTGAGTGCCTATGTCCTTCTATGTTGGTAAATTGAAACTCTTCCTGATAATGATGTCATTGAATGGCTCTTTATTAACATCCACCTCACTATACTCAAAGATAACGTTAAATAAATTGATATCAGAGCACTCACTATCGGATTGCTATCGTGAACTAATCAAACGATATAAATTAAACGACCCACTTGTGCCTTAGCGGTATTTAAATACATCATTTTACATAATTCAAGCAGACCTTTCAGGATTAATGAATAAATAACTGAATTGAAGTTCAGGATACTGAAAAGGAAGCAGTGACGAAAAGCATCGTGGAATGTATTGCACCCTAACATAGACCAAGTTTAAAATTAATTTAATTTTGTTATAACTACTGAATTTATTTTTTAACTGCTAGGGCAGTTAAAAAATATTATATTCTTTTTTTTTTCTAACATATCACATGTGATAATTTCACGGTAGAGGAGTAGGAGGAGTTATCTACTCATTCACCAGCTTACTGCAAAACTCATTATCACAATAATAGGGATGATGAATAAAAAAAAATTTTTTTATCCGTCATGTAGATTATAAAAAATATTGGACACGTATTTTTTCTTTTTTTACGTAATCAAAAAATGACGGCGATTTTAGTTCAAATGTAGCATGACGTCACTTCTCACTAGATTTTATACGTAGCTGTGACGTACCGAGCCCCCACTCCCCAAGTTTAATGTCTTATCTAAGTCATTCTTTATTAATATGATAAAACAAAAAATTCTTGTCTAATATTTTTTTATTATCTGATTGACGGACTAAACAGTTTTTCTTTTTTTTTTTTACCCAGGACATATCCCTATTCTCATACCTATTCCTGGGTATTCCTAGCTATATTTATTTTCCTAACATTTCATACAGTTACGATTAACATAACACATATTATAAATTGTAATGCGGCAAAGCACACATGTATAACTGACCCCCACGAAGGCATTGTATCACACACGACGCGATCTCACAATTTTTTTGTCCGTTGACAACACGCTGGCTTCGAAAATGAAGGCAAAGCACAAAAAAGAATCATGTGTGTACGTTTGTATGGTGGCCAGCACAGCAAGTTACCACAAACTGTCAAATTTTCTCGTTCGATTTTGAACTTAATCATCAACATTTTAATGATTAAAATTCGTGTAGCTTGATGTGCTGGCCACTGTACGAACAAAAAATGCTCCTTTTACAAACAGCTGAGCGTTGATAAGCCTTGCTTCGGAGTTGCTGAGGTTAAACAACTTAGTAAAACAACCCGTGAAGATATGCTCAGTGATTTATTCATTGTCCGTTAACGTGTCTTCATAAACGAGTTTTATATCCTTTCATCTCTGCCACAACAACTGTGCACTTAGGTCAATTTAACATGAGAATGGCGACAACATGGTATTTTTATTTGGCGATCCCGTATAGCAACGGATCCAGTTACTTCAGTCAACCGAACAGGGCCTCAAGTCTGCTATTACAATAGTGTCAGAATGGTCTCGCCATTGTGAGTATTTGACAGTGTTTGTATGGCAAATCTGTCAAAAACTCACAATGAAGAGACCATTGCAACGTTTATACATTAGTAGACTTGGCCCCCAGGGCCTCAAGTGTGCTATTACAATAGTGTCAAAATGGTCTATCATTGATTTCATAATAATTGTTGATTTTGACAAGTTTGGTAATCTACTAATATAATGGCGTCATTATGACTTTCCAATGGTCAGCCACTGACACTCCTTTGAAAGAATTGGTAATCTCGTACATAATGACAAATGAAACTTCCTACTAAACTTCCAACTTCCTACTACTTCAGATTGCTTAGAACACTAATAAATAACATGTAAAATGAAATCTGGCATGCATAAATGTTCAAAATGCCATTGTAATACAATTCTATTACGAGACCATAGACCGACCAATGATCGACCATTATGAATTTAGCAGATTACGAACTTTTAGCAAAATGACAATGGGATCGTGTTGGAGTGACGAATTTATAAAAATAGCAGACTTGGGCCCCAGGACCAACTTTTCATAAATTAAAACATGATTTACGTTCTTAAAGTCACATTTCAGCACTCATTATAATTTATACCATATTTGAACTGTTTAGACCGCAATTTCCTGTTCATTTAATTCACAAAGTTGGTATATCGATTGCTCATATACGTACGGATATTACCCAATAGTACTCAGCTAATGCTTGATAATAAATTTCTACACTATTATTATTTTGTTCCTTGCTTATAAGTATAACAAATTGGAGATTGTGTTGTATTGTAAGATTGTTCACACACTTTGTGGGTTAATGGTGCCAAAATAGGTTGTAATACGAAATACGAAGTGTTACACTATTTTGTATGAAGTATTATTAGGTACATTTAAACAAATTATTACTCAAATGGCAAGTTAACAATACCAGTTGCCTTCTCTATGTCGACCTATTTCCCGTAGCCGGCTGTTACTTATCTATAGTATCGATAAGGCAAGCGTGTCACTAACCTGGCGCCAGGTTCCCTCTGGGCTTAGCTCCGAGTATGGCGAGATTGACGTTTGCTTTCCTCCCATCTATGATAGGATTCGGGTCCTTGCACGCTCTCTCCGCCGCCGCTCGGTCGCCCATTATTACCTGCAAACAAATATCCAACTTATACACAACATATACAAATGTCCTACCTTTTATAATGTAATTTTATACCGAATACATTTTACTAACAAATAAGTCGAAGGATGACGTCGAGCCAGCATTACCTATTGTAATGCATGCGTGATCCGCGGGTCGCCACCTCATCGGTTCTACTATTGAATCGACCGATTTCAATTGACCTTCCTTGTCCCCCGCTCTAGCTTAAGGTTTGAATAGTGAGAACCAAACAATATACGCCGGGGGTTCAATTTAAATTGGAGCGTTGGTCTAAGGTAAAATGCTTGATGACCTCCAGATATCGAAATCCTGGAAGAATTGAAAATTCAAATGAATTTAGGTTATTTTTTTGGATTTCCGTCCTTTGCGTGGGAGATTATAATACTGTTGAATTGGATTGTAATATATTTTGTCATTCATTACTTCATAAAGAATAAGTTCCTATGACACCGAAAACCATTTTCAATACAACAATCACACATATTTATCAGAAATACCCAGCGAAGTCTGAAACTCAGTAGGTATTGTATGTAAATTTCCCCGGTATCAAGGAACATGTATAAATTAAATAAGTGAATCGGTTAGGTGCAGACTTTATAACGTTTTTAAACCGTACAAATCGTAGTTAGGCGCGGTGTGCGATAACGAACACTATCAACGCGCGGCTAACTGGTAGTTAGTTGATTGGTAGGTATGTTTTTTTCTGCCGAATTGATCTTTAAGTAACTCCTAAGCAACAGTAACTATTTCAAAATCTACGAGTTATTCAGTACATGTCGTATCGTAATGGGTTGTGTTCCTGAAATGAAAACAATTGGATACACTCAACCAAATTGATTTAAAATGAAGTTTAGTAAACTACCCGATTTTGGATTTTGTAGGCCCGATCCTGGAATTTGTTCAGCGGTTGTAGGACGTTTAACGTGGCTCCTCAATCCAGACGTCTGAATTGAGGAGCCACTTTAAACACCCTGAAGTTTTTAAGGGTTTTACTACAAATTCCAGGATCGGGCCTACAAAATCAGCTAATTTACTACTAAATATTGGTTGTATCCGCGTTCAAATATCGTCGCTAATCTAACTGACTGACGTATCTGACATTTTGGACTAAACCAACCTAACTATAGTAATTTGATACATTTTCCAAGTCAAATCTGTCTAATCGGCATATCTGTATGCCTTACCGTTCTTATGATAATGCAAAAATCGAGACCGATGTATCTACAGTTTACCCTCAATCATAGGTACCCCTAAACTGCAAATAGCTTGTCCTGTAAAATATGCTTCAATCAGTAACGTCACTTAGATTAGTGACGATATGAGACACTGCTGAATACTCAAACGCAATTCAACTTTAAGTCGCCGTTAAGTCTAATGCTGTCTCTGTCACTTTAAACTGTTTTGTAGCGACAGAAACACTCATAAGAACGTCTTAAAGTTAAATAACGTTTGAGTATTTGGGCAATAGCTTCTCAATTCATACGTACACTTTTCGATGCACTGTGCGCCGGTGAGCAATGTTTTACAGAATTACGATTAGTAGGCCCTGAATTAGAATAGACTAGATTGCACGCAAAAACGACCCACACCTATTGTTTCTAACGCAGTTTCTTCGTAGAGTTCAGCGTAACAAACGCATTCCGTTTGGTTTTGCAAAGAAATATCGTGTCGACCTTCAGCAGAATTCTACCCAAATAGCAACAAAAACTAGAGATGTAACAAAAATTAGCACTTAGTTTCAGTAAAAACATTTTAATTTAACTGCCGACTTATACTTTTAGCCGAAAAGTAATTCTCAAAAAATATTTGAGTCTTCAGTTCAGTGGCAAAAAATTGTTTGTCAAACATTTGAACAGGTACATTGCCAACTTTTCCATTAACCGTTCAACTGTTCGACTTATCAACTGTAGGTCCATGCATAATTATTTGAGCGTCATGCATTTTACGTGAACATGACAAGAATGCACAGCGTATTGAAATTTTACTTTCCGACATCGTCTGTGAAGCCATAATTTAATACTTCAGGATTAAAGAACATGTTCAAGAACGTGTTACCTACTATTCCTTCAGTTTTCAAGCTAATGTATCTACAGACTTTTCGATTTTGTCGACCAAAAGAATCTAATAATAAATACAGGTTGGCCAATTAAGATGTATACAACTTTTTTTAGCCCCCATTCTGATTTAAAGCCATATTTTGCAGTTGTTTGGTGTTTATTATTTAGTTAAAATGCGGCATATTTGTTATGGACAGTCTATAAGACCATGACCACCGCAATACTTTCAATAATTATACCCTGAAGTTCTTAAACGAATTTAAAAACGAACCAATTTTTCTAACAAATCATTAAGAGAATTGAATACCATTTTGATCATTGAGGATTTCGCGACATGTTCTGACTTTTTTTGTATGGGGTTATCCAAAGGGATGTGTCGTGGTCAATCTTGATTACAAAAAGCAGAATATTTGTGACTTTGTTAGTGAGATAACTAACAAAGTATGCGATTTAATGAAAACACAATGAAAAGCGATCGCATTTTTTTGTATAAAAAAGCAGGAGATTACGCTGATCTTAATTTCCGTATAAAATTGCCAAGCCTGAGTAGAATAATTATAGAATAATAATATAATTATTATTATACCTGTAATTTTCGTTTGTAAAAAAAAAAAACAAAATTTAAAGTTGTATATTTCCAAATTGGCCACCCTGTAATAATAAAATTTATTCAAAAATAAAAAATTTCAAAATACAGTATAAATCTTAGAAATAATGTAGGTATTACAAAGTATGATGCCTGTACTAGGATAAACCTGTATCACAGGCGGCATAAGTTCTTAAAATTTTATTACTATTAGGACAACTGATTTCTTAACAAAAATTTGACATAAGTTTTATGAATAGTGAAATAGTTAGTTAATTATGTTAATATATATACTTAAATACGAATAATTAAGGTCTTAAACATGTAGAGCATTTCTATATTATTTACTACTTTTAATCTAACAGAAGAATAAAGTAAGTTTAATTGTTATCCGGCGAAATTATCGATCGGAGTAATCGAGCCTGTCTGCGGGCACCTCAACCTTCAGCAACGTCATTTACATTTTTAGAGCATGTTATAACATAAAAATCAAAAATGCACTGTCTATGTGTTAACTTTAAAGGTACCCATTTAGCTCCACAGTGACATATTCCTCACAGTTGCGGAAACAAATAAATAACACAGTCCATTGTCTAGATAAAGACAGCCATTATTTTAATGATCCAAGTTAGATTCCCGTATCAGTGCAAAATATTTGTAATGGCCTTCGCAATAAGAATCACAGTATAACAAACTGTGATGGATATCACTTTAGTTTTGTTTTTTAGTGTATTCAACTTTTACCCTAGTAGCATTTTCCGTTGGCATTTAGTTGGGCCACCTTCAGAAGTATGTGGCCCAACCAAACGCCAACAAAAATGCTACTAGGGTAGCGTCACTAGTGAAAGGGTTTATGAATTTAACCAAACAAATCAATCATTTAACGGGTGTAGCCTGCTGTCCCCACCCCAACCGTGTCCCCATCAATGGTATGCATATTATATTTCACATAAAATGGCGAAACTGGTTCCATTTTCTTTTAAGTACTGATTTAAGTTTTTTTTTTTTTTTTTTTTGACTTTTATATTACATGTACATATATGTCAGTCCGATTAATCCTATTAGTACATCACTAGTTTAACTTAAGATGATAATAGGTTAAACAAAAGACAAGCTCCTTCACTGTTAGGGTTTGAGAGTATAGTATTCATGAATCCGACCTGCAATTTGTTCAGATCTAATTTTTCCAATAATTCCTTTCTCTGCATGAAATTGAACACATTCCATCAACAAATGGTATAATACGTCATCTATTACTCCACAAGTATCACATTTAGGGGAAGAAACCTTTCCCATTCAAGGTCATAGCACATATATCAACTCGGAAACGGAACGTAACCGTATCAACTCAAGCCGTTTAGTATTCATTGCATGAAACTCAATACTGAAAAGCAGCACACTATTCGGAATCGTAACGAAAATGATTCGCCTCGGGACAAGCTCACGAACCGCGGTTTGGCGCGTGGTCAACCAGCAGTCCCCGCGCTTACGGCTCGTCGTCGCCGCGCATACGCCTCCCCGTCGCCGCGCTTGCGTCTCTTCGTCCGCCCCTGCCCCTCTCATCCCTCCCGCGTTCGGATTCAAACTAATCTGGTGCCAGCCAGGTCAACTAGCGGTTGGCAAGCCGTAAGCGCGGCGTCACCTAGCTGTAGCCGAGTCGACGTATCGGAGCTGCTGGTCCGCTTTGGTTACGTGCTTACGTTAGGTTGACGCCTGTTTGACGGCGAGTTGAAAGGCGATATGGTGACGATTCCTTTCCGAGTTTATACGTGTGCTACGACCTTAAAAAGGCAAAATTGTTTGATGGAATATGTCCGGTTCTGATTTAAGAAATAATAATTAAAAAATCAGTAGGTACTTAAAAGAAAATGGAACTTTATTTTTTTATTACCCTTTTTTTGGGGACTCGGCGATGGTAACAGCGGGAATATACCATTTAACGTAGAAACCATTTATTTTATTTTATTAATGTCTCTTTAAACTAATTCAATTGTACCCGGAAATCAAGTTTTTAGATAAAAAATAAAATATAATACAAGTAAGGACGCATTTCTTTGACAATGTAGCAGCAGCTTTAAAAGTCTACGACGTAGCCCGTAGCCTCAGGAGGCGTGTCCACGATCCGCCCATATTAACGCGCTTCATACGACACTCTTTATTAAACTTATATGATGGACAGTTATTATTATTGCCTTATAAGTTTCATAATTTCTTGTTAGATGTTTTTTTTTTTATTATACGAATAAGTTAAGTCTTTCTATGTAATGCAGTTTTTCTGAGGTAAACGCAGTGAAGAGTTTGTTTTCGGATTTTATTACTTATTAGCTTTTGCCCGCGGCTCCGGCCGCGTGAATGCCGGTTATCGCGTAAAAAAATAGCCTATGTCCTTCTCCATATCCCAGGCTATATCTCTGCCAAATTTCATGACGATCGGTTCAGCGGTTTAGGCGTGAAAATGTAACATACAGACAGAGCTATTTTCACATTTATAATATTAGCATGGAGTATGGATTTAATTAGGTACTACGAGCAGTTGCTGCCCACTACACATAGGGTTCCCAAATCAATAAAATTGGTTTCCGGAGGAAAATCCGGACATTTGATGAACTTTCCGGACTTTTCTTCTAAAATTTTAATTCCGTGGCATAGGTATTGGTTTCTGAAGTGTGATTCAATATAATTTAAAAGAAATAACATGTCAAAACTTTTACAAAACTATAATAAAAGAGAAAGGTTTGTTGCAGAATATTGTGGGGTGCCTAAAATAAAAATAAGATAATCATAAATGTACAACCTACATGCTTTACCTATGTATATGTAAAACTGTTGATATGTTGAGTTTTTAATACAAAATAATATTTTATTTTAACCTTCTTTTTTTCTACTCATATTTGGAAATTCCGGACACTTAAGAATTCCCCCCGCATTCCGGACAATGAGATAAAATTCCGGACTTGTCCGCAAAATTCCGGACGTATGGCAACCCTAACTACAAATAAGTGCAAAAGCCTCTTTTTATACAGAGAATGGAAGAAATCACCTCAACTCAATCAAATTATTGCCTAATGAAATTATGTTAAGAAATGTGGAAACTATCAACTATAATCTATACTAACTGCTGCCCGTGACTCCGCCCTCGTGGCTTTTTCTAAAATAAAAGTAGCTTAAGTTACTCCTTATAACATCAGCTGTCTGCTAGTTAAAGTCTCGTCAAAATCGCACCAGCCGTTTCGGAGATTAGTCGGAACAAAAAGATAGCAAAAATTTTAAAAACAGGTTTTGTTATAAGTATATATACACTTTTATATGTATTTAGTAAAAGCTGTTATTTTGACATTACAAACAGACACTTCAATTTCATTTATTTTTTTATAGAAAATGTTTGTGATATTAGTGAGTAGGACCAAAGATATCGGACAAAGAAGTAGCTTATTGTTGTTGAAGAGAGATTGCTGCAAAGCAGAAAGAACAAAAAAAAAAAAACCGGCCAAGTGCGTGTCGGACCACGCACAATGAAGGGTTCCGTAGTTGGGATAAAATTTAAAGTCTACTTAGCTGTGATAGTTTTGCTTTTAACTTCGTTATATCGATGGCCCCACCGAATAAACGTGCAATGCTTCTTACACGATTTTTTTTTTTATATTTTTCGTTTCTTTTGCCTATTCTGCACCCACTTAATTTTTAAGCTATTGCATAGCTTCTATCGCGGGCCTTGAGCGCGGGGACCGAATCCAGAAATTCCGTAACGAAAAAAAAAAAAAAATAATATCAAAGAAAAAGAAATACTGCATAAATAAAATAAATAAATAATTATAATTGCATAAGTTGATACAAAATGCTATGCAATAGCTTTACCGCGGCAGTCCCCGAGTGCCACACGTCTTTTTTTTATGAATTTTAGACTCAAAACACGCCTATTATAATAGTAAATTTCTTTATTCTAGGGAAATAATTAATTTTAAAATTATAGGAATAATAGTTTATGTTATAATTACATGCTTTGGTTGGTTGCTGGGGTTGGTCCATGGATGGGTGACCATCTTTACATACCGAGACTCCTCCGTGCCTCGGAAAGCACGTTAAGCCGTTGGTCCCGGCTGTCATTCGTGGATCTTTGACAGTCGTTACGGGTCGTCAGAAGCCGAAAAAGTCTGACAGCCAGTCTTAGCAAGGGGTAACGTGTTACCCAGCTACTGGGTTGTGGAGGTCAGATAGGCAGTCGCTCCATGTAAAATACTGGTATTCAGCTGCATCCGGTTAGATTGGAAGCCGACCCCAACATAGTTGGGAAAAGGCTAGGCAGATTGTTATAATTACATGCTTTTTGAGTCGCCAAGAAAGTAAATATACAAGTCTATAGCTTATTTTTTTGCCAATAATTCGATTATACATTATTTATACCTATTTACAATGAAATGAGCGTTATTGAAGTTTAAACGTTTTTATTTTTTGCTGAAAAGTTGTAATTTTTCTCTTACACGTTTATTCGGTGGGGCCATCGATATGTAGGTACTACTGCTGTAAAATTTTTCACATATCCAAATACTACCAATTAGCTGGCAGGGGGGCACTTGACTGTAACAAAAATTAGCACTTTAAAGCTTAATATTTCGCAAATGGATCCCTGAACCGAAAAACGGTTTTTACATACCCGCAATATATTGAACGGCCTATACAGCGATCATAAAAATTCGACAATTTTCTAATTTACCCCCGAAACTGACTCCCATATTCAAAATTCATTTATTTTCGTTACACGTCCGTGTTTGGGTCACAAAAGTTCATATCGCACCTTTAGAATTAGAGAGACCTAATGTCTTCAGAAGTTCTGAAGACATTAGGTCTCTATAATTCTAAAGGTGCGATATGTGTACCAAATTTAAAGTGACCATACGTCCCGTTTTGAACGGGACCGTTCCTATTTTCGTTTCTTCGTCCCGGTGTCCCAAAAAAAACCTGGGGACGCAAAATTGTCCCGTTTTCAGAAACCGCGCGACAAATGGCGGGCCTGACATAAAAAAGATAGAAAAACCGATGTCCCGTTTTGAGTAAAAAATAAAAATTGTCACACTAACCAAATTTCAACTTAATCAGTCTAGTAGATTCAGAGCAACTTGACTGTGACAGACGGACAGACACACGAGTTATTCTATAACGGTTCCTTTTTTTCCTTTTGAAGAACCCTAAAAAGGATGTATTGGTTCAATTATACTTAAAGTTGATTTATTTGATTATTTAACTATAAAAAAATAACAAAATAAAATATAATTTGGCTAAAATAAAAATAAAACATATTTTAACAAAAGTAGATGATAATTTAGCAAAAATAGTCCACTGCCTTTAATGTTATGGTAACTTAAATGTAACCACTAAAAGAATAAGAATTCTATTCTTCTTCTAGAAGCATTGTGATAATTACAATCATGAATCAAGTACCTAATTCACTTGACCACTTAGTAAAGATTTTATCATTTTACTAGCTTTTGCCCGCGGTTCCGCCCGCGTAGATGTCGGTTATCGCGTAAAAAAGTAGCCTATGTCCGTCTCCATAACCCAGGCTATATCTCTGCCAAATTTCATGACGATCGGTTCAGCGGTTTAGGCGTGAAAAGGTAACATACAGACAGACAGACAGACAGAGTTACTTTCACATTTATAATATTAGTATGGATGAAGGATTTATTGTTGACAGTCTATTGTCGTAAAATATTATAGAAATTAAATAAGAATACATGTGTATGTTCAAAGCAATAATGTTACAGCTACGCTTTTTGAGTTGAATGGCTTTACCCTTGAATTTAAGATTTCTCAATAATATTGAATAGTATTTAGTATCCAAATACTAAGTGAATCCTAACTATATATATCCATACTAATATTATAAATGTGAAAGTAACTCTGTCTGTCTGTCTGTATTTTAAGTTTTCACGCCTAAACCGCTGAAACCGATCGTCATGAAATTTGGCAGAGATATAGCCTGGGATATGGAGAAGGACATAGGCTACTTTTTTACGCGATAACCGAGATCTACGCGGGCGGAGCCGCGGGCAAAAGCTAATAATATTTTAAATGCGAAAGTAAGTTTGTTTGTTTGTTACCTTTTCACGCATAAACCACTGAATCGATCATCCTGAAATTTTGTACATAATATACGTTCTCAGGTTTACAAGTAACGGACTTATGGTACCTTTCATCCCGAAAAAAAGTACTGTTCCCGACAAAACCAACAATAACGTTCTTATGATAATAGATGGCGCCACGTGTGTTTCGGATCATGATTGAATTATATATTATTATAGAAACTATAATAGTGTGTTAAGAGATTTTTTTTTAATATAAGCGAGAGCGAAGTCGCGGGCGAAAGCTAGTAGTTGGTATTTGAGACCTCGTGCTGGTCGTGAGGAGCAAATCTTGCTGAATGTTTACAATGGATTAAATCGGAAGAATGGACGCATTACTAACGTTACTTAAAAAAAAAATATGTAGACAAATAATATAAAACATAAATATTATTTAAAAATTTAACGAGCAATATTTTAGATAATTTTAAAGTTGTAAATTAAATCTTAGGTACTATAAAAGCGAGAGGAAAGTAAATGTTAAGAAATGACAGCGACACGGGAAGCGGTGTCTAAACAAGTAAATTAAGTCTACATTCTGGTCTACAATGAATTACTTTGCTTCTATATGTTCCTGAAACAGAAACTGGGCGGGTTTTATTCGTATCTTGTAACTTTGTTTTGCGTTCAAAAATTCGCTGCAAAAATGCCGTCTGCATTTTCAGAAATACATTTTCTTATTCAAGGACGTCAATAAATTGTATTTTCAAGATAAAAAAAAACTTACTACTTTGTTTATATTCTAAAAGTTACCATATTATGTCTTTAGCACCTAAGTTATAAGACCATTTATTGGATAGGTAATTTCAGCAAGAGCTCTTTTTATTTTGTAGGCTGATTTAGGCGATTAAAATTTCAATTGTTAGATATAATCACGTCGTTAAACATTGTTATCCGTATCTTCGCAGAGTTTACTGATTAGGTACTTCCTCAGAATCTGATTTGGAAGCATTGCTTTGAAATAATATTTTGATTTCACAGATATTTCCATCCTGACATGATGCAGTACAATGTAATTGATTTTGATTATACATGACAATTAAAATTAAAATTGTTTACGCGTTCATGTCGCTTACAAATCAACCGAAAACAAAAACTTTGGTTTTTAATAGTATAGATTCTACATTAAGTGCATAAAACGCACCATTTTACGCGAGACGTTTATCCATCCGAGCGAGCTTGAGAGCGAGGATGGATATAAAGTAGAGTGTAAAATGGGTTTTATGGACGAGTTGTACACTCTACTTTTCACTTCGATTACGAGGAAATGAAACAGCAACTTATAAATATTGTAAATTTTATTAAAATTGAAAAATAATTATGGTTCCCGCCAATTAACTTTTTCTTTTTTTCAGTAGGAACGTGACATAACACCTTACTTAGGTCGTTACATACTGCTCAGGTATAAAAACGTTTTGTTTTTATATCTATGATAACTAAGTTATAGTTTAAATATATTGATTAACTAATATAAAAAAAAAATTAAAATAAAAGGACGAAATAAAAATATAAGTTATTTCATGAAGTTTTATTGTGTACTTTGGCTGTTGGTATCCTTGCCTTGTTCTTAGAATACTAATGAAACGAATTAAAATGAAGAGGTTATTCTATGAAGTTGAAGTTGTTCGTGTGGCTGTTGGACCGATTGCCTTGGTCTTCGACGAAGATTTAACTTTATGCTCTAGAGCATAAAAAGCGATTTTATGTCGCCTACGCACGACATAAAGACGAACTTTTAGAGCATGAGAAGTGAAAAATTCAATTACTGCCATAAAGGCATTTAAGCATTGTAGGTGTTAGTTAAACAGTTTTTTGCCTTTTTCTCACCATCTATCGCGTTTGTATTCGTCGTTGTTAGATGCCAGTTCCGAGCCCGTACGCTATCAGATGACAGTCTTTTGTTTTGTGCAAGTACTTCGGCACGTCCCGCCTGGAGCCGGCTGTGGCTTCGACCCAATGGCTATGTAGAGCAAAGGGACTTGCACCAGCTATAAGACGAGTTTTAGAGTGTTAACTCTAAAATGTAATAATCTATTAATAAACTAAGAAAATATTGGTTGAGACATTCTGTCAAAATCTTAATCACCGACAGTCTGATTGGTGCCTAATATAATAATCTACATCTACAGCTCTTTTAATTATTCACAACCAATTGGCAACAAATCGTTGATTATAAATTAAAGACGATTCAAAGTTCACATCCGAATCAAATCATTGATCGTTTCTCATACAAAAAGCATACTAATATCAATTATGTTGCAAACACTAATCATTTCATAGAAACAAAGTTATTAGGTAAACTATCAGGTTTATGGATGACTTTCAAAAATGAAATTTTAGTCTATAACACAAAATGAAGTGTTACGAACGATGAATTGCGATTATTACAGCTATTTGGATGTCACAACGAGGGTGCTACGCGTCGTGTTCCCTTAGGGTCCAACCACCCCTAGCACGAATTGAAAATGGGGTCGTGATTCATTTCCCACGAGCCCCACACTGCACCAAACAAAAAGCCTCAAACTATATTACATTAAACTAGCTGCATTGAAAAAAGCGTCGTTTACTGCATCTGTTGTTTAGAAATAATAGTGTTATCGAACTAACCAATGCTTGGTAAGAAATCATCAAATAATACCGCGCAGCTAATTCATCCTTCACACAATGATTCGCCAAGGAGTATCGATGCATCATTAAGAAATTTTATTTATTGTATTACATTCCTGATTCACATGTCCGTGACATCGACATAATTAGCTAATTTTGGCACTGAAAATGTTTTTCCCGCTAAGACGTTACGCCGTCCTGAAATGAAAATCGTCAGCGATGATGATACATCTTAAAAGCATTGCGCATCGTGCCCTCTATTTTCAGTAGGTACCTACTTTGTTTGACATTTATACCTGCGTGAGCCTGGGTGGAACAACTTCCGTGTTTGATGTAATTTCGCGATATACCTCGTATGTGTACATGTATGTACTTAGCTGCCGGTGGGTTAGGTATAATGTAGGTAGCAGTGAGGTGCGATAACGCTCTAACTGTGCGATACGGTCGCTGTTTCAGCCAACACGATTCGACTGCGCACGAGCATTCTAAGTTTACGTGTCAATTCAGTTTCACATAATGCTTTCGTTTCATGAAAATAAGCTATCTACATTGTTAGTTTTAGGTGGCGTAATGTCATAACAAATTGCGCAATTATTGGTGAAAAATACTTACAAAGCCATATCCTCTGCTTTTGCTGGTCTGTCTGTCTGTGATGACGACCGCCTCCTCGATATCGCCGTAGACCGCGAAGTGCTCCCTGAGGCTCTTGTCGGTCGTGTGGTACGGAAGTCCTCCAACGAACAGTTTGGTCCAGGTCGTGTCCTTCTGGCCTGGCAGCGCGCCCAGAGCCAGAAGCCCTTCGGGCTCGGCCGGCAGACCGCCCGCCATCAACATGCCTTGCACAGCCTCCGTCGCGCCGGCCACCGTTGCACTCTGCTAACACTGTCACTGCCGCTGCTGTCGCGGTCTACCAGTCTACGGGTCGCACGAGTGTGTAGGTTAAGTTACAGTTGTAAACACTGGTGTGCGTGCGGGAGCGACCGGTCGTCGTGGTGGTTGAGCGCGGACTGATGCTCGTTCACAGCGCACGTGGCGCTCCGGTACTAATTTTAGCCCCCGCCGCGCCCCCCTCGTCACCAGATGCGTCGGCACCGTCCCGGCCACATGCGTTGCGTGCCCTACCATGCCCTACTGCCTGCTACCCTCCACTCACGCTTAATGATATGCCTCGTTATCACAGTTGTGTTGGTCTTCAAGTTTCTAACTTCGAGGCAGCTATTGCCAATATAATTATTCTATAAAAAAAATATGGCGACGTGTTCTATTTTTGCCTCTAAAACACTGTTTAGGTACCTATACTCCATTTATTATAACATTAGACAAATAACTGTTCTCACCCTTTCGTTATTTCGATGTAAACGTTTAATAAACTCCGTTATTTCACGATAAATACAAAGAACTGTAATCTATTTACCATTTACATTAAAAAAATAACTCTAAAGTGCAGTAATTTCAACAATATTACACAATAACTGTCGTTATTTAGCCGTTATTTGTCTAATGCTATAGTAAATGGAGTATAGGTATTTTTACGAGAAACCTAAATCAAACATAATTATATTTTTCAAACCCAATCATTGTGGTCTATACAATGTTAAAAACTTACAACGAACTTTTACTGCTTCTGCTACTTATATAAGTTTAACCAAAGCACAGATTTAAATGACCGAGGTATTATCGTAAAAGCCAAAACCGCGCAAGTCTATTTAAAACTTGAACAAAAGACAAACAATAACGCAGACACGCGTAAATAATTAGAAATGGTAATGAATTGGTCAAAACGTCTGAACAATGAGACCTCTTATTACACTGGAGAATAAACATTTCAAGATATTTTTTCGACCTTGCGTGGTATTTCTAAGCTACATTGCCAAATAGGAGTAACTTTGGTAGTCCAGTTGGTAAATCTTGAACCACACATGGTTTTTTCATACTGAGACCCTAATGACTAACTTTGTTTTCAATGGCCACAGCGTTTAAGTTTTATTTTTGTCTTTCGCGTTAGTATACAATACACTGTATCTACTTGAACTCAGACGAGACAAAAAGCTCGTAGCTATGATGAAAAAAACTGTAATTAGTACTTAAATAAAGTTTGTTTCATTTTTCTCCGTGATTATTTAGGTACCATATACCTACCTAGGGCCTATTTTCTGCAGTGGACTTCGATAGGCCGGGTTGATTGATTGATACCTACATATAATATATCAAATTTTCACTTCAAAGTAAATAAGTTATAACACTTATAGTAATAACGTAAGGTAAAAGCGTCGCGACCTAACGTATTGGAAAAGTCTTTTGTTAATAGACAAAATAATTAATTAAAAGTCGGTTATATAAGTGTGAAAAGAACTCGTGTTTTTGCGAGCCATCAAAGAATACAACTGTGGCAACTTTCAATTCGAAACCTTACGCCCCCGTTCCCTAGAAAAAGGGTCTTGACATAAAAACACGGAAACAATAAAGTGATCCGATACGGATTCTGTTTTCATATTCGTAACTCCAGAACCTAAACAAAACTAGTACAATGATAACTTTTAGAAAGAAACAAACAAACCATATATTACGACAGTATTCTGCGAAGGGGAAGGCAGAGGTGTATTGGTAGATATATTTCGAAAGTTACGTTTAAGTCTTGTGTATTTATTTATTTATTTATTTGGTACACCAACAGCAGTAGAAAAAAAAGATTAAAAAAAGACCAATAAAATAATAAAAGTACTAGTATGTATGCCTATTATAGGTGTACACAGCATTCACCACAAAACAACATCTTAATTAACTAAAAATAATAATAAAAAGATAATTAAAAAATACAATTAGAATAAGAAAACAAACTTAAAATAAGTGGATATTTGAATTATATTAACACGTTGGCTGCCATACGAGTAGACTCGTAGTAATTTTTTATATGCCCATTGCCACCATACAAAATGCTAGGTACGAGTATACTCAAGTATACTCTACCACCCACACAAAAAAAAACAGAAATCGACGAAGCCGTTTCGTGTGTACAGAAAAGAAAATAAACCCAAAGACAATTTATTAATGTCCGGTAGGCCCTGAAAAACCTACCTTATGCATTGAAAATTGTTTTAAAATGTACTGATCGAATAATGTTTTACTTCAAATGCCAAAGAATTTAAGCTCACCTTCCTTCCACTGCCACTCCTTTAGAAATCATTAGAAATCGCATACAATCAACTACGAGAATACTCGAAGTTGGAAGTGGGGCCCAGATCTTGTACTACGAGTATACTCGTATGTTGGTAGTTAACGTGTTAAACAAAAATATTTAAATGAAATCACGAAAGATGGAAGGTGAAAAAGGGGGTGTGTGTAATAATGATATCAAAGATTAAATATGAATATGAAAATGAATTTACAAAAAATAAAAAAGTGTTGGTTAGTATAAAAATAACAATAATGTTTTATTTTTTTGTGTATTAATAGACTTTAACGGGGGAACTAGCATAGAACTTAAGCCTTATGTGAGGAGCCTATAACGGGCACAAATCCAGAGTCCAGGCTGGTACAAAGAATTTTCTACTGGAAAAATCAAAATCAAAATATTTTCACATAAACCTACATGGGCACTTATGAAACGTCAGAAGGTAGGTGCACGGTTCGAGTTAGTCGTTTCCTATGGAGAAGAGCCGGCAAGAAACTCCACGGTTACTCTTTTAAAAATAATTGGCTTTACAATATTATTAAATAACAGTGATAATAGGTATGGGAGGACAGTGTAGGCCTTTCAACAATTACCAGGTACTTAACAAAATAGAAAACCGCCAACAAATCTACACTCTACTAAGCCTACAACGTTCTCACATTCACAAAATATAAAATAATCTAAGTAATCAATCATAACACTGATCTGGGAATCGAACCGATGACACACACACAACATAACATCACATCATCATCTTGTTTCTCCGAAGGGTTAGGAAGACATTTCGCCAGTTATGTTGAAGTCCCATGTAATAAGGGGCGAGCTTTTTTCCATCAACCGGGCACACATCCAGGCTCCGAGCTGCTACTGAGAAATTCCTTATAGAAAAACCCAATAGCACTGCCTGACCTCGGAATCGAACCCAGGACTTCATCTTCAGCAGTACCGCTTGCGACTAGACCAATGAGGCATTTATTATCATAAAACTTAAAAAAAAAATAACAACCGACTTAAAAAAAATATAACAAAAAAAATCAAAATAATTTTAATTTTGGAAGTCGGTGTTTTTGGTTTCGTATTTTTGTTTCTTGCCACCGACTTCCAAAATTAAAGTTATTTTTCGTTTATTTGTTTTTTTTTTTTTTGAAGTCGGTTGTTTTTTTTGTAAAAAGTTTTTTATTTTACACTTTTTAGCTGTGGTACCTACCCTACACCAATTCGTATACCAAAACAGTGACAGGAAATATTATAACATCATGAACATACACAGAGTGGATTAAATACCAGCTAAATTAAATTAATTAATAGTAACTGCTGTAAATCGTTGAGGAATTCCCTCGACTATCTATGGTCTCCATCATCAGACCTGTAATGGCACTTATAACCCAAATGGATGCAAAGTTCTCATCAATACAAATTAATCAAGCCCAAACACCAAGTAATTGCTGTAAATCGTTGGGGAGTTCTTTCGACTGTCTTTCGGCTCCATCATCAGATCGACTCCAGACCTTCGTTAAATAGTAGTGCTTCAAAATACTAAAAGAAAAATTTTTACAAACGCACTAATTACCACTACGATTTTCGAAGGTTCCCCTCGATTTCTCTGGGATGCCATCATCAGATCATGGTACCACCCTTGGGATATCTCCTTTCCAACAAAAAAATTATCATCAAAATCGGTTCATAAACGACGAAGTTATCCGCAAACACACAAAAAAATATATACATATATACGGTCGAATTGAGAAACCTCCTCCTTTTTTGAAGTCGGTTACAAAGTGCTTAGATACTATTGTTTGTTTGATCAAGGAGTATGTACTAAGTAGGTACATTTGGCCGTTGTCTGTTGTGTACAATTCCGAAATGTGTGTAGACCGGATGAGCGAACTAAGGTTAAAACCAGGTTTAATATTTATTTATATTTATGTTTCGCTAGTAAATAAACGAACCCACCATAAACTTAGGAAAATAGTCTATTTTGAAAATGCATGACGTTTCCGAGGTATAAAGCAAGAATGCTGAAGTTTTCGTTTAAGGCGAACGCGTCAGGGTAGCCCGCAAATTCAAATTTTCTTACGTTCGTTCGAGCCATTTTCGAGTTTTTGCGAGACTAACGCACGGCAATTGATTTTTATTTAGATAGATAATATATATAAAAAGTAATTTTTTTAAGTATAAAATGCTTAGATAGATACGTATATCCTGCAATTCGCGGGATAGACCAATCTGTCATCTTTAGTAACTGTCCTGTCAAACAAATAGTTATCAACACGTTATTGGGCTGTAAGATTCCAAAAGCGTCAGTGCAGCTCGCGAAGTTCAAATTTGCTTAGGTTTTTTGCAATTTGCAGGTCAATATCAGGTTGTATGTTGATCTGAATATGATTCGCGGCCGTATCAAATATTTATTGAGAGAATTATAATCATAAAAATCATCAAATACAACTCTCTAAATTCATATAATCTTATTGCATGAAATCATGACTTTTAGGATCATACTAACTTAAAAAGTTGTATTACTAACAGGGTTCGAAAAAATCCGATTTTTATATATATCCAGGCCAAGAAAAAGAAGCAAATTTCATTCTGTAAGGGGATTAAACACTTAAAAATGTGAAAGTAATTTGTAAAAAATATAAGTGTCAAATCACCACATTTTTTATTTAAAAAAGTAACAGAAGAATTAGTGTTTATTTGAGAAAGATTTTTTTAATGAACACTTAAACTCAAACTCAAAGCATTTATTTCAATTAAACCATTTACAGACACTTTTGAATTGTCAAAGAATAGAATAAAAGAACAAGTACCTATTATTATAATAATCTTCATTTGTTTGTGAGATAAATCAACAAATTTTAATAATAATTTGTAATCATAAAAAAGTAAAAAGTAAATTATTCTGAATTGTAGTTTTTCGCTACGTGTTACTGTTAGGTTAAACATTAATCTCCAAAAAATTTAGTTCAGAAGACAGGAAAAAATCAATTGATATATATCAAGATAAAAATCAATTGATATATCGTCGTATCCTACGAATAGGGGCGTAACTGCATAATAGCTACTTTTCAGGAGACACTTTTTTGTGTTTAATTATATATGAAAAAATATGTATTGGTGATTTCTTATAATGTGTATTGGTATTATAAGTTTCGGCTAGGATTATTTTCAATAAATTATCTTTATATTTTATACGCATTTTTTCATTTAAATCCCGTTTTTAATTGTTTTGTTGAACTGGTTATATGTGGTATGATGAGCAGAATTGAATTATGCAATAAAAAAAGAAAGCCCCTATGTTCGTTAGGGCACTATTCGTAGGATACGACGATATATCGTGATATATATCATGATATATATCCGCTGATATATATCGGCGAACCCTGATTACTAATAATATTTGTTCCGGTCGCGAATCATACTTTAATCAACATACACCCAGACAATGAGCTGCAAATTGCAAAAATCGTAAGAAAATTTGAATTTCGCGGGCTACCTTAGCGCTTCCCCTTTAATAGGTACGAATTGTTTTGTCACTCACTGACCTGGGTGGTAATCTGGCTAAATCTAGAACCTACAGAATAAACATTGTCTTTGACAAATTAAATAGATCAGTGATCGTAGTACCTATCGTCGCTGTAGAATGATAACCTCGTATGTCCAGAAATCCAAATTTCACAGGAAACGAAAAAAACGGTTAATTTCGTCAATGTTTAAAATATTTTTATGTGCTTTTGTGTCATGTTTTACTCCATAGATGGCACTAGTAGTCATATACTGGGTTCACGGTTTCGCCGTATTATAAAATACGTGGTTTTCATAGGATTTTTACAAAAAAAAAAAAAAAAAAAATTTTTGACATACGAGGTATTCATTCTACAGCGACGCTATGTTGTTAGTGATATTGAGAGAGGTTGCTTGTTGGTGCCCTTCCTCTTGGTTTATTCCATTTAATGGGGTTGATCAATAGTACGAGTACATCACTGCAGCGGCCTGCAAACGAGGCCGAGGCGAAGCCGAGACACACACACGTGAGTCCATCAACGCCTGGTTGCGTCCAAGGCTTTTTATTATAGTACTTTTCTCAAATAATGCGCGGAAATTCAAACTAAGTAAAGGCTCGTACAGACTCGCGCGATATCGCGGGCGCGACGCGACACTAGTAGCACAATTTCTTTGTCGGTGCCTGTCGCGGCCGCAATATCGCACGACTCTGTACGAGCCTTAAATCTTTATAATACAAACCGGCCAAGTGTGTGTCGGACCACGAAAAATGATGGTTTCCGTAGTTAGGATGAGTTTACCCCAAGAACAAACTTAACATTGTAGTTGAAAACCAAGTTCTCCCACACAATCCAACTGCAAGTGTAAGTTGGTTGACTATTACTCATTAACTTGTGTCGCATTGGAAGTAATTAGGATTGTAATCAGAACATACTTAGTGACATACATAGTGTCAGCATTTACAGTCCTGGGCGCAGAGTTGGGATACGGGTAAACGAGAGAAATAGCTGCTTTAACTTCTACACAGTTTATTGTTACAGAGTCAATCACTAACACTACTGTACTAATTAATACTCAAAGTCTACTTAGCTGTAATAGATTTCCTTTTAACTTCGTTATTATATACTACTGCCGTGAATACTTCCACATATCCAAAAACAGCCATTTAGCTGGCAAGGCCCGGGACACTTGACCCTACCAAAAATTAGCACTTTAAAGCTTAATATTACGCAAACGGATCCCTCTATCCCGGATCGCAGTATTTTTGAACGGCCTATCCAACGATACCCCACACTATGGGATAGACAAGAAAAATAAAATATCATGCTCACTTTACGTGGAAGGTCCCTACAATTTTTTTATTTTCAAGATTTATTTGACTACTTTGTCGACGTGATTATACCCATGCCAAATTACAGCATTCTAGTCTCTGAGCTAAGCCGCGGACAGACAGACGGACGGACATGGCGAAACTAAAAGGGTTCCTTGTTGGCTACGGAACCCCTACAATGAAATGCTGTTCGTTGGTAAGCGCATCACTTCAAATTTTCGTTTTTTAATGTTCGTAATTAGTCCGAATCAGATTTTTACGGTTTTTTTTTTTTAATTATATTTACCGAGAAAATTGGAAAATTTAGGAAAGCTGAAAGTGCATTTACTATGGAATCTATGGGAGTTTTATTGTCAGCTAGTTAATTATAAAATTCAGAATCAATGACAAACAGCCATTGACATATATATTACTGCGTATGTTCGTTTGTTTCTTTTTTACAGCTCAAATTCCAATTTCGAAATTTAAATTTAATCTTTCTTAAGTAACCTCCTTGGTTGCCATGTTTCGAAGTAAAAAGTTCGTTCCATTTTTAAACACCTCAAGAGTACCAAATCAATGATCTCAACACTACTGGCAGCCACAAGTACATTATCACAAGATATTTATAATTGTCAATCGATATCAATGGTCTGTTTCGTATTCGACCGGCCGGAAGCGTAAGTGCGGTGCGCCTGCTGTGGGAAACGCATTGTTCTTGTGAACACTATGTGGAACCGAATGCTTCCTCTACGTCACTAGTACGGCCTGTTACGATTCATAATCACAAACTATTTCCTTTTACAGTACTGTAGGTAGGTGTGTAGGTACGTTGAGAGGTATTTAGGTGATCGCAAATAGCACGTGAGTTTGAATTCCTGTTGCTTCAGTATTGTGGATTTACACTTTAATGTTTTTATTATACAACCTGATTGAGGAGTTCATCTGGTTATCCCTTCTACCGCTTGGCCGTTTTGCAAATTAAGGTACTGATATGTAGGTACTTTCTGAGTTTATATCTTAGACATTACTGTCATCCGTGAAGGAATAAATGAAAAATGATTAAATGTATTGTGGATGACTGTACATTGAAAGTTTTGTAAAAATGTTACTTGTAGAATTTGAAGTTATCCCCAATCGAAAGAGGTGGTCTCTTAGGCTATTGAAGACTGAAATGAACTCCCCATATATCTCTGAGACTTCAAAGTTCTATGAAAAGAGGTCTTCCCTGAAACTAAGCAATTACAATGTCAGACGTTAAAATTCAGGCTTGAATTCTTTTGAGATGATTCCCAGGCTTCAATGGCTTTGAGCCATTATCCGTAATCTTCTTGTTTTTACCAAGATTAAGATATCTATCTTCACTATAGACAACACAAATATAGTGCGAAGACTAAAACGAACGAACCCTTTGAGTTAGTGTAGTGTAAAAAGTGTAGAAACAAAAGTGACAATGACACACATATTACAATACATGAACAAAGTATTTTTATTATTTTATCTACGCCCACGCTATAAATCCTCTATAAACGTTTCTGAAACAGTTAGCTTATTGCCAACATTAAAACACCCATGGCAGTGTCATAGTAACCATAATAGCATCCAAACGGGAGTTATAATAATGTTGTACTGAATTTCATAATGCAACTCCTTTGCTTTTACAAGGATGATGATCCCTTCCTTACTCATCTGTTTGATGAGTAAGGATGGGATCATCATCCTCCCTTCCATTCTCACTACTCAATTCTTGGTATCTTTATGAATTTCAAAAAAAGAACATTTTCACGCACGCGCGTTTCACTATACTATACCATAGCGTCGTATCCCGCCATTTTTGTTCGATATTAGTATTGCAAAAACTGTTTCAAAACCTTTTATAGAGGAGTGTTTGTCTTGGGCTTGCCTTGTCATGGGTGTAGATAAAGTCTTGTATGCAACTGTAATAATTACGTATTAAAACACTCATGTGATAAACCCACATTCGTATTTTAATACCCCTTATTATACAACAGTTGCATAAATAACTAATAATTATCAGACTCTAAGAAAGTGTAACGGACTTGTGTAAAGTGCAATAAACACTATTCTAAGTTTTAAAATAATTATCACGTAAAAAGTTAAGTTAGATTAAAATTGCTTATTAGTCTTAAAGGCTAGATTGTAATTAATTATTAAGAACCTAGTTCTTTTTAATAAAGCATTAAAAAAACTATATTTTCGCTCAATCCAACCCAAAACCCAATCTCAGTAGATAGATTTGAAGGTACAGATGCATCAGCTGTAGAATCAGCTGTTTGTAAAAATTTTTTCCTGCGCATTTTTATTTATTTTTTGTTTAATGTTCCAAAAAGTAGGTAGTCAGAAAGAAGAACGGTACGGTACCTGATATGAAGGGTGAGGGGTGCCGGGTTCATTGATCGCGTCTATTGTCGAAGCAGCGCGTGCGACGGCAGCTGCACCCCGCCGCCCTACGCTTGGGGGTAGGCAGATGGTAGATATTGAACTTTTTTCTATCAAACAATATCTATTATGCGTTATAAGTGAATAAACTTGGTGATAGATGAACGGGTACGCGATATCGAACTGATTTGGGTGATACTCTACCAGTGCCGGGTTAACCACGTAGCAAGAGTAGCAATTACTACGGGCCCCGCGCAAAAGTATATCCCCGCGTATCCAAATCCGCCCACGCACATGAAAGAAATACTGACAACTTAGGGTATGTCCAACTTTAATTTCGAATAACTTTTGAAAAAGTGAATTTATCGAAAAATTATAAGAGAACCTTTTTATAAAACATTCAATTTCCTATAAAAAAATGTATCGCGCTAGTGGTAGAGTGCTTGTGAGACCAGATGTAAAATCCCAAAGACCACTTAACATTCCACATATTTTATTTTATTTTATTTTTTATTGAGAGGAACAGCAAACAGTTACATTATAAGGACTTACAACTAATTTAACAAAATAGTAATTTGGTCATACAGTAACCCACAACGCTGTCCACAAGTAGGCATAGAAGTTTAAGACAAAAAGAGCTAAAAAAAAAAAGAGCTATATAAAATACTTGTTTTTTTTATTTTTATTTATTTTGTATCACTTTATAATTGAGAACCCATACCAGATCAAGGGCCTCTCGATAATATTTGCTACGGGCCCCACGCTTGCTTAATCCGGCACTGTACTCTACCACCACCAACTTATTCCTTAATCTTTTTAAAGGGTTTAGTACTCCCAGTAACTAAAACATGTCTGAGGTATGTAGTCCACCGCTGCATCTTATTCACACACTAAGTAATCAGAATTAAGTTGTCTTTCTACAAAAACATGTTCATCCCGTTCATCCTCTTTGTTCAAAAAGTCCAGTGAACATACCTACAATGAAGTTCTCACAGCTTCCACAAAAAAAAACCAAAATGAATCCTTTTTTTGTACAAAATCAATAGAAAGTCTGCGCCTTGCATCGGTCAGCTCGACGCTCGCGCTCCCTTGGCTGGGGCTCGCATCCCTTGCACTTCAATAACGACAACTTTATTCAAAGCAGAGAAAATATAGTTCGTACTATAATATTTTATTTATTTATTTCTGTAGTCGTGAGTGATTCAGTTTTAATACACTGAAAAAAAAAGTAGTTGCCACAATCAAGATTTTGTTTAGATTGACTAAGTAACTTGTTTGCATCTGAGCCTATCAAGCACAATGATCACAGCTACTACTTTTATTTGATTGAGATTTGAAACGGGATCTTGATCGGAGTTATCACGAAACCTATTTGCAGCAATCAAGTCAAAACATAGTTGCTCCAACCAAGATTATTAGATTAAAGTTTCAAAGATCTTTATTGAAGTAATCAAAATGCTTGATTGACACAAATAACTTACTAAGTTACAGTTTTTTTTTTTTTAACTTGTCCCTTTTTTAACTTTTCTACAATGATGTCATGTTAAGGGTAATCGAGAAACTTGTTTGAGCGTTCAATCATTTGAACTAGTATTGCTGCAATCATGTCGTGATGATCAAGTTAACTAAGATTTTGATTAATGTAAACAAGATACGAGTATCGCCAATCAAACTAAAAAGTCACTTGATTGGAGTGTACTTTTTCAGTGTACATTATTTCTTCATCCAACATCTTCAACAAAGACGTGGGACTTATGCTAGATCCAATGTAGGCAATAAAAAATACTGCGCTTTGGAATGGGCAACTAGCTTCATCTTTCTGACTGAGCGACCCCTTGACAATTCAAAAGTGCCTGTAATTGGTTTGTTTGAAATAAATGCTTTGAGTTTGAGTAGACCAATTTCCTGCAAAAACTGCCGAGGAAACAGTGCCTTTGTTTACCTACTTACTTATACTTACTTTTTTTTTTGGTCGGGAAATTATCAAATAACTTCTCCCGCTCTGGGCGGAGCAGGAGGGCGTGTCAGACTTTTACTAACTAAAACCCACCCGTGTTCCTTCAGTTGCCTGTGTACCAGGACTACGGTATCATATAAAGCCTGCTTGTAACAGAAAAGTTCATACTAAGGACATTTTGCCATGCTTTTCCGAAGACCAAAACAGTAATTTACTTAGGGCCGGTTGTTTCAAACGGTTGGTTAACGTAACATACGTACGTCAAATAATAACGATTACATATGATGTTTAAAGTTCGTTAAATACAAAGCGTTGTTTCACTGCATAAGAAACCGATCGTCAAAGTTCAAATGTAAAAGAATAACATGACGTTAACCAGTGGGTTACTGTAATCGTTATTTTTTTTTATTTTTTTTTACTTACAACGGGGATGCTCTTGGCCTTCATCTCACCTGGGGGCCAAGTCTACTAATATACAAACGTTGCATTGGTCTCTTCATTGTGAATTTTTGACAGATTTGTCATACAAACACTGTCTATACTCACAATGGCGAGACCATTCTGACACTATTGTAATAGCAGACTTGAGGCCCTGATGGTAAGTGATGATAAGGCCGAAGATGGAAGCGAGCTTCACCCGGAATCCTCAACCACAGAGGAACTGACTATCTTACCTCTAACTGCCGAAACACAACAAATGCTGTTAACATTGTTGATTTGGCGACAAACTTAGATAAAATGGTGGTAGCTAGCCAGGCAGACTTAGAACAAGCCCTACCACCAACCAAACCGAGCAGAAAATTTTGCCCCCGCTGGGAATCAAACCAACCTCTGGATCTGAGACAGGTGGTTTTACCACTAGACCACAGAGGCGGATTTTGTGAAATAAAGCTCCTTTTTTTTGGTTTGACGATAGTTAGCGCCATTTATGACGTATACGCGTGCGTCAAGTGGACGTGAAACAACCCACGGTTACAGAACAGCGTTAGAAAATTACTGTTCGACGAGATAATTAGTTAACACATTACACACGTACCAGTAGCAATGGCTTTCATTTTTAACAGTTCAACAACATTCATTGCGTTATTTATCTTGCTGAACAGATAAATTTTCGAACAAATGAAGCATATTAGCAATATCCTTCAAAATCACTCAGATTACAATTGATAGTGTGTTACGGAATTAGAGTGCTGTTCTAGTCTTCTACGAGCAAAAATAATATTAGTATTCCTATAAACTAATGTTATGACAGCACTATATCTATCTAATCTATGGACAGGAACCTACATTAGAAATGTTGGGTACAATAATAGTACTTAATAACCTTTCGGAAATAGACAAACTACTCCGACGCGTTTGAAACAAAGCCCAAGGCTCAATATGATTATGAGTGGAAGATATAAAAACCATAATTTAAATTACTTTTTAAGTAATAATGTGTCCTACATATTTTGTCAAATATTTGGAATAGGTACCTATTATTTAGTCCACCACCCACTTACTTGGTAAGCAACTAGGTACCTACACACATCAAAAAAAGTGTGTGATCACTTTGAAAAATCGAAATCAAAATTTTATTAATTTAATTTGACTTAAACCCAATAGAGCACGCGTGTGATGCTCTTAAGCGAGCTGTCTGGAACCGTCAGCCACGTCCCCAGACAGTGCCAGAGCTCTGGGACAGGTTACCCCATGAAATGCTGGATAACTGGATTCTCAGCATGCCCAGGAGGATCACCGCATGTGTTCTAGCCAGGGGAGGAGCTATATTATATTGAACTAGCTTCTGCCCGCGACTTCGTCCGCGTTAAATTTCTTGTTCCCCGACCCACCCCGTCGCAACAGATTGCCTGCCCGTGCTTTTACTTCCTTTACGTATAAACTTTAATTAAAAAAAAATGGTGTTCTAGTTAAGAGGAATGTAATTCTTCCTCAAGTATTGGGCTGTAAAATGCAAAAAGATTTTTCAAATCCAACTCTCTGTTCCAGAGATTAGCACGTTCAAAAAACAAAAAACCGGCCAAGTGCGAGTCGAACTCACGCAGGAAGGGTTCCGTACCATCCATACAAATCCTTATCCTTACTAATATTATAAATGTGAAAGTAACTCTGTCTGTCTGTCTGTATGTTACGTTTTCACGCCTAAACCGCTGAACCGATCGTCATGAAATTTGGCAAAGATATAGCCTGGGATATGGAGAAGGACATAGGCTACTTTTTTACGCGATAACCTACATCCACGCGGGCGGAGCCGCGGGCAAAAGCTGTCCATACTAATATTATAAATGTGAAAGTAGCTCTGTCTGTCTGTCTGTATGTTACGTTTTCACGCCTAAATCGCTGAACCGATTGACCTGGGATATAGAGAAGGACATAGGCTACTTTTTTACTCGATAACCGACATCCACGCGGGCGGAGCAAAAAAACGGCAAAAAAATCATTTCCGTTGTATGGGAACCCCCTTAAATATGATTTTTTTCTGTTTTTTAGTATTTGCTGTTATAGCGGCAACAGAAATACATCATATGTGAACATTTCAACTGTTTAACTATCACGGTTCATGAGATACAGCCTGGTGACAGACGGACAGACAGACAGACAGACAGACAGACGGACAGCGGAGTTTTAGTAATAGGGTCCCATTTTACCCTTTGGGTACGGAACCCTAAAAACGAACTCTTCAGCTTTAGAATAGACTACCTCGCAGAGTTGATCATTATTTTGGTGCGGAGTTATTATAAAAGAGTTATATCTCCTAAGATATTCATTGAAATTAAATGATGTAAGGGCAACTATGTTCAAAATTAAATACTTGAGATGAATAACGTATTTATTTGGATAAGGATTAATACCATGTGTATGAAAACTCCTTCGCAAATAATGCATTAATTTCGAACAAATTTGATTACCATAAAAAAGGTTATAGTGAGTCAATCTTAAAAGGTAGACATATGCTGTTGCGGACTTTTTTTTTGAAAATTTTAAGAGGAACAATTCCATCATACATGATATTTGCGTAACTTAAACCGTTTACGCAGCGCACGCAACGGAAGCTGTCAAAAAGGAATAATTTTTCCCGTTTTTGCAACATTTTTCATTGATGCTCCGCTCCTTTTGGTTATAGCGTGATGTTATATAGCCTATAATATTCCTCAATAAATGGAATATCCAACACTAAAAGAATTTTTCAATTCCAACCAGTAGTTCCTGAGATTAGCGCGTTCAAACAAACAAACAAACAAACAAACAAACTCTTCAGCTTTATATATTAGTATTATTAGTATAGTATATAGTACAGGATATAAAACTTATATTAATAAATTGTTGTTTAAGTTTGGTTAATCAGTCTTTTTTATTTTATCAAATTTCTGTTACAATTACATTATGATTAATTACTCAATTTTTTTTTTTTTTATAAAAAATAGTTTTATTTTTTATATTTAAAGAAAACACACAACAAATAAATTTTCTTGATAAAGTTCAATAAAATAAATTATATCAGCTTATGCTAGTGATCACAAACTTATTTTGATGTGTGTACTTAGTAAATTAAACCTGAAGAACCTACTTCCCTATTTCTAGGTATTGGCGTTGTAAAGTAGGTAGTTATAGGTACACACGGAAATTTCCAGTTCATGCTGATCTCGTATTTTAAGGATTTCAGTACGATGCGAGGTCTGCTTATACTGGAAATTAGTAGCTTTATATGTAGCCGTGTGTACCCGCTATCATTTGGTATTCTATGATTGCAAGCTGTTCCGCAAAGTATTGTGTAACTTATAGGTTAGTATGTCCCTAGCGGTGATTTCATACGAATTGTTTGCACATATGCACCAAGACTATACGAGTATCTACGTTGAGAATTGATTAACTATCTAATTACGTGTAAGTGAAAAATGGTATTCACAGACCCGCAATATTTCTGAACGGTCTATCCAACGATACCCAACAACATGGGATAAACGAGAACATAAATATCATCCCCACTTTACATGCAAGGAAGTACCTACAAATTTTAAGACTGATATTACCCATGCCAAATTACAGCTTTCTAGTACTGAGAGTCTCTGAGCTGAGCCGCGGACCGACAGACAGACGGACATAGTGAAACTATAGCGGTTCCTTGTTGACTATGAAACCCTTAAAATGAAATGTTCTTCGCTGGTAAGCGCATCTTCAGACGGGCTGGATAGACTTGGCAAATTTTTATTTTAAAATGTTCATTAAAAAAATTATAATCCGGATCAGGTTTTAACGGAAAGAAAAATTTGAAAAGTTGCCGAGAAAAATGGAAAAATTGGGAAAACTAAAAGTGCATTTTCTATAGGTCATCATTCATCATTACAGCCGAAAGACGTCCACTGCTGGACATAGGCCTCCCCCAATTAGGGGGGTTTGCCATAATCGCCACGCTTGGCAGGCGGGTTGGCGATCACAGTATGGTGTTAAACAATGCAGAGAGAACGCTGCTGCCCATTCTCTAGAAATTCCCTTAGTCGCCTTTTACGACACCCACGGGAGGAAATTGGGTGGTGCTAATATTTACGTCCGGCATCACACGATACACTGGGTTTGGCATACTGGAGATAGAGAAACTATGGTTTTAACGTCCCAATAATCTATCAGAGATTAAGGAGCCGTGCTAAGGTAGCCCGCGGATCCCATCAACAGAACTGGATTTTGAAAAAAATGGGACCAATCTGGAAGTACCTATCTCCTTTCAAATAAAAAAAGAATTTTCTAAATCGGTTCATAAACGACGGAGATCTGAGGAAACAAACATTAAAAAAAAACAACCGAATTTAGAAGCTCCTCCTCTTTGTGAAGTCGGTTAAAAAAAGCAAACTTTATAAATCTTATCTTATCTATCTAAATAAAAATCAATTGCAGTGCGTATGTCTCGCAAAAACTCGAAAGTGGCCCGACCGAATGTGATGATACTTTGGTAAGTTGTTGTGTGCTCACCAGAGGTTTTTATCAAAAAGGCATTTTAGCTGAAATAATACTTGTAATGTTTCACGTAAGTAATCCATCAGGTACAGTCACACGTTCGTCTGGCTAATCGATACTAATTTAATTAGAGACAAATATTTGTAATCAGCTTTAGGTGTTGTGCCAAAAAATGTTAAATAACGTTTACATTTGTTCTTTTATATGTTTGTTCAAAACTACTATGCTAGACCAGAAATTGTCCCAGAAGTTCGATTATTAAGTGGGTTATGCTTATATTTAGTTTACTGTAATTGCTTACATGTGTGAGTCACGGTCTAAGATTGTACTATTCTACATGTTATTGATATGAGAAAAGAAAACTACGCACTCTTCACTGTAAAAATGTTTTACTTATACATAACCAAACTTTCATCAACATGTAACACAAAAAAGTGACCACGTAACTTTATGCAACATTTAACCAAAGTCAAAGTCAAAGTCAAGTCATTAATTTCAAATAGGCACGAAGATGCACTTTTGAACGTCAAAAATTACATGAATAGTTAATTGATTCTAGTTGCGCCTTCCAAAAGGTAGTTATGTATGGAGAAGAATGGGCAAGAAACTCCATACTTACTCTTTTAAAATGTTAACAATAGTTTGTATACATTAATTAATAATTATAGGTGAAGACGATGTACCTAGAATAAAAATAAGTACAGACGCCAGCACATCAAGCTACTACAATCTGTCAAAATTCTTTAATAGATTTTCAACTTAATCACTAGAGGATAAGGTTCAAGGTTGATTGCGAAAATTTGACAGTTTCGGGTAGCTTGACCTGCTGGCGTCTGTACCTAGAATAAAAATACAAATTACTTACCCAATTGGTAAAAAGAGTGACAAGTGAAGTAATGACAGAAAAATTTATAAATGCGATAGGTACATGGTGAAACCAAAAGGCTGTTTTGTATTTTATAGACAAATCACTTTTATTAAATCAAGTTAACTTTTATAAAGTCTTGTCAAACCTTGATTATTCCTGAAATAGCCGAAGTAGTTAGGCTAAATATTTCTTTCAGTGTTGGACACATTGATAGGCCTCGACACATTAATGTAGGTGGGTAAAAGTAGGCTTCGTCTATCAAAACAATATAATTTCTGTCTCCATACTTTATTAGCCAATGTGATAACATTCCCATCGTCTATCAAAACAATAGTTATTTGTTATGCAAACCGCCCTGCAAAGTTGTTTTCTGGCGCAAGTACTTGTATTGATACTGAGACGCAGAATAACTTTGCTGTCGAGCGAACCACACAACTTTTCACCTCACTACACCGAGGAAAATGATAGACGCAGGAAAAACAGCTTAAGAGGGCAATCACCGGTCCACTAGCAAAAAAATATTATCTCTGTCTTGTAGATATTTAAAAAATGTGATTTTTACAAGATCTCCATAAGGCCACGCCGCGCCGGCGCCATCTAGTGTTTCATTTACAGACTAACTAACCCTCACTTCGCTCGGCACACCAAGTGATTTACGTACTTACCGTTAATACAGAGAGAACTAGGACTGTATATTTCATGAGTACATAAATAGATGTCGCTTCTATCGTCAAAAATTTAAATGAAATGCACTATGAAGTTGTTAACAAAAATATTAGCCTAGCCTTATCAGCAAATATTTTGCTAGTTATGATAATAATGGGTTTATTTTTAGCATTGTAGGTTTATTTTGTTTTGTAATACAAATGACGGGCGCTTTTTATCTCGATGCGATGGCCTCCTCCTACTAGTCTGTTCGTTATGGTACGTTGAACCACGTAATATACCTGATTACTCAGCAGTCAGACTCAGCATCTATCATACCACTCATTCATACTAACGTAAATAATGATGACGTTCTATGCCACGTCACAGTTTAAAATAAATATTGCATAGTGAAAATTGTGAGTCGTTTCTCGTAACCGCGCTGCGTGTAGAGTTTAACAAATCATAAACAGGTACAGCTAGGTAGCCTATACAAAGAAATACATATAATTATCACTTCTACTCTGTTAAGGTTTATTTTTAAATGAAGTAATTGTGATTCTAGATAATAGTAATTTGGGTTCACACAGGAATAGATCAAGAACTTTCGAGATATATTTTTTTTTTTTTTATCTGAAAGTCACTTTGTACAGCATAGTAATCATTCATCATCATCCCACACAGCTTTCTACAAGATCGATATAAACGCTGCGACCACGCCACGTTAACTCACCGAAATAATATGTACAATCGTAGTGGAAATCTTCGAGATTAGTTTCTACTCGAGCAACGCTTAAACAGCGTCACAAATAAGAACACACTAGCGACTTTACGAATGTCTACGCCTCGCCTACGTGACATAGCCGCTACGGCTATAAGAGCCTACGCAGCCCCTACGCGACGTAGCCGCGCAGGGTCTACGATAGCCTACGCGGCCCCTACGCGACATAGCCGCTGGCTCTACGGTAGCCTACGTGGCGTAGCAGCAGCGTCTACGAGAACCTATGCGACGTAGACGCTGCGACTACGCAGCGTAGGCGTTCGTAGATACTCGGGTGGGACCCACTTTTATTTGTGTTTGCTAGCATGTCGAATTTAAATTGACATTAGCATCCAAACAAAAAGTGTAATATTTCGTAATAGCTCTTGAGTGTGAAAATGAATTCTGATGGTGTTATCTCGTCGTCTTGATCTATTTATTCATAAATAATCAGGGGATCAAGTTAGTTTAGTTTCTTGTAATTTGCATTAAAAAAAGATGACCCTTCTATATGTCGTCGATGGTTTCTGTGGTCTAGAAAATTAGCACTTAGCTAATAAACTTAACAATTACACTACATAGTACTGAGACAGGAAAATTTCGCGCCATTGCATGTCACAACTACAATAGAATGATTCGCTGTATTGTAAGTCAATCAGTCAGTCAGATCCTGGCCACATCAAGGTCGCACCTCGGTCATTCGTTGTACACTAATAAAATAATATAATACAACAGTCCAGTGACGTCATAAAGCCGTTAGCTCGTGGAGGCGACCTGGGACTGTGAGTTTGATTAGTTTTATATAGTTGATGACATCAGTTTATTGGTCGTATACCAAGTCGAGAGATGTCATGATGTCTTTACTGAGAATTTCGAAATTAGTATACAATAGAAACTACTGAAGAGATGAATATGAATTGCAGATATGAGTGCATATCTTTTCTTGCAAATATAATTGACAATCATATTCTACTATCTCTACAAAACAGGGATTGTAATGCTTGCAGTAGTTTTCCTTCATTATTAGATCCATTTGCATCTGTCTAGTAATTTCAGAGCTGTTCATAATGGTTGGTTGTTATATTGCAAGGACAGCTAATTCCATTGATTTCCATTTATTGACGGCACAGAACTGACAAATACAATAATACTTTTTTCTAGTAATTAGTCTAACAGATACATATTATAATTATGTGAATGAAAATAAATATTATGCTGATGCTATACAAATAAATAATGTTGAAGTGTCTGTTTTTTACTAAGCTTTTAAATAAATGCATATCGTCGTTGCGACTTTAAGATCACTTAAGGCTCGTACAGACTCGTGCGATATCGCGGGCGCGAAGCGACACTAGTAGCACAATTTCTTTGTCGGTGCCTGTCGCGACCGCGATATCGCTCGAGTCTGTACGAGCCTTTATGAGTAAAATTCAACTTTATGAGAAAATCGATATTTAAAGCACCAACATTGTATTAAAACTCATATAAAAAGTACACTTTGTGATGTCTCCGGGGACACATGTCGCTCGACAAATGTTCCTAGTGGGGACGAGGCTTTAAAGTCGAAAAGACGACATGAAAGATAGACATACGGTAGTTAAAACAACTTTTTTTTTTTAAATCTATCTTTTTGTTCCAGCTTATTTCCGAAATGGCTGGACCGATTTCAACGGGATTTTTACCGTCATATAGCTGATGTTATAAGGAATAATTAAGACTTAATTTTATTTTAGAAAAAGCAACGCTAGCGAAGCTGCGGTCAGCACTAGTTATTACTAAAAAAACAACCTGGATCGATATTCTCCTTTTGAAATATGATTAGACATTTAAATAAACCTTTTTTACAGTCCGTTCAACCGATTTTGACTTCTATTGCGTTGGTGGCATGACAAATGGTAGCTGCAGTAATCAGTTGGTATTGTTACCACTTTTTGCTTTTGATGCTATCCTTATGCCTACGGAATAGAAGTCAAAATCGGTTGAATGGGCTGTAAAAAAAGTTTATTAAAATGTCAAATCCTATTTCAAATGAAGTATAAGTCATATTGGTCCACCACGTTTTGTTTTATGGACGGTCAGATCGGTCACCGATATTCGCTCGTTTGTTTAGTAATAAGTATATAAATAAATCGCTGTTGATTCATTTTTGTTGTTGTTTTTCTAAATTATGTTATCGATGATTTTGGTGCACGGTAAAACTGTTATGAGTTTGTTTGCACCAAATTATTATAATGTATAAAAATGTAAGTGTGCGATTGAATGAAAATAGGAAGTGCTACTGCTGAGAATGAGTCCTGGGTTCGATTCCCAGGTCGGAAAAGTGTTAGCGGATTTTTCTACCAGGAATTTCTCAGTTACAGCCTGGAGTCTTGGATTTGTGCCCGGTTAATGGCAATAGGCTCGCCTTCTATTACATGGTACAGTGGCCAGCATATCAAGCTACACAAAAGTGTCAAATTTCTCCAAACGATTTTAAACTTTAAAATGTTAATGGTTAAGTTCAAAATCGAACGAGAAAATTTGACAGATAGTGGTAACTTGATGTGCTGGCCACCGTAGCTAATTGAACAACTGACCTAATGTATTTAATGGTACACTTCTACCTAACCCTTCGGTTATACTAAGCGTGATGTTATTATAATGCATCACGCTAATAATTAGGCAAACTTTTTTCATTAGGGGCCAGAAAAGCGTAGAGAATTCAGGGGTCCAGAATAAAAAAAATTGGTTGTCTGTGAAGTTGGTTTACGAACGATTGTTTAACGTAACAACGTCATAACAAAACATTGATGCGGCGCAAGCGTACAATAAGCGTAACGGGACAATGAGCGTAATGGGACAATGAGCGTAACGGGACAATGAGCGTAACGGGACATTTTCGTGCATGCAGCCGGCGTTCATCGATTTATTAGACGTTATCACGTCAAAAAATGCATTTTGTTTTAAGTTGCAATTTATCGTAAGAATCTTCGAAAGCTAAAATGCTTTCACACACCGTGAAAATAAATCGTTGAACGCAACAGCGCAATTTTGACGTGATAACGTCCAATAAACTGATGAATGCCGGCTGCATGCACGAAAAAGGTTGACTTATTGTCCCGTTACGCTCATTGTCCCGTTACGTTCATTGTCCCGTTACGCTCATTGTACGCTTGCGCCGCATCAATGTTTTGTTATGACGTTGTCACGTTAAACTATCGTCCGTAAACCAAGTTTACAGACAAGCAATTTTTTTTATCTTACAGTAAATTCGAATGTTTTTCGAAAAGTTCACAACAACTTTAAACCTACACGAACGTCAAAACATAATTTCTGAGAGCAATACAGTCTAATGTCAAAATTACTTCGGGCCGGAATGAACCCGCGGGCCGTATTTTGCCTATCGCTAGTCTAATAGCTATGGTCACCTCTCCATCTACTAAGTATTGTGATATGGTAGTGATTAAGATAATTGCTCGTTTATTACGGCAGTCATTAGACATTTTGGGGGCCAAATATTTAGCAAAGGAGCAATAAGTCTAAAACTAAAATCCAGAATAACAATGTTGCAATCAAAAACGTTTTATTTATAATCGGCTGCATGTTCCCAAACTTAAAATAATGATACTTAATTCAGAACCTATGGTTTTGCTCACATCCCAGTGCACCTACTTTAGCTCCCTTCCAAATGGTTGAGCTGAATGGTGCTAATCCATGCGTTATGTTCGTGAACGGGCGCTGTCAGTTGGGACTACTTGGGACTGGTCATCTCTTAGCTGCCACTACTTATTAATGTTTTTTTTTTGACGTGACAACGTCTAGTAAATCGATAAACGCCGACTGCATGCACGTAAATGTCCCGTTATGCTCATTGTCCCGTTACGCTCATTGTCCCGTTACGCTTATTGTACGCTTGCGCCGCATCAATGTTTTGTTATGAAGTTGTCACGTTAAACTATCGTCCGTATACCAACTTTTTTGTTTCTATTTTTTGTACCTACTCTGGACGCTTTTATTAAAACAAAATATTTTTACATCGTTCTCACATTTAGTTATAAATTCAACATTATAGATGTAACTAATATTTTTGTATTAATTTAATTTAAAAGAGGGTCCATAGAGTTTCTTGCCCGTTCTTCTCCATAGGTACCTACTCGTACTACGCTTAGGAATGGGCATGTAGATTCATTTTTCTTACTGACCGACTCCTTGACAATTCAAAAGTGCCTGTAAATGGGTTAATTGAAATAAATGATTTCAGTTTGAGTTTACGCAGGTAACAGCGCTCAATTTCGTCAAATAAGTAGGTAGTAACAGGCAAACGGATTCGTATTCAGATGTGAGGGAAAATAGTCTATCAAAAATAAAAGTTGACTCAAGATCAGGATGTCTGGAGTTCAAGGTCAAGATTAATTAATTTCATACAATTAATTAGCATTTTAATAGCATTGTTTGTACGATGTTTACAACCGGCTTATGAATCTTAAACATCGAAAATAGAATAATAAATAAAAAATGCGGTAGGTACAGTCGAACAAGCTATTTGTTAGACAGGCAAAAATATTTATCTTTCCACTACATTACCAATTTTCATTTTTATTGTATTCGAAATAAATCTTTAGCTCATGCATGGCATACTTAAGAGGGTGATATAAAAGGATAGATTAGGTACAGTGAGTTACTGCAATTACAGTAGAATCCCGATTATCCGGATCAATTAAAACCAGGGGTATTCCGTATAATCGAAAATCCGGATAACCGATTTCAAAGCAAATCAAATAATATTAAAGTTTTAATAATTTTTTGTTATGTAATGGGAGGGTGTGGAGCTATAACGATAGATAATGAATTACATAATACCTATGTAATTTAAAATTTTGGTTGGAAATAACTTGTTATAGATTTTTGACGTAATGAATCACATCTTTTTCTCGCAGCCAAGTCCCTGATGCGCTTCAGTTGTAACAACTGTATGGGATCCGATTCGTCCTGTCTTTCAAACCACTTAAAAGCAACATCTAGAGCTTCAAAAGCTTCTGCGTGAGATGGTACTTGACATACATCCCCAGTTTCAGTCTCTTCTTCATCTTCTCTCTCGTTACTGTTTAAATCCTCAATGATTTCTTCATCAGTTAATATTTGGAATCCAGGATCTTCACTATCGCAGTTCAGCCACTCCATAATATTCTCTTCATCGCACCCTTCACCAATGCTAAGAATTTTCATTGCTTCGGTTATTTCTTTAAAATCGTCGTGCGGTTTAATTGAAGAATCAGATAGAGTTAATTTTAATAATTTATTCCATGCCCTTTTTAATGTTTGCAATTCCACAGAATTCCACGCTTCTACCAGCATATAACAACAATCTTTTAAATTAATTTCTTTAAAAAACTTTAACAACGTTCCTATTTCACTGTCGTCTTATAAAAGACGACGCAGTAGCTGCTTTCTGTATAAACGTTTTAAAGTTTCAATGACACTTTGGTCCATAGGTTGCAATATCGATGTTACGTTAGGGGGCAAAAACTTAACCGTGCTAACTTAACAAAAATAAAAGACAACCTTTCAGTTGAACGCTATCAAAGAAAATGAAACAATAACAAACACTATCCCGCAAACAAATGAGAGCGGGAGTACACCGTCGGAGGCGGGAATAAACTTGTCGTAACATGTCTCGTTGCGCCGTCAAAACATTTTTAAATTAATAATTAGAGCCGAGACGAATGAGTCCGGATAATCGGATGTTCGGATAATCGATGTTCGGATAATCGGGATTCTACTGTAGCTGACTTAAAAGGTTGATTTTATTTAGAATATGAATCGATAGAATTTTATAATTCTTAATTTTGTTTAAATACCTAAACGAAATTTACCCAAAACTAGAAAATTTTAAAATCGTACGATTTTTTTTGAAAAAAAAAAAAAACCCCAACTATTTGAGCAAATTTCAGTAACTGACTGTACTCAGCACACATTGTTTAAAAGTAGTTACAAGTTAGTTACTTGTGTACCAAATAACTTGTTCGACCGTACCTGTTACTCACAAACAAAAACCTCATCTTTTTAATATTAGTCCCAGAAGTTTCCATACAAAGTCAAATAATTTATTTCAAATAGGCACATATGTATAAAGCACTTTTAAACGTCAAAAATTACAAAAATAGTTAATTGTAATTCTAATTGTTAATTGTAATTGTTAATTCTAATTCTCTTTTCTTCTTCAATCGGTCCCTCATTACTGAGGATCGTGGTCACTGGACCCCTTTAAGCGGACAATCTGCCTCCATCGACTCCGGTCCAACGTTGCCATCACCACCTGCTGAAGTTTGCTTGAGGACGTAGCTTCTTTTACTTGGTCGGACCATCGTGTTGGCGACCGGCCTCGTGCTCTCTTTCCCTCGGTATTGCCAACAATGACCAGCTTTTCAAGGTTGCTATCTCCCTTTCGCATTATGTGGCCGAAATAGGACAAAATACGCTGTAAGCAAACTGTAAACAATCGGGTCTTTATGTCGAGTTGGGAAAGGACAGACACATTTGTGCGTTTGGCTGTCCATGGTATTCGGAGCATCCGCCTCCAGCACCACATTTCGAATGCGTCTATCCTCTGTCTTTCTCTTGCTCGGATCGTCCACGTCTCAACTCCATACATGAAAATCGGGAAAATCGGGATTCTAATTACCCCTTCCAAAAGGTAGTTATGTATGGAGAAGTATGGGCAAGAAACTCTATTCTTACTCTTTTAAAATCTTAACTATAGTTTTATTACATTAATTAATAATTATAGGTTAAGACGATGTACCTAGAATAAAATTACTATACCACGATAGGTAAAAAGAATGAAAAGTGAAGTAAAGACAGACAAATTAATAAATGTGATAGATATTTACAAACATTTTATAGAATTTTCCTAAAAACTTAACATGCTTTTGTATAATAAGTCAGTGTGTGAGTTAAAGTATATTAGTCACAGAAAATAAAATTAATATTATACCTACCTGTATTGAAAACCTGATGCCCACTGAGGTATTTAGGTGACCCGTATGCTTACGTCATACTGCTGAAACCTTGCCCTTTCCATGTTGTGTTCAAATAGTAATGGTCGTCGCCTCGACTACCTCGTGTTAAGATCTAGGTGAGCCACAAATTATAGACGATAAAAATGGCCATTGGAGCCTTTTTCGTCATTAGTCTCAGCTATGATAAAACCATGACGCCGACCTCTTATTTTGAGTCATTAGATGACTGCTCATGACGTAATTTTGTTGATGATAGAAGCAATAGTCTCACCAACGGTACCCTTTTTAGGATTCCGTACCTCAAAAGAAAAAAGGGAACTCTTATTGGATCACTAGTGTGTCTGTCTGTATGTCCGTCCGTAACAGCCAATTTGCTCCGAATCTACTGGACTGATTAGGTTGAAATTTGGTACACATATGAACTTTTGTGACTCAAACGGACGTGTGACGTAAATAAATGACTTTTGAATATACGGCTCACTTTTTGGGGGGCAAAATAGAAAAAAAAAGACATGAAATAAAAGGGCTTTTTTGGTGGTAGGGCTTGTTCTAAGTCCGCCTGGCTAGCTACCACCATCTTATCTAAGTCTGTCGCCAAAACAACAATGTTAACAGCATTTGTATTGTTTCGGCAGTTAGAGGTAAGATAGCCAGTTCCTCTGTGGTTGAGGATTCCGGGTGAAGCTCGCTTCCATCTTCTTCTTTAAGACACTTACCATCAGGTGAGACGAAGGCGAAGAACTTCCCCGTTGCAAGTAAAAAAGGGCTTATTGGAATGATTTCAGATATAGTATATATATTTTTTTTTTTAATAATTTTAGATTAAATGCTTTTTAAGTTATTTGAGAAAATATATGAAAATTGATCATTCACAATAGTTATTTACAATAGATATAGAAACCCATTAAGAAGTCTCTATCTTAAAGTAACATGGTATATCTCTTAGTATTGTGGGTACAAATTTAATTTACACCAAACGAGCAGATACACAACACTCTGTCAAATTCGTTTTTGTTTAAACAAGGATCTCTATCCTTGTTTAAACATTCATTCGTTGATCTATCCGTACTATTTAAAATGTCATGAATATCAGGAATAGAATGCACTTCTTTTGTTCATGTTCGTTTGGTCTAAATCCACCTTTAGGTTGGTTATTGTGGTTTTAGGCCAGACTTTATTTATTAAATTTTTGACGTTTAAACATCACTTGACTATAATCAACGTTTATAAATAAATCCCATAGTGCACAAATGTCATAGATATTACCGCCTTTCTGGGCTTGTGAAATCTGTTCACAATACCATACACTTTTCCAGTTGAATTCTAACTATCAGAACCACGATTAAATCCTTCAAATTTTGATATCCCATCGGATGCTTGTGTGCATTTTATTAATGCGTAGGTATACCTAACTCTACGCACTTATAAATCTAAAAGCTGGTAAGTACAAACGTAAGGTCATGTTCTAATGTTCTAGACTATTCCACAATGTCTAACATTACATCGACCGGCTCGAACAGCATAAAATAAAAATATCAGACGATAATATACGCAACTACCAAAATAGCTAATAAAAAATACAATTACGCATGGAAATACTCGTAACCGTAAGTATCATCGGGTCAAGTAGACATAACAAGTATCATAATGTTTGTAAGTAGATGATTCATAAATAATCAGACAGTTTAAATACCAATTGTATGATACATGACTGATTAAAGAACTGAGTCTGTGGTCTTCGTGTGGTCTTCGAGCAACTGATTAACTACCAACTGGAAAATTTCTCGAATATACATATTATAAATATACTTGCAAGTTGCAACCGGCGTGCGTGTAGGTATGCCCCAGATGTATGAACGTAAAAGAGGTAAAAGGATTATGTATGGATCGTAGCAAGTGGCGTCCTGGAAGTTTTTGCCTACCCTGTGAAGAAGTTTATTCATGTACAGACGCCAGCACATCAAGCTACTACAATCTGTCAAATTTCTTTAATAGATTTTGAACTTTATCACTACAGTATAAGGTTCAAGGTTGATTGCGAAAATTTGACAGTTTCGGGTAGGTTGACCTGCTGGCGTCTGTATGTAAAATATCTATACTCCATTTACTATAGCATTAGACAAATAACGACTAAATAACAACAGGGCCTCGAGTCTGCTATTACAATAGTAGCAAATCTGTCAAAAACTCACAATGAAGAGACCATTCTGCCACTATTGTAATAGCAGACTTGAGGCCCAGTTATTGTGTAATATTGTTGAAATTACTGCACTTTAGAGTTATTTTGTTAATATAAATGGTAAATAGATTACAGTGCTTTGTATTTATCGTGAAATAACGGAGTTTATTAAATGTTTACATCGAAATAACGAAAGGGTGAGAACAGTTATTTGTCTAATGTTATAATAAATGGAGTATAGGTATGCCGAATCCGAGGAAAACTAAAGTATGCCTGAAATGAATTTAAATGTTCGCATTTAAATTCGTTTCAGGCATACTTTAGTTTTTCACGAGTTGACAAAAAGCGTGTAGTGGAATTTGGTGTATTTTTATTTGTAAGTATTTGAATGTGCATCAGTCTCGGTCACAACTGCGCAGCCATTATGTGACTAACCTTGACCACCAAAACAAAGGCCCGCGAAGGTCGTCTATTGTTTTATTTATGCAATACTCGTACCTTGTCATTATAACAACTGAGATATTCTTTATAAATTATCCTGCTTACTGGCATCGTAAGTTCGTTAAAACGACTCCGTTTTGCGAACGCGAACACACCGAAACTACTGAGTCAAAGCGTAACAACAGCTTTGCTACGTATAAAAAACGTAAGAAGTGCAGTAAAAATAGTATAGAAGAAATTATACTTAAAACTTTAATGAGAGAACTTTATTTTAAAAGTATAGTATGACATCATCTAGAGTTACGTCGCGTCGGTGTCGAGGCCACAAGACGTGGCACCAACTTCGCTCCGCAGGCCCCAGTTTGAAATAGCGCTCGCGGTGAACACCACGTACGTTACAAATTCAGTGAGAAAATAATCAAGTACTTCATAAATCATGGCGAATATAATGGGTGAGTAAACTACCTTTACCTAATGATTAGTTTTAATTTTACCGGAAAATTTGGCGTCTTATTTCCATCGTTTTTTCGCTTCGTTGACACCGGCTGCCGACTGAATCCTAAGTTCTCGAACATCTTACTGTAGGTAGGTAGTATACATTTCAAAGGATATTTCTAGTTTCACATATTTATTAATCTAGTGTTGTTTTTTGAGAAGCCGGTGCCGCAAATACCGGACCGGCATTTTCTTGGCACAAGGCCAACAACGGGCGTGGTGATGCGGAATAGAAAATTGGTTGGAAACAATCAATACAACAAACATTCTAACCGGCTAACACAAAAATACCTAATCATTTATTTATGACAAGAACCATTCAGCTGCAATATGTGGTAATGTAGTTATATTTAATTACAGATGTAGGTACCTATTTTTTTTAACAAGAATGTCGGGCTTAGTAATCTCCCACAATTAACTGGTTTTTTATTTGTTATGTTTGCTAGGTCACATTGTTTGATAGGACTTAGTAAACGGTGTAGTGTATGAGATCATCTTCAATTCCGTCACCATCGAAGGTTACCTTACTGGTTCTAGGTGCGAGTTGTGAGCCTGTTTATGATTTGTTTTCTTACATACAAATATATAGGTAATCGTTGAAATATATGGCGAATATGCTAATGAAAACCTAAATGAGTCAATATGTCGCACGAATGATGTATACGTAGGTACACCAAGGTGAACTCTACCTACATGCATTTGTTTTTTCATGTATTTTCCCTATTCCGTTTAATTCCTGAAGGACTGACAAGTCTGAAAATAAGAATATCATCTATTATGTACCGCCTCGTCCACAAAATGCAGGCATGCACTCAAAGTGTCTTAGGTCAGAATGTTAGATTGGTCTAATTGACCTAATATATCTCTGCATACCGCTAAAATGTGTATGCGTAATGCCGATCTGACGACTGGTGACTCCACTGATAAAGTTCTAACATTGTTTCAAACCACGAAACGTAAACACAGTGTCAGTCATAATTTATCACCTTTGCGCTAATCTATGAAAAATAAACAATTTTAAACGACAGAATAGCTGGCTAGGTACCTACAGGAGTTCAATAATCACGGTGTGTAATCAGCGAGCGAATAAGCTGTTGATTACTAATTACCATCCAAAGTCGTGTCTATACCTACTAGATTTTAAACACTATATATACCTTGTACCTATAGGTACTGTTGGGTGACCCCCAACTATTTACACCTACCAACATAGTTAGTTTCCCGTTACAATGAAGAGGAAAGCTTTTAGTATATTATGACTTCCTCCAATCATTTGCTTCGCACTTGCTTGTAAACACACGAATTGGAATAATTTTCAAATGGTCAGGGTGTGGCCAAATACCGGCTCCAACCAACATAGATATTATAACGTTGGATATCATAAATTACATTTTAGTGAAGCAACTATCTAATATAATAGACTGCTATAGCTGTAGTAGCACGTCTGAGCATGAAAAAAACAAAAAAAAATGAAAAAAATAAATCTCAATTAGTAGAGATTGCGATCTAACCAAATACCCTCACAAACATTGACGAAAACAAAACAAAAAGTTAACAGTAGTAATTGAATTGTTTTAAAAGCTCACTGTACAAACATACTATACAAGCTGACTCAATTCGCAGATAAACTCAGCTACAGATAGGTTGAGGTTGAAACAGAATTGATTTGATAGGATGACATCATCGTGGACTACTTTCATAATACGCGACGCGACAGAGTCCCACAGCGCAGGCGCCATGGACGTGTTTTTACCGAACGGCTTAAAAACGAGCTCTATACAGGCAGCAATGAAAAGCTTCCACTACGGCTATGACATAATCTTAATCAAGTTATGAATTCGTGGGCGCCGACACTGCCGACTGCCGGTACACCTAGCCGGCATACTCGCATACCAATACACCGGCCTATATTTAGAGTCCAGTAAAGAGACATGCTTCGAATGGAAGGCAATGGCCGTATATCGTTAGACTAAATAGGAATCGAGGAAAGCACTAAGAAGTGTTTACAGAATTTAAAATAGCTTTCATGCCATCGACCCTGCCTTTGGAATTCAAGGATCCAGTTCGAAGCAAAAATATATTTGTAGCTATTATACTTTAGTAGATTTTATTTAATAATACCAGTACCTTAAGAATTTTAGACGCTATTATTGATCGAAGTTTAGACCAGACAGTAACACTGTTTATTTCTGCAACTCAAGCAAAATCTAAACATGTTTGTACATTTTAGGATGCAAAGGTTTTAGTAAAATGTATACAGGACAGGTTTTTATTTAAACGAGATAAGAAATTGTAAAGTGGTTTGCACTTTTATTAGGTAATACTCATTCAAGTTATTGTTGTTTACAGATTTATCTACCGAGGACAAACTCGAATACCACTTCTTCCCGGTATCGAGCGGCTCCGTACAGTTCAAAGTCAGGACTCCAAATGATGCACACATTGCCCTTACAATGGGACCCCAAGAGAGCGATCCTATGATTGAGGTGGGTATCTAATAGATAACATTCATCAGAGTAATTTAGTAGTAGTAATCAAGCACCTAATCGTTTCCTAATTAATTGCCAGATCTTCCTTGGAGGCTGGGGCAACACAAAGAGTGTAATCAGGAGGAACAGAACTAAACCCGACAAAGTTGAAATCGAAACCCCTAACATTTTGAACGGCGGTGAATTCCGTGGTTTCTGGGTTCGTTGGGACAGCGGTATCATCTCAGTGGGACGTGAGGGCGAAGCTATTCCCTTCCTCTCTTGGGCAGATCCCGAGCCTTTCCCTATTGCCTTCGTCGGAGTGTGTACCGGATGGGGTGCGACCGGCACTTGGAAGATTGAAGGTAAATTCTCTTTAAATCACCGCTTCAAATCGACATCACATAAAATGTACCCAACAATTTAAAATTGTGCCCTTTATCGGTACAGATGGGGCTGAATTCGATACTCCGGACCAGTTAGCGTATAAATTTGGACCCGTCCTGGCGGGTTCCCTGAAATTTGAATATCGCGGTCCCCACAACTGCCATGTAGCCCTGACGCCAGCCCCCGCTGAAGTGGACCCTATGTACGAAATTTTGCTCGGTGGTTGGGAGAACACCAAGTCGGTTATTAGATACTGCAGGCAAAAGCCAGATAAGGTAGGATAGAATGTCGTGATCGTCGTTGTGTTATTTGTTGGAATTTTCGTTAAAAATTCACTGTTGACCCTTAGGTTGAGGTACCGACTCCAGGGATTATGAATCCTAACGAGTTCAGGCAATTTTTGATCGAATGGAGGAGCGGCAGAGTGATGGTTCGCGACGGCGAGTCGGGCATGGTTATCATGGAGTGGTCGGACCCCGCGCCATTCGGTATAACGCACTTCGGTGTGCGCACTGGTTGGGGAGCTCGCGGACAGTGGCGTATCACTCACTTCAACAATCCCGGCGCACAGCCTCGTTGAGTTATTTTTTACTAGAAAATGCTTGGATGTTAATTGCTAACTTCTAATCCGCATGAAATGCGTATTATTTCTAAATGTTTTAGTCGATAGATCAACAATTTTTTTATCGTTATCAACACCACCGTTAGACTAACAATAAATATTGTGTTCTAAAGAAAATTACGTGTGTTTGCGGAATCCTGACGTATGGTAACTTTGTAACTTGAAGTCTGCATCTGGATGTTTCCAATTGGTATTTGGTACGTTGGGTACATTTTGTGGCTAAGCTTTTCTATATATTTTTTTCTTTTTACACAACTATTCTTTCTGTATACCTACATTGACTATCTTTTCGAGAACTATTAGTTTAGGTATTTGACTACATAAACATTATCTACCCACTGTTTTACCAGCCTTCACTTTGACAGTGGGTAGGAGTTTGATATGTTTTTAGTCCTGCAGATACCTAAACATATCGAATAGAGACAACTCTTTATTAAAACACAAAATTGCTAACTCAACGTGCATGTCATGTTCACCGAGTTTTCAATGCACTGACTTAGCAATATTTAGGCTAAGTCAGTGCATTCATGCATTGATAACTGATACTGACTCTAATAACCTACATAGTTTTACTTACATATATATCTGGTGATAGTGGCACTAAAGTTATCGATGTTAACATCCGTCTTGGTGTAAGTAAGGTAATAAAATATAATTGTACCATTGAAGTGACTGTAAAATTGTTCACAGGGTACCTTTTCATTTAATTGCGTGATAATTGCCTGCTGCCTGCTATCGATAAACTGTCAGAACGCCAAAACATGTATAATATTTATTTTTTATGCATATTCTGCTTATCCATCCACGTTTTGCGAATGGTAGTTTTTATCATAATTTAATATATAATTTTGTAGTTGCTCCTTCGGCGCCCGTGGCTGCACCTCTGTACGCCGCGCCGCCCGGCTACCCTGGTGTCATGCCCGGATTCAATGCGCCTCCCCAAGTGACGGCTGGTCCCGGTAACTGGGTAGACGCCAGAGCTGGACAGATCCCTCCTGGGGCCGTCGTCGGTGGACAGGACTGCAATGGCGAGCCCCTGTACGTCGCCAGGGCACAGCATGAGGGCGCTGTCATTCCCGGAAAACTTTGCGCTTCGCACGGATGCGCCTTCGTACCGTGGGGTGGTCAGGAGCACGGCAAACCTGAATACCAGGTTAGTTTCATGAATATTACATTCAAAGTCCATTTACCTTTATCTTCAACTACATAACAACTATGTATGAACTTTGGAAGTAACTCTTGAATTTGCACTTCGAGAAGTGGAACAAAGGGGAGTGCCCTTTGTTGCATAAATGTTAACCGACGACAGTAATTTGATGCGCATGACCTTATGCTACGACCACGATCAAAAGATCGTGAATTTAAGTTTACAAATTTTAATCTTAACATTTCCCTACTCCTAGGTGCTGGTCGGAGGCCCCAACAACTGGGTGCGCACAAATGGCTCGAACGTGCCTCCTGGAGCGTTCCCCGGCGGTCAGACCGAGGACGGTGAGCCCCTGTACGTGGGCCGCGTCAACCACGAGGGCAGCTTGACCACCGGCAAGGTTCAGCAGTCGCATGGCGTCTGCTACATCTCCTTCGCTGGGCAGGAGCTCGGCTTCCCCGACTACGAAGTCCTCATGCCCTAAATAAAAATCGGAAATTGTTAATGTATCTCAGGATTTGTGCGTACATACGTGTAACTTAGGAAAACTGCTTCCACAATTAAATAAGTAATTAAATGGTGCATTTAAGTACCTAGATACATAAAGTCTTGTCACGCTGTGCCTGTTCGTACGTATGTTAATTGTTTTAATGCACTGCATAATATTATACTTAGTGTCTGGTGTTGAATGATATGTACCACGACATCAATATGTAATATTTTTGTTAAATTATTATTAAATATTTACCTATTTATTTAACGTGTTTCCTTATTCCAACTCTAAATTACAGTGCACAATAACTGACAGTGGTTTTGGTAGTCGGGCACAATGTCGCAATCAGAATACTGGACGGACCAAAGTTAGATACAATTATAGACCTAGAACTTGGTGTGTTTGAATGTATTGGAAAAGAGTATGCATTGCCTGCAAACCCTACTTACCTATATATATAAAATTCAAAGTCCTGACTGACTGACTGATATATCAACGCACAGCCCAAACCGCTGGGTCTAGAGATTCCAAATTTGGCATGAACGTTCCTTATGAGGTCTAGGGGTGCACTAAGAAAGGATTTTTGGAAATTCCACCCCTAAGGGGATAAAATAGGGGATGAAAGTTTGTATGAAAGTCCGTCAGTATTGAAGTTAAGATCTTGAAATTTTGTATTTAGGCTGTCAGGCGTGTCTCAGCGTTTTTGATAATTTCACCCCTGAAGGGTTAAAAAGGTGGATGAAGTTGTAAGTCCTTAATTTTCGAAGAAAAATCACTAAATTTACTATCTAGGCTTATGGTTGGAAGCTAACGCAACGGTGTTGTTAGAATTTCAACCCTTAAGGGGATGAATAGTTTTTAATTAAAGTTCTTTATTTTTTAAGTTAATATCACTAATATTTCGGCTTATGGCTGGAAACTAACACAACGTAAATCGTTGCTTTTTTTTTTTTAATTTCAACCCACAACTGTCTGAAAAGGGGGATGAAGTTTTGTATTGAAGTTGTTCATTCGCAAAATTTTGTATTTAAGTAAAAAAACGCGGGCAAAAGCAGTAAATTATATACGGTGGCCAGCACATCAAGATACCACAAACTGTAAAATTTTCTCGTTCGATTTTGAACTTAATCATCAACATTTTAAACTTTCAAATCGTTTGGAGTTCGACAGTTTCGTATAGCATGATGTACTGGCCACTGTACAAGAATACTGAATCCATATTTTATAAATATACAGTTACACATAATATGGTTAAGTATAAACCAATATATTTTTCATCATTACAGTCTCACCGGTCATATTGGAATCGGTATCCCGAAAAACTTTTCATGAAAGATTTCACTGGCTTCCAGTGGTCGATGGCAAATTGCCTCCAGATGCAATGATTGGTGGGTTTGAAAATGAACATATTTACATAGCGAGAGCTTACCATAACAATTCGCTGTGTCCAGGGAAATATTTGAAATCAGCGGGTAAGGCATTCGTCCCATGGGGAGGCAGAGAACATTGCAAAAATGAGTTTGAGGTAAAAGAATTGCATTTTATTTTTCCTTAATGGTGTATACCGTAACAGTTTTTTTTTAAGACCTCTTTTGTTTTTCTCAAAAACCAGGGGCCATATTATAACGTTTTAATGCCATTATTATTCCAGACCGAAAAAGGAATGGTGCTAGCGGTCATGTATAGCTCCATCTCTCTCTTGCACTGGAATCATGATGGCATTAAAACCAACCCACCTACGAGTATCCTTTGATTTGGGCACTCAGGCTCGCACAATACAAGGTGGCAGGGAGATACGCGACGCGCATCATGCTACCGTGGATTCAGTACATAATTCTGGACCCCGTGTGTTGAATTCGCCGATTATTTAAAAAAAACCGGCCAGGTGCGTGTCGGACCACGCACAATGAAGGGTTTCGTACCTACTTGTAAAGAATTTATCCTAAGAACAAACTTAACATTGTAGTTGGTAAACATAATCTCCCATACATTTCAACTGCAAATGTAAGTTTGTACGCACAATATCGAGAGATTTATCATGTTACTTTAAGACCATAGATTTTTTATTTATTTTCCTGTAATCTATAAGTATCGAACTATTTTCTGTATTAAAAAAAAAAATTGATTCAGTAGTTTCGGAGATAAGGGGGGATTGGTAAATTTTCGTCTATTTTCACTTATAATAAAAAAATATATTTTTTTAATTTTTTTTTTTAAATATGAGACCCTCATTGTAAGCCCTTTTATTTGATATATCACACGTTACAGTTTGCAAAACTTTTTTTTTTATTTTCTTTTTTGCCCCCCCCCCCCCAAAACTGACCTCAATATTCTAAATTCATTTATTTACGGTTCACGTCCGTGTTAGGGTCACTCAAATTGATATGTATACCAAATTTCAACTGATTCGATCCATTACATTCGGAGCAAATTGGCTGTGACAGAGGGTCAGACAGACAGACACACGACTGATCCTATAAGGGTTCCGTTTTTTCCTTTTGAGGTACGGAACCCTAAAAAACGCATGGGTATCTAGAATGATGTAGGTACTGAATCCATGGTAACAGGTTGTCCGTCGATGTCCTTGCCACCCTGTATTGAGCGAGTCCGTGCCCAAATCAAAGGAAAGGTAGTTACCTACCAACCTGGGCCTCAAGTCTGCTATTACAATAGTGTCAGAATGGTCTATCATTGATTTCATAATTGTTGATTTTGACAAGTTTGGTAATCTACTAATATAATGGCGTCATTATGACTTTTCAATGGTCAGCCACTGACACTCCATTAAAAGAATTGGTAATCTCGTACATAATAATGACAAATGAAACTTCCTACTAAACTTCCAACTTCCTACTACTTCAGATTGCTTATAACACTAATAAATAATATGTAAAAATATATATAAATTAAATCTGGCATGAATAAATGTTCAAAATGCCATTGTAATACAATTCTATTACGAGACCATTGACCGACCAATAATCGACCATTATGAATTTAGCAGATTACGAAATTTTAGCAAAATGACAATGGGATCGTGTTGGAGTGACGAATTTATAAAAATAGCAGACTTGGGCCCCTGGTGTTACATTATTTCACAAATCCCTTTACAAAAGTTATGATAAGATTATTTGAGACACCAATAATGTCTTAATTTATTTTCAGATATTATGTGGTTTTAATGCTAAATGGGTTAAAACAAAGTCCAACTATATACCTCAAAATGCCTTCATCGGTGGAGCTGAAATGAATAACGAACCTTTGTATATAGCGAGAGCTATGTATGACGGCAGACTTATATGTGGGAAAGCCTACGCTCGTTACAATTTGTGCTATTTGCCCTACAAAGGCACAGAGATAGAAATATCTTCGTATGAAATATTAGTTATACCAAACGACGAAATACAACAAGCTTTACCTTTTACTACCTTTCTACCCATTTTTCCCTTCTAGTCAGGGTTTTAAATACCGGTAAATTTTCATTACGTTACCTTGTATACATTAACAAAAATACGATAACTAACGTTAATTTAGCTACGTTGCCGTTCTGTGGGTAATAATCAGGCAGATTCAGGCAACGATTTGATCGGCACGGCATCAGAGAGGCGCGAGAGGGCGGGCTCCCGCCGCGCGCCGCGCCGCACGCCTCAGGCCCCACTACTTACATCTCACCCGTTTAAAATAACGATAAAATTAATAGTCGCATCAGTAACGTTAAATCGGATACCGTTATTTTAATAATAATGTTAACTCTGTCAGAGTTAACAGACCGGCAACGTAGCTAAATTAACGTTAGTTATCGTATTTTTGTTAATGTTAATTAACGTTATATTACTGGTAATGTTATCAAGTAACGTTAAATTTTCGTAACGTTAGTAGGTGTAACATTGAAATTTAACGTTACGTAACGGTTATTATTTTGTTATTTGGTAACGTTAACAAGCCCTGCTTCTAGTGATGGAAAATTGTGTCGAACGTTGCTTTAGAAATACCTGCCAAGTTCTTGTCAGACCACGAACAATGAAGGGTTCCGTAGTTGGCATAAATTTATCCCAAGAACAAAATTAACATTGTAGGTAGTTGAAAAACATGTTCTCCCATACAGAACAAAAAAAAAGAAAAAAATGCAAATGTAAGTTGATCGGCTATTACTCGGTAACTAGTACAGACGCCAGCACATCAAGCTACTACAATCTGTCAAATTTCTTTAATACATTTTCAACTTTATCACTACAATGTAAGGTTCAAGGTTGATTGCGAAAATTTGACAGTTTCGGGTAGCTTGACCTGCTGGCGTCTGTACAATCTATGATAGTATTAGTTGTAAGTAAGTTGTAAATAATTGTAAGATAATTTAGACACTAACACAATGTGGGCCTATGTAATCTGTAAATAAAATGTTTTTTTTTTTTTTTTAATAGTAGGTAAGTACTTAAAGTTATTTTAAATCATTAAAATTAAAAGTTGAACAGGGTTAAACCATGGAAGTTTTACTGAGAAATCTAAAATATCACTGATCTGAGATCACACTATACGTAATGTGTTCTCAGATTAGTTATTTTGGATCCTGAGTGCGACTAGGCTTGGATCTAAATCCTAAGGCCCTTTGCACTCGGCACGGTTTCTTTACGGTGCAGTATGGCGTAGGTACATAGCGCGCCTTAGAAAAAACGTGTCTGTCACCAAGCTTTCAAACTGATCCATATAAAACCCTATTATGAAACCCTATACCACGCACAATGAAGGGTTCCGTAGGTGGGATGAATTTATCCCAAGAACAAACTTAACATTGTAGGTGAAAAACATGTTCAACTGCAAATGTAAGTTGGTCGACTATTACTCGGTAACTTGTAAAACCTAAGTAGGTTTTACAAGTTACCGAAACTTTTAAATTCTAACTTTTAACGAAATTAAAAGGAAATTCCTTTTAATTAATCCTTTTAATACATAGGGAACTTTTTCACGTATCCAAATACAACCATTTAGCTGGCAGGGGACACACACTTGACTCTAACAAAAATTAGCACGCAAACTGACCCGTGAATGGAAAATTGGTTTTCACAAACCCGCAATATTTTTGAACGGCCTATTCAACAATATCCCACCATGGGATAGACGAGAAAAAAAACATATCATCCCTTCTTTACGTATACAGGATCGGGAGGTACCCTAAATAAATTTTTTTTTTCAAGATTTTATTTTACCATTTTTTTGGCGTGATTAATATGTATACCCATACCAAATTACAGCTTTCTAGTACCTACTAAGAGTCTGAGCTAATCTGGACAGACAGATAGACAGACAGACGTTACGGACATGGCGAATCTTGAAGGGTTCCTTGTTTACTGGAATCCTAAAAATGGTTAAAAACAAGAGCTGTGATAAATAGCAACAAGAAAAAATATGATGAATTTTCATTTCAAACGAAAATGGGCTTTCAGAAAAATTGCTGTTCACTTAGTGTTTCGTAAAGATGGTAATACGGGCCATTGCACATTAAAACAGCATTGAACATCGGATAATGTGCCTAGAAAAGTTCGACCAAAGAAGACAGGCTTATGATTCGTTTGGCTAAGACGAACCCCTTCAAAGATTTTAATGTTATTCGAAAAAAAGTGTTTTGATATAACGACCCTCGAAACTTGTCCGCAAGACTAGCCCGTTGGTTGAAGGGAAATTTTTTGGAAGACTTGCTAGGAAAGTACCATTTCTTACCAGCCAATACAGAGAAACTCGTCTAGCCTTCGCTAGAAAATATGACAGTTGGACTCTTCATCAATGGAAAAAGGTTTTATTTTCGGATGACTCTATAATTTAGGTAAATTCCGACGGAAAAGGATATGTCCGAAAACCAAAAATAAAAATTATATATTAGGATTAACGAGGCTAGGCGAGGAATAACAAGTACACCAAAAAGACAGTTAAGCACTGCGGTGGAAATGGTAAAGTGTGGAGATGTTTTTCGGGATGCTGGATTGTTCCTGTGAGAAAGATGGAAGGGCTGATGGATCAGTATCAGTATAGAGGCATCTTAAAGAAAACAATAATCCCGTATTTCGATGAAAATCTGCCAGTGATTAGGTACTTATATTTATATTTGATATTTAAACACGATAGTGACCCAAAGCATATAGCAAACAGCGCAAAAGTGTTTTTAGAGAATAATCGTTGACAATGTTGGAGAGGCCTGCTAATAGTCCGGATTTAAATCCGAAATAATTTGTGGCACATCGTGAAGTAAACTCTGTCGGATAAACATATCACTAACATCAACTTACTTTACGACGCATTTGTTGAAGTTAGGAGAGGTTTATTCCATTTCAAACGAGTGAAAAATGTATAGAATCAATGCCACATAAAGCAACGCGAGCAAGCAAGTACCTAATATATGTGTATTAACCAAATAATATGTGTGTCAAAAACCTGTTGGATCACTGGATCCGACATGTTACTTCCTCATTTTGCCAAATTCGGTTGTATTGTATGGTAATAGGTACTTAACCCAAGTTTTTACCACTATTTTATTTAAAGTTGAAATAAATAAATATTATACAAATTTACCAACTGTTGTGGTTCTCAGCTGGTTATCATTAGGTGTGGGCGGTGAGAACAGCGGGAATACACCCTCTCATGTGCTCTCATTACTTCTATTACACTGTTCTGTCTTGACATGATGCTAGATCCATTTACTGGAGACTTTGAATACAATTCGGTTTCACAACAGGGGCCTAAGTGTGAGTATTTGACAGTGTTTGTATGGCAAATCTGTCAAAATCTCACAATGAAGAGACCATTGCAACGTTTGTACATTAGTAGACTTGGCCCCCAGGTCGCTCGACTTCTGACGCTGTTGTTGAGCTTCCTCCACACATAATATTTGAAGTCTGGTAGAAGTCACATCAACTGATGCCTTAGGTATTTTTTATGTCTCGTCTTTCGCTTTCGATTGCCTTTCTTATGACACTTTGGTCAGGAAAGTGCATTACTATGTAGTTGATACACCGGCACCGCCCCAGCTCTCATTATTCTTTCATTGTAATAATAAGATCCAATGAGTGAACTTTAACAGTATGCGATCTTCAAGATATATTGTCACTAAGTATGAGAGTTTCACAGGGCTCAATTCTTGGCCTGTTTCTATTTCTAGGAAAATAATGAAGATAAGACATGAAAGTGATAATTTTTATCCCTAAATACTATTAACCCTTTAGCAGGTACCTATAGTTGAATCGATTCAGTATGGTTATTTTATTTCTCAATGTGAATTATTTAACTGATCCATTAAAAAATTTCGGGCTTCTAATGATGCACAATTTTTTTTAAATAAATTTGCCTGTTTTTTATTCTTCAGGCCTATTCTTACATTTGGTCGCAGTAACTAAGCTAGGGTACCCCAAGCAATGATCGTATTAACTAAGCTAAGGGACCCCGACCAAATGGGTTACGTCAGGTTAGAACTTTGAACAACCGCGCGCGAGCCGAGCGAGCACTACATCCAAGTTGGTCGCGGTAACTTGGCAATTTAGTATTTTAGGACCCCAAAATAGGAATTATTTGAGGTTTATAAAAAGAGGCGGCTTCTTTTAAATATCAAAACAATGAGATCTTATGGCACTATTACAATAGCACATGCATGCACAATTAAGGAAGCACAATACTTAATAGCACTATAGGTACATCGCATTCGTTCTATTCTAACTACTGAAAATCTCGACAAGGAGTCCAGACCATCTTCACAGTTCCTACCTACTAATATTTACTGATAGTCAATAAAAAAGGTTATTAGTCATGACCTACTAAAACAACTCTAATTTTGTTATTATGCCAAATTGCCAAATGTATACTCTCTGAAATTACTCAAATTATATTCTTGCTAATCACCCACTGTTGCAGGAGAGAAAAAAAACAAGCACTCTAAAAAGCCATGACGAATTATATAATGGGTGAGTAATCTTTAGCTAGGTAGAAATTATATTTCTTTCGAAGTATTTCGAGACTTTCGGACTTTTTACCTCAGTTCTTAATCTTAAACCTTTTAACAATCTAGCGTTGATTTTGAAATACTGGACATCCAGATACCCAAAATGCTGGAATCCATCCTCTTTTCTACTTTCGAGATTCTGATTGATTACAAAATTAGGTATCTACCAGAAAAATATAACTTCTTTCCGGTATCGAGCGGGTCCGTGCAGTTCAAAGTGAAGACTCCCAATGATGCACACATTGCCCTTACCACGGAACCCAAAGAAAGTGAACTTATGATTGAAGTGGGTTAAATAGTATTTAATAATTCCATTGGTGGGAAATATTATGTTTGCTTTTGCAATCTTCTTCTTAGCGTGTCGATGCCAACCTATATTGAGTCGGATGAGAATTTAATGACGAGGTCAGCGCCGTCAGTACGCGTCCATCCCTTCCATAAACATAAAGGTTATATCACTTGTGGAACAGCACCAAATCTGATATTTTCACTCAAGGACTCGTCTATAAATCTCCACCCTGAGCAGGTTTTCCTTGCTTCTACCAACCTATGCCCGGCCGAAGCTTGTCTAAAAACAGTAGACTGTCCAGGCGTCCGGCGGGATTTTCGCGCTGGGTACATTTTCTAGTTATAACCTATGTATTTAAACAGGATAGCGAGACGATTTTTTTTTTTTTTTGGTAATAAAAAGTTTTTTTGAACATTATGATTTTCATGGTCAGTTAAACATTAGCGCATAGGAAATAGTACTTTGAAGAAAAAGAAGTTTTTGTTCAAGTTATTATTGTTTATAGATTTCTCTACCGAGGACAAACTCGAATACCACTTCTTCCCAGTATCGAGCGGCTCAGTACAATTCAAAGTCAGGACTCCCAATGATGCACACATTGCCCTTACAATGGGACCTCAAGAGAGCGATCCTATGATTGAGGTAGTATCTAATAGATAAGATAACATTCGTCAGAGTAACGTAGTAGGTATTAGTATAGTAATCAGTAAGTTTCAAATAGTTTCCTAATGAATTGTCAGATCTTCCTTGGAGGCTGGGACAATACAAAGAGTGTAATCAGGAGGAACAGATCCAAGCCCAACAAAGTTGAAATCGAAACCCCTAACATTTTGAACGTCGGTGAATTCCGTGGTTTCTGGGTTCGTTGGGACAACGGCATCATCTCTGTGGAACGTGAGGGCGAAGTTATTCCCTTCCTCTCTTGGACTGATTTCGAGCCTTTCCCTATTGTCTTCGTAGGAGTGCGCACCGGATGGGGTGCGACCGGCACTTGGAAGATTGAAGGTAACATTTTAAAATCGACATCTCATAAAATGTACGCAACAATTTAAAATTGTGCCCTTTATCGGTACAGATGGCCCTGAATTCGATACTCCGGACAAGTTAGCGTATAGATTCGGACCTGTCCTGGCGGGTTCTCTGAAATTTGAATGTCGCGGTCCCCACAACTGCCATATAGCCCCGACGCAAGCTCCCGCTGAAGTGGACCCTATGTACGAAATTTTGCTCGGTGGTTGGGAGAACACCAAGTCGGTTATAAGACGCTGCAGGAAAAAGCCAGATAAGGTAGGATAGAATGTCGTGATCGTCGTTGTGTTATTAGTTGGAACTTTCGTTAAAAATTCACTGTTGACCCTTAGGTTGAGGTACCGACTCCAGGGATTATGAATCCTAACGAGTTCAGGCAATTTTTGGTCGAATGGAGGAGTGGCAGAGTGATGGTCCGCGACGGCGAGTCGGGCATGGTTATCATGGAGTGGTCGGACCCCGAGCCATTCGGTGTAACGCACTTCGGTGTGCGGACTGGTTGGGGAGCTTGCGGACAGTGGCGTATTACACACTTCAACAAGGAAATGCTTGGATGTTAATTGCTAACAAATTTTTTTTGTCGATAGATCAACAATTTTTTTGGCGTTGTCAACACCACCGTTAGACTAACAATAAATTTTGTATCCTAAAGAAAATTACGTATTTGTGGAATCCTGGAGTCCTACCACGAGCGCTTAACGCGATCCATTTTAGGACCTAAACTGATCTGTTCTTCTAATTCATACCATGACGTCATTTTATCGATTCAATCTACATAATATGCGATAGATCTATCTGACAGCGATTTTCCCAAACTGAGTCGCTAGTTTTGGTTTCATTCATTCAATTTGGTACCATGGCGTCCTTAATGCAGCTCAACTGTCAAAATAAGCGAGTCAATAAAAGTTACAATTTCTCTAACATAAACTGAAACGTTTGGTGAATTATTGACGAAAACAAAATGTTTTGTGCTTTTTTAGTGGAATTTTACATACATTTTATCTTTCCTTTAAAGACTAAAATACCTATTTTACATGCATTTTTTAACCTTTTTTTTTCTCTATCAAATGTCTGATGAACTAATATTATTTGAGTTTTTTGAGGAAGATTCTGCCTCACACAAACCCAAAAACGTAAGAGGCTCCAGTTACGCAACCAGTTGGACCCCTTCAATAATTCTGAGTAGGTATGCCGAATTCATTGGACTAAATAAAATATCTACTTTGACTGAGAATTATTTTACAATAGTTGCCGGATTAACGTAAAATCTTAAAAAAAACTGTTAAGTATTATTTATAAAAGAAATATAAATATATTACAATAGTAAAAATTTACTGAATGAATACGAACTGCATTCAAAGAATTTTAAATAAACGCCTGTCTGAACCGGGAATCGAACACACTAAATGAGATTTAAAAAAAAAATAGTTTTACTGTACCGATCGAAAGGCTCAATCATATACATTTATTTCTTCTATATAACATAGGATCTGAAATAAGAGGAAGACCATGAAAAACATTTAAATTGTTGGGGTTATGTAAAAAATTTAGTTTACAGGAACCAGTATGAGAGTGTAGGTACATACTGGAGTTACAAACTGAACTTGGGAATATTATTTTAAACATTCACCATGAAAAAATTAAGAAATCATCGGGAAGCGAAATTATTAAAAGCGTTACAATTTGTACCTACACAATACGCAGCGCCGCGCGCCGCTCCGGCCCTAATAGCCTTTGATCAGGGTAGAGGGAGATTATCTTTTAACGCCCTTTGGTCGACGCTTTCACTTCACGTTAATTCTACTTCGGCTTTAGGTTAAATCCATACTAATATTATAAAAGTGAAAGTAACTCTGTCTGTCTGTTACGTGTTTACGCCTAAACCGCTGAACCGATCGTCATGAAATTTGGCAGACATATAGCTTGGGATATGGAGAAGGACATAGGTTACTTTTTACGCGATATCCGACATTCACGCGGCCGAAGCCGCGGGCAAAAGCTAGTAAATAATAAACTTGAAAAATATCAACTTTTATGGCAAATATCAACATTTATTGAATATAAATTATGTGGCTCTAATTAGTATACTCTTGCTTCTTTCATATTTAAAAATCTGATCTGGCCTCCGCCTCTCAAAAGGCACCTATCGCCATCAAAATTTTATTTTGCGCTGGAAATTGTTTTTCGCATTTGGCTTTTTGGCGCCCCTTGCCATCTGGCGCCTAGGGCGACTGCTCCTCCCGCTCTATCCCAGGGGCGATGCTGAACAGAAAAGGAGGCATTTTGAGCTTTTAATCAATTAAGTTGATTGTAAGTCGAAGTTAAACGTAGTGGCCAGCACATCAAGCTTCACGAAATTGTCAGATTTCTCCAAACGATTTGAAACTTTATAAAATGTTCATAATTAAGTTCAAAATCAAACGAGAAAATTTGACAGTTTGTGGTAACTTGATGTGCTGGCCACCGTAGGTACATACATTATAATTTCGGGCAATATTTTATCTGTTGGAGTTGAACTGTCAATCTATCAACCTTAAGTCAGAGCAGGTCAGAGCTGTCTTCACCTGTCCTCACTCTCGGTCAGTGTTTCCACTTTTAAGGATTTCTCCCTTTTTAGGGTTAAATGACCAACATTTTGCATGGCATATGAATTTGTTTTTGTGTTTTTTTTTTGGGAATTTTGGGGTTAAATTGAACCTATTGTTTATAGTATAGGCACCACCCGATGTACTACTTTACTTAATGGCAAACCCGGTTTATTAAAGGGGATTCCCTCAAACTCGTGATGAATGTAATCCGTCTAATTTATGTTTACCATATAATTTGTGCTATTACCGTGGCTAAAGAGTATACAACATCGGTATTAAGTCACATTTTACTTAGAGTTGATTTATTTTTCATTCTGCATCGCGAATTGCGGAACATAGATAAAATATTTTTAATGTTCTAATAGTTATTCGTTTGAAAGTAATTTTAAGAGGCTACCGAGCGCACAGTGGCGCCCTCATCGTTATTTAGGTGATTTCTTTTATTTTAGTATGAAAATGCAGAAAATAAGCTCTTCAAGTTGTGTTTCACAAGACTATACGTTATTATTACAACAAACAGTAGTTTTAAATTGTTATGTTTTATTATAGTCATTAAAACGGAAAATAGTGGCCACTAAGCTCCGTTTTAATGATTACAATAAAACTTATCAATTATAAAATCATATCAATCATAAAATAATTGCCAATGAATTTAATAAGTATTTTATTGAAAAAGTAAAACCTCTCCCAGGTGCTGGTAAGGATGTCGAGGCTCTAATCAATCACCAACCCAACTCAATGTTTTTATCACCAAGTCTGCCTGATCATATTATGCAGAAGATTATAACAAATCTAAAAAACACGAGTATGACGGAATTTCAACGAACGTGATCAAAGCAGTGAATGAAGATATTTCTCAACATTTAAGCCATATTATGAACCTTTGTATACTAAGTGGGACATTTCCAAAAGAACTCAAAATGACAATAATTAAACCTATATTTAAAAAAGAAGACAAATGTTTAATGGATAACTATAGACCCATAGCTTTAATTTCCGTATTCTCAAAAAAAATTGAGAAATATATATATAATGAACTCAACAGCTAATTAGAACAACATAAAATCCTATGTGATGAACAGAAAGGTTTCTGAAAAAATAGAAACATTAACATGGCGGTTTACGACTTCATATACACTGTTTCAACACATATTGACAAACCTTTACCTGTTTGTTCTATTTACTGTGACATGTCACAAGCATTCGATTATGTAGACCACAATATTCTGCTAGATAAACTTGAACCCTACGGTATAAGAGGTAATGTCTTGGAATTGTTAAAATCATATAAAACAGACCGACAACAAATAACTCAAATATCTAAATTCAATATTAAAGCTAAAAAGGCACAGATCTTTTCCTCTCAAAACCGTCTTATTACGCATGGTGTGCCCCAGGGAAGTGTTTTGGGTCCTCCCCTGTTCTTATTATATATTAATGACCTACCAAATGCGACTAAGGAACCCATGACATTATTCGCCGATGACAGTACTGTGACTATAGCATCCAATAAAAATTCTGACTATAAATTTGACGCAAATAATTCATTAAATTTTATATTTAACTGGCTTAGCAACAATAATTTGAAAATTAATCTTAATAAAACTAATATAATGCATTTTAGACAACGGGAAAAATTAAATAAATTATCAAAATTCAATTTATCTTACAATAACAATAATATTCTAGAAGCAGATACAGCCCGATTTCTGGGATTAATCATTGATCCGCAATTAAATTGGAAAGAACAGATTAATGTACTTAGTAAAAAAATCAGCAGCTCGTCGTTTGCCCTCTATAAACTAGCTCCTACTGTCAATACAAACACCTTACTAACGGCCTATTACGGACTTGTTGAATCCTTATTGAGATTTGGGATCATTTTCTGGGGAAATTCAACGAACAAAGACACGTTGTTCAAAGCGCAAAAGCGTTGTGTACGGGCTATGTTTGGGTTGCAAACTATGGACAGTTGCAGATCTATGTTCATAAAGCACAGAATTGTAACACTTCCGTCACTGTACATATTGGAAATAGCTGTTTTTGTAAAAAGTAATCCTCAATGGTTTCCTCTTTTGTCAAATAATTCTAATAGAAATAGACGTGACAAGTACCTATCGACTTTGGGTGCAATCACACCCGGCTAAAACAGCACTTCTAAGTAAAAGTGTAGTATGCATGGCCCCATTAATATACAATAAAATTCCGAATGATATTAAGCAATTGAATTTTAATTTATTTAAGAAAACACTTAAAAATCTGCTTACTGATAAGTGTTACTATAACATTGTTGACTTTTTAAATGATAAATTTTGAATGTTATTGTTGATTTATTTTGATTAAATTGACATATTTTGTCTGTAATTAATATTGACTACTTTTTGTACTGACTCTGATTGTATATTGAATTATAGACCATATTTTGCACCAACTCTAATTTTATGTGTGAAACTGACATTAATAATTAATTTATAATTGCCAATTTAATTAATATCATATAAACATTTTGTACGCCAAGTGAGGCAAAACATGTTGGTCTTACTTAATATTTTCCATCTATGTGTGCATACTCATGTATCATGTTACACATGTTTGAACAAATAAATTTATCTTTATCTCTTTATAAATAAAATTATTATAAAATAAATCACCGAAATAACGATGAGGGCGCCAATGTGCGCTCGGCGTAGTCTTAATTAAAAATGACAGAATTGATGAGCAAGCCCAAAAACCTTCTTCGCCTCAAAATATAGGATAAAGATAAAATATAGGATAAAAAAATGGCTTAAATGGTTATTTTAAGTTATTAGAAACACTGCCCTCAGTAGTATCCTCAGAGTAATAAGTGTTCTGTGGTCCTCAGTCTTGTCACTTGTCAGGCTGTCACTTTCAAAGTTTCATCTTCAGGACTTGGCTGGACTTGGCTTTCTTCTGGGAACGAATAATCGATTAGTAGATTTACTTAAAAAAAGCTGTGATTTAAGCTTTTCATTTGTGCAAAACCTAGTGAGTTCTTCCAATTGGCTAGCCTTTACCACTAGCGACCAATATATTTTCACCATGGGTGAAATATTCGGTAATTATTGTTTATTTCCTTTGTTGTTAAACTATTAGTATGGACAGTTAAAAATCAATGTAATAATTATGAATATGACCAATGATAATAATAGTTTAAGAGATAAAATTGCATCATATTTTGTTTTTAATACATGAGTCATTCTCTTGCAGAATTCACAACATGGCCAAGACATCAAAATATATTTTATAAAATCACAAGCAATGGAATAAACTTTGAAATTAAAGCTCCTGGTAATGCAGGCATTGGATTAGCAAGTAAACCAGGACCTAACTGTGACTTTTTAGTAAGTATATTCTTATTGCACTCAAGTAAAAAAAAAAAAAAAGTAGTGCAGTCATTGATATACAAATGATTGCACTACTTTTTCTATAATTTGCTTATGGAATTCATTGAGTGTAATAGGTAATGTTTTAGCTTAAACGTATTTACTGCAGCTACTTGAGCTGCAGTAAGTACATTTAAATGAAAACATTGGTTAAATAATTTTGCTTTAAATCATACTTGAATCATTTGCAGGTTGGTATTGGACATAACCGCAACACTTGGATTAAGAAAATGACAGCCAGAGTAAGCAAAGAGACAATAGAAACACCAAACATTTTGTCCTCTCAGGAGTTTAGACGATTCTGGATTTCATGGTATGGAGACATTCTGCGTTTAGGTGTGGATGGAACACCTAAACCTATAGTAACATTTAATAGTAAAAATTCAAATTTGAAATATGTTACTTTTACTGCCATTGATGATAATAGAAACCCTGTATATTGGAAAATTGAATGTGAGTGATACTTTAACTTTTTATTAATATTGTGTACCTATACTATTGAATGCATTCCCTGCAGGCAGCACCTTACTACTATGTTCTATGTTAGGTTTGGTTTCCACACTTAGTCTTTTAAGTGGACCATTGTACGTAGGTAGTGATATGCCATTACCAGTAATTTACTCCAGTTGATTATTTTCCCAGTAACATTCTAAGAAAATAGTAATTTAGGGTAACATAGGAAACATTTGTTTTTTCTTAAATTTCATTTGCATGTGTGATCCGATAAGACTTCTATACCGCTTCTAGTTTAAATGCAACCAACATTTTAGTTATAAATATTATATTCTCAATATTCCTAGTAACTTACAGAGTACGTTTTGAGAAACTTACTGAGTAACTTCCCATACAGTAACTTTCTGGGTATTTTCGCATTGTTCCTATCAGGTAAATCTTGACAAAGTGTTTGGGAATATAAATGGAAAAGTAAAAAAAAAAAATACATTTTACTTCTCAACGTTTATTACATTTGAACCCAATGTTTCAGTATTATTATTATAATAACAAAAAAAATCTAGTTATTATTATTATAATAACTAGAATTTTTAAGATCACAAAAAGTATTTTCAGACATAATCACAGAATACATGTTTAAAATATAACATCTATTATAATCAACTATACAATGGTGCCGAGAATCTTAAAGCTAAGTGGTTGCCGGAGTCGGTTTTTGATCCGTCGGTATATACTCTCGTCTGTTTCGGGCCTGAGTTGTCACACTGTTCTTCTGCGAGTATTATGTTGTAATGCTTTCCAAAGAGGTGTTGTTTCGGGGCTTTGTTGCAGGGTGATGCCATCATTGGCTGTCGTTTGATCGCATTCTCCTTTATGCATATATGCTTGACTGACTCTCAGGGTTCCTATTATACTGAGCCTGAGAGCAGCCAGGGCTGCCTCCTCTTGCACGATGAGTTGTAGCGGAGGCCGTCCAAGCCTGTAGGGCGGCGGTAGATGTGGTTCTCATGCAGCTAGTAATTGCCACACAAGCAAACCGCTGCAGTTTAGAGATATCTCTTTGGGCTGTGCTCAGGCCTGTTCTGGGCCACCAGACTAGTGAGCCGTATGTGATAATTGGTCGGATAACGGTGGTGTGTGCCAGTAAGTCACCTTGGGGTTAATTCCCCAATTCCTGCCAAGCAGTCGCATTGCCACAGGGATATGCTGGCTTTTGTAGTGATGTAGTTGGTATGTTTTGCTGAGTTCAGCTGTTTGTCCAAATAGATGCCTAGGTGTTTGGTTCAGTTAATAGGCTTAGGGTAGTTCCAAAGAATCGTGTTAGTTAGTGTCGTTAATTTCCTCGTTTTTGTGACGAGAATCAGTTCGGTTTTTGTAGGGTTCACTGGTAGTTGGTGTGTATTGCACTCCCTCTACTATTTTCAAGTCTTAGCGCATGAGGTTGCATAGGACGTTTTCGTGGGTGCCATTTATTATTATGGATATATCGTCTGCATAGCCTACGGTAACCTTTGTCGTTGAGCGCTTTTATAAGGCACAACCAGGTTCCATAGAAGCAGCGAGAGGACGCCACCTTACTACTTTGTGTGGATCCATTATCATTATTATTATGAAAACTATCTTTGCGTTAACATAAGATTTTTTTTTTTTTTTTTTCAGTGCCACCACTATTAGAAAGACCTCTTATGAAACCAGTAACAGGAGGTGAACTGTATTGGGTTCAGGTTGATGCAGAGACACAGTTCCCAGATGGTGCATACATTGGGGGGTATGAGAAAGAAAACCTATACATAATAAGAGCTAAGCACAGAGGGTCTTTGACACCTGGCAAGTTTGTATCCTCAGAAGGACTGGGATATATTCCTTGGGGTGGAGATGCTAATGTTAAAAATTCATTTGAGGTATGCTACCCTTTTTTCCTGAGAAAATTTATATTATTGTAAATAAAGCGTGGGGTGCTCGATATCAGATGTTATGAATATTTCATTGGAACGTTTTTTAAAGTAGTTAGTATGAAAATATGGTACACACGGCTACAAACCAAGCTATTAATTTCCATCATAAGTTGATCTCGCATTATACAGGATTTCCGTACAATGAGAGTTCAGCTTATACTGGAAATAGCCGTGCGTACAAAGCACTCCACGCTTTTATTTTGTCATTAATTAATTTATTCTATTACTAAAAAATATTTTTTTCTTTTAAGTTCAGTTTACTATTAAAGCGTGATTTTTTGTTTTTAAACTATAATTTTTCTAAACTTTTTATAACTTTTTAGAGGTATGAGGAACAGGGTGTAAAGTTCACTCATAGTACTCTATAGTAAAGGGAGGATCCTCCGACCAGACGGGTATTGTGTCTGGTGGGCAACTGCCCAACGGTTGATGTCGGGATGTTGTATACATATATGCTAGTCGCGCGGTAAACTCTGATAGCGCGATGCGGGATTTGTGACGTCAGATCTTTGATGCGTAGTTCGCATGTGGCGTTGTTGATACCGCCACAACTTTAAAATCAATATTCTTAGTAACAGAACTTTCATAAAAACATTTTTGTTGCAGGTTTTATGTGGATTTGATTGTACCTGGATGCCAAGTAAATTAGATAACATACCAGTTGGAGCTGTTGTCGCTGGTCACTCGGAGGACAGTGGACATGAAAAACTTTATATTGGAAGAGCCAAATATTTAGATCACATAATCCCAGGGAAAGTCCAGCCAACACACAAAGTCTGTTACATACCTTATGATGGAAAAGAAATAGGTTTGGATAACTATGAAATAATGATAGTTCCTGAGAAAAATAGGTGTGCTAACAAATTCTTAGTACCTGGCATAGAAGACAGTATGCTTGAATCTGAAGATGAAAATGATGAAAATGATGATCACTCTATGAATTATGAAGAATATGATGAATTTTTTTATGCTAATAATATGTAATAGTAGATTCCTCAACTCCAAAATCATTAGAATTAATCAATTCTCAGTTGAATCAAATTATGATCATGCTGTTTAAATGAATATGGCCCAGAAGTCTTAAAAGACGGCCAACATACAATTAGGCATAAATATTTATACTTAATGAAAAAATTAAACATAAGCTATTATTATTATTATATAACTTAAGTTCAACATAGTTAAGATTATGATAAATATAAAATACTGTTTATTTTTTTATCATTTTTTATTGATTGTTTTTAAATAATGTAATTAAAATAATTTATTAATATTTTACAACTCAACCTGGTTTATTTAATTTTTAAAATAATGGTAGAGGTATAGCTTGTGGTATTTCATCACCCGGTATAACTAATATTTCATATATAGGTTCTTCAACCTCATGGCCCTGAAAGGGCAAATAGCACGTTTTGTATAGGAGATGCACTTTTCCACATATAAGTCTCCCCTCAATCATAGCTCTACCTATGTACAAAGGTTCATTATTCACTTCAGAATATCCACCAATGAATGCGTTTTGTGGAATATAGTTTGTGCGTGTCTTAACCCACTTTGCGTTAAACCCACATAATATCTGAAAATAAAATACGCATTATTATTGTAGTCAGAAATGAAACCTAGCATGTGGTCCAGCAGAAACCATCTCGCTATAATACTTTAAAAAGTTTTTTACAATAAAATTTGTTTTACATCATTAACCGAACTAATGAGACAAAATTAGTCTCAGTAGCACCTACCGAACAAAACAACCGAACTACTGAGATTAGAGGAATTGGCGGACGATGTTGCAAGTTACGCCAGTCAATTAATCTTATGAGTAGTGTTACTCGGACGTCGTGAAATTCGTACGTGAAGTTACGGGGGACTTAAACTGGCGATTACCTTACTCAACACTTAACTTGAATGTTGTGAAAGAGTTTCCTTACAACACAATAGCCTTTTTATTGGGGGAATTCAATCACACTAAGGCTTAGTGTGATTGAATTCCTCCAATAAAAAGGCTATTGTGTCATGCTCTTCTGAAGGCGACCGCATCCGCAAACCGCAACGACTGGTTTCTATAAAAAAGGCAACAAGACAGCACCATCTACGGAAGCGTTTTCATAGTTACATAGAAACCGGTGTTGTCACTGCGATCTGTCATTGTGATTGGGCGGAGGAGTTACGGTTGCGGTCGCCTTCAGAAGAGCATCTTGAAGGCTAAGCGTACATTACAGCCACAACGTTTCTCAGCGCATCGCATTTCAATCAATTTTAATACAAAAATGCGCGGTGCGGCCCGCCTGTAGTTTGCGACGTTTCGAACATCAAAACATCGATCGTAAGAACGTGATTTATAGGAGGATTTTTGGTATACAGTACGACCAGCCCAAATCTGCGTCAGCCTTAAAACAGCACTGCCTAGACCACAACTGTGTGTGAATGTACTTTGTAGTAAGTTGTAGCATTATTTTTACCTCAAACTCTTCTTTAGCATATTCTAAGTGGCCCCATGGGACAAACGCTTTACCAGTTGATGGCACATATTTCCCAGGACACATCGAATCATTATGGTAAGCTCGGGCTATGTAAATTAGTTCATTTTCAAACCCACCAATCATTGCATCTGGGGGCAATTTACCATTTCTCAAGAGACGCCAGCAAAGTCTTTCACTAAATTTTTTAGAGGATATCGATTTCAATATTACTGGCGAACCTGTAATAAAAAAAACCTGAATTACCTAACTGTTTTTAAATTACGGTGAATACCTACTTGATAAAATAAATACCTAGGTTCAGCATGGAGCTTACAGAAGGAAGTAGGTACGCATTAAAAAAAATATAGGCGTAGGTACCTATATGTACGGGTTACTGAAAAATACAAATATTCAGTACTAGCTTCTGCCCGCGACTTCGTCCGCGTGAAATTTCGGGCTACCCATCGCGTCGCATCCCGTCGCTCGCCCACGCTATAACTTCGTTATCACTTAGCGTTCTTTCTGACTTTTGTTCTTTTCGCTTGGCTCCTAAGGATCTCATCATCATCATCATCATTTTAGCCGAAAGACGTCCACTGCTCGACATAGGCCTCCTCCAATTGGGGGGGGTTTGCCATAATCGCCACGCTTGGCAGGCGGGTTGGCGATGCGATCGCCAACCCGCCTGCCAAGCGTATGGTGTTAAAAATAAATAGAGAACGCTGCTGCCCATTCTCTAGTAAATCCCTTAGTCGCCTTTTAAGACACCCACGGTAGGAAATGGGATGGAGCTATTCTTTACGTCCAGCACCACACGGAACTAAGGATCTAACGTGATGTTATATAGCCTTCCTCGATAAATAGGCTATCCAACACTAAAATATTTTTTCTATTCGAACCAGTATCTAGTTCCTGAGATTAGCGCGTTCAACCAAACAAACAAACTCTTCATTATACTGTACTGTATAGCTTTATGATATAGCTGACCCGCGCAACTTCGTCTACGTCACCTAAGAGAGAGTGGTTTATGTAATGAATTTACTACTTATTTTGTTACGGAGTTATTTTAAAATTATGATAGTTCCTAAGATGTTGATTAAAATCAAGTGATGTCAAGGACAATTTTGTTTACATTTAAATACTTGTGATTAATAACATATTTATTTGGATAAGGATTAATATTATGTTGATAAAACTCCTTCGCAAATAATGCATTAATTTCGAAAAAAATTGATTACCATAAAAAAAGGTTATAGTGAGTCAATCTTAAAAGATAGACATATGCTGTCGCGGACTTTTTTTAGAACATTGAAAGAGGAACAATTCCATCATACATGATATTTGCGTAACTTAAACCGTTTACGCAGCGCACGCAACGGAAGCTCTCAAAAAGGAATAATTTTTCCCGTTTTTGCAACATTTTTCATTTATGCTCCGCTCCTATTAGTCGTAGCGTGATGTTATATAGCCTATAATATTCCTCAATAAATGGACTATCCAACACAAAAAGAATTTTTCAATTCCAACCAGTAGTTCCTGAGATTAGCGCGTTCAAACAAACAAACTCTTCAGCTTTATATTAGTATATATAGATTTATGATCTTAACATCCATACTAATATTATAAATGCGAAAGTAACTGTCTGTCTGTATGTCTATCTGTCTGTCTGTATGTTACGTTTTCACGCCTAAACCGCTGAACCGGTCGTCATGAAATTTGGCAGAGATATAGCTTGGGATATGGAGCAAGACATAGGCTACTTTTTTACGCGATAACCGACATCCACGCGGGCAAAAGCTAGTTTTATATATTGTAAGAAAGAAGAACAAAAACGAATAAACAATGAAATAGGATTGTATCTGTTTACTTTTTAGATTTAAATAATGTTACAAAATGTGTGTGGAGTAATTGTTTCTCCTTGTGAAATTGATAATGCCCGCTACAGATTGGTGAAACGAAACATGCAACAAACGAGCCGTCCAAACTTATGCAATGAAACATGAAATGTTACAAAACAACAATAAGTACATCAAAATTATGTTCATAAAGCTAAGTGGCTTTCTAAGAACATATACTTGATCAAATATTAAAATCTAAACAATAATGTCGCTTGACAACTTGTATATAAGTACCTTTATGCTATTCTCAAGGAAGTAGTGAAATTGTTTATTTTCATTCATCCAGATAGATAACTACTAACTCATTTTATTTATTTTTGACTATTTAATGTTTCTGAGTGCCCACTTTGTTTTTCAAGACATCACCAAGCGGTTGTTCGACTCTTCACGTGAATAGACAGCTGCGGCTGGCCTATTTCTTGGCCAAAGAATCAGCATTGCCATAAAATGACTGGCAGTGCTGCCACGCTTTTGGGCACGTTGACAGCGATGCGGAAGAATTTTTTAATGCCTTATGATTCTTTTGCCTCTGTTTTTTAGGGTTCCGTAGTAAACAAAGAACCCTTATAGTCAAAGAGCTTATAGTTGTCCGTCTGTCTGTCCGCGGCTTAGCTCAGAGACTTACTCTGCGTTCCGAGTTGCGATAATATCGATATTCGCGTGCTAAAACCCGTACCGAATTAGCGTGAGCGCGATAACGATGTCCCGTGAAACATCATAGATGACGACATGACATTCGCCATCTTGCGATAACGCCGACCATGCCTTTTACTAGGTAATAACGCCGTGAGCGCTGTCAAAAATGACACTGTGCTGTTTTGTTTTGAGTCGCATCTTATCGTATCGTGGCATTTTCAAAATTTTTCTTCTGGCTACATTTGCTAACTAACCTAAGAAGAACAAATTTTTGTATACACAGAGAAATACTCTAATATCGTTTTGACATTGCGTGAGCACCGTGAGCGCGTTCACGAGCGTTCCGAGTTGTTGACAGCCCTTCGGCTGTCATAATCGTAATATCTAAATCGGAACGCATGTGAGAAGATGTGAGCGCTGTGAGCGATTATAGCCAATTCGGAAAGCGGCCTTAGTACTAGAAAGCTCTAATTTGGTATGGGTATACATATTAATCACGCCAACAAAGTGGTAAAATAAAATCTTAAAAAAAATGTGTAAGTACAGTCAGTTACCACAATTGGCTGCCCCCCTTTGCTCAAATGGTTGAGGTTTTTTTACTAACAAATCGCACGATTTTCAATTATTTTTTTTTTTCTAGTTTTGGGTAGATTTCGTATAGGCATTTAAATTAAATTAAGAATTATAAAATTCTATCGATCCGTATTCTAAAAAATCTCAACCATTTATACAAGGGGGGGTCAGCTAATTGTGGTAACTGACTGTACCTCTCGTACACGTATAGTGGGGATGATATTTTTTTTTCTCGTCTATCCCATAGTGTGGGGTATCGTTAGAAAGGCCGGTTAAAAACATTGCAGGTTTGTCAAAACCGTTTTTCGATTCAGGGATCCATTTGCGTAATATTAAGCTTTGTGCAAATTTTCGTTACACCCCCCTGCCAGCTAAATGGTTGTACTTGGATATGTGAAAAAATTCACAGCAGTAGTAGGCATATATACCTAACGAAGTTAAAAGAAAACCTATCACAGCTAAGTAGGCTTTACAAGTAATAGTCGACCAACTTAAATTTAAATACTTGCATGAGAACACTACTTTAAGAGGCCGTGCACGAAATCGACTGATTTTGATCAATTTTGTTCATTGTTTGTGAGAAAGGGAAACATAATTTAAACAAAATTATTTGAGATTTGAAAAGTCGTGTTCTTTGTTTTGCATGTGGCTGAAAGGGATTTTTCAAATAAATTAAGTATTCACGGTAAATCACTAATATTTGCAACAAGTTTTCCGAAAAATTACGCGAGACTGACATTTGATCATCATTCTACAAAAACCTACTTTTGATTTTGAAAATTAAAAAATATCATCAACATCATTATATGGTCTACTTGCATGTGGCGGAACCACTTTTTTCAACTTCCATACAAAATATAGCAGAAAAATTATATTCAAAAAACCTTTTTTTGTTTTAAACCTCGTCAGTAATATATATTTTTCCTATTATTTAGCAAATCATATCAAGAAATCTAAAAATCACAAATTAGTCTTCAGCTATCCTTGAAATATAATGAAAATTTTATTTGATGATTATACAATATCTTCATTAAGTAAATCCATGGCGAAATAAACTATATTTTGGAGAGCACAAAAATGATGAAACTATTAAAAGCTGCTGTGACTGACACGAATGGTTTAGCATCATGAAAACTGTACTTTTATAGTTACACAGACTTAATGTTTCGATTATTTCAAGTTTTCTCACAATTAGATAAGAAATTGCCAAAAGAGAGTTTTTTTCGTGCACGGACCCTTAAGTAAAAACTACTTACTTTCTATTATCCACTCCACAGGATGTGAACTTCTGCATTCGGTTTTAAATAGGATATACCCAACAATGGGATCAGTACACATTTTCTGATAATCCACAAATGCCTCCTGACCTACTATCCCAACTTTAATTTTGTTATTATGCCAAGTTAAGTAGTACTCTCTGAATTCATTAAAATCAGAGAGACAAAGAGAGGTAAACATCTCTTCTTGTTTGTCACCCATATTGTAAACTTTGGTTTCATATCCAAATGTAAGCTGTAACAATAATAATCATTACTTATATTGTGTTAAACAGTTATATGTAGTTACAAATTTTCCGTGATTTATTATCTATACTAATATTATAAAGATGGAGAGTGAATTTTGTGCATTGGTGTATATGTGGACAGTAATCTCCATGACACCCATATTTATTAAATTATTTCACCATTTGAAAGCATTATTCCAGATGGACATGGGCTACATATTATATATAAAAAATAAATTGCAACCGTGTAAAGCCGGGGCGAGTCGCTTGTGATTAGATAATGGCTGTATCAGACATGCAACTCAATTAACATAATAATAATTATATAATGTACATTTATTTACCATCATCTCGAAAAGAAGAAGACATGCAACAAATATTAACTATTATTGCATTATGTTACAAGTACTATGCAATAGGGATGAGCATCTGCCATTGTTTAGTTAGAACTAATATACTTCTAAGTCACTATTGAGAAATTCACACGTTCATTCATATTTGTTGGAGGTGTCAAAAAAAAAAAAACATTAATAACATTGCCCGCCACTGATGGGTCTTACCAAGGGGTATCGTATTATCTAGTTACTGGGTTGTGGAGGTCAGAAGTCACAGTCAGTCCATGTAAAATACTGGTATTCAGCTGGATCCGATTAGACTGGAAGCTGACCCAAATATAATTGGGAAGAGGCTAGGTAGATTGATTGATTGCCTGCCACTGAGGATTGAGAACCAAACCACAAAGAAAATTGGAATACTATCGGGGAGACCTTGGCCCAGCAGTAGAACAACATAGGTTATTTAAAAAAAAACACTGTCTGACTTAGGAATCAAACTCAGGACACTTGCATAAGTGCACCAACAGTATTCTCCGTGTGTATGCAGACTGGTGGGATTCCCGATGTTGTGGAGGTGGATGCAGCTCCATGCTAAATTTTAATTTTGATTGTTTATACTGTGTCTGTACTAACACTAGATGTTAACTGAAATTGTTACTAACCCTGTGGACTTTGTCTGAAATAAAAGTATTCTATTCTATATATCGTCGCCTTAGAGTGAAAACCTCAGGAATACAATTTTGGTCATTTTTATTTTATAACAATTTTGGAATGAACATCTCTTAACGCACGTCCTAGTTTCACACAAAAAAAGTTTTGCAACCTGTAACGCCATCTATGCCGAGTTTGAAAATTGCACACTAAAAGACACATATTTGAAGAAGCTGTGGTAATCAAATTTTACAGGGCGCAGTTTTTTCTTCCTCCTTTAAAGTTGCATTTTGTGCATATACGAGGATTTCACTCTAAGGTGACGATATATGCTTATTTATAAAATAAATAACTACCTTATAGAGACAAAGGTTTAGATCACGGCGTGCTATCATTGTCAATTCTGGATGAGAGCCTGCAGTTCTCATTTTAAAACGAATGCCACCACTGTTTGACTTATAAATAGCTTGGCGGTCAGGTACTCCAAGAACTAAAAGGAAATAATAGAAGGTATATTTTTTGAGTAATTCCAATATATATATTTTTTTTTTTTTAACGTTGCCCCACTCTAGGAATTTCTCCTGTATCGTGGGTGCGTTTACAAACATTTAAACTCAAATACACAAACAGCCAGACCCGGAACAACTACTTGCAGGTCATACAAATATTTGTTCCGTGCGGGAATCGAAACCGCGACACGCAGCGCAGCAGTCAATCGCTTAACCACTGCGCCAACCGTGTCGTCAATTATTTGAACACATGCATTTTAACAGTCTAATCTGCCCTGTGATACAATAATACTTAGATACAAGCTAACGGTGGTTAATATTATTTAACTTACCTATGTGATTGGCCATAATTTAAAAAATAAGTTTTAATCACAACAAAGTTGTTATTGTTTTAGTACCTCAACAGGTACAGAAAAATTATAAAATCCGAATATGATCGGCGTGTGTGCGATAAATTAATGAATCACTTATCAATATTATTGTGCAATTCACAATCAGGTAACTGTTTTACGTTAGTTTTTCGTTTATTTTACATCAAGATCGCACAAACCACAATCAAAATAAAACACTGTCAAATGTCAATGTCAATCCATTGTTTGTTTAATTTCAGGGCTGCCACTATGATCGCTGTCTCGAGTCTACTAGCGCCACTAAAAGTATCTCGTGACTGAGAAGGAATTATGAAAAACGGCTCAATCAGCTGCCTCGGTGTGTCTAGAATTTTGTAATACCTTTTATAAAGTTTCATAATAAGACACGAAGCAACAAAATTCGATCTAAAGAAAAACGGCCACATTCCTCTAGATCGTTCGTTTCTCAATATGAAACTTTGTATAAGCTACCTATTAGAAAATTCTATACCCAAAGTCTCTAATTCAGATAATTTATGTAAACAAAGTAATGTCAAGAAATGTCACTGTCAAAATGACAGGACAGTGGTGCAAAACATTTTATCATATTCTTTTTTTGTAAATCGTCATCGCTAAAATTAAAGTGAATTAATTAAAAGAACTATGCAAACAAAATACCGTTGCTAAACAATGTATTGTGTAGTATGTCGGAGACACGGCATATGATCGTCATAATTAGCCCTTTTAAGTCCAGTGCTAGACGTAGGCCTCCCAAAATCGATTTCCACTCGAAACAGTTTACTGCCGTTTTCATCCAGAATGTGGCTAGATAAGCTACTTACAATATGAATCTATGAATGAGAGTTGTAATATTAGTGTTGTTGAAGATGTAAAACATTTGAAAATGTTTAGATCTCCTGCATTTTTACCAGTATCATAAAATATTGTATACCAGAAAATCTCCTTTCTTTAATAACTTTGTTTAAAACCGGATATTTATAAAAATAATTACGGTATGATTATTTGTTAATTATTATTTCTTAAAATCAGTACTTAAAAGAAAATGTAACCTCTTTTTTCGCCATTTTATGTGAATTACCATTACGAAGATATATTTTTGATATGTTATCCCCTTTGTTTACATAAATTATCTGAATTTGATACTTTGGATATAGACAACCTAATTAGTCTGTGGCTATAGACACTTACGGAGGCAGCTGATTGAGCCGTTTTTCACTTAGGTTTTTCATAATTCCCACCAGCAAGCTCGTGACTGAGAAGGAATAGCGCCACTCATTTAAAAAAAAAATATCTCGTGACCAGAGTATATATTATATACTCTGGTCACGAGATATTTTTTTTTTAAATGAGTGGCGCTAATGGACCCGAGACAGCGCTCTTAGGGCAAGAAGGCTAACTTCTAATAAACTGCTGACACAGTCTCAGTAATTATACAAAATAAAATCCGATTTCATAAAAAAATAAAAAAAACGACTGCTAGACTTTTTTATTATTCGTAGATAAAGGGACGAAGCACAAAAGAAAATCGCTTGATTTGTCGTGTTACTAATGTTAGCACTAGTAACAAGTATGCATATAGTAAATCGACGAGACACAAGTACGGTAATAATTTTAAAATAATGGTAAAGTACAAGTTTTTAGCTAAATATGCCGCTAACTATTTAATTAATATTCTTATAACTATATACACAAGGCAATCTGCTATACAGGATAGATAAGGTGGCTAAATACAGATTTTTTAGCTAATTATAGACAATCTCATACGACTTTGATAACTTGACATTTTGTAGTCCGTGATGCCAGATTGGAGGGAATCCCCCAAATTTGGGAGTTTTTTATAGTTATGGGGGGAGAATCGGGGGACAATATTTTTGGGGGGATATTTGGAGAGAAATCTGGGTGTGGAGGGACTAGGGGGATTTTTATTAACATAACTGGTACATAGTCTGAACAAAGCCGCGGCTAGCAGTGATGATTAAAAATATTATTATCTGAATCGATGCACGATCACTAATAGATCTATGTGTGAACGCGATCAAACCACTAACTAACCTGTGAAAGCACACACATGAAAATAAAAATGCTGCGCACGGTGATAGCCGAGTAACTCCGAAGTTGCCGCGCCCCCTCGCTCCGCGCAAAGTTCGCGTCCGCGTCTGCGAGTCTACGTGGGTTTTTTTTTTATTTTTTCAAAACCTGAATTTTTGGGGGTATTTCGGGGAAGGTTTGGGGAGAACGCGAGACGATCATCTGGCAACACTGTATATTGCTCTAAGTATGTCTTAGAAAGTATTTAGGCGTTTTGATTTTGAGGTGTTATTCATTTATTTATTTGGTACACGCAACAGCAGTACATACAAAAGATTAAAACAGATCAATAAAATAATAAAAGTACTAGTATATATGTGTCCACATATGTGTGTTGTGTGTGTTGTGTCCTAATATAGGTGTCCACAGCGTTCACCTCAAATTCAATTAAATCATTCTATGTTCCTTGGGGTAGGTATATTTAGGATGATAAAGTAATCACTATCACTACGACAAAGACCTCCGCCGCGTCTGTCAGTCTGTCTGTCATTTCGCGATAAACTCAAAAACTACTGCACCGATTCTCATGCTTTTTCACCAATGAATAGCGTGGTTCTATATGAAGGTTTTTTTGTTAAGTTTTTGTATACACTGGCTAAAATAATATTTAATGATATTTGTTGGGAGGTATCGGAAAAAAATAAGCCGTCTGGAACGGATCTGGCTGAAATTTGGTGCAGGGATAGGTTATAGCCTGGAATAAGACATAGGCTACTTTTTATCCCTGGAATAGGTTCCCATAGGTTGCGGGAACGGAATAAAAATTTCCTGATTACTTTTGGTCGCGATAACTGACATCCACGCGCGGGCGTAGCCGCAGGCATCAGCTAGTATATATTAAATATATATACTATATACTTATACTATAATATTATAAAGCTCAAGAGTTTGTTTGTTTGTTTGTTTGTTTGAACGCGTTAATCTCAGGAACTACTGGTTGGAATAGAAAAAATATTTTTGTTTTGGATAGTCCATTTATCGAGGAAGGTTATACGCTATATAAAATCACGCTTCGACCAATAAGAGCGGAGCATAAATGAAAAATGTTGCAAAAACGGGAAAAATGATTCCTTTTTGAGAGTTTCCGTTGCGTGCGCTGCGTAAACGGTTTAAGTTACGCAAATATCATATATGATGGAATTGTTCCTCTTTAAAAGTTCTAAAAAAAGTCCGCGACAGCATATGTCTATCTTTTAAGATTGACTTACTATAACCTTTTTTATGGTAATCAAATTTGTTCGAAATTAATGCATTATTTGCGAATGAGTTTTAACAACATAATATAAATCCTTATCCAAATAAATATGTTATTAATCACAAGTATTTAAATGTAAACAAAATCGTTTTTAACATCACTTGATTTCAATCAACATCTTAGGAGATATCATAATTTCCGCAACAACAAATAATACTTTTTAAATGCACTTCCATTTTGTAGTAGTTTTCTATTGGGTATTGTTTTGTGAATTCTTTTGAAGGTTGGTTTTTTTTTCTTCTTTAATTTTCACAGCGGGACTTACCGCGACTGGTTTTGGATTTCGATCTTATATTTTTCAGCAACATTGCTTTTGTTTTTCTTTAGTATTTTTTTTTTCGATTTAAAATTAGTAGGTGTCACCTACATACCTAATTATATAGGCGAAGTTGCGCGGGTCAGCTATAATATTATAAAGCTGAAGAGTTTGTTTGTTTAGTTGAACGCACTAATCTCAGGAACTACCTGGTTCGAATTGAAAAATTATTTTACTGTTGGATAGCCCATTTATCGAGGAAGGCTATATATTATAACATCACGCTATGATCCTTAGGAGCCAAGCGAAAAGAACAAAAGTCAGAAAGAACGCTAAGCGATAACGAAGTTATAGCGCGGGCGAGCGACGGTATGCGATGCGATGGGTGGGCCGAAATTTCACGCGGACGAAGTCGCGGGCAGAAGCTAGTTTGTAATAAGTTACAAAATGTAGTTATAATAATAAGTTAATTATAAGTTAGAATAAGATTAGATAAGTACCTACGCTATCGCAATAGGTTACCCTGTAAGGATAGACATAAGTTGAAAAAATAAATAAATAAATAATATACAAATACTTGGTAATGGAATTTAGTGATCTCAAGGATTTAACCTCAAAATATGAGCTTCAGACAGTACAATAATTACAACTTCACCCGGCCCCATATTAGACTACCAAGCTACACTTTATGAACCACCACGAAGTAATTAGACTACAGTGTGAAAACAGGGACAAAGCAAGAGCACCTTTTAAACAGTGACAAAAAACTGGAACTTTGTTTAAGGAAGGACTCGAAAGAAATCGTCACGATAAATTAAAAAAAAATACTGGCCGCAAATAACTGAGCTGAAAGAATAGACACATCAGACATTTGAAATAATTGTCATTCTTTAAAATGCATTCAAATCGAAAGAACCTGATATTAAACTTTAAATTTAGTTAATATCTTCAATAATAACAAGGACTGTTTCTAGAATAAGATACGAACTTAACTATACAAGATGTCGGGCACACCGTCAGACTTGGCTACCAGCGAGGTGCCTGTGTCCGAAGGCCTGTCTGTGGTTGCGGATACCGAAGCCGAAGGTATGATAGCAACATTCTCTTGTAACTTATAATAACAATGGAAAATTCACAACATTACCTCAGATTTCCCGCCGCGCCGCCCCCACTACGCTACGCCACTGGGCCTGGTTTAGGACATAGGACACTTTTTATTTCAGTAGTACGTTGCATGCATACAAGACGGTATTAGGATTAAGATAAAATTTGGCACACAGATAGTTTATAACCTGGATTAACACATAGGATACGTTTTATTTATGATATTGATATTATTTTTTATTTTCTGTGATTAACATAAATTTAACTCGCACACTTATTATATGTTTTTTTTTTTTTATTTTTTTGGCAAATCATTTACAATGTTTGTAAATATGTGAGCACCATGTACCTATCGCATTTATTAATTTTTCTGTCATTACTTCACTTTTCATTCTTTTTACCAATTGTGGTAAGTAATTTTTATTTTTATTCTAGGTACATCGTCTTCACCTATAATTATTAATTAATGTATACAAACTATTGTTAACATTTTAAAAGAGTAAGTATGGAGTTTCTTGCCCATTCTTCTCCATACATAACTACCTTTTGGAAGGCGCAACTAGAATCAATTAACTATTCATGTAATTTTTGACGTTCAAAAGTGCATCTTCGTGCCTATTTGAAATAAATGATTTGACTTTGACTTTATCCCGTTAGTACGTTTCCTTGGGAAAAATTTCCGTCCTCCACGAGGGCAAAGACGCGGGCAAAAGCTAGTGAACAAGATTTCTGTGTACGTGAAGACTGGACCAATACTGTGCGTTCGCTAATTACCGAAAAACAAGAAGCAAATACTTTGATACTTTTTGGCTAAGTTGTTTCTTTACCAACACTGTGGACCTCAATGTAGTTTAATCAAATAAAGATTATTATTATTATTATTGAACAGCGGAGCCCGAAGCACAGATGGCGTCGTTCCCGCCGTACCCGCCATACGCCACAGAGCCTGCGCCACCATCGGTTGCGGAGGCCATTATCGCTGGGCATGGGCTGCGGCTGCAGCACAAGTCTAAGCCGCGAAAATCTTTACGCCCTCTTCCTAAGCCAGCCAAACCCAAGTAAAGGAACCTTTCTTGCTTTAATAATAGTCCTCCAGACCGAATTACGGCCATGGCGGCCATTAACCAGATAATAATATCTGGTTAATGGCCGCCATGGCCGTAATTCGGTCTGCAGGACTATTATGATGATTTGTGCACTATAAAGTGCACAAGTGTGTGCGGAGACACGAACGATCCTGGAACAGATTAGTGATTGCAATATATATAAAGCTGTATGAAGAAGGCGCTGCTGCCTATTTGGGTGAATATACGGAAATTCAATAAAAATAAAAAAACCGTCTTGTAGATTATTAAAAAATATTAGACACGTATATTTTGCTTTATCATATTAATAAAAAATTACTTAGATAAAACACATTAAAGTTGGGGGCTCGTCATGTTACAATTCTAACAAACTACGTATAAAATCTAGCACAAGTGACTGCATGCCACATTTGAACTCAATGTACCGGTATCGATGGCTTAATTTTTTTGATTACGTAAAAAAGAAAAAATACGTGTCCAATATTTTTTAATAATCTACATGACACATCCCACGCTTGGCACTCGTGTCTAATAAGACACGAGTGCCAAGCGTGAAGCTTTACCAAATACTCTTCTTCACTTTAACAGACGTCGCGTTAGGTCAATATAGTAAATAAAAAGTGGATAGTGTTATGCGATTTCCAACCGTATGCGCAAACCATTGACCTGCCCTGCACATCACCCGCAATACGATTGTTACTGGTAACTTGTTTTTCAATAGGGTGTCTATTCCAGGAGCCCCAAAGCGACCGATGTCAAGATGTCGCTCACAGCCATGCGGGCGCATGCGCGGTGCCTGCGTAGGCATGGCGCCATCTTGACCGACCGACTCGAGCGCATGTCCAAGCCCCGCCGGCGCACCATCATATACTTGTGGCGGGATAACGCACACAATCTGCCTCCTGATACGGTCAGTGTCAAATGTATAAAAAGAAAAACACTACTCCCGAAACAGTCCCAACAGTTAAGCAATGTCTTCAACCATTGATTCACGGCGGTGAAGGAAAACATCGTGAGGAAACCGGCATGTCCTAAAACCAAAAATTCGAAGATATATGACATCTCCAACCCGCACTGGGCTCGCGAAGTGGATTATGGCCCGCTCCCTCTCCTCTCCTGATTAGTGATCATGGAACAGGGAAGGTATAGGCATTCTTTATCAGGGGCGTTCCTTTCATCAAAGCCGAAAAGCCCGGCTTTCAATCAAAAGTGAGCCTATCAATAAAAAAACTACACCTGTAAACGAACTCAATGTCGCAAGAATTGATACGAATAATAACATTAAACTCTCCGCGTAGTACCGGCCACAAGAATAAAAACGTGGTACCGGCCGCGCGCTAGATACGTACTACGATGCAACGTTGACAGAGTTACATACTCAAGGAATAATATTTAAATTCATCGCCTCTTTCATCATGCACCGTTGCCAAACTATCTCCGATGCCGCAGTTGCGATCTCGCTCTAACGTTATAGCGCTAAGCAGGAGGCGAGATCGTATCGATGAATGAAGTATAGCTTTCTCGCTCACACAAGGTGGCTTCATATCGGGCTTCTAACCTCTCATTTTTTCGCAAAGAAATGTGTTAACGTCCTTGATATGATAGTATGTACTCATTTTGCAAATGTTCGAATTTTTAAGCCCGGCTTTTGACTTTATATGAATGAAACGAATCGTAGTAGGAGGTGGTAGGATTGTAGATCCTGAGTACCTATGTCTGTGTTAGTCGCTGCGCAAAGCGTGAATTTGCATGATATAATTTCAAATTAATTGTTTTGAGCGGTTACGGGCGCCGTTTATGTTTTGTTTTTTTAAAATTTTCTGTGAATTTAAGTGTTGTGATTAGTTTTTGCTGTAATTACCTTCTTTTTGAAGTGATGAAAAAGTTTCTTATCATTAAAATGAATTCGGAAACGCATGCAATTGTTCCTTGTGAAGGATTAAAGTGTATATTGGTGTGCAATCGTTAATCGGACAAAGGTAAATACTTTGAGTTTTACAGACAAATATAATCTCGCTGAAAACATTATGCGTGTCGATCACAATCGCGCTGTTTTTCAAAGATTAGGTTGATGTGTGTCATTTAGCACTTTAAGAACTTCCTTTCCGAGGTCACAATGAGCTTAAAACCTCATTCAATAGGGGCAATTTCTTAAGGCTTGTACCTTTGCTTTCTTTATACGACTTAGTCTTACAGAAACATATGCAGCAACAAGATAGCAACAAACCGGAGCCCAGTTACTTATCAAATGAATTAAATGTAAACAATGTGTAGTTAGAAATCACAAATCAATCAATTATTTATGCGCCATCTAATACGAGTCGAAGAGCTCTGTTGTGCCAATAATATTATCAGGCTCACTTATCATATTTTACACGATACTGATAACTTGTAAATAAAATAGTTATGATTTTGTAAAGGATTACCAGTACTCTTCGTATTAAAAATTTACCTATATTTAAGCTTAGCATCACGTCTGTATTCCCCGGAGGGTTATGCAGAGGTGTACCTACCTAGCTACACCCACATTTTTCCAGTCATGTTTTGTTGTTAATTCATATTTAAATAGTTGGGTATATATCTATACCTTACCTAGCAACTAATACCACTGATATTTGTTTCATCAAATTTGTTGAAAAACAAACATAGTGGTATTCGTTTTTGGTACTAGAAAGGAATAAATCGCAATTACTTACAATTATGAAAAACGAATATTAGTCAGTTCTTTAACGGCTCAGTCGGTAGGCGCCACTTTGCCAGGCGATACGGTAGGATGTGTTTTTTTATCCAACATATATATTGGCTTGCCCTAATTTTGATCCCTAAGCACGCCACTGTTCTTTATAGGGTTCCGTAGTCAACAAGGAATCCTTATAGTTTCGCCATGTCCGTCCGTCTGTCCGTCCTCAGCTTAGCTCAGAGACTCTTAGTACTAGAAAGCTATAATGTAGCACTTTGTCGGCGTGATTTAAATGTATATCACATTTTAATCACGCCGACCAAGTGGTAAAATAAAATCATGAAACAAATTGTTATTTAGGGTACTAAGGGATCCGTTTCTGAAATATTAGGCTTTAAAGTGCTAATTTTTGTTAGAGTTAAGTGTCTCCCCCCCCCCTGCCAGCGAAATGGTTGTACTTCGATATGTAAACAAAATCATAGCAGTGGTATACATAACGAAGTTAAAAGGCGTCACAAGTTACCGAGTAATAGTCAACCAACTTACATTTGAAAAACATGTTCTTCCATACGGAATGTATGGAAACCCATGTTAAGATGACAACCGATGTTAAGTTTGTTCTTGGGATAAATTCATATCAACAACGGAACCGTTCATTGTGCGTGGTCCGACACGCACTTAGTTTATTTTCATAGCGGTTTGTGCTACACTCGTGAGTCCTCGTGAAATATTCAAATTCAGCCGAATAAAAATTCTTCACTCATTTTGTTTGAATGCGGGCTCTATTGTTTTTGTGCTCACCAGTTGACGCCACTGTTGAGTAAGGTCCTGTCAGTACTTTTATATTATATGTTTTTGATATATTTAAGTACTCATTATTTCATAAAATGTTTATTTTATACATTTTAAAATATCAAATGTATATTTACATTATAATGTTCCTAAAACTGGCAAGCATTAATAAGCATTCTTCCTCCAAGTGCTACGAAATTAGATCCTAAGGTGTTACTTAAAATCTTAAGCCATAATTAATCGGGAATAGCACAATCTTTAAAATTATAAATAATTAGTAACAATTTGCGATAGAAAATCCCGTAAACAGTGCACGTTAAGTTTCACATTTGACATTTCTAGAGACCTCACTCTACACCAGTGCCTCTAGCGGCGAATTTAAGCGCGATAGTCCTCATTACGAGAATTTGTGAATATTAATACTTCTTATCTCTTAATTTTCTTTGCTGTTTAGATTGCTCGTTTGAGATGCATGTTGGATGCAGATGAACCATTCAAGCCAGATCAGGCCTATGAATATTTCGTTAACTTGAAAAAGACTAAGAAGAAAGCTGCTGCGTAAGTTATCAGCTAAATCTTTATAATTTTGTCATGTCCGGATGACCTGGATTCCTCGGAGAATATTTATTGACACTATATTGATGAAAATTCGGAAAGGTGTATTCGGAGCGCCGCTAAACAATGGTATAGCTGTAGATAATCCGAAAACACCCCATATCTCACAATCTCACATGTTCGGTTGCAACCGCACAAATAACCTTGTTCTAGAAATACTATGAAATACAAACTTATATTTGCGGTCGATACAATCAATACTGTGCATGCGTAAATATTCATCCCAACTTCAGAATACCAGCGCTGCGACACTTATTTTAAATGTCGCAGCATCATGCAGAGATAGGAGCCTTTTGGCCCCGTATAGTTTGGTTTTCAATTTACTTTTGTTTTTTATTTTATTTTATATTAATTTTACTATGAGTATGTTTAGTTTAAAATGTGATCTTTCTGTACGAGTCCCAGTAAATACTTTTTCTTTCTTTCTTTCTTTATAACTATGGAACCTGAGCCGGAACCCTTGACTGTGCGTAGTCCCACACGCACTTAGCCGGTGTTTTCTTTTACCAAAGCCATTAAGTGTTCGGATGTTTTTGACTCAGTAGGATCATAATCACACCTACCTACACCTTCAATACAATTATATAAAATTGAAGTGACGTTTGTAATGTAAAAATAACAGATTTTTACTCTATGCATAAGTAAGTCAGTCTTACCAAGGGGTATCGTGTTACCCAGTTACTGAGTTGTGGAGGTCAGATAGGCAGTCGCTCCATGTAAAATACTGGTATTCAGCTGCATCCGGTTAGACTGGAAGCCGACCCGAACATAGTTGGGAAAAGGCTAGGCAGATTTTTTCATGAGAAATTATTTATAAACGATACTTTTATCATTTTTTTTTTTTTATATTTTTGTTTTTCTATCTCTCTGTCGGTGCCGGCTAATCACCGAAACCTGCTGGACCGATTTTGACGGCACTTTCACTGGCAGATAGCTGATGTATAAAGAGTAACTGAGGCTACTTTTGTTTTAGAAAAATCCACGCGGGCAAAGCTAGTTAAAAATATATTCACTTATTATAAAGCTAAACGAAATAGGCATTGCTTGTACAACTCTTATTTCTTATAGAACTGCAGGCGTTCGTGCAATAAAGAAGGACATACTTGCAATGTGCGGCGAAAAAAAATTTGCGTGGGCACGAAATGCTACTGTGGCTTTTGCTAGGGGCATCCAGCAACGATTATCTAGGCCTGGACGCTACGCGCTCGCTGACGGGTAAGTTTCAATCTGATTCACACAATTTGTTGGAAGGTATTTTACATACCTTCCGTTGGTACCGTGTGGTGCCGGACGTAAAGAATAGCACTACTCCATTTCGTCTCATGGGTGTCGTAAACGTCGACGTCGGACGTCTTTCGGCTGAAATGATGATCAATGATTTTACATAACTATAAGCACAAACGTCTCAAATATCAAATATCGTCGTATGTCGAAAATATTATTTTTATAAAAACATTTAGAAATTTGTATTGTGAATTTATTTTATTTGTTATCTCATCGGTCGACGTCATCACGTCAACGTTGGCTGTCGCTGAAACCAGCGCTGGGGCTCTGTCTCGCATAGGGTCGCAGCATTATGCTGAGCGATGGCCGTTTTGTGGGATGTGACGCATATTTTCCCCCAACTTGTTTTTTTTTTATTTTTTTTATTTGTGTTCTTTTCTTTGCGCCATGTTACCGCAAATAAACGTATTTTATTTCTTCTTTTTCTTTCTCATAAAAAATAAGACTAATTTTAGAGATGGTAAATCTAATATGTATAATGGAACTTTGGATCTGGAATCTCCTCCAAGTGTGTAGCGTTACGCTTGGCTACGGCGTAGCTCGTGCTACGACCGCGCTTATGAATTTTCAGTTCAATTATTTGGTGAGACGAATAGTTCTATGAGCCTAGATTTTAACTGATTTCGTTCGGGGATTGCTCTCAAAGCTCTCATACTTGCTAATTATATACAGGAAAGTTTGTAATCAGTGCGCAAATTTTGACAAATTAAACTTAAACGCGTTTTATTATACACTTATTGCCTATTTTGATATGTCTTAGTACAAAAAAAAAAATTGTTATCGTAAACGAAACATGTTTATTTTGAAACTGGTATAATGGATACCCGTCGCGCAACGCGCCGGGCGGCGCGGTCTGTGAAGCCGAACGCAGTAGTAGGTACCTATCAGCTGTGCGCTCGCCCATTGATATTATTACGAATAGATTGTGTCCATATTTTTCTGTACAACAAACAAAAAGTATTGAACAAATAATGGAAATGTGTTCTATTACTGATACTGAACCACCAAAAAAAAAAAAATTGTGCACTGGTTAAAAACTTATCCTGTATAATACATTTAATTTTGTTTAATAATGATTTTTGTGTTTATTTTTGTTTCATAGAATGCTAAGATTGTCTGATATTATCTTGCACGATATGTGCGGCTATATGCATATGAGAACTCCGTCAAGACGATGTACAAATCCAAAAGCGAAGTTCATGATGGAGATGTCGGACAAGGTACAACTTTGATAAAGAAATGATTACAATATAATCTATTTAGCTAATTTCACAAAACATTATTATAAAAAGTGTAATTTTCTTGTGGACAGATTGCCGTTTGGATTGATGAAATTCTAACTGAATCCGATGACAGAATGCTTATGATGGACTTCGATGAAGACGACGGTAAGTACAGTTAAATCGATAACGTTGTGAGGAACTATTGTCAACATTTTATTTGGAGCCCGCGATATTGAACACAACTTGCAAAGGTAAGCCGTTCCGTTTGAAATTGTGACAATCGTTCATAGACTTGTTTGATCTTTTGAATATAAATTATGAAGTTTAAATAGTTCCGAGAAAAATGGTGATAGAACAAAAATCTCAAACGATATTGAACAATTGTTTACAAATTCAAATAATTCGTAGTTATGTTTACCCAATTTTCTCGGAAGCTCACGAATTTCATGCATGGATTAAGGTACGTTACTGAAATCGTTTATTTTGTTACGAGAAGAAGTGGAAAGGTTCTACAGTGAGGACGGGAAGCCAGTTGAGGACAACCCTGTGCCCGCGCCTGGCTTGCCGACGCCAGCGTCGGCTGTCGCTACGCCAAAGACACCTTCCGCCGCGTCACTGTCAGGCTCCAAGACTGCCACCACCCCTAACACCACGCCCACCGGCACACCTAACACCACCCCTGGTGATCAAACACCTCAGCCTTAGGGTACTGATGTCAAAAGAGATTAAAGTAAGTACCTATAGTTTAATTTGTCTATGCCCTAAATTAAAAACTCATCAAAACCCTACTTCTATTGTAGGAAATCCGGTATGGTCACCGATTTCTATTCGATCGGGAATTGAACCCGTACTAATGATTATATTAGCTTCAAAGCGTAAACCATAGCGTAAGCAGACGGATGAAATAATGATGCGAGTAAAGATAAAGAAATTAAGAATATTATTAAAGCAATTAGAAAATTATATCTATATATCTATATAACTGCACCAAATTGGATAATTCTTATTTATTTTTTGTGTTTATTATTATCAAGACAAGGTTTGTATTTTTTTTTTTTAATATATTTTCTTATACGTTCAGTGGTTCAGCAAGGAGTTGTTAAGTGAGTTGTGTTATAATCATGTTTGTAACAATGTAATATTTGTACACAGATGAGGGCTAGACATAGCGTGCTTAAATAATTACAACATCTGTAGGTACCTAACCTACCTATGTTCAACAAATAAAAAATATTTGTATTTTTTAAACTCAAACAGACCATACGTCATAATGTAAATGTTGTATGCGCCCGGGAAGGTTTTAGGTAGGGTAGGGTATGTAGATAGGGTACGGTAGAGTAGGGTAAGTAGGTAGGTAGGGTAGGGTAGGTAGGGTAAGGTAGGTAGGTAGATAGGAAGGGTAGGGTAGGTAGGTAGACAAGGGTTTTTAGGTACGCACGGTAAGGTAGGTTATAGGTAGGGTAAGTAGGGTAGAGGGTATATAGTTAGTGCTACCCATGCGAAGCCGGGCCGGGTAAAGCTAGTTTTAAATAAATTACACGGACAGTTAAATTATCAGAATTAAACAATAATACAATATTTAGCGCGGCGCGATCCGAATGGTTCGGTAGGCGGTCAAATAGCTCCGCAGCCCGGCTCTCGCGCCGGTGGAAGTGTGTGCACGCAGTCTTCCGCAGCCCAAGGTCGTTGTCACCGGCGCCGGTACTATACTCACGCGCCCCTTGTGTGCGCGCAAAGCGTGCGGTCACTTGGTGCAAATAATCGTATGATCTGCATGTTTGGGCTTTTGGATTATTATTCAGCCGTACTATTAAGGACCTAAGGAGTATCGTGTTTGTTCACAGATATTTTATTAGCAGCTAGAGGAGGTGGTTTATATGGTGATGGTGGTGGTGGTGATGATGGGGATGGTTCTCCTGATAAGAAGATGGGCGTTGTAAGTATCCCTCAACTTTTAATTAATCTTGTTGAAACTCCAAAATTAATTACCTATTATTTATTAAAGCATAATTATTTTAATAGGATACAATCATCAAGTTTGACTTTACCGTCAACAAGGAAAGGAAGGAACCAATGGCATTTCAATATTTTAAAAACAATTTAGAAACAGCCCTTGAAATAACTTATGTATATAGACCTGAACCAACTGCTCCAACTTGATGCTTATAGTACAATTAACTAATAAATCTAAAAGAATATGAAACGAAACTTTAAAATACCGCGCATTAACTAAGTAATTTTAAATAAATAAAGTAAAATTAAGACTCGATTATTTTTGTATTTTCTTATTATATCTCTTACAAGTGAACACGGCGGGATGAGGTAAATGATTTTACAAAATTATTTTGCTTGAATCTTCATTTTCCACTCTGATCAGGGGCCCAGGTCTGCTATTTTTATAAATTCGTCACTCCAACACGATCCCATTGTCATTTTGCTAAAAGTTCGTAATCTGCTAAATTTATAATGGTCGATCATTGGTCGGTCAATGGCCTCGTAATAGAATTGTATTACAATGGAATTTTGAACATTTATTCATGCCAGATTTCATTCATATATATATTTTGACATATTATTTATTAGTGTTATAAGCAGTCTGAAGTAGTAGAAAGTTGGAATTTTAGTAGGAAGTTTCATTTGTCATTATGTACGAGATTACCAATTCTTTCAATGGAGTGTCAGTGGCTGACCATTGGAAAGTCATAATGACGCCATTATATTAGTAGATTACCAAACTTGTCAAAATCAACAATTATGAAATCAATGATAGACCATTCTGACACTATTTTAATAGCAGACTTGAGGCCCAGTCCTACTGTTTCACTTTTCACTTAATTTTTTTTTGTTACTAATTCGATTTGATCCAATCTCTCCGTTGTGTTCATTTGTGTCAGATGGAGAATGAAGATTTACGTCTTATGTAATAAGTTTAAAAGTTAATACAGATAGGTATTATGTTTTCAGGGTGGGCCAGGACGTGCTCCGAGAGGGGGTGAGTATGGACTCATAATGTAGATACATACTTCAAGTGACTGATTTTGTTTCACAAGTAATTACGCTTATTCCTTTCAGAACATCCTGCTTATTTAAAGTTTGATGGTAAGTCTATTATATTATTATGATAAATATGGTTAATATTAAATGTGGTGCCGCCGTGTGGTGCCCGACGTAAAGAATAGCAGTACCCCATTTCCTCCCGTGGGTCTCGTATAAGGCGACTAAGGGACTTATTAAAGAATGGGCAGCAGCGTTCTCTATGCATTTTTAACACCAATGCACCGATCGCGATCGATGCGATCGCCAATCCGCCTGCCAAGCTTGGCGATTATGGCAAACCCCCCAATTGGGGGAGGCCTATATCCTACAGTGGACGTCTTTCGGCTGAAATGATGAATTAATGAATGAAATATTAAATAATCGTATCGTAATAATCGTATAATAAACTAAATATCGAATTTTAATAATTATGACATACATTTTGCTATTAGGAAATATGAGAAAAGCTTTCGAAATATTGATGGATTCCATGGAAGCAAAGGGCGATGACAAATTATTGTCGGTTGGAAAATTTGACCAAACGTACCACGAGGCCTCTGATGAGTAAGATACTATTCATATAATTTCGCCTGAATTGTGGGCTAGGAACTAAATTGGTGGCCGTAGATGGCCTAGACTTACGACTAGTATTTCGATTCCAACCTTTGCCTACTTTAATAATAATAATAATCATTTCTTTTTCAGAATAGAAAATTCCATACATTGTTAGTAAATAGTACTTATACATTATTAATGAATTGTCTAATTATTTAATATTATAAAGAGCACCACCAGATCCGTGAACGGTGTTCCAGTGCCTCACAATCGGGCAATCAACCTTTCCTAAAATAGTATGCAGAAGGCTGTTGGAGCTGCCCCGCACGCGGCGCATCAGGGAGGCCACTCTTTTTCATACTATTGCCCTAAAGCAGTCCGTGCTGGCCTTAGCAAATATACCTGATGCGCTGCAAAAGCGAGGCAATCCCAACAGCATCCTAAAACCATTATTGTACAGGACCCGTAGGGCATTGAAAGATCTACGCGTATAACGGACCCACAGGCTGCAGGTATAAAATGTCTGGCAGTATGCCTTAAAAAGAGCAATTTTGACTTCTTTTGTGCACCGTGCAAACCTTTGTGCAATTTATTTCATCACCTCTACTCTCAAATCGGTGACAGAAAAAAAAAAAATTGAGAAAGGCTTGTCGAAGTGATGTGACATCCACCAACCCGCACTGGGCCCGCGTGGTGGATTACGGCCCGCTCCCTCTCAAAGAGAAGAGGCCTATGTACTGGCAGTGGGGACATCACCGAGAACCGAGACGCCTCGGCGGCCACTGCTAGATATTGTTAACACTTTCCATACAAATCAAGCATCACAAGCGTGTCAGTGAGTGTTACCTATTACTCATAGAAACTGACGGCCCGTGGCAATTCTGACATCGCCTATGATGACAGACAAACATGCGCTCAACGCTAATTGCGCAGGCACGAATATTATTAGTACCCAATGGCGCTTCTATAATAGTCGCTGCCGGTACAGCGATTGCATGCTCTTTACTCGTAGGGACATTATATCTATATTATATATATATATTAGAGAATCTCAGTTTTTTTAATGTGTAAAGTTCACTTATTCGGATCAAAATTATTCACAGATTAAAACGTGCGACTGATCTGAAAGCTACAGAATACAGTGCGACGGAAGGAGAAAAAATTTATAACAAACTTGAAGAGTTGACCAAAAACATCACTCCGCCAGATATCGCTGGGGCCATGATAGGTTGCTAAACAATTTTAAAGAACCCTCCCCCCCATTTTCTAACAATAAGTACTTAATTTACATCAAAGTCTGACGCTACAACAGCACTCTTAAGTGGAGTTCAGCATCTTAAAAATACGCATTTTTTTAATTCAGCCGTAATCCCTTTGAAGTCTCTATTATACAGTCTGATTTTGTTAATACAGTACTTATTTATATATTTTCAGATATGCTCGAAATATGTACGAACTACTTGGCGCAAAATGCAGAATACAATAGTATGGATTTAACGTTATTACATGTTTATACTGATACTATTTAGTTTTGGAACATAAAAGATTTTAAATCCACATAATGATCTCGATCTCAACTATAATTATTTAAACGATTCCCTTTGTAGTTTCTTGTGTCATTGTGTTTCAGTATAAGTTAATTTCCAGAGGAAAAAGGCCCTGCATTTAAATTGTTAATCAAAGAAATGAATACAACACCAGACGTTAGAATGTATGAAAAAGGTAAAATAAAAAGGACAAACGCTCAGGCGGCCAAAGAGTTAGTGCCAAATTCTTACTATTAGATATGTAGTGAATATGGAACACAAGCTGGCAGAAAAGCCAATGGACCATAAAACGTTTTATTAATTTTTGGGGACTGGAAATCTCTAAATATTTTTTACGAACAAAATAAATAATAATCGCTTAACATACATTTCCGAAAGTACTTGACGAGAGGCTTCAAAAAAAATCGATTTGGACTACTGTAAACACGCCATCCTGTATATTGTGTAATGTAACGCGAATTCTGTGCCCCCGACGGGCGCTTGCGCCAGTATTTTGCGTCAGTCGGTTGTCTTCGGCAAAGGAGTGGGAGTGGGAGGACAGTGCTTGACACGCGTACACTACGCAGCTAGACCAAGAAGTTTATGTGTTAAATGAAAATATTTTTACTTGCACTGTTACATTATGCTAAATGTAATTCTTACAAGTAGGATACATCATTCAAATAGGTATTATGCATTGTTTTATCAATCTGATGTAAAATCCTCAAACTTTTTAGACTTGAAAAAGCTAAAGGACTGGAGGTCGATCATGATGAACCTAACTTATCACAAATAATTCATTCGGCACTGAAAAGAATAATAAGTAGAGTTACGCCGAAAGAATTGAAACATGATATGGATGGTATGAGAGCAATCATTGAAAATATATGCATCTAAGGTACCTACAATGAACACCTACGTATTAATTTAAATGATTAATTTTCGTAGAAACGGTGGATACTTGCTCAAAATATTTATCTCAGAAAGCTGTGGATGACAGTAAGTACCTACCATTTTTAACCAAGTTCTCAATCCTACGGGATTATTTGTTTTCCTTTCATTTAGTTGCCTTCTGCATTCCTAATTTGTGTTACCAAAAACTTTGTTCTATTCTTTTTGAAGCCGGTTTTTCCTTTTCTTTAAAGTTTACTAGGACGAAAAAGTAAAATTAAGAAGGTAGGTAACAATTTGACATTTCTTTATCCCCTAGCAGCAAAAGCGGTTTTTTAGTTCAAACGATACCACTAACATACGGTTATCTGTACATTTAATTGAAAATGTATTATATAGTTTGACCGATACCGCTATACCGCGCCTTAGGTATGTGCGCGGCGAGACGGAGGGGGGGCAGTGCATGCCACCATTTGTCAACGCTCACGACATCCCGCCCCCCGCCTGCAGCGGTATCGGTCAAACTATACCCCTAGTAATGACTAAATTTCAGATGAACGTGGTCCAGCGTTTGATCTCCTGATAAAGGAACTAGAAAGCCAAGGAGACAAACCCTTCTGTGACTTCCCTGCTCTCAGCACAAGAAATGCAGCCGCATACGTGTGTGTATAACTTATTTTAATAATCATTACATCGTTTTCCATGGGATTTACAGGAACCTACCTATTTACCTATTCGTCAAAGAAATCTGAACGAAGGAAATATTGAACCGAATAGAAGTGATCAAACATGCAGTGGATACAATTAATTGCATCCCTTCAGAGCTGCAAAATGATTGGGAACACAAAACTTGAAGCAGACTTTGACGATAGAAGTTTTCTACAAAAAGGCACATTATCTGTCAACTACTAGGCACGATGATGACTTCTCCCAAAACTTTTTAAAACTGATTTACACGGTTCGATTTGATTGCCTCGAGAGAGCAAAAATAAAAGTTGCTCCGTCTAAACAGTCTTTAGAGATAATGCATCATTTGTTGCTACAATTTTGTTGCATGCCACAGACAAGAAACTAGCAGCGTGGAAATTTTAATTTTGGCTATAGCAGTCTTTTAGACTACCTAACCTAGTAATGGAATGTTAACTCTGTTCTTTTTAGGTTAAAGTCAGCGCCTGGTTTAGGGAGCTCCGAGCCGGATCCTAAAACTGCGAACGAGTTTAAATTAGCTCTTCATAAAGCGGCAGATACGGCCACGCCCAAAGCAATGAAATCAGATATGAATAGTCCGTTACAATTTTATCTTATTTTATAATTATTCATGCAATATTTTTAGAGAAAACTACTCACGGTCTTCAGGGCCTCATTCACCTCGACGTGACTGAACAGCAGAGTATTCAGTGCCACACAGATCGCATTAATGTCTTTTATTTCAAAGACTGGTTCCATACGTTCAAATGATAAACAATATTATAGTACCTAAACGAGTTCTAAACATTTTTCTTCCTTGCAGATGTGGTTGACCTTTGTGGCAATTACTTGTCCGCGTTCATTCGTGACAGAGGTTGGTTCTTTTGAATGTCTACTAAAATATTTGTTGGCAATGTGTTTGATTCACTGAGATTCTCAACTGTCGTCAGAATGTTTGCTCCGTGACGATATTCATCCCAATTAATTATTATTGAGACACTGTAACTGCCATTAATTTACCAATATATACACATGTTAACAAAATTCAAATGTTTTCTATGTTACATATATTTTTGACGTTCCAACTGGAACTTGTCAATTACATTTTCAGTAACTACTCTTGAGTATCGGCACAAATCTTCAGTCGAAATTATGATTTCGATGTTTTTAAATAGGTACAGCTCCGTTACAGATGTTTTTATTTGTAGGTCCTGCGATGGAAAGCTTATTGGGTATGATGAAGAGTAAACCTAAAAGTGTATTTGCTGCAAGAAATGGGTACACAATGGACTATGCGACCGGAGCGAACGAGTATGATGAAATCATTTGTATTTTAGACATGAGATAGATAGATAGATAGATAAAAGATTTATTCAGTGCAAACAAAAGTCCAATTAAATGATAAAACATTACATGAATACCCATTACATGAATACAATATTAACATTAACCCTGTATATTGTAATAGTCCTGCAAGGGTAGGACTGTATTACTAACATCATAAACAACAACTTTCGGTCTATGACTTTTTACAAAACTTAATACATTTGTGGCGGTATCAACAACGCCACATGCGAACTACGCATCAAAGACCTGACGTCACAAATCCTGCATCGCGCTATCAGAGTTTACCGCGCGACTAGCATATAAGTATACCACATCCCGACATCAACCGTTGGGCAGTTGCCCACCAGACACAATACCCGTCTGGTCGGAGGATCTTACCCCCTTTACTATAGGGTATGAGTGAACTTTACACCCTGTTCCTCATACCTCTAAATTAGTGACCCCGAACATGGACATTAGCGCAGCCTTCGTGCAACTACTTCAGCGTGACGTCATCCATCACTTCCTCAAGCTTTCGAGCGGCGAGTCACATAGCCAGCCAGCTCCCACGGCTTCAACGGGTATCCTGACCACCAGCATGCAGCGAACGCGCATACCTGGTCATCACCCTAAGCCTCATCAGCAACCTTGGCACAGGACACTGCACTTTCAGCCGGTCCACAAGCAGAGCCCTTCAACGCTCTCCTGGTCGACGCCAGCAGTCAGTCTCAACCCGGCGCTGTACGACGTCCGACTCACTGGATCAACAAACGCAGCGCCACCCCGACTCACTAGGGAATCACCGCAGACAGTTCCGACTCACCGTGAACTATGCGGCACCCGGTTCCGACTCACTGGAATCACAACTGGCCCTGACAAGCATCATATGCACTGGACTCAGCCCACTATTGACCTCCGGTCTCCGGAGGGGAGTAATGTGGCGGTATCAACAACGCCACATGCGAACTACGCATCAAAGACCTGACGTCACAAATCCTGCATCGCGCTATCAGAGTTTACCGCGCGACTAGCATATATACAACATCCCGACATCAACCGTTGGGCAGTTGCCCACCAGACACAATACCCGTCTGGTCGGAGGATCCTCCCTTTACTATAGAGTATGAGTGAACTTTACACCCTGTTCCTCATACCTCTAAACATTTATCAAAAACAAACCTTCAAGATTTCGTTGTTCTATCTACACATTTTAATTCTGTATTTTGTTGTACCTACTTACGCCTCCCGTGCACTTATAGACACGGCAGTTTGTTTTGCTACGCGTAGAGTTTGTAACATTTAGAGCGTTGAATTTAAATATTGTTATTTTTGTATGAAAATCTGATGAATTATTAAAAGTCATAGATGTTAGTCAAAAATATAATTTAAAAGAAAAAATGTTTATTAGTTACACTTAAAAAAAAAAACATACACAAGGATTAAAGAAATGTTGTACAATAGAGTCACATTAAACGGCGAATTAGTGCCTCCTTAACTAGGCCAAAGGCCTGTGTTTTAGGAGTAAAATATAATCCTGAGAGTTTGTTAGTGTTTTACCAATGCAGATGACTCCTGATATAAAAATAAGGCGCCAATATACAAAAAAGAAAAACATAAAGAAATAGTGTGACTATGTCTAAAATAACGTCTATATATGTATATACTATGTCATAATTCAACCCAAGGTACTTACTCTAAAGGGCAACCAAGTGAATTATGGAATATTGCTTATATTATAGAGTTGAAAATGCACCCTATCTAGTCCCATACCTTCCTATAAAAGACATAGCTGATGAAGGAAAAGCAAATTTAACCAAAGACATGAAGGATGTGACGCCTCCAGCCCTGAAACTGCCAATACAAGGTAGGTAGGAAGACAACACATTCACTTTACGTATGCATGAAATACCTAAGGGCCTTACAAATAAACACGGAATAAATGTATGCTAGGTATAAACGTCAAAAAATGTATGGTTATACCGAAGTTATTCCTAGCATAACTTTATTCCCTGGTTATTTTTAAGGCCCTTAGTAGACAGTAAAATGTTTTAAATGAATATTTTCTTACAGCATTGATCCAGGACGTTTCTAAACATTTGTCCCAACTGGTCGCACTACGAAGTAAGATATATACCTATATATAAATATACATATATAATTGTATATATACTTAATTAATAAATTAACACGTTGACTGTCCGAGCATTATATGTAATGCATTTCCGACTCAGCCATGACGTTCGTGCATTACATGTAATACATTAGGTAATACAAATTACATTGGCTTTTGTGAGTTGGACGTTTGAAGTAGAAAAAATATTTCGGCAGACGTATATACAAGGATACAAGGAAATTAAAACAAGGAAAAAAAATATCGGTAAATAATCCGGACGTCTCGTGGTACGTAGTTAATTTAGCTTGGACAGTCAACATGTTGTACTTTCCATGGAACCTCTGTTGATAGTACCTAGCTGATGAAATACACATAGGTTTTGTGTTCACTAGGTGGTGTAGCTGGTGAAAGATACAAAATGAGTTTTTTGGCTGCGGTCAAAAAGTCGTTGGGGTCAAGACCCCTTTATAAATATAAATCCTATAAGAAAACCTATGCTGATGCGGCGAATGAGTAAGTAATAGGGTGCAACTATGACTCAAAACCAACACGAAATATTACCTAGCTACAATAAAAATAGGTGGCGACCTATTTTTATTGTAGCTAGGTAATATTTATTTTCACAAATGATTGTAAAAGACATTTGTTATTTGGTGTCCTTCGAAAATGGATTTTAGTAATAAGAGGGCCATTGTGACACCCAGAGTAATTTTACATACCTACAATAAAGAGTATTATACGAGTATGTATCTATCGAATCTACTTATTCTGGTCATTAAAACTTACTCACATATCAATAATATATTCTGATTAAAATAACCCACATTGTAAAACCAGTGTAATCGATTCTACCCTCGATTCTAAACAAACTAAAATTTCAGGTTTACAATCATTTGTGAAACTAGTTACAATAATGTATGTAAACTAATCCTTTTAAATTTTTCATTATCATTGGCAGCCTTGTTCACCCACTGCTGAGTAGGGATGCAAGAAGAGCCAAAATAAGTATCGATTTAAATCGTATTTAAGATATTATTGATATCGATTTCGATATATCGAAAAATACATCGATATTTCGATATATATTATCGGCAATCAGAAAAATATTTGTACTTTATGAAATTATATTGTTTGTTTTATATTCTTAAAAATATCAAACTAGGAACATCATTTCTGATGGAAAACCTTAAATTAACAAAACATTGATAAAAATACGTCTCCTTTTTTACGGCTCTGAATTTCAGGGGGTTAATTCAGTGGCGACAACGGTCCCTAGTAGCATTTTTTGTTGGCATTTAGTTGGGCCACTTACAGTAAGTGGCTCAACTAAATGCCAACAAAAAATGCTACTAGGGGTGTTGCTATTCGAAATTGTTTATTATGTATATTGGATACATTTTCGATATTTTATATCGATATATCAATGTATCGAAATAATAGATATAGCCAAAAAAAATCGATATATCGAAAAAAAAAATCGATGTATCGATACATCGATTTTTTTTTCTGCAAGCCTGGCTGAGTATAGCCCTCCTCCCTTTTGTGCCATACTTCCCTAGTCTATGCGAGGCTCATCCAGCTCTGCCCCGCGATCTTCTGTAGGTCGTCCACTCACCTGGCTGTTGGTCTGCCAACTGCTCCTTCTACCGTTTCTCGGCAATAAATTGTTAACTTATATACTTAATATCTACAGATTACAGACCGCAGATTCTATACCACTGGATAATCTCTCGCCACCTGCGGTCAACTTAGGTCATGAAATTAATTCCGAAATGAAAAGAGGAATACCAACGAAACTGGCCCCCACTGTTGTGGAAGATATACAACGTAATCATCTGTTTTACTTACATAACATAACATAAAAGAAAATGGGCCATAAACTTTTTTGATGGTAATCGATCCTGTTTCTTGTAAGGATCAAAACATTCTATTGGACCAACTGAAGTTTGAGTACAACAAAAGAGTCAGTAATCGCCATTGAAAATGAGTCTCCAACTTACTTTTTTATTATGACTGGCCACTGTCGGTGTAGTACTCTATACTATAGGTACTATGGATAGTACACCGACATTTCGCCAAGTTTAAGTCCCATGTAATAGGTAGCGAGCCTATTAACATCAAACGGGCACAAATCGTGACTCCGGGCTGCTAATGAGGAATTCTATAAAATAAATATGGAAAAACCAATTACACATTGCCCAGTGCGGTAATCGAACCCAGGACCTCATGCTCAGCAGTAGTGTTTGCGATCTCTAGACCAACGAGGCAGACTGTTTTACATAAAATATAAATATTATAAATTTTGATCAACAGCGAAGATTTTAAACATCCACTCATTGGTATATAATGTGGTTAAATACTATTACCGTCTATTTTAGCTATCGAACTGTTTTGTCCCTTTCTGACAAGTTAAAGTGAAGCTTGACAGAAAGGTACAAAACAGTTCGATAGCTAAAATAGGTTTATGAAGCGGATAACTTTATTATGAATAAGACGGTTATAATAATGTAGGCAGGTATTCAACATTATGTAGGTATCTAACTGTGTGCGTTATAATTTAATTTTGGAGACTTGTAAATGGCCCGTCGTGATTTACTTTTCTATTACTTTATGTATTGTTAGCTGTGTAACCCACCCAAATAATAAACAAAATAAAATAAATATTATGTTAATATATTATTAACTTATAGTTTGACCGATACCGCTATACCGCGCCTTAGGTATGTGCGCGGCGACACGGGGGAGTAGTGCAGGCCGCTCATTCGTCGACGCCGCCCCTCGCCTCGTCGCGCATTCTTAAGGCGCAGAACAGTGGTACCGGCCAAACTATAAATGACCCGGGTAACTTCATACCATTTGAGACAGAATTTAGATTTTTCGGCTTTTCCTTTAGGTTTTTTCCTAAACCACCCCAATATTAAGGCGATCAAAATAAACACAAACAAAATCAAATCGGTCGAGCCATTTTCGAGTTTTTGCGAGAATAACGCACGGCAATTGATTTTTATTTATATAGATATGGATACAAATTCGATAAAATACGATACATATTAGTTATCTTATTTTCTAGCTACTATGGATATAGCGGCTATGCATTTAGCTAAAATTGGAGTTGAAAAAGGTAAATAAACTACTACCGACGGATTTAAAGAATATTAAGATTATTAAGATTATCTACTAATTGTACAGTGTTCAACAGGAGATGCTATGGATTATGTGGTGCATCTTATGCAGGATAAGGGAGAAGAAAAACTTGGCAAATTGCAAGGATATGACCAGACTTACAGTGATGGTGCAAGAAGGTTTGTACCTTCTATGTATAAATAAGACAGATCAGCGGGGTAATTTCGTAACACACAGTAAGTAGCACTGGGTTTTATTTTGACAGTTCAACAACATTCATTGCGTTATTTACGTATTTAAACCGACAAATTTTTTGAACATATGAAGCAATGTATTAGCAATTTCCTTCAAAATCATTCAGATTCTGATTCATAGTGTGTTACGCAATTAGGGTACAGGTTGGTAGGTACCTTAATTTTCAAACTGTGTGAAACTTATTATAAAATGTATGATGGAAATAATATTCACCTAAATGAATTCTTACTCGTAGACTTGAGAATACTTTAACTCTACATACGGACACTGTTGATGTAGCTGCTTACTCATCTGTGAAAGGTAAACTCACTGACATGACACACGAGAAACCAGATGAGAAGTTTGCAGCAGTTCTACCGGGTAATTAATTACAGTCCGATTCAAACTTTATGTCGGCTCGGAACATGAGATGAGTCGCTGCGCAGCGCGCAGTAATAAATTCACGTGTCAGCGATGGTGAGGGGTACGATTCTACGGAACGAGTAGCGCACTTCAGAGCCTCCATAAAGTTTGATGCGTACAGACTATACTATATAAATACTTTTTTAAATATTTGTACAAATTGTTGTATTTTAAAGTAAATATTAATATAAGACCTATGTACATCGGAGTATGGTATGGCTACCAGTGTTACATAATTGGAAGTTTTGACTTTTAAATGCGGACTCATCAAAATAGATTTTCAGTAACATTCCTGTTTAGTGATTTTTATAATTTAGTTTGATAATTTAATCACTTTTGTGTTCTTCATACGATACACTGCCTTTAGTTAAGATGGATGTTTTTTTTATTTTTTATATTGTATTTGTGAAGCTTTTAAATGTTCATAATAATATCATAAACATTCATTTTCATGCGCACAGAAATAATCGACGATTCTGCAAATTTTCTGGCGGCGCCTATACCGGAGAGTAAGTAAACAATACAGATATAATTATAATTCTTTGCTTTCTTTTATTTATTATTTCAATGTATATTATTCATAACTAACTGTGAATCTCAGCAAACGCCGAACAGAAACAAGTTTTAGCGGATTTAATGGGCCGAAAAGGAGACATAATCATAGCAGAAAAAGAGGTTTATAAATTGACTTATCAAGAGGGTGGAGAAGCGTAAGTCCTTGTTTAAGTATTAATAAGTAACAAGAAGATTAGAAGGCTAAAAGTCACCCATAGAGCAATAGAGAAGGCTATGCTTGGAGTTTCCCTACGTGATCGAATCAGAAATGAAGAGATCCGCAGGAGAACCAAGGTAACCGACATATAGCTTGAAGAATTGCCAAACTTAAGTGGCAATGGGCAGGACAGATGGCCGTAGGAGCCGAAAGGTTCTGGAATGGCGACCGTGTACCGGAAGACGTAGCGTTCGAAGGCCTCCCACAAGGAGGACCGATGAACTTGTAAAGGCCGCAGGAATCCGCTGGATGCGGGAAGCACAGAACCGGTCGAAGTAGCGGTGCTTGAGGGAGGCCTATGTCCAGCAGTAGACGTCTTTTGGCTGAAATGATGAAATAACAAGAAATGCAAAGATACGCTTGCAAGTATAAATTCATTTTCGATTACCTTTCTCACACGGATAGGAGCTTCGTTTGCTATAGTTGACCGATACCTCTGTACCGCGCCTTAGGAATGCACGGCGAAGCGGGGGGCGGGACGTCGTGAGCGTTGACGAATGAGTGGCCTGCACTGCCGCAACTAGCCGCGCATTCCTAAGGTATAGTTTATGCATTCTAACGAATCAACTCATGGTTTCACTATTGCAATGGCCACACTGACGCTTGGTATGGTCGCTGCATGGCTAATTAATAATTTAGTGTCTCCGAGTAAACAGACACATTGCACATATTATTAACGGCGTGCTAACAAAATAGAAAACGCATTCTAATGCAGAATTGCAGAGCACCTGTCACCTAGTATTATAGTTCATTAAGCCACATTGCTCGGTTCGTGCTACGCTACGAGCTCATCAAACGAAGATCCTAGCTGTGTGGCTTCGGCATTACCAAATTCGATTTTCTTCTCATTTATTGATTGAAATTGTACGGTGTTACGAATAAATAAACTTTGAAATAGCATAATAGGTCTTAACTGTCTAGTGTCTGGCAGCGCACGGAAACACGGATTCATTAGACCAAAAATTTGTAGGACAACCTTCCCGTTAAACGTTGTTCGTATTATTATTTAATTTTTGATTGTAGTGTTAAGAGTTCTCCAGTGGGTGTCACAAAAGCCCACGATGAAGGGAAGAACAAAGAAATGGTCAAACAAATACAAGCTGTTATACCAGATAAAAGGATGGAAATGGTTCTTAAAGGTTTCATTACTTTCATTATCACCATAAGTTATTTTATTATACTAACACAGTATATGGATCTCCGAATTAAATTAATTTGAATTGAATTACCTATTTAGTTGATAATTAGTTTAAAAAATGAGCATCACCTCAACATCAGTAAAACACAAGCTGATGCGCTAAGGTAAATTCAGCGCGAAATTCAGCGACCGTATCAAATATTTATTTATAGAATTTTAAACATAAAAATCATACGATACAGTCGCGAATCATAAAATATTTAGATCAACATAAAACCGACATTGAACTGCAAATTGCAAAAACTTAAGAAAATTTTAATTTGGTTGGCTACCCTGACGATTTCGCCTTAAGACTAGTGTTACGAACTTTGGTTGCTTGACTTGCGTAATCTGCTCGATGAAAATGTATGGAACAGCTTTTTTTTTTTAATCTCTGCAATATTTCAACGCTTGGGGTTTAGAATCCTACTGAATCCATGGTAAAAGTACATATTTAAAATAGTCATCATGTGCCTAGCTTTTCCCAACTAAGTTGGAATCCCATTCCAGAATAACCAGATTCAGCTGAATTTTACGTGGAGCGAGAATGGTGACCTCCACAACTCAGTTACTGGGTAACATGATAGGATACCCCCTTGTCAGATTGATTGTAACACTTTTGTACTTGGCCCTAGTGTGAGTTTATTTTAACCATCTCGAATTAACACATCGAGCGCGTTCAGCACTCCAATTGGTGAAAGGCCAATTGGAGGCCAATCGGAACTCCGAACGCGGTCGATGCGTAAAATCGAGATGGTTAAAAGAAACTCACACTAGGGCCTCCGTTACGTTACGAAGTATTATTAGTTTACTTTTGTCTGTACAAGCTTGTATTATATTATATTTCAGAATCAACTAATGAAGGTGCAGCTTATTTGACAGATACCATAGTAGGGAGAGGTAATATATTTTGTATTGTATAATTGTATTTAAAAAGTCAGGGAAATTGGTTGCTTTACAAATTGACTATCGAATTAAATTGTCCGTAAATTCAATTCACAACGGTAATTTTTTGACATTCGTGTGAAATGGCTTTAACACGGCCAATAATTGACGTAGTAATTTGTGTTAATCTGGGAAATAATTAATAGTCCAAACTGTACTGTATAACATTATAATTATCTAAAAAATAGTACATAATCTAAGCCAAGATATGTTTTCACTTACAGGCCAAGCGTTGGAAGTTATAGAAACTGGTTTAAAAAAGGAAGGTCAAAAGGAATTTATAGATGTAGGAAAGTTCAAGAAAGATCACACACAAATAGGGGAAATGTATGAATTAATCAAATAAACTTTTAAAAGCCCTTTGGTTTGAACAGTTATAAAAATATGTAATATTCATCGTTGCCAGGCTCCATACAGCACCAAATTTAAAGAGCGATCACCCTTCTCCCGTCATTTTGGAGAATGTTGAGTACCACTTCGATGTGCTACCGAAACAAACACCTTCGGATAAGCCATTGGCTCTGGATCATATGAAAAGTAAGGTCATTATTGTAAACACTAGTGCTTCCGCTATTTTTGTTTGCCTTAGGCTAAAGCCACACTATAAGTGCAAGCTTAAAGCTAGGCTAGGAGCTATGCTTGTGTACAAGATACACAATGGCCACATATAACGCTCCTAGCTTGGTGACATACAATTCACTTTCGCGCCGTCTGTTGATGAGGTCAGAACAAATCACTCTCTAAAGAAATTACTGTTGTTAACAAAGAATTGCGAAGGTATGACGATAAGTTTCGTCCATACCTAGCTACGTACTATGAAGCATATTTATTTGATGGGTTCCCAAAGTGTTTCCCTTTTGAAAACAGCAGCAATTGAAACTTCGTCCATTGTAAAATCACTAGGCGACGAACAAAAATTATCCAACGCGTTCGTTCGCTACGCGTCTCGCCTGGTGACCAACTAGGCACCTATCTATACTCCATTTGAAATAAGATAAGACTTTTAATTAAACCTTTTTTACCGTTCGATCAACCGATTTTGACTTCTATTGCATTGGTGGCATGACAAATGGCAGCTGCAGTAAACAGTTGGTATTGTTACCACTTTTTTGCTTTTAATGCCATCCTTATGCCTACGGAATAGAAGTTCAGTTGAACGGACAGTAAAAAAACGTTTTTTTAATGTCTAGTCTTATTTCAAATGAAGTATAGGTGTGTCGCTTGCAGTGTGGCCACCTGTGAAGTATGCAATACGTTTGTTCACTAGGACCAGTCACTAAGCGAGTAGCTTGGCTCTTAGCATTAAGCGAAACTCCTTGTAGTGTGGCATATGCCTTCGGAAATACGAATAAGCGTACACACTGCGGGCAGTATCCTGGCGTTAATATGGCATAACGAGTTTAGAGACAAGATCGTCAGTATTTGTAAACCGTCGAATCTGCGCGATTCTAACGCCAGGGTGCTGTACCTACCTACATTTTATAGTTTTGCTTTCCTATTTGGCACTCCTTTTTACTCGTCAAATAAACGTAGAACTTTTGAAACAATACAATAAATACTTTGTAGACGAATGGGTGGGTAGTGGGCTATGGCTATTAATTAAGACCTACCTTATTTATTATAAAAATAATATGCTCTAAAATCAATGTGCTTATAGAAATTGGTATCTAAAGTATGTGCGAAAAAACATAGATGGCACCGAGACTTAAAAGTAGTTCCGCACCTGTAACATGAAAATAATTTATTCAAAACTATCTTACAGGTATGACTGATATCGCTGCCCAATTCATCGCTACTAAGGCCACAGAGGAATGTAAGTGCAAATATAAATTGTGTACATTTTATAAAGTACTCAAAAATGAGACATATTATTTTATCCTTCAATACAAATATCTACGTCTCTGGAAAATGCAGAAAATAAGCTCGTCAAGTTGTGCTTCACAAGACTATACGTTATTATTACTACAAACAGTAGTTTTAAATTGTCATGTTTTATTGTAATCATTAAAACGGAGCTTAGTGGCCACTATTTTCCGCATTTTCATTCTAAAATAAAAGAAATCACCGAAATAACGATGAGGGCGCCACTGTGCGCTCGGCGCAGTCTTAAGGGGGAAGCGTCAGGGTAGCCGCGAAATTGAAATTTTCTTACGTTTTTTGCAATTTACAGGTCAGTATGTTGATCTAAATAATAGGTTGGGGAAAAAGTTTCTTCGCATATTTTAAGAAAATTCAAAACATTTTTTAATATAGTTTATTTACATTTAACTATAGTATGTAGGTACCATTTTGTTCGATAACTTTTTGCCATCATGTAGGTAGGGACATGATCCCATTGCTGTAGAAATTTTGGGACTTCTGATCAAAATACCGCGACAAGTGGTTTTGGCAGTCCTCTCGTGATGTTAACCTGACACTGCCTAAAGAATTCTGAAGAGACCGAAACAGGTGGAAATCTGAAGGTGCAAGGTCAGGACTATACGGCGGATGCATTAACACCTCCCAGCCAAACTCTCTTAATTTTTGCTGAGTGGCTAAAGATGTGTGAGGTCTAGCGTTATCATGATGAAAAACCACAGCCCTTCTGTTGATTAATTCCGGCCGCTTTCTCTCAACTTCTTGCTTTAATCTCATCAGTTGTTCGCAGTAGAGTTCAGAATCGATGGTCCTGCCTGGTGGTAGCAGCTCATAATGAATAATGCCCTTCCAATCCCACCACACATACAGCATCACCTTGTTGCGAGTTAACCCGGGTTACGCCACAGTCTGTGAAGCCTGACCGGCCTTTGACCACGACCTTTTTCGCACGTTCTTGTCGTACGTGATCCACTTTTCATCACCAGTTATCAGCTTCTTCAAAAATGGTTCGGTTTCATTACGTCGTAATAATCACAAATGAGTACACGGTTCATTAGGTGTCTTTCAGTGAGCTCGTGAGGTACCCAAATATCGAGCTTTTTTGTGTACCCAGTTTTTTTCAAATGTGCCAAAACTGTTTTGTGGTCAATTCCCAGTTCTTCAGCTAAGTCGTAACTACTGAAATGCCGATCTTGCTCCACTTTTTCAAAAATGGCATCCATTGTATCCGTAATAGGGCGACCAGAGCGACGTGCATCTTTGACATCAAAATTTTCGGATTGAAAACGCTTAAATCAAATTTGTGCTACTCTCACAGACACTGCACTAGATCCATAAACATCGCAATTTTTTGTCGCGGCTTGCGTTGCATTTTGCCTTTTTTTTTGTAAATTTTTAAAATGTATCGAATTTCTTCATTAGATTCACTCATCTTGACAGTACGAAAAACAAATGAAAATCACACATTTTCCTAATTTGAATTTGGAATTATGTTCTTTAAAATTTAAACTTTCAATGATACCAAAACCAGCCAGATACAAATAGTATAGCCAAAGAGATTTTATTACAAGTTCATACATACTATAATGCGAAAAAACTTTTTCCCCAACCTAATACATTCACGGCCGCGAATCATATTAGGTTGGGTTAACAGCAGGGGGGCAACAGAAGGGGTGTGGTTTTTCATCATGATAACGCTAGACCCTCACACATCTTTAGCCACTCAGCAAAAATTAAGAGAGTTTGGCTGGGAGGTGTTAATGCATCCGCCGTATAGTCCCAACCTATTATATCATGACAGCATAGGAATTTTTTATAAAATATTTATTGAGCACTATTCTCACAACCAATGATCATACAATACTTTGTAATTGAATCAAATATTGAACTGATGATGTTATTGTTATGAATCTGTTTTTTTTTAATAATTTTATTATTATTATTGTTATTATTTAGAATGTTTTTATGAATGTTACTCTTAAATTGTAAATAGGTGTCCTTTTTGGCTTGGCCATACCTATTATGTAAAACCATAAATTGTGTATGTTGCAATTAGCCTGTAAATAATTGTGTCTTTTCTTTCTTTCTAAATATATTGTGTAAACAATTGTTGGCCAACCTAAATAAATAAATAAATATATATCAATTTTTCTTGTAATTAATGAATAATAATAAGTTTGAAACAATAATAATTTTGAAATTTTGTAATCTGGCAAGAAAAATAACTATTATTGATTTAAAGTTACAACACCAGTTTTTCAGCAGGATTGGCATCAAGTCCATTTCTTTTTTTTCTTATACATAAATCCTGCTTCAGAAAACAGGCGTTCGCTGTACATAAATCTTGCAGGTGTTGATAAATATTTAGATGCAACTTTTCGTGATTTTGGATAGTGTACTTTTTTAGAAGCCCACCTTGTGTAGGGAGCATGTCAGCGCTGCCGAGTACCCGGCGTTAGTCATGTCGGATACTCGGTTACCGGGTAACCGGCAAAACCATTACTTAATTAGTAGTCTAATTAATATACTAGGCGATTTTTTGTAAATTGAATAATCAAAATATTGTCGTTGTTTAAGGTGGTTTGGATGCTCAGCAACTAGCAGCATTAGACGCTGCAGGATTTAACGCCGAAGCCAAAGCCGCAGCGTATGAAATTTAAAATTAGTTTTAGTCATATTCCAAAATTAATTTAATTACCGAAATTTTCAAATCCTAAATATCGTAAAAGCGTTAGGAACTAAAAAATATTATTTATACAAGAAATAATGTGGTTTGCAGTGAGGCACGTAGATTAGCTGCAATGGCAGCTGGTCCTGGTGGCAAAGTGGGTTCTGGTGACGGAACAGGGGCCGCTGCTGCGGAGGTAGTGGTCGTTGGTACCGCGAGTGCTGATGCTGCAGGGGCTGGCGGCCCTGTTGGTCCTGGTGGCCCTGGTGGCCCTGGCGGCCCTGGTGGCCCTGGTGGCCCTGGTAGGCCTGGCGGCCCTGGCAGCCCTGTCAGCACTAGTGGCGCACTTGGTGAAACCGAGGAGCAACGTCGTCGGAGACTAGCCGAGGCGGAAGAATACAGAAAACACGAAGAAGAAGAGAAAAAGAGATTGAAAGGAGAGTCGGGTGAGAATCGCATTTTAAATTTATTATACACATACCATCAAGCCTGTATTCCCCGAAGATTAGGCAGAGTTGTACCTTTAGTAAACCCACATTTAGCCAGTTACATTTAAAGTGATTCTGTTAATACACTTTCCCATACATTCGCATCCGCACGTAATCTCGATACTTAAAAGCCTATTGCTCACCTACCTACCTACCCTACCCTACCCTACGCTACCCTACGCTACCCTACCTACCTACCAAAAACCTTAATGAAAAAAATCCTATTCTCAGACCTACCAAATGAACATATAAAATCTCATCAAAATCGGTTGAGCCATTTCGGAGGAGTATGGCAACTAACACTGTGACACGAGAATTTTATATAGTTATTCGATTTATCTTTTATATAGATTTTTCTATTTTGTTAAGTACCAGGTACTTGTTGACAGACAGACCTACACTCCCATACCTATCAACACTGTGATTTGAAAACATTATAAAAGCAAAATTATTCATAAAAAAGTAACCGTAAAGTTTCATGCCGGCTCTTCTCCATAGGAAACAACCAAGTGGAACCGTGCACCTAGCTTCTGACGTTTCATTAGTGCCCATGTAGGTTTATGTGAAATAAAATATTTTGATTTTGATTTTTTTAGTAACGCCACGACCTAACTAACCCTTCCAGCTTAGGGGAAAAATCCGTGATGTAAATATTGTTATGTTATTTTTATGTTATAAAATTAATATAAAGACAATTATTATTATTATTAATCTTTGCAGGAAAATATAAAGGAGGTGCACTGGGCGCTGGTGAGTGCAAAACAATGCATATTTTAAAATAACAACCTAATATGGTATCCAGTATATAAAATACCCTACAGTTTTATTTTTATTTTATTTTATTTGGTTTCTATTTGGTGTACCTACGCTTGACGCTTTTAACGTGTAAGTTTTTATTATTTTTATTTTTACATCGTTCTCACTTTTAGTTATAAATTCAACATTATAGATGTAACGAATACTTTTGTAACAATTTAATTTAAAAGAGTGTCCATGGAGTTTCTTGCCCGTTCTTCTCCATAGGTACCTACGCTTTGGAATGGGAATGTAGCTTAATTTTTCTTACTGACCGACTCCTTGACAATTTAAAAGTGCCTATAAATGGTTTAATTGACATAAATGATTTGAGTTTTTGAGTTTTGAGTGTATCTGATTGGAAAATAGTTTTCTTGATGATAGTAGAAATATTTATTATGTACTGTGTATTTTATGTTTTTTTTTTTTTGACTGTTCGGTTTGTTTGCGCAGAATAAACAATTTTTATTTCTTTATTATTTTCTTTTCTACTTTCTTTCATTTCTTGCAGATTATGACCCGGAGCACCTGGCAGCCCTGGACATCCTGCACCAAGAGCTGAAGGCGCGCGGCCCCGAAGTTTTCTACCAACAGCCGCAAACCACCCTCACACACGGACAGGCTTCAGACTGGTACAAATTCTTTCACAAAACTATGATGATATTAGACCAATACCGGTAAACATCTATAACTTAAGAGCGTGTACAACGGTCCACTAGCGCAACTCCATACAAAAAAATATTATCTCGTGACTGAGAAGGAATTATGAAAAACGGCTCAATAAAGAACCTCGGTAAGTGTGTCTAGAATTTTCTAATTCCTTTTATAAAGTTTCATATTGAGACACGAAGCAACAAAATACTACATAGAGGAATGTGGCCGCTTTTCTTTAGATCGAATTTTGTTGCTTCGTGTCTCAATATGAAACGTTATAAAAGGTATTAGAAAATTCTAGACACATTGGCAGTTCATCAGTGAGACCGAATTAAAAATCGAACACTGACAGGCTGACAAGACAACTAAATATAAAAATAATTGATTTATTGATTTATACTTCAATGGCCAGTCCATTAAAAAGGGTTTTAGGTTGAGTTCAATTCGACATTGGTCAAAGGTATGTACGTAAGTCATTGAAATATTTTTTATCGAGTAATTAAATATAGTTTTCGTAGATATGTCCTGATAAAAGACTCGACCGTGCCTATATAAATAAATTTTTCATGCCCAGGCTTGCTGATCCTGATCCCGTCAAAGTGGACAAGTCAGTGAAAGATTCCAGTGACACCGCACGCCTTCATATGAAGTTTGAAAGAAAACTGAGTGGGGTCGTCAAAGAAAAAACCCCACCGGATTTAAAGGACAGCATGCAAGGTATGTACGTGTAACTTACCTAAGTTTTTACGGTATGTATTTTAATATAGGTATTATTCTCTTCAAAATAAGTTAATATTGTGGCGTCGCATGTCATATCAGATATAGTATAGTATATGCCTTCCACAAATGATCACATATATTTGCCGTCTTCTTAGTGACAGGTATTATAAGATGAATCATGAAATCAGATATTATTGCCTAACTGTCCATAGTAGTATTTATGCTCGTGACTGTACCTAATATATATATTTTTTTTTTTTTTCCTACCGCGATTACATGCGCGCGTTTCACGGGGATATTGAGTAATACGCCCGTGAATCGCTGTCTCTGGTCTGGACAGATTGGGCTGTTATTAACAATTTTACTACCAACAATTTTACTACCAATTATTCAATATGGTTTTGTATAAAAAATTATTAATTTGATTATTGTTTGTGCACAGATGTCGTCATTGAGGCCGCTCGAAAAACTGCAGAATGTTTTGTCGCGGCAAGTGAGTTAAATTATAAACGTTTTACTTTAGAATAACATGACTGTTTTAATTGAAATCCATATTGTGTTGATAGTTTTAAATTTTATATTACTAACTAACGTACTTAGGAACGATACCTTAAAATATCAATCATTAAGTTTAATTGACGGCATACCTTGGCAACAAAATTGAAATGTTCTAAGTCTATCGTATTTTTGACTGACAGCCGAAGCTGACAACGTTCCAAAACACACTTGTTGCTGTCGTTATTGTATTTCTGTTGTTGTTGAGTTTTAATCAAACATTTAAATTCAACGACAAAAACGTGTGCGACTTGCAGAGAACCCATTAAAAAAATTCATTGAGGAAAATAAAGTACCATTGGTGAAAGAGCAGATTTAGCGGAAGATTGCTGGCTTTCCAATTTTCTCTTTGCAGAGCTTTCTCCCATAATTTACTTTTTTTGTCATTCTTATGAAATAAATGGATTCCCGTATTCATGCAATTAACAGCTGTGCAAAGGTTCGTATTAAATCTTTGAAACGATACCTCCTCCCCCCCCACCAAAGCAGCGCGACGTATTTATTTACGACACGCCGCCGACCGACCATTTTGCGAAAAAGCCATGCCTCAGTATAAATATTTGCAGTTGATCAACTGAATTCGTTTTTCTTAGGTTCGGTGTTTTCTCCTTAGGTTTGACATTTTATGGTACAGTCACGACTCACGAGCTATGGACAGCTCGACAATAATATGTGACTTCATGCTTCATCCATTCATATCTGTCGTCAAGATGAAAATATATGTGATCTGATTCTGAAAAGCATATATAGGTATAAGCACACACAGCTCACATAGTCGACATCGGCTCAGTTTTCAGCATTCTTAGAGGTGACACATCTTTTTGAAGCCGTCGATTGTCTCGTCAGATAGTTTTGGTGTTCCTTAGATGTCACATATTTGTGACAGCTCTTGTATAATATATCTTCCACAAATGATCACATATCTTTTCCGTCATCTTCACGACAAATATTTGACAATATTTTGGCGTCGCATGTCATGTAAGATAGTTTTGATATTGCTTCGATGTCACATATTTGTGCTGCCACTTGCTGCCGTCTTCTTGGTGACAGATATTAAAAGATGAATATTATGAAATCAGATATTATTGCCGACCTGTTCATGTAAACAGTGGCTCGGAAGTCGGAATTTCGGAATTCGGTGGCAAAAAATGAAAATACAGAACCAAGGACACCGACTTCCAAAATTAAAGTAATTTTTCACTTTTTAGTGTTTTTTTTTTTTTTTAAAGTTAGTTTTTTTTTGTTAGAAAGTTAAGTAGAATTTGTTGCCTCCCGTCCAGCAGAATTTTTCAAAAAGGGCATCACTAAGCTATCACTACGTTAGCAAAAATGCATTGATTACATGGGTAATTACTTTGATTAATAAAAATAAAAAATATTGAGAAACAAGGGCGTTAACTTATTTAATGAAAAACGGCAATTTCATAGGTATTACCTAATATATAATATGGAGTAAATAACCCGACTTTGTGATGTAAAAGTTTGTGTGAGGATGGATGTATGTTTGTTCCTCAATAACGGCAAAACGGATTTGGTTGAAATTTGGCATACAGATAGTCTATAACCTGGATTAATATTTTATCCCGATATTCCCACGGAATCGAGACTAACGCGGGTGAAACCGCGGGGTGCAGCTAGTGATTGATATTTTTAAGTGAAATCCCTGAGTATCAAGGTGAGTTAATTATATTAAGGATTAACTAATCATCAATTAATTATTATTTACACACCAGGTTACAACAGCCTGGTAAAAGACGGTCTCGTGTCAGAAATGCAAAAGCGCGGAAACGAAATACTCATAGAAGTGGATGGCGCAGCAGAAAGTTATTTCTTTGCAGCTCAAAGGTTTATAGTATCTTTAAATGTTCTCACTCACTATTCATTCATTCATTTCATCCGAAAGAGATCCACTGCTGGACATAGGTCTCCCCAAGCACCGCCACTTCGACCGGTTCTATGCTTCCCGCATCCAGTGAATCCCTGCGGCTTTCACAAGGTCATGGGTCCACCTTTTGGGAGGCCTTCCCACGCTACGACTTCCAGTACGCGGTCGCCACTCCAGAAACTTTCGGCTCCAACGGCCATCTGTTCTGCGAGCAATGTGCACTTAAGTTTGGCAATTCTTCGAGCTATGTCGGTTACATTGGTTCTCCCGCGGATCTCTTCATTTCTGAATCGATCACGTAGGGAAACTCCAAGCATAGCGCTCTTCATAGCCCTTTGGGTGACTATTAGCCTTCTAATAAGGCCCATCATTATCTTACTCACTATTGCGGGTGTTAAAAGACCAATTGCCGAACCCAGACTCGCATAATTATTCTTCCCGTCATTGTATAGTTTATTTTTTAGGATTCGTATCTAAATGGATAAAGCGAGGCCCTTAAAATATCCTGTCAAGACTGCTTACCTTAGTTACCTATTAACCCTTCATATAGTTTCCATACCCTTCATATACAACATGGATCCACGCGAGACAATGATTTTTTAATTGCACTGAAAGAAATGTTTGCATAACTGTAACACAAGTTTTGGTTACTGTTTACACAAAAATTGTGACTTGCGAACTAGATGTTATCTGTTACAAAACCCTGTTTTGCACACTATAAAATCAGTTTTGTTCATTTAAGCAAAGTTTATTTCCTTATAACTAAAGTTGAGTTATTTTTTAAGTAACTTCGGCTAATTATTTCTTTCAGTGTGTGTCTGTAATTACGGCATACGAGAAGTTAATGATTTTGTAGGCCAACTCGGCAACCTAATTGCGTAACACTATCAATTACAATCTGATTTATTTTGAAAGATATTGCTAATCCATTGCTTCATATGTTCTAAAAATGTTTCTGCTCGACAATAATAGCGCAATGAATGTTATTGAATTGTCAAAATGAAACACATTGCTACTGATGATATGTTACGCAATAAACTCACAGTTTTAAATGCTTTAATTTATTTATAACTAGGTTTTGCCCGCGGCTCCGCCCGCGTGGATGTCGGTTATCGCGTAAAAAAGTAGCTTATGTCCTGCTCCATATCCCAGGCTATATCTCTGCCAAATTTCATGGCAATCGGTTCAGCGGTGAAAACGTAACATACAGACAGACAGACAGACAGACAGACAGATAGACAGACAGATAGACAGACAGATAGACAGAGTTACTTTCACATTTATAATATTAGTATGGATAATACGTCGAGGTAACGTCTTGTTCTATTCAGTGGCGTAACTACAGGGTGGCAAGTCGGCAAAATGCCACGGACTCCCAGCCGGAAGGCTTATTCCACAAATCCCCCTTAGGAGGAAAAGTGGAATCTATAAAAAACAGTCTAGAATTCACCCCTGATAATCCCGCTTAGGGGGGAAAACTAGAATTGAAAAAAAAAAAAAAATACATTCCAAGACCCCTCTGAAAGTATTTTTTTTTTACATTAGAGTTCAGTTTTCCCCACTGAGAGGATTCTCTGGGGATTAGTGAAATAAGCAGGGCTGAATTCTAGACTAGTTTTTATATATTCCACTTTTCTTCCTAAGGGGGTATTTCAGGAGGCATTTGTGGAATAAGCCCAGCCGGAAGGGGCCCTCGGTCAGTGGAGAATCCATTAAAAAAGATAGTATCTCGTTTTCCAAGAAATTCTCAGTTTTCGATCCTCTTTTAGACACGAAATAGAAACGTCATCTTCTATAAGAGAACTTGCTGACTTATTAATAATAAAGAATCATTTTATATCTTCAAGCTTTTTTAAAGGTGTGCACTGCATTTCTGTTATTTCTCACCATTCCTGTGACTACGGCTAGTGCCGAGCGATCATTTCCAAAACTGAAATTGATAAAAACTTATTTAAGAAAATTCTATGGGACAAGAAAGGTTAAGCAACTTGGCTATTCTATCCATCGAAAATCCAATGGCCCGAAATTTGAACTTTGATGATGTCATTGACACTTTTGCTGAACAGAATAGAAAGAAGATCATCCGATGAATTTGCCACGGGCCTCGAACAGTACAGTTACGTCACTGGTTCTATTCACACGTTATCAGAGTGAGTTGCTAACGTTGACCATTTCAGCCGAAAGACGTCCATTACTGGACATAGGCCTCCCCCATTGCCATAATTGCCACGCTTGACTGGCGAGTTGGCGATCGCAGTATGGTGTTAAAAATGCATAGATAACGCTGCTGGCATTCTCTAGTAAGAACCTTAGTCGCGTTTTACGACACCCACGGGAGGAAATCGGGTGGTGCTATTCGTTACGTCCGGAAACACACGGCACGTTACATTGTAGTAAACAACGAGGTTTCATACCAAAAATATAAGTCGTTTCCCAGCAGTTATTCTTGCTCATATTATCTACTTAATCTTCTTCTTCTTTCTTCTTTACTTCTCCATATTATCTATTTTTTATTATTTACTTTATCTTTGTACAGAATGCGAGATTGGTTCTTTTTACACCCTGTGTAACACTTCCGAGGTACAGTCGGTTACCACAATTAGCTGACCCCCCCTTGCATAAATGGTTGAGATTTTTTAGAATACGGATCGATAGAATTTTATAATTCTTAATTTAATTTAAATACCTTTACGTAATCTACCCAAAACTAGAAAAAAATATGAAAATCGTACGATTTGTTAGTAAAAAAACCTCAACCATTTGAGCAAAGGGGGGTCAGCTAATTGAAATGTAATTGTAGGGTGAAGAGAAAAGACCCAGCGGCAGTAAAGGAACCATGCTATCAAGTCGCTAATGAAGTAGAGAAGAAATTGGACAATATAATCCGCAGTCGCGCTATGCCACGAAAGCTGAGCATGACAATGAAAGGTAGAGCATTATTGCAAGGTCAAATGAAATTAGCTAGCGAAAATTCAAATGTGAGGGATATAAAAAAAATTGTCCGTGTTTTCTTCATGTTTTTGTTTAATCATGATTAGATATCGATAGCCATGATAACTTTAGAGTTTCGCTAAGTAATTTAATTTGACCCTGTGTAAACAAGAACTACTTACTGTATTCTTAGCCAATTCGTTAGCTCATCGCGAAGACTGTCATTCTGAATTTGGACAGTTAATTATTTCGATACGGTCCCAATTTCGAAAAACAATAGTTCGACTACTCATTAGTCCGACAGAACATACTTCAACAACAAACGCCTTCGAAAAACACTACTTCGACCGAAGCCTACTTCGTAATGCACTTGTTCGGCGGATCTCTATTTCGCCAGCACATACCTTCGACATAATATTGCTCTGAAATGTGGCAATAATAATTGACTTTCGCTTTGTGGTTTTAGGTACAAAATAAAAACACAAATAATAATCAATATTATGTTTTTAATTATAACCAGTAACAAACCTATGTACAGTTATATTTTTGGCCTATACAACGATACCCCACACTGGGATAGCCACGGACAACTTAGCTCAGAGACTAGTGTTTTTCTGTCTAAGTAGTCTAAGTAGACTAGTCTGTCGAAGTAAGTAGTGTTTTTCGAAGGTGTGTGTTGCCGAAGTAGGTTCTGCCGGACTAATGCTTGTCGAATATATGTTCTGTCAAAGCAATGAGCAGTCGAATGTTTTTTCTAAATTAGGACCGTGTCGAAATAATTAGCTGTCGTAATTCAGAATGACACTCCATCGCGAAAATCCACGACTCAACTTGACATCAGGTTGAAGAACATTGTTAAAAATGTTCTTCAAAAAGGTCACAAAGGTCGTCCTTTATGACTAACTTTGTGACTTTATGTGTGTTTTTTTTTTTGTACCGTCTTGTTTTAGTTTCAGGGAGTCAACAGCCTGTTCCTGACACACCTATTATAATTAGTATTAATATGTTGCAGAACACGTTAAAGATACTTCCAAGTTCTTATCAGCGTTGGTAACCAAACCCGGTAAGCGCTTTAACCGCAACTTTTGTATATAATCATAAATATTGAGCTTCCAAATCAACGACTTTTGTCAGATGACTTCATTGAGGCTTATGTCGCGCTGTTAGCTGAAATGGAAGCCGCTGGTGACGCTACACTTATTGAGGGCGAAGTCTCTAAATCATGTAAAGAATCAGCGAACTAGTAAGTTCTCATTATTACTATACATAGAATTGATATTAGCTACATTACAACATTCGTACACACAGCTCCATTAAGTGGTTACACCCCCAAAACTGGTCCCTAGACAAGTAACATCCTATTAACGCAAACGTTGTAGTTATAACTTGAGGGTATGGATTAATTTTATAATGGAAACATAAGTAAAATTAAAGGATGCCCTCAAATTATAACATTTATCGATTAGACAGAGACCTAAAGATACAATTTCATCGCAATTCATATGGGCTCGCTGGCTATTGCGTCAAACTGCTGATATGAGTATGACGACGTTCGGTAATGCGATGGTTCGAATCCAAGTCGAACTAATTAATTCTTTTTGAAGTATTCTTTAAATTATTCGTAAAGAATTCAATATTGTAGCAGTATATCATTTTAAAACTTGAGTTGTTAGCACATAATGACGCTGTGTGTACATAGGTCTTGTTAGAAAAATAATACTTGACAGTAGAAAAATCGGATTATATTTTTGATCTACATTTAATTTTATCAGTGATCTACCTAAGCTAGTTTTTCATTCCATCCATCTTTACCTATGCAATAATAACCTTTATAACCAAGTACAAACATCAGTGGCAGTACTTACTAGTTTCATCAATATGTACCTTCTACAGTCTTCGTCAACTCACCACATTTAAGGACACTATTGGACTTCCTAACAAAGCAATGCAAGGTGAAATTCAAGGCAAACTCAAGAACCTAATGGCTCAGGCACCTCCAACTGGGAGCAAGGGCAGTGGCTCAGTTATGGATTGTAAGTGAATTACTAAGCTAATGATCCTTAACATTATTAACTGAGATCTTTCTATTGTTCCCCAAACATACTCGAACCTTTTTGTTCTCATAGGACTATGTATACTTATAAGAATTAGCTGATGCAGCTGTAAAGATATTAGCCAGTCAGCCTAGGTATAGTCAAGCAAGAGCTTAATTAATAGCTGCACCCCGCGGTTTCACCCGCATAAGTGTCGATCCCGTCGAAATATCGGAATAAAAAGTAGCTTATGTGTTAATCTAGGGTATCAGCTACCTCCATACCAAATTTTATCAAAATTGGTATAGCCGTTTGAGCGTGAAGAAGAGACAAACATAGGTACACACACACTCACAAACTTTCGCCTTAATAATATTAGTGTGATTTATTTTGTAATTTACTTTGATTTTAGCCGTTATTGCTGAATCAGCAGGACTATTGGTGTCGTATGTTATGCTTCAAGGTATGTACATTATGCTTGTGCATAAATCTAATCGGTAATTTTATTTTATTTTTTTATTAAAAATGGCTTCGTTTTTCATGCACGAGGTAGCATATTAATACAACATCCCAACATCAACCGTCGGGCTCCTCCCCGACCCTTGCTCGACAAAGCGCCAGCCCGCACCGTGGCTGAGCCTGTAGCTTTAAATTCCCCTGATAATAATCATAATTTTAATTTTTGAATAAATTTTATTATTATTATTTATTATTATAACCCTGATTTTATCCAGCCACCGTCGGTCCCTTGCCGTCCTCCCTCCGACTCTGCCCTAAGCCGAGGTTCGTACTTCACAGGGGGTGCCCTTAGCGCGCAGTCGTTTAGTTTATAAGTTTTACGCCCTGGCTGGAGTCTTTAAGTTTTAGGAGCTGTGAGATGCTATAAAAAAAAAACAACCGTCGGGCAGTTGCCCACCAGACACAACACCCGTCAGGTCGGAGGATCCTCCCTTTTCCATGAGTAAACTTTACACCCTGTTATCCCTCATACCTCTTTAATAGTATCTACTTTAATTTCTTATTGTATCCATTCACGTATAAATCAATACTGCTTTATTTTAGCCGAAAAAGCTGGAGTACTGGATATTCTTGTGAAAGAAATGCAGGACGCAGGGGAGGGAGCGCTGTTGAGACATGGACGTCTTCTCAAGTCTTTCAAAAGGGGTGCCGAGTTGTTAGTATTTTATACCTTTTATACAATCTGGCGATTTAATCACCAGCAGTGCTATTCTGTAGAAATCTCACCGTGAAAACCAGGTGAAGTGTGCTTGAATTAATGAGCTGTCAATAGTGTCAATCCCTAGTCTCCGATGGAATGACAGTTCACTTCGAGATCACTTCACCTAAGGTTTCACTGTGAGATTTTTACAGAATCGACCGGCAGTAATGCCCACACATTATCATCAGTAGAGTGGTGGCCCAGTGGTAACGGCCCCGACTTACGAGTTGTACCCAGATAGTCGCTTTGCTTTGTGTAAATTATTTCATCAACGCTGCTCTCAAATCGGTGAAGGAAAACATCGTGAGCAAACCGACATGTCTTAGAACCAAAAAATCGAAGACATGTGACATCTATCAACACGCACTGCGCCCGCGTTTTTAGATTACAGCACAGCTCACTCTCTCTCGAAGATAGGCCTGTGTCCCAGCAAAGGGAACATTATACAGGATGTGGCGTAAATAGTGGTCCAACGTTTAGGGGTCGATACACCATATATTCAGCTATCACAAACCTGAATAAAAAATAAAAAATTATAGGTCTCCGAATAAAATATTATTAAAAAAGAAAAAAAAAAGTTGACACTGCTTTACTAATTGAGCTGTCATTTCTAGAAATGACATTATTTTTTAATTTTTTTATTGTTTATAATACTTTAATGTCATGTATAGAAATTATAACCAAATAAGTAAAGCTGGCTGTTTTTTCAAGAAAAAAAATATATCGGAGAACTAAGAAAAATGGTTCACACTGTGGTATGTGATAGTTGAATATACGGTATATGGACCTCTTAACGTTGGACCACTATTTACGCCACACCCTGTATATGTGGGTGATTCTACTCGTTACGTTGAACAACTCTCCCAAGTAGAATAACCTCCATTCCAGTCCATTGACGCTTGCAGGTGACTTAATCCTCAATCTATAGAGCATACCGACTCTTTGACAATTCCTAAAGTGTTGGTACCAGTAATGTTTAATTGAAGTAAATATAATATTTGAGTCATTTAAACAGAGCCATCCAAGATTAGTGGAAGTGGAATTAAAAAGTTTTTTTCTAGTCTGAGGACTTGAGGAGTGACGATTGTGTATACAGGATCATTGGTAAAACACTAAAAACCTCTCACGACTATATTACTAACATCATAAACAACAACTTTTGTTCTACGACTTTTAATAAATTTATGAGATTTTCATACAAAAATAATGACATTTAAATTTTCGACATCTAAATGTTACGAACTCTACGCGTAGCAAAACAAACTGCCGAATGACAGTGCACGGGAGGCATAGGTAGGTGCAACTAAATACAGAATTGAAATGAAGGTTTATTTTTAGTAAATATATTATGTTTTATAAAAAGTCATAAAACAAAAGTTGTCGTTTAAGATGTTAGTAATACAGATGTTAGTCCTGCAAAGTTGTTAGTTAGTTTTTCCAATAACCCTGTATAACATTGCTGTCGCAAAACTTTAGGTTGAATGGGAAAACTACTGATGAACTCGCCGTACCCAATGCAGACCCTGTCGTCGCCAGAAAAATACAAATAAAACTGACTAACTTGATGAAAGACGAAACCCCAACTCAATTTCAGGCACTTATGACTGGTAAGATACAATCTATATCCAAAAGAAACTGGTCAAGTGCGAGTTGAACTCGCGTGGTGAGGCTTCCATTCGATGAATATGTTATCTACTAATTTAACGTCACGGTTTGCGCAGACTTGGTTTGGTTTGGTTTGGTTGAGTTGTTTGGTGACTGCTGCGCTGCGTGTCGCGGGTTCAATTCCCGCACGGAACAAATATTTGTATGACCTACAAGTAGTTGTTCCGGGTCTGGCTATTTGTGTATGTGAGTTTAAATGTTTGTAAACGCACCCACAATACAGAAGAAATCTTCGTGCAGGGCAACGTTTAAAAAAAAAACCATCCCATACTTTACGGGAAGTGTCTACCAGCCGTTTTGAGATTTCCTCAAAGAGACCATGAGCACTTGGACCCCACGGCCCGAGGGTTTCAGCCCGCAACGATTCGAAAATATAATAAACAATAAGGATATTATACAAGTTCGCCGCTTGAGGTTTTTTGCAGCCGCAGCAGCTGCGCGGATTTTCCTGATTAATTTCTTAATGCAGTGGACCGAGGATATGAAAGCTGGTAAACTAATATTATGTAAACTAGTATATTCGTTTACCGGCTTTAGGCCTCGGGAAGAATAGGTGTTGCCCAAGCTTAGTGTGACCACATTTAAAATATAAGTTAATGTGTGCCGGATAATTGGTACATTTTGTCTAAAAGTTGAGTGTACTCAATTTATAGGGAAAATTTTTTTAAGGAATTTGTAGGCGAAAATCACGAAATTTACGCGGACAAAGTCCTAAGAAAAAAGGAAGTTCATAATGACACGCCTGGGGGTAGGGGAGGGTACCTCCTACTATACTCTTCGACTCCAACTTAAATAATTAAAAAGAGTCACATTATTGTCTTGATTTTTTTAACAATTACATTAACGTTAATTAATTTAAATGAATCTTGAAATAAATAGGATGATAGAAAACATTTAATATTGGAAGTAGACATTAAATAAATTATATTTTCAGAGCTCATCGAAGACGCTTCAATGTATTTGGCTGTGCATCTTCTAGAACCACGTAAGATATTAAAAAAATAAATTAAAAGTACCATTAAAGGTCGTAGCACACGTATCAAATTGGAAAGGGATCGTTACCGTATCAACTCGAGCCGTTCAGTATTATTTGTATGAAACTCCCTACTGCAACGCACACTAATCGGAATCGTAACGTAATCGACTCGCCTCGGGACAAGCTCACAACCGCGGTGCGGTGCGTGGTCGAGTTGCAGTTCCCGCGCTTTCGGTTCTCCGTAGCCTAGCTTACGGCTCTCCGTACCCTAGCTTACGTCTCTTCGTCCACGCCCCTCCCGCGCACAGTGGACAAGAGGTGTGACATAGAATCAATGACTAGCCGTCAACCAGCGGTCGGCGAGCCGTAAGCGCGGCGTCGCCTAGCCGTAGCCGGGTCGACGTATCGGAGCTTCTGATCCGCTTTGGTTACGTGCTTACGTAAGGTTGACGACTGTTTGACGGCGACGCGAAAGGCGATACGGTTACGATCCCTTTCCGATTTGATAAATGTGCTACGACCTTAAGTATTACTGTACTACTGGTAAACTTATATTTTGCTTACTATTGATTGTTGTTGACAGGGGTGTTGAAGGTGTGCAAGTGTTACAAAAATGTATTCGTGCAGTGCGAGCTGTGGTGCGACGAGATACTCCGGCGCGTGGCGCGGCCGTGCTGCACGTGCTCGCGCCACGTGTCCGTGCAGGCGCTGCAGGACCTCGCGCCCGCCGACTTCCTGCACGTCACGCCCGACCAGTCCCGCGTCTTAACACCCGGCGTCGAGATCACCTTCAAACCTTGCCAATATCAAGCCAGAACACCCAAAGGAGCAACGAATCCCACTTGCCCCGCCCATCGCCCCACTACTTCTTACCTCTTGTACGAAACAACGCACAAAAGATTTGGCTCCGACTCCATGCAACCATCACCATCACCGAGCACTTCGGGTTCAAAATCTCACTCACCTGTATCATCTTCATCGTCAATTTCTCCCTTACGGACGACGAAACAATTCTCGCCCCTCAAATCTCTTCTGTTTGAAATGCAAGTTGATACCGCACAGTCTATTCGAAAACAACAAGAACAACTGCAATCTCTCGAAACTGAAAATCAATACCGCTTAATAGAGGAAGCGCAACCACCTTCGTACTTTGCTTCGACTAGTTCTTACAATTTCGAAACATCGACATCACAATCAGAACCTGCCACTTGCGATCGGTGCCAACAATTTTCATCACCGATTTCTGAAACATCTAAAATGTCAAAAGCTAAGAGTGGATACAGCTCTCGTAAGTAAATTGATCCTTCATTATTACAGTTGGAAACTTAACTTGTAGGTATTTATGGAGACAACTACAATTTTCTAGGAACCCCGATCATATCGGCGGAGCACATGGTGGACTGGGACGCCACGATGGTGAGTCTGTTGTGGAATGTGCTGGTGTGGCGGGATTGGATTCAGGAGATTGTCGATCACGCCTTATCATACCAACATAGCCCAAGTTTCACCACGGCCAGAGGTATTTATTACCTACATTACTCATCACATTTAGTATGGTACGAGTACCTATTTAGTTCTACAGGAATTTTAAGTTCTTTAGGAATTCTAATATTTAAAATCCCCAAACATATGTTTTAACACTATCTTGATGATGAAACAAATAAAAAAATTATGTGTAAAGGGGAATTTACTTAAATTACAGGGGAATTGGGGGAAACCTCTTGGTTATCATACTATAGGAGGGTAACCACGGAAGCCTTGCAATGGCGTCAGTACAGTGTGTTCAGTCGTCAACTGACGACTCGTCTACATTTGCGGTACCGGGATAAAGAGGTAAGGCAGAGATTCTTGATCGATATCCTTATGGTTTTATATCAATTGCCGGGCCCCCAGCGCCCAGCTCATAAATCGACAAATAAAAAAAATCAAAATAACAAAAAAAATCAAATCAATTTTATTTCAGGCATTGCATACGTAGGTACACAGAAATACAAATACATTTCACCCATAGTGACTACATGTCATAGATAAGTAAACATTAGGTAGGTACTATTATTATTATTAAGTTATGTTAAGGTATTTTAGGAGTTACAAATTACAAATTGCAAATCATTATTAGAAATTACTATTAGATTATTACATTTATTAAATTAAATTAAATTAGATAAATTAATTCGTCATTATTACTTGATTATGTCAATAGTCAATGCTGAGATTGAACAATTCGGTTTTAGTGACGAAAATTGTGCGGAAAACAGTGCCAACCAACTTACAAATAGGGTCGTGCAATGGGTTACATATTATAATAACTAAGTGTATTTTAACTATTTTCGAGATAACTATGGTTGATTCACATATATTCTTAACGCATATACATATGTAGGTCGACTCTAGTACTGTTTTACTTACTTAATTTTTATTAAACTAAAATTAACCGCACTAACGAACGATTAATCTAATGATTTTTTAAGATATTGGATATTTCAACTATGTAATGGACGACTCGCCTACAGTTTGGGTGGTGGGTAGTTACAATGTCAATGTCTCTCCTACAGTTTTAATAAACTGTAAACAAATTAACGTAGACAGTATTAATATACTGTCTACGTTAATTTGTTTCCAAGCAATAATAAGGCTTGTCGACGAAGCCCCGCTTAGCGGGGCTCCTACTTCTGGATGGTTTAAAAAAATTAACCACGAACCTAATGAAATTCAAGTGCATTAAATTTTTATGTCTAGAGATGGTAAACCCTAAATATTCCAAATTACTCCAGCTGTAGATGAGAACGCCGATAGTGCACGCAGATAGTGAGATGCTAATGCATAATATTATGCATAATGCCTTTTACATTCTCACTAGCTTCTGCCCGCATTCGGCAATAGTGTTAGCTTCGAGAATTTTTGTAATCGGATTAGTGCCTACAAATAGATAAACAATTTGGCCTCTTCATAATATTAGTTTACTTAGGTAACATTTTATATTTCAGATCGTGTCCCCGATACGGCCCAACGTGAAAACCAAAACCTACATAGAATGCCAGGAGGCAATGTTGGGCATAATAGATATGTTCAATAGGTGGACCCAGTGGCTGAATTTAGTTGTAAGTATGGTACCAACTGTCCGGATAATTTCGGTTTTTTTGGGTCCTGTTCGGACTTGTTCGGATTTTCAGACATAAAAACGGAATGTCAGGAATTTTCAAATTTTGAAATGTTAAACCTAGCCGGGCTACGCTTGGAATCTCTCTAAGGGATCGAATGCGGAGCGAGGTGATCCGAACCAAAGTTGTCGACATACTCGTAGCTCACACAATAAGCAAGCTGACGTGGCAATGGGCCGGCCATATTATTCGTAGAACTGATGACCGTTTGGTGTAGACGTATTCTTTAGTGGAGACCGCGAATCGGCAAACGTTAGGTAGGTCGCCCTTAGGCTAGGTCGAGTGACGATCTTCATAGGGTGGCTGGTAGCACCTGGATGAGAGTTACCGAAAATCGAGTTAAATGGCGTGGAATAGGAAAGGCCTATTAAGCAGTGGATTGCTGTAGTGTAGGCTGATGATGATGAAACCTAATCGTAATTTAGGTATTCTTACACAGTACCTACAACGCTACAAGTTTCTTTTGGCGCGTGGCCAAAACCGGAAGGGACGCCGCCTTCTTGTTTTGTCAATACAATTTATTTGACAATGATTAACAACAACGCCTACCTGTCAATGTCAAAAACCTTTAAAACTCTATTTAAAACCGATTGTTAAGTATGTGTTCTATTATTAAAGGCTGATTAGGAAATACATAGTCTTTTTAGGGTTCCATAGTGAACAAGGAACCCTCATAGTTTCGCCATGTCCGTCTGTCGGTCTTTCTGTCTGTCTGTCTGTCTGTTCGGCTTAGCTCAGTGACTCTTAGTAGGTACTAGAAAGCTGTAATTTGGTATTAATATACATAATAATAACCCCGACAAAGTAATAAAATAAAATCTTGAAAATATTTAGGATACTTCCGGTATACATAAAGTTGGGTTGATGTTTTTTTTTCCTCGTCTATCCCATGGTGTGGGGTATCATTAGATAGGCCGCTTAAAAATATTGCGGGTTTGTGTAAACCATTTTTCGATTCAGGGATCCGTTTGCGTAATAATAAGCTTTATAGTGCTAATTTTTGTTAGAGTCAAGCGTCCCCCCCAAGCTAGCTAAATAGTTGTAATTGCATACATGATAATTTTGTTCAATGGCTACATAATTTTTGGGATTTTCTCGAAAAACAACGATTATTGGGTTTTTTTTTTTCTAAAACATGTCAATATGATTTACAAGACAGAACATAAACCATTTATCACAAACTATTAAGAATTCAAACTAAATTTAGGGTGTGTTAAAGGGTTAACTATGAAATATTCTTTCCTACGAATTTATTTTACTTTCTTAAAATAGGTCAAAGAAACCAATTCGTTGCAACAAATGCCTGGCTCTGAGATCCCCTTACATCAAATGTAAGTAATTTTATAATAATTTGAGGATCGATTTTAACAGATTACTTTTAACTGCAGAATAAATGACACAATCTGAAACTGCTATATTTATTCTTTAGATAAAAGTTATCTGACAAATGAAAAATCAGCCGGCAATTATTACCGCTACACGCGAGAAGCACAGTACCGGTCGATGTAGCGACGCATGGGAGAGGCCTATGTCCAGCATTGGACGTGTTTCGGCTAAAATGATGATGATAACAGCGGCTTTTGTGAAAATATGACGACCAGATCCCACCATCGCCCTTTTAGTACCGGACTACCAGACGTACTGCAGAGTACCTAACATCCGAACTTGGTTGATATCTGGTCCAGTCGTACTCAGCGCTTCTCCTCCACATTTATTATGTGCACAGCTAAAGTGTGGAACTCTCTGCCAGCGTCTGTGTTCCCTTCCACATATAACCCATATGCCTTCAAAGCAAGAGTGGACAGGCATCTTCTGGACACGCTCGTTCTATCATAGACCTCATACATCTCTTCATCAGGCGAGATCGAGGTCAAGAGCAGGCCTAAACAGCAATTTTGTTTTTTTAGTCACCAATAAGGGGGCCCAAGTCTGCTATTTTTATAAACTCGTCACTCTAACACGATCCCATTGTCATTTTGCTAAAAGTTCGTAATCTGCTTAATTCATAATGGTCGATCATTGGTCGGTCAATGGTGTCGTAATAGAATTGTATTACAATGGCATTTTGAACATTTATTCATGCCAGATTTCATTTATATATATTTTTACATGTTATTTGAGTCATAAAGAATCAAAAACAGCAATCTGACATTTGACATATTAACGGTAATTAGGAAAAGTAGTTTCATTCTTACAAAAAGTCGTATGCAGATTGCTGTATTTGATACCAATATGGGTTTTACATTCAGATTTTTGGTGGAATATTGCTGTTTTTGATACGTTGTGACTAAATAAGTAAAAAATATTTTAAAAAGACAGTGGTACCATATTCATAACTCGAATTGCGTAAAACTGACAGATTGCTGTTTTTGATTCTATACGACTCATTTACTAGTGTAATAAGCAATCTGAAGTAGTAGAAAGTTGGAAGTTTAGTAGGAAGTTTCATTTGTCGTTATGTACGAGATTACCAATTCTTTGAATGGAGTGTCAGTGGCCGTCCATTGGAAAGTCATAATGACGCCATTATATTAGTAGATTACCAAACTTGTCAAAATCAACACTTATGTTTTTAAACATTTTCAATGTTTAAAAACAGGCGCTGGAATCATTTGAAGACGAAAGTTAAGGGATATTCGAAAGATTGGGCGAATTACAATAAGCTTTTGAAAGTATCCTGGGAGCAGAAGTACAGTTCGGTGATTGCGGGTATGTTTTTGCACAGTATGATATTTTGGTACAGGGTAGTAATTTGAGATGGGACATGAAGGGCAGTAAACCTTAACGGCCTTAACCGTTGAAGCAACAGGAAAACGTTTTCGGGAGACCGAAAATTTTTAAACAAACGAAAAGAAATTATTTCCTTTTATCTTTACGATGATGCCATTCGACTCAGTTTCTTATAAGGAATTAGCTGCTGCCCGCGGCACATAGCTGTTGTATTTAGATGGAAACACATCCGTCAAAATCGGTCCAGCCGTTTCTGACATTAGCCGGAACAAACAGATGTTTCTTTTTGTTATAAGTACCATAATGCATTTAGTAACAAGCTGTTATTTTGACATTCCAACCAGGCACTCTAATTTTATTTATTTGTATAAATGTATAGATAAAATACACTTGAAGAACAACACTATAAGAAAAGTCACAAATGCCAAAAAAGCTTTTCCCATTGGAAGGTTATTTTTTAGGTAGGTTTAGGTAGGGCTTTAAGGTTCCAACAAACAGGCGCGACACGCGACGCGATACAAAGACACCGCGTGCCGAACGACGAGCGGTCTCTTTGTGTCAGGTCGCGTGTCGCGCCTGTTTGTAGGAGCCTATAAGCGGTTAAGATGCCCCTTCATGTCCGATGAGCTTGCTCTCAAATTAGCATCCTGTGTTCTATGGTAAAAGAGAGACACCTACATCTTCGTCGTTAAAGTGTTTTTTTTTTTTGTTGAAAATTAATACTTCTCCGGGTAGTTGAAACATTATACAGAAAACGTTTTTAACCAGTGCGCAAATTTTTTTGGTGATTCAGTATCAGAATATAGAACACATTTCCATAATTTTTTTCAATACTTTTAGTAATAATATCAATGGGCGAGCATACAGCTGATAGGTACCTACTACTGCGTTCCGCTTCACTGACTGCGCCGCCGGTGCATCGCGCGACGAGTATCCATTATACAGTTTCAAAATAAACATCTTTCGTCAACTATAACTTAATTTTTTTGTACTAAGATATATCAGAATAAGAAATAAGTATATAATAAAAAACGTTTAAGTTTAACTTGTCAAAATTTGCGCACTGATTAAATACTTTTCCTGTATACTGTATTATTAGACTATATTATTAGTCTAGCAGAACCACAGTGCAACGTACTTAGATTCAAGTTATCAATCAGCCCCTCAGTTCCAACTAGGACCTAGCTAGAGTAGTCATCTTAGTGAGGGCTGTGTACTTAAGGCGGGTTGGTACATTCCATTCGGCATGCATGGACAGCAAAGCCGACCCGAAGTAAGTAGCATAATCAGCCTATAAAACTCACATTATGGCCAGGTGTGACGTAAATCTACTTATCTACCTTCCTTAAGAGCGACCAAACTCAGATTTTCTTCTCTTTTTCAAATTCGTGAATTCAAATTTAGAATAATGGTGGTATCGAAATGATGACCAGTATGTCAGCTTCAAAACCGCATAAAAACTTTTTCTCTGACTTATCATTATTTTGATATTGATGTTAGTTTGATCCTAGTTTATCATTTTGTGTTACATAATCCAATATTGCCTAAGTAAGCGGGCACGCCCTTTATGCCAGGAGACTTTTATTTAGATATTTTTATTTTTTTGTTTTTTGCTTGAGTATAGTTTTTCACTGTATTTGTTGGTATATTGGCGTGTGCTAGCTGACATATGGCAAATAATTTTACTTACTGTTCTGTGTCTCGTACTGTTAATTACTTTGCATACCTACTATTGTATAGAATCAAGTTTATCTAATCGAACAGAGAGATGTGCTGCTGGGGAGTTTGTTGCGCCATTTCTTCTTCCCAGCTAAAGCACTAGGAAGTGGTGAAGGGCGTGCTTTTTGGGGGACTGTCTATGTAATTTTGACGTTCGAAAAGTGCTGATTTTTTGATGACTTTTGATTTTGATGTTTAGGCATATTCCTAAACATAAAAATGATCATCATATGAATGATCGATTTAGAAGTTGGTATAATACCGCACGGCTGTGCCGATTAATGCCGTACATGGGAACGCCTAATACATAGTTTGCTTTACGAATAGACTACTTGCCTTCGTGGAAGAAACCTGGCCCAGTGTGGGTGGCAAGTGCTTGCGGTGCAGTGCCGAGCGGAGCAGTCGCCGCCGGCTTATACGACGGTGAAGTCATCTGGGTCGCTAGGACAATGCATAGGTATTCAAGTAGAATACGTATATACGCTTATACACTGGCAAGTTCTGAACACTATGCACAGTGGCCAGCACATCAAGCTACGCGAAAATGTCAAATTTCTCCAAACGATTTTAAACTTGAAAATGTTGACGATTAAGTTTAAAATCGAACGAGAAAATTTGACAGTTTGTGGTTACTTGATGTGCTGGCCACCGTACATACAGGCGGTTGACAGAGAAAACTGACACTGTGGATACTTAACTCGGTACAGTTATATTATATAAGTAGTTTTTTTTATGAATGTGTTAAACATTTGAAACATTCAAATCTCATATCTCTCGCCCAGTATATAAATTGATGTTATTCAGTACATTGCAATTGCTTATGTAGTGTTATGCAGTGTTATAATATAATACTTTACTTTAACCGTGTACTGTGTAGAATGTTATCTGTAAAATACATTCCGAATGCTGAATGATTAACTATCTCCTTTGCATGCAGGAGTACGGTGCTTCCAGCCACGTTGTTGCCCTCCAAGCACTACTGCATAGTTTATGCGGAGGGACAAGTCCATCGCTGCAATAAATACCAGGTGACATAAAATCATTCATCTTCAGACATCTGGACTGCTTCTAGTCTTACCAACAAGGCCACCAAATATCCTGTATATGGCACCTGTACCACTGCCATTAAGAAAGCGACTCAACATCGATTTTGTTGCTTAAGAAACGTACAAAAGATTATACGCCCTGTGTAAGTAAAAGAAATGAGTACCTATATTAATGGTTAATCGCTAACTGTTCACAACGCTCGCTGGCGAGTACTCGGTTGTCGCAGCAACTAGAGCTATCGAAGGGAGTACTCGATCAGCGACGCTCGCTTGGCAGACAGAACACTCGCTGAGGGACTCCCGCTTGGTACAAACGCATACATATCTACCAGGCGACAAGTGATTGTTCGAATCACTCTTCGCCGTCGCGCTTTCGCTGCTCGTTGCTCACCTACTTGCTTTTAGCTTTTAGCTTTTAGTTGCTAGCTCTACTTGCTTCTCGTTAATCGCCGGCGAGGGGACAGGTGTCTCTAGCCTTATCAACTTTCATGCTGAAATATCCTTTCGATTAGTTTTAACTGATGTAAGCAAGGTTTTATTGTTATCTGTACCGATAAGAATGACGTAAGTTATTAAGGAAGCCGACGGCCTGTAACAGGGTTCCGTTGGCACCCTTTGAGTACGGAACTGCTCAACAGCCTACTCAATCCAACAGGAACCCTAACGTTCAGACGCGCGGATACAAGTTGCGAACCGTGAGGTTCAGTTATTTTCAGTGATTGAGTGGCGGTAACCGCGTAGGCACATTATGAAGGTGCAGGCTAGTTATCGCCGTGTCTGAACGCACGCTAAGAACCATGCCATGTGGCGCCGCTCGCAACGGCAACACGAGGGGCATTTGCCGAGCGGTTCGCGGCAGCGGCTCTAAGCGCGGCTTGAACAAATGTACGGGAGAGTGATTGAGATGCCACGACTCAGAGCGGCACACAGCGGCGGACTGAGCGGTGGCTTCACGATTAAAATATTTTAACCGATTTTGTAGTAGTAAATGAGCGCCAGATCCCCTCTATTGTTGGTGAATCATTTGGGTCATGTTCGTTCTAATATATTTTTTATAACACCACGGTGTTATAAAAAATATATTAGAACGAACACCGTGTATACCATGTTTTATGCAAATAAAAATATCTCATCGTATCTTATACTCCATTTACTACAGCATTAGACAAAGGCTTAATAACGACAGTTATTGTGTAATATTGTATAAATTACTGCACTTTAGAGTTATTTTTTTAATGTAAATAGTAAATAGATTACAGTGCTTTGTATTTATCGTGAAATAACGGAGTTTAATAATGTTTCCATCGAAATAACGAAAGAGTGAGAACAGTTATTTGTCTAATGTTATAATAAATGGAGTATAGGTTAGGTTAAAACGTGTATTATCAAATTGCCCAATTGTCATGTAGCAATATAATAATGACCGTGCAATGTGATAAATAATGAAGTTAAGATAGTAATGAATCACTTAGCCAAAAGTCGTGGCCCGGCTCTAAAAGTTGTGCTATCTGGCCAGGTGATGTGCAACGCGGAGGTACGCTGGGTGGCGTGGCGTGGCGGCTCGGTGAACGAGCGCGCAGTGTGCGTGGCTCCTGGCATGCACCTGGGCCGCGTGCTTTACCACGGCGACCATCTTCTGGGCGCTGTGTACGGGCCTCACTACCACTGCCACGTCGTCATCTTCGGCAGGCCCTTCGCCTTTAACTGCTACGAGCTCCTCATGCTCGCAGGCGATGATGACCAATGAGCTTGCAAAAAGCTACAGTTATAGGCGACAGCGTATTAGGGACAAGGGCATACCGTTTAAGAGTGGTTACTGCACTCAGTTTTTGTTTTTTTTGTAGTCATTCGGCTGTTTTACCATTCTCTTGAAATTATCTTACAAAGGTACAAAGGTAAAGATGAAGATAAAATTGTTTGTTCAAACATGTGTAACATGATATTGAAATGTAGGTGCCTATAATTCGCGCATACTTTGCGTTTATCTTTAGCGGATTAAGGACTTGATGCGTTTAGCATTCGAAATCCTTTACGATTCCTGTAAAATTCCTGGGACCGATATTTTGATAGAAAACATGACCTCAAAGGTGGTTGTCCTCTGGGATTATCTTAGTCAATCCGATTCGGAATTAGTTACTCAGAGCAAATGATGATACCAAATCGTACTATTTTATACCTAAAAATATTGTCTTGAATTTGGGGTGTCGATAGTTTTGCGAGAATGTTTTAAATTGTCTTATTGTTTTTGTTTTGTATTTATTTATTTCAATTATATTGATTTCTTTACAAAATAATCTTTTACTACATTGCACCTTTACCTACCTGTATGTACACGATATAAGTTTGTGATTCTTATTAGCTCTTTACTGTTTCATCTTGTTGATCTTCTTTCACGTCCGCTTTTTCATCTTGTTGCTCTTCTTGCATCTCCACTTTTTCAATAATGCCTTTCGTTCCTGATAGTCGCACTAAATCTCCAGTTTTGAATACATCTGTGGCATTTGCTGCGCCTACGATACAGGGCAATCCATATTCTCGAGCTATTACGGCACCTGGAAATTGGATACCAATATTTTTGTAACTCAACCACCTGTTTCATAATCAGGACTATATATATTTTTGTATATAATAAATACATTTGTGAATTTTTGGGTCTGAAAAATTCTATGTGATTTTTCATTAATATTTGAGCAAAGAACTATTTTGTTCAGGGTCTGAATAACTAAAATAAGGAACTAAAGATTTAAAAAAAAAACATATTGAGCATTACTAGTAGTACTCCAGATCTGTATATACCGGCAAACAATCATTATGTCACATTAAGCTAATTATTCAGTGCACATGTTTTAAGTCTCAATTTAAACATTAATCACGTATATCACTTGACTACACAATTGTGAGAAATTCTAAGTAAAATGTTGTTTTTTATTTTATTTTTATACCACTAAATAGATCTCTAAATTTTTGTTTCAATGACATTACAAAGTGAATGATGGAAAAAAAGGAGATGGAATAATACACCTCCGGTATACAGATCATGAATGGTTGACGGAATTTTTAACGTACCGTGTGATATAAGTCCACCGAGCTCGGTGACGATGCCAGTCAGGAGCGGGAAGTAAGGCGACCAGCCGATGTCAGTCGCGTGAGTTATCAGGATATCACCACGGCGTAAATCACCAATCTGTTCAAAGGAAACCATTAGCGCCGCAGATGCTGTTATACTAAACCAGATCCACTGGTAAGAAATTTCCGGAAATATCAGAATAGCTATTCACAGCCATTCGATACGCTTCCGTGCCGAATCGAACATCAATAAATGTTCTCGGAGGAGTCCTCCAAACACTCACAAATCCAAAACCCGAAAATGTTGTCAGTTTAAATCAAATACACGATCGCTATTCCTCCAACAGCTATTTGATGTCGGGGGCAAGGATTCGCCAGGAGGCCAATTCAAGTAATTGAAAACGTTCAAAATCTATTCGCAATCTCATCTCATCGACAATCATAAACATTAACTAATTGATTATCATTTGATTAAATATTATTGGAGCTGCTGAAGATTGTAAGACTTCTATTGCTTCTATTGAATTTGATGGCACGGCGAGACTATCGCCGCGATTTTCTCGCCCGTGGAGATGGCGCCTTACGGACGCTTCTAACGCGCACGTCTTTCTACATTGTTCTCACATGTATAACTTCAACATGAATGATGTTACCCATTCTTTGTAACAATATTTTGTTTTAAAAGAGTGCCGTGGAGTTCCTTGCCCGTTCTTCTCCATAGGAACCTACTACGCTTTGAAATGGGCAACTAGCTTCATCTTTCTGACCGACCGACCCCTTGACAATTCAAAAGTGCCTGTAATAGGTTGTATTTCAAATAAATGCTTTGAGTTTGAATCGATGTCAAAAACGTAGGTAAATTAGAGGTTTTTTGACACTTTGAGACATACCTATTAGAATGCGAAGGTTCTTGGAAATAGGGGAAGTGCCCCTGTAATTTACGACACGACAGCCTGTCCAATGGCTGTGAATGCAGAGAAGCAATGAATTAAAATAAAACAAAAGGCGACGAACTTCTGATTCGAGATCCTTGATAACGCAGGCCCTTGCGACCACCTCTCCTCCACACACGGACGTGGCGGATATCTTCACGTCGCCAGCCATCAGGTTCGGTGCCTTAGGTTCTAGCTTGTCCACCCAACCGGTGTTCAGCTCCGCAAACTTCAGCTTACACCAGCCTGGATGGTACTGTTGACGTTGCATTGCTCTGAAAAGTAACCGATTTTTTTTAGTATTCACTATGAAAGAAACTCGGAAAGTCTGAGACTTACTTTCAATATTTCAAAATCCGTCCTTTACCACTGGGCTTCCACTGCTCTCATACTTTTCTTCCATACTTCTCTTTAAAATCATACACGCAAAAATAAAGTATTAGATAAGTACGAGAAATTCTTACTTTTTTAATAGAGCAGGATCTCTAGTAGCAAGATATTTCTTGAGCTCTTGCTTACGGAAGAAAAACACCAATTCAGGATTCGGTATGAACCACTTTTTTACTAACAAATTGCCGAGTCGGATGAAACCGATTCGTATTTTGTGAATAACAAGAACCAGATGTGCCTTCGTGCCCTCTCTGTGACGCACGGTACGGCGACATAACGGCAAAATCCAGCGAAGAACTTTCCTGTAACAATTGATGTGACTTAAAAATTATAATATAATATTATTTACGTCACACCTGGCCATAATGTACCGCACGGTACGCGTACAGTAAAACTCGCATTGTGGCCAGATGAAGACGTAAAATTGTGTACTCACCACGGGCAGTAAAAAAGAAAGCCCTCTATCGCATATTTACAACCCTCGCCTGCGGCTCGGGTCACAAATACCTGCGATTTCGTGCTTTCTTTCTTTTACAGCCCTTGGTAAGTAATATAAACAAATAAAAAAAAAAAAAAAAGTAATATACTATAATATAATTATATACCTATAAAACATGTTTTTTTTATACCCCTTAACTCTAGGGTTATATTCTATAAGCAAAAATAATACAAAAACTCCTAGAATATGTGGAATATGCATAGTTTCGAAGATATTTATCATCAATCATATTAATTTAGGTCAAAAATTGTCACCCGTATGACGAATTGTTACTTTTGCGACGTCGGCGTCGTTGCCAAATTGATAAAACTGAGACCCTCGATGTGTGTAGGTATCTATCTAAGTTTCATTGATAAATACGAGTAATTCATTTTCATTCAAACCAATCATTCATATTTAAACCTAAGAAAATGCGACGTTGTCATATTACACGTAACCTGGGCCTCAAGTCTACTATTACAATAGTGTCAAAATGGTCTCTTCATTGTGAGTTTTTGACAGATTTGCCATACAAACACTGTCAAATACTCACAATGGCGAGACCATTCTGACACTATTGTAATAGCAGACTTGAGGCCCTGTAGTGTCAGAATGGTCTCTTCATTGTGAGTTTTTGATAGATTTGCCATACAAACACTGTCAAATACTCACAATGGCGAGACCATTCTGACACTATTGTAATAGCAGACTTGAGGCCCAGGGCCTCAAGTCTCGCCATTGTGAGTATTTGACAGTATTTGTATGGCAAATCTGTCAAAAACTCACAATGAAGAGACCATTCTGACACTATTGTAATATCAGACTTGAGGCCCTGGGTGTTTTACATTATCGTGACTTTGTCGAATTATTTTTTTTACAAAAATGGAAACAAAAAAAAAAACATATGCCAGTTGATTCTTTGATAAGTATGGTCTTATTCATATCCTAGAGTTATCGGATATAAAAAAAACACTTTATATATTTTTTTATATACACATATTGCATAGTACTGGTAGGTATAATTACTGCAAAGAGACATAAATTCAAGTGCAACTCGAAACGAACACTGAAAACCTCAGCTCAGTAACTTGTAAACATTTTATTTGATCTGAGCTTGTATAAGAAAAATCTCAAAGATAAACTTGGGTACGTACCTAGTGTTTGGCTTCTGAGGAGTTTTTAAAGCGTCTACAATCTCCTGGCTACTTTTAGTTTGTTTTATTCCTTCAGTAGTAACGTGTAAGTTTTGGAGTACTGTCATCATATTTTCCGGGACCAGAACCCATGGTTTAGTAACTAAATCAAACTGAAAAGCAAAAACATTGTCAACAAAAGAATTTTCGGAAGTATTACTTTTTGGCACACATTCGGATCAACCATTTAGTAACCTCCATTACGGCTCTGTAGCCGTGGTGTTCCAAAAATTGCCGAACATCAACGTAAATGTCATCATGGGCATTTTCTTTTAGCCATCGCATGGCTTTCTTGGGGTCTTGAGCCCTAAATTCTTCGGCTAATCCAGACTTTTCCAACTTCTGTGCTATGCTTGCTAAAGCCATTGGCACTTCTGCTGATAGCACGTCGCCTGAGCTAAACAATGTACTTATTTCACTGCATTGTTCTGGAGTAAATTCTAAAACAGAAATGCCATTTTAAACCATATGTTTTACTATAATACATTCAAGACTTTACTTTCTTTCACTCATTGAAAGCTACACTATTCTCGACTGACTTAAAGGATACGATACACGATTCCTGTAGTAATCTTCATGCAGGTAAAATTATGCCACATTAAGTAAGATGGTTAAAACAGCATGAAATATTATGTTACCTGTTTTTCCCTCCAAAAATACTGACATAGCAACAAACTGGCTGCAAGTGCTTGCTGTGCTCGTAAAAGCATGGTTGTAAGAAACGCGTTCCATTACTTTTTGTGATTCCAAGATAACTTCAAACAGCTCTTCGGGGTTGTCACTTTCAATGTCATAATCCACAACACTTGCTTTCACAGAGTCATTGTATGCCCATTTGGACAATGCAAGCGTCTGGAAGTCAAATCGTAATAAGAAGTATATTACATCACATTTTTACATGACCCAATACACAATTTCGCTATAACATTTAATAACATGCTTGTTCTGAATCTGTTGTTCCCAATGTAACTTGGATGTCTTGAGTGAGCAAGTAGGTACTTAATAAGCTACATCATTGCGATTAGATAATGGTAAATACCTAGGCAAATGGTATAGAAAACATAATACGGTTTTACCTTTATCATAAGGTAGATCCCCTCAGGCTGGTCACGCCAGTGAGGCGGGTGCCTGTGCTGCGCTGTCTTCAATATCTGTTCGTCTGCTACTAAATGTCCATGAATAGCCATTTCCATCATACGTATATTTACACCTAGTTCTTTGGGGGCCTTCCTATATAAGGTCTGCAAAATATAGTAATAAAATTATTAAGGGACCATCCATATCATAATATTCTACATATACATATTCATGTCAGGGTAAGGATCCGGGTGAAAGGCTTATTTTTTTACATAAAACATCAGTAGTCAGTTCCTCAGTGCTAAGGCGGATCGGAGCTGTAGTCAAAAAAATCGGAGTGTGGCGTGGACTCGGCCGTTTTTTACATGAATACGTGTACGTTGATCCGCTCGGACGCCTACTTTCCTGTACACACGGCTACATATCAAGCTATACAAAACTAGTTTACGCTGTTCTCGCATTGTATAGGATTTCCGTACAGATCAGCTTATACTGGAAATAGCTTGATATGTAGCCGTGTGTTCCCGGCACCGCCGTAAAATTAATTGTATGGGTATCACTGGATTGCTCTTGCCTTTCCAACCGTTTATGATCTCTATATTTCGATTTGGCTTCTTGACTAGTATATAGGCCGAAAGTGCATTTTAAAAAAATTCTAACTCCATATATCTATTATAACTATTTCACACTAATAGTTTATATATTAAATACAATCAATAGACCTTGAATAGAGCTTAACGATAACCATTTAAACTCAAACGCACGTCGTAGCTTCTCCGAGACAAAATGTATACCAAACGGAAATTATGTGACGCAGCAAAACGACCTCAATATGGCGGCGCTTCCTCCTCCACCACACGCAATTCGTCACAGTCTTCACTCAACGTAACGAATTATTTGATCCTTTAGCTATCTTGTGGTGTAATTTAATTTGGGATGTAGATGATACGTATGTAGCTGCAACACCAATCTGTATCCCCTAATTTTGTTATCATCAGGTTTCTGAATTGCCTCCCACTATAGAAGCAAATTCAATGACGTATTTACGTCAAAATAAATAAAAAGGCGGTACTCACATTATATAGCGCTATGGCGCATCTGCTGTGGGTCAGCACAACGGCGTTGTCGTAACCGCTCCCGTTGACACCTACTGTACTCTCCATTCCGGACCCCAACGGCATAATCACCAGATCAAAACTCATCGGAGTTAATGGTTTGGGAAGGACCTGTGAACAGTAAAACAACTTAGCTACAGTTACACTTAATTTATAGTTTGTATTTTTTTATCTGAACGCGCTAATCTTTGAAAAGTCGGGTTTGAAAATATATTTTTGCATTTGATAGCTCAATTCTTGAGGAAGGTTATTTAATATCACGCTATGGCCCTTAAGAGCCGAGAAAAAGAGGAAGTCAGAAATAACGCTAAGCGAAAACAAAGTAAAAGCGGGCGATGCGGTGCGACAGGGTTGCAGAGTGGGTTGGAGGAACAGGAAACTTGACGCAGACGAAGTCGCGGGCAGAAGCTAGTAATCATCAATATAATAAAACTCAAGAGTTTGTTTTTTTGCTTGTACGCGCTAATCTCTGGAACTACCAGTCGGATTTGAAAAATTCTTTTTGCATTTGATAGCCCAATTCTTGAGGAAGGTAAGGCTATTTAACTGACCGAATAACCGATCTTCTCACTCGTACGCAAAATACGCGCTTTGACATGCGGTCACTACTAAGTATTACCTACTGCCTATTACCTAGGCTATTAAACTTCGCTACGAACCTTACGAGCCGAGCAAAAAGATGCGACGCGGTGGGTCTGGGGCCGTAGTACTCTCTTTTATGTGGCATTCCGCGATCAGTTTTCTACTTTTAACGGATGAGTTGGCGGTAAAAATTGGCAGGAAGAGCCTGACTCCAGCGAGCCATCTACTCTGTATTCATGCATAGGTCCACACAGTTTTGAGTGGGCTACACGCGTTATCTTTCCTTTTAAGTATTTTCCTGTAACTTTTTGTTTTCAGTGCGGCAGCCAGATCGTTTGGGTGCCTTTCCAGTATTTCCTGGTAACTTTTTGTAATGTTCTTGATTTCGTCCATGACTGTATTCATTTATAATTCCATGTGTATTTCAGCGTTCGTGACAAGCCAAGGAACGCTACTAATAAACCTAAAAGTAGCATCTGCATTCTCTGTACGATGCTAATGCTTGAGTTACAGGCGCTGCCCCAAAGAGTTGAATTCACTTAAAGTGATCTTAAAGGCAGTGTGTCTTTAAGATCACTTTATGTATAATATTAAAAGTTTTCTGTCGGCACTGAGTTTCCAATAATCCAATGTTAGTTCGTAACGGGTATTAAGTTCATATCTCTCGGTCTTAAGATGTTTCTTCCACGTTAGACGTCGGTCGATATGTAACCCTAGGTATTACGCTGTCGTGGTGAGATAGTGTGACATTCTCGAGATTTAAAGGTGGACAGTCACCTTTTCCCAGCGTAAATGTGACGTGGACCGATTTGCTTGTAGTATTTTTTATCCGCCACCTTTGTAGCCATGTGGTTATATTGTCGAGACTCCCTTGCAGCATGTGTGCTGCCATAGCTGGACAGTGGGTGGCTTGCCAGTATTGCATTGTCAACAGCAAATGTTGTTGTAGTAACCTCATCAGCCTGCGGGAGATCTGCAGTGTATACTGTGTACACCACCGGGCCCCGTACCGACCCTTGCGGTACTCCAGCAGTTATATTACAGAATCGCGACATCATATATGCTTCTTTTACTCGAAATATTCTTTCCGACAAATAAGATTTCATTAGTGAGTAGTACTGGTGATGTACGAGTCACGTATCGTACATGGCCCGCGCGCATTAGATACATAGATCAGCACTTTTCCGTCGCTTTGCACAAATTATAGTGAAATGCGCCAGTACACAATCAGCGTTCATAGTCAGCTGTACTCATTCACACAACATTCACATAGCATTAGTTACGCGGTAGTTAAATATATTCAATAAACCATCATCTTTGGCTATCCGTGACTTATCATTTCAAGCTAACATCCAAGGTGTGTGCGACCCATTCAGCAGCGCATACAGGTGGGGAAAGTTGATTTTCAGCTTGTATAACAGACCCTTATACCAAACCTTATCCAAAAGCCTGTTGGATGTCCAGAAACACTGAGGAGCATAGAGCATTGACGTTCTTCGAATTATATTTGTGTTGCTGGTACCATGAGCTTCAGCTACGAGAAGAATATTAATTTTGTGTTCAGTCAGAAGCTCAACCTCTTGTATGTTGGGGGCTAGTCCGTTAAGTTTCCATGTAGCTATTCTTAGTGCATTCATTTTGTAAGTCGATCGACGAGCTTAGTGATGAGACTTATAAAAGTACTCATTTGTTGGAAGATGCACTCAAACTTTCGGTTAAGGAGTAGCTGTTCTAGGGTTGGGCTAGGTCCGGTCTTTATTCAACTTTTAGTTCTTTGTTATAAAAATGTGTGCTGTTATTAATGATACAAAGTTTGATAATTGCGATGATGATAATACGATGAACCTTGCTCATCATCATCTTCCTGCCCTTGTCCAATGTTTACTTGGGGTCGCGCGCAACACGTATTCTTCTTCCATTCTCCTCTGTCAACCTTCACGCTATCATTCACTCCCTTTTCTTTCATATCATTCCTCACACAGTCCATCCATCTTTTCTTTAGCTTTCCTCTCCCTCCCATAAACATTATATATTCATCACTCTTTCAGTCACATGGGACGCGATTCGATGAACCATGATTATGATACTTAATAGGTATTGCCTGGTGTTACGCATAGAAAACATTTATAATTGTTTGATTTTCATACTTTTGTGCTTTGTATATATAATAAATAAGCATTGAGGCCCTGCCAATGCGCCCGTACGTTACGTTTACATCTTTAAATATGGAACCCATCAAAATGTAGGGTTCACATTTGCTTGGCAAAACCATATAGCCCGCTCGTTCGGTCCGTGTACAGCCAGCAGTTCGCCTTCATCCTTGGTACGACGCGCAGTTCGTTTTGCGCACTCCCGTGATCTACGAATGGTCGCCGACGCAGGGTCTCAGTCACTTAAACTATTAAACAGTGTTTCGCTTTCTACCCGACTAATCACGTAATTCACGTAAATGCGTGCTGTACGCAACACCTAGATTGTGTTGATTTAGCTGAGGTAGTGAGGACAATTTATGAAGAAGTATTTTGTTACATTGATTTGTTCTCTTACCTCTCCACAATTACCGAACGAAGTGATTTCGTCGTCTGCCATGACAGGTGAGTCCAGTTCAAACAGTAACTCCTCCTCGGTCCAGCGATCCAAAGACGTGATGGGTCGCGCTTGCAGGAGGAATATCTCGTTCTGGGGATTAAATATTTTATTTATGTAACTTAGACGTCTTCAAAGTACCTATAATTTCACACATTTTAAGTGCTAAAACCTCTTGCACTTCTTAAACCAAAATCAAATTCAGTCATCACGGAAACGCAACCATGGGAACAGCTAGAATCAACCGACGTCAACGGACACAGTGAGAACTAAGCCTTAGGGCCTGCGCCCACTGACTGCACAGCACGGCACGGCATCCTTCGGCTACAATACATGTAAGCGCATACGGATTGCAACAATGCCGTGGTATCCCTGCAGCGTCCTACGGAATACCGAAGCATACCGTCGCGACATCGCTGTTTTCGCGTGTTCTTTTCACAAGAAAAATTATTCGTCAGTATAGTTGAAACGCTGCCTTGCGCCCTACCTTGCCTCGGCATCCCGAAGGTTGCCAAGCATTCCAAGTGATCCAGAAGCATTGCAAAGGCTGCCGATACAGCATAACTAAGTATACCACGGCTTTGTTTTTGTACCTACGATGATTATTATCATTGAAATTTCAATTTTATTGTCATTAAGTTATATTTATATTCGTCGCAAACAAATTAAGTACTTAGTTATTTAATTGTTTGTTTAGTTATTTAAGTATATTCTCTTAGTGTATGCTTATATTTGAATTAGTGAATAGTTTTTGATTTTACATATTTTTCTTTCCTTTCTACTTTTACACGCGTTGTCTACATCTCTTTATCTACTCTCCTGTCGCAGGTATGCTGGAAGAGATTTCTTTAGAAATAAGCATTACCTTTGTAAGTATTTTTCTGTCCCTTTCTTCTTGTCTGTTTATACATATAAACAGACAAGAAGAAAGGAACAGAAAAATACTACATACACACAAGTGTATGTACAAAAAAAAAAAAAAAATACAAATCCCTTGCCGTGCCGTGACGCCAGTGGGCGCAGGCCCTAACTCTCATTTAACCATTATTTCTATGGATGATAAAATCGATGTTATACATATTATATATAAAGGTTTTACCTCTTTAATAGCCCACTCTATATCTCTGCCAGCGCCCCATAATTCTTCTTGAGACACTCCGATGGTTGCCAGTTTCAGTGCTTCCGCATCAGTGATACAAGCCACGTTTCTTTCACCTTCTGGTACATCTTCCATAGCGATGCCACTGCCCTCTGTCTTGACGCGGTGACTCTTGGATCCCAACTCTTTCTTCGAAATAGCGAGCTGACCATTCCTTGTCCGCTTAATTATCATGGTATCAGGTTCAACTGCGCCGGATACAACACTCTGTAAATAAAACATTGATTATACCTAATAGGTAACTGAAACAATTTTGTTGGAAAATGTTGACAAGAAGATGACTCTAATTGACCTCTTTCTCGAAGTTGGACCTACCTAACTGGACAGTTTGTCCTAGGTAAACATATTCGTCCACAACTTCGAGTGTAGCGTCTCCGATATTCATGAGAGTGGGTGTTACATGGGTACTCGACATGACCTTTGTCTTGTCCATGTTCATGCTAAGACCCACTCTTTCGGAAGCTCTACTGAGGTTATCGAGCATTGTACTGAGGTCTTCCATAGTCTCAGCCATGGCAACTATATCGTCGGCAAACCGAAGGTGAGTGATGTACTCGCCATTGATGATGATGTCAACCCCTATCCAGTCCAGGTTCTAAGGTGCAACGCCTTTATTAACGTTTTTTGGAAAATAAGTACCATTTGACAAACTATAAAATTACCTCCCCGAGTCCATAGTTAGCAGTGATGAGCAGTCTTGAGGGATCTCCATGCGCAGGATGTCGCGTGAACATGACGCCGGCCGCTCGAGGCGTCACCAGCGCCTGCACCACCACACCACCGCCGCACAAACATGGCTGCCCATTCTGCCTGTGCCAAGCAATCACATATTTATTCATTTTCTTAGCGTGTCGATTGTCCTGCCAGGGTTGCGGGTTTGTCCGAAAGGGATATCGTGGCCCTGGCACTCAGGTAATTGAAGGAACACGGGTCGGTTTTAGTCAGTAAAAGTCTGACACGCCCTCGCGCACCGCCCAGAGCGAGAGAAGTTATAATATCGACTGTCAAATGGTAATAAGCGACATTTTTTTCGAAAATGAGTCATGAATGCCATCCTACTTAAAGTCTTATTTTAAGTAGGATGGCATTCATGACTCATTTCTATTACCTTTTAACCGTCGCTATATGATAATTTCCCATTCAAAAAAAAAAAAAAGCGAATCGATTGCAATCTAAATAGAATCGGCCTAGAATTTGGCTACGAGTTTGTCACCTTCAGTAGCGTCGATCAGTTTTTGTAAAGTGCAGACAACAGCAGATCATAATCTGTAAAAATCTCACAGTGAAAACTTAGTTCCAGTGAGCTTGAAGTGAGCTGTCATTCCACCTAGTGGGTGGATTGACGCTATTGATAACTCATTTCAAGCTCACTTCACCTAACACGGTAGGATTTTTACGGAATAGATCGGCAGGGCACGCTGAACACGATATTAAGTATCCCATTGTTTGTTTATTTATTTACTAGCTGCTGCCCGCGACTTCGCCCGCGTGGCTTTTCCAAATTAAACGTAGCCTAAGTTACTTCATATAAGATCAGATATCTGCCAGTGAAAGTCTCGTCAAAATCGGTCCAGCCGAATCGGAGATTAGCCGGATCAAACAGACAGACAATTTTTTTTAAACTTGTATTTTTATTACAAGTACCTACCGTATATACTTACATAAATAAAAAGCTTATATTTTGATATTACAAACAGACGCTTCAATTTTATTTATTTGTTTAAATGTATAGATATGGCAAAAGTCGTTCCTTACCCGTGTTTCCTAGAAGGCACCACGGGTAATTTTTTCTACGCGTGGCTCCTACGAGAAATATAATGCTGCCGAATTAAAATTGTACCTAAGTCAAGTCATAATACAGTCAAAGGCATTAGTCGTAATTAAATAATATATAACTTAGAATTTATACTATTATAAGACTGAAGAGATGACGCTACAGGGTTTTCGTTGAACAATTTCTTCTAAGTATGTTCAAATTCAAATTAATTTATTCATTTTGTGCACATAGGGTAAAATTATACAGATGTTAAAAATAAAAAGATTGTTCAATACTATGTCCCGCCAGAAGGCATACAAAATAGCTTTGGTAATCGAATGTCACATTAACAATATAAAAGCAAAAAAATTAAAAAGCAAAATAGAATAAAGTCAATAGGAAATTAGATGTCACAATTTCATGCCAAACGCTAATTGTTAATAATAATTTGTCAATAAATTAAGACGGCACAATAAAAAAATAGGTAGAATTTAGTCGACATTTCGTATACAATAATAAATTAAATAAAAATGTCAATAAAGAACATCATTACCATAAGGGAGCAATATTATAATTGTAATAATATAATTATTAACATAAACGGGATATTTACCATGTTTATTCATTGTTCTGAGTTCCCGATATTTCGGCGCTGTTGCAAGCACCATGATCACGGATAAACCAAGATAAACGATAAATTACAAAAAAAACACCATGCACCATGATCACGGATAAATTTATCCGTGATCATGGTGCTTGCAACAGCGCCGAAATATCGGGAACTCAGAACAATGAATAAACATGGTAAATATCCCGTTTATGTTAATAATAATATTAGTGACCATGACAGTTTAAAAACTTGTAATAATATAATTATATTTAATACAATTATATAGATAATTATTATTTTAATTTGTCATTAAGATATTCGTTAACCGAATAATACGCCTTGTCATTCAATAATTTAAAAAGCTTACGTTTAAACTCACTTATGTCGCTGCTTGATATAATTTAATGTTACAAATCTACTATATAAAAATAAGTCGGGTTTTCCTTCCTGACGCTATAACTCCAGAACGCACGAACCGATTTCCACGGTTTTGCATTCGTTGGAAAGGTCTCGGGCTCCGTGAGGTTTATAGCAAAGAAAATTCAGGTGTTTTTTTTTTTTTAATGGTTTTTACGAAAAATTAGGGTAGGGTAGAGTAGGGTAGGGTAGGTAGGTAAGTAGATAGGGTAGGGTAGGGTAGGGTAGGTAGGTAGGGTAGGGTAGGGTAGGGTAGGGTAGGTAGGTAGGGTAGGGTAGCGTAGGGTAGGGGAGGTAGGTAGGTAGGTAGGTAGGTAGGGTAGGGTAGGGTAGGGTAGGGTAGGTAGTTAGGTAGGTAGGTAGGTAGGTAGGTAGGTAGGTAGGTAGGGTAGGTAGGTAGGTAGGTAGGTAGGTAGGTAGGTAGGGTAGGTAGGGTAGGGTAGGGTAGAGTAGTGGAGTTCTATAGCTTTTGACAGAACGAAGTCTGTCGGGTCAGCTAGTATATTCATAATTTTTTCATTCTGTCATTCTTTTTTATATTATTTCGTTATGAATAATGTCTTTGACTGTATTATGACTTAACTTAGGTACAATTTTAATTCAGCAATATTGTATTTCTCGGACGGATGCGGGTGGTGCCTTCCAGGGACTACGGGAGGGACTACTATTTCAATTCGGCAGCATTATATTACTCGTAGGGACCACGGGTAAAAAAATTACCCGTGGTACCTTTCAGGGACTACGGGAGGTACCACGGGTAATGAACGGCAAAAGTTACGAACATTATTTTAGTTTTAGTTAATTTTATTAGTCTGAATGGAGCAAGCAGTCTGTCAAAATAAATATTAACCCAAGATTGGTAGGAATTAAATCCACAAACAAAACATGAGAGATAAGATAAGTCAGTAGGTAATATACCTGCGATAGTAAGTACTGGTGAAGGCAAACATTGATGCCCAGCACTTCTGGACTCCTTCTATGATATCACTGTCGCTGATACATCCAAGAATTGTTTCGTTCTGCCCGGCAGCTGACAACTCTTCACTATCTTCTCCTACGGCTGTATAAAAATAACTTGTTTGAAGTTAAATCTTTTTACTATACCGTCTTAACATAATTATCATTTCTGTAATTGGTCACCTTACCAGAGGATCGAACTGCAAAACGTAGTTCAGAGCCCAATTTCTCCTCTGTAGCTTTAATTCTTAATTCCTTCATGTTAATTAATATTTCATCTCTAACGTCTCCCTTTATTTCTGTGGTTACAAATAGTTCGGATGCTCTGAAATTATAATGAACTCTTTTAGTTCTTCGATCATCATTCTCTTGCCCGTATCCCAAATTATTTGGAATCGGCGCAGCATCATCTGACTCATCATCATTCTCATCACCAATAATCACCATTAAATCTTGAGAAATACGTACTTTTTACACAATTCTTTAAATGTAGCTTCGTTATAATTTTCATTAACAGCCTCAATTTCCCGAATCGCTGCCAGCAGTTGAGGATTTACTTCCAGATGCTTCTCCAAAGCTTTGGTGGTCAGGCAGAATCCGGGTGGCACTCGGTATCCCTGCAAAGAGCACCGTATTAAATGACTGACAAATTTCCATCAATTAATTTGTCAAAATAGTCTGTAAGTTGTACCTCATCCTTCTGGATGGAAGCCAGCAAAGCCAATGAGGCACCTTTGCCTCCAACATACATGGGGCATGCGGCAGCACGATCTTCGAATGAAACGCAGTAGCCCACCTCACCAGCTTGCTTCTCCGTCAACCACTTCAAGAGACGTGGTGGAGCAATACGCGAGGACGGCTCTACTACAACTTTGGGAACAAAAGCTTGGTTTAATACGAAAAATCTAGTTTATAGCTCCATAGATTATTTAACTGGTCATGACTACCTGAAGGTTCATATCCAAGTTCTAGGATGCCGGTGCCGGGTATGCAGTTGATGTCAACATGCATGCTGCGATACACAACTTCTTGTTGGTAAGGAACCCCACTGAACAACTTGCCGCCATCAGCATTAATTCTTAGCACCAACGTCAGAAAACTGCCCTCAGCTGGAAAATCAAGATTGTACTTTATATTGTATTACTTAACAAGGTTCAAGGTTAAAATATCTGTTTGTAATGAGAATATTTTCGCCAGATCTTTAGGCTTGAGTCCAGTGAGATTTGAGTTGATAAATATCCGATAAACCCCATTACTTTTTCTAGCGCAGAGGGTATTCAAATCCAAACAGATATCTACTCGTAACAGAATGTCAACACACACATTCGTCTTATTCTAAATGAACGAAATACAGGTACAGTTAATTTTATTTATATAACTTACTGCGCACATTTATCGTGTAAACATCGGGCAAGCCATCAGGTCGCTCGCAGAAGTCCGACAACAATATATCAGTGGAGATAATAGCCTTCGTCATAAAGTCTGGGAATCTTACACACCCAGATATGCAACTGGAAAACAAAACATTAGTAAAATAATAGCTTTGCAATGTATGTACAATAGAAGCTAAGATGATGACAACCGTTGCTAACCCGCTGTCCGATCGTAAAGCGTCATCAGATCATCATCGTCCTTATCGAAGGATGACCGCTGATAAAAGAAAGGAAAGGTTCAAATCCCTTACCAAATGACTCAATTTTCTCGAAACAGTTGAAATCTCTGTTAATAAATAATAATAATAATATTGAGACACGAAGCAACAAAGTACGATCTAGAGGAATGTGGCCGTTTTTCTTTAGAATGAGCTGATGAGCCGTTTTTCATAGTTCCTTCTCAGTCACGAGATAATATTTTTTTAAAGGAGTGGCTAGTGGACTAGTGGCTAGTATGCGCTCTTAAAACTGTGTCATGAAATTTCAATGCATGCCTATTAACCAGTATTTTACATGTAAGCAAATAAATAAATAAATTATAAAACTATATTCAATCCTTCTAGTTTTTTAACGAAAGTTACAATATAAAACCAGCCAAAATACTCACTGGGTCAATACATTTCTGTACGACAAGCACCGCAGTTGCACGGCGGTTCCATCCCTGGCCACTGCAGTAATGTTGACGGATCGTCGGAGGCCCTCGTATGCTCGGGGTGCCCATCTCCGCTCCTTCACCCCTCGAGTCCGCAAGAACACGCTTTTGTCTACAATTCCTTCCTCATCGAACGATTCGAAACGACCTTGTGCCACTCCCCATTGGCACCAGCCACCTTCTTCTGATTTGCTCCTGTGAACGTTATGATGGTTCTGTAAGTTATAACTACTGATTAATATCTATATTTGTCCTTTGAAATGAACTTACAGCATAAAGGGCCACTGGGCATCTCGCCACGGTTCAAGGGCCAATGCCTCCGCTGCTAGCTTATTGCTCCAATCATCGGGGTATCGGACCGGTTTCGACGCTGAGGCCCAACTGAAAATAACATTGAAACGTTTAAAAATGTATATAGGTAAGAAGCAAAACTTAAAACATTATTTAACTTTGTGTTATTATAAGGTGTGTACCAAAAAGAATGGGTATTCATTTCACTGCTCCACCGTTTACAGCTTCAGACAACTCGGCATAACACTCTCCTCAACCTAACTTTTCCAAAGATTTTTGCCCCTCCCGCACCGTTGGCTTTACGCTTTTGAATTTTAATTTAAAAAACTGATGACAGTAGGTTTAAAAATCACTTACACGAAGTTCAGTTTCACATGCTGTGTAACACCGTCTTCCACTCTTGTTAAGAGACCGTTGTATAAAAATCTATATCTTTCTTGGTCTTCTTGAATTTGGATCTTGAGGCCATCAGCACTCCAACCACCCTCGACGTTCTGCCATGCACATACTGCTGTATCTGGATGCTCTGGAGTCATAAGAACCACGAATGAGATAAATATGATATAATTAGAGTTCCGATACCAAAATGATAAAAAAGTGTGACTCAGTCTGTCTGTCCGTCTGTCACAGATGGATATCTGTAATTATGTAAATTTCAAGAACTACTAATGCTAACTTGATAGCATTAGTAGTTCTTGAAATTTTGAATAATTTTATATGACGTTTGCCCAACAATTTTGCAAATAAGAACTTTTTTTTTGTTACGAACTGAACGATTCCGTTCAGCACAATACAAAAAAAAACTTAAAAATTCGGAGTGGGTCTACTAGGGCATGTGGGGTATCATATAAAAGAGATCTATTTGCACATTCTCAATTTTTTTTATACTACGTGCCAAAATAACAGAAATAAAACAAAATAAAAATGTAAGACAACTTACGCGGTATTATTATTAACATAAACGGGATATTTACCATGTTTATTCATTGTTCTGAGTTCCCGATATTTCGGCGCTGTTGCAAGCACCATGGTCACGGATAAACTGAAGTCACTGCGGGTGGGTGTTTATGAGCAGACAAAACGGTCTACCCTCTTTCTTGTTCGTTTTTTGCACTCAGTACCGCTACCACTGTCACTCGCAACTCGATTCTGTTCCCGACACATGAAACTCACTGTGTCCGCTCGCGAACTTTTTTCGGCACTTCTTCGGTTTTTACACAGCTGAACCACTGGATTCCAGGCTCTCGACAGTTGAAACCCATCATCCCGGTTGAAGTTCCTATATTTGGTAATCTCAATAGCTTCTCTAACCAGTCTAGGAATATAGTGGCGTTCTGTCGAGATGACCTGAGGGTTATGTAACTCAATCCAGTGGTTCGATCCTGATTCCAAAAGATGTTGAGCTATGGCCGATTTTTGGGTGTCGTTGTTCTTCACCGATTCGACTGCCGTCGAATATCAGAGCATATCAGGGCCAGGGCCAGGGTTCAACTGTCGAGAGCCTGGAATCCAGTGGTTCAGCTGTGTAAAAACCGAGAAGTGCCGAAAAAAGCTCGCGAGCGGACACAGTGAGTTTCGTGTGTCGGGAACAGAATCGAGTTGCGAGTGACAGTGGTAGCGGTACTGAGTGCAAAAAACGAACAAGAAAGAGGGTAGACCGTTTTGTCTGCTCATAAACACCCACCCGCAGTGACTTCAGTTTATCCGTGATCATGGTGCTTGCAACAGCGCCGAAATATCGGGAACTCAGAACAATGAATAATCATGGTAAATATCCCGTTTATGTTAATAATAATATTAGTGACCATGACAGTTTAAAAACTTATAACTTACGCGGTAACGTGTAAGTAGTTCCATCAGATAACTTGACGTGGACCACAATTTCTGCAAGCGGCTGCCTTCCACATAGTTTGCGTATGGCCAGCAGCAGCGCCGTGCCGTCGGAGTCGCAGGTCCGAACTGCAAAGCTGTCCCATCCCTGGTACTGTTCCGGCCGAGGCAACTCGTCCAGCCGCGTCTGCTTTAGCTGCGACTTCCAGCGGCGAACGGCATAGCGCGCGAATAACAGACGCAGATGGTAATTCCAGCCTAACGCAGAATGTTGAGATTTTTACACAATTGTCTTAAAAAGGGAAGTAAAAAGAGATGAGAGACACTTTTGCCCTGCAGTTCGAAAATACAGGCTAAATAATATAACGAATGTATATTTATACATAGTTAAACAATATACATACATACATATAAACAGAATAAACTTTGTCAGGAGAAATAACAATGATCGGTAGAGGAGAAATAACGATCAGTAGAGCAGGAAACGAATCCAGCAAATCAGCGCTGGGATGTTTCGGCCAACTTACGAATATGTTCAAGTGCCTTCACTTTAAAAGACAACCGACTGGTTGCCGTCCTGATGTTCAGAGGGAGCGGATTCTAAAGAAAGACCACCTGCAGAAAGAAAGAAGAGTGAATGAAACCAGAGCGGTGAGAAGGACATCGAAGAAGGCGATTGTTCGTGGAACGAAGATTTTTATGGGAAAAGCATAAAATAATATTGAATATGGGAAGTCAGGTAAGACGGAGAAGTGAGTTTATCGAGAATAGAGAACAACAGACAGAGCGCTCGGCTCTCTGCGCTGCGCTGATGAATATTAAAAAAAATATGTGCGTGGATACATACTCATACTTACGAAGATTGAAAACGAATCAAATACAATTATTGAGAAGGCGGTCAAGTTTATTAGGTAGCTGGCTGTATCCAATATAATTACTAATAAATAAATAAGTCATTCTGAAGTTGACTGCCAGGGATCTTAGTACCTATGCAATGTCTTTAAAAAGTTACACATTGGAAACTAATATAAAATCTAACTAATTGAATGATGCAACCAGGGCCTCAAGTCTGCTATTACAATAGTGTCAGAATGGTCTCGCCATTGTGAGTATTTGACAGTGTTTGTATGGCATATCTGTCAAAAACTCACAATGAAGAGACCATTCTGACACTTTTGTAATAGCAGACTTGAGGCCCAGAACGTCAGTTACTTACGACTTTTTCTTGGCTCAAGTAAAGTCGTCAAAAGTCTAGTAAACACGCGAAATATACGAACATTCAACTCGCAACCCTGTCTAGTAGCACAGTATAAATACATCCAAAATAATGCTCGACGGAATCGTACCATGGTCGCCATGATGGTGGCCACGAGGGTCTACAGCTCTTCAGGCTTGCTAATAAGCGACCAAAACATCCAAAATCGTTTAAATGAAGTGGGTCTGCGTTTCCGAAGGCAGCTGAGAGTTCCACCTATAGCACCCCGCAATCATAGGGCCCGTTTACAATGGACTCGCGAACACAGAAATTGGGAGGAAGAAGACTGGCGTTGTGTTTGTTTTTCCGATGAATCTCGTTTCGGTATGAGGCCGAATACAAGACGTACTCTGGTTTGAAGGACCTTTGGACGTCATGAACGTTCGATATTTTGTCAGAAAGTTCATTCATATGGAGGGGGAACAATAATGCTGCTGGGGAGTTTGTTGCGCCACTTCTTCTTCCCAGCGAAAGCACTAGGAAGTGGTGAAGGGTAGGCGTTTTGAGGAACTGTCTTATGTAATTTTGACGTTCGAAAAGTGTTGATTCTCATCCTAATTTGAATAAATGACTTTTAATTTTGAATGGTTTGGGCCGTTATTTGGATCGGTGGAAGAACCAATCTCATTTGGATCAGGGGTAACCTCAATGCTCAGATTTATGCGGAGGGAATTGTTTCAGACGTGATCATCCCTTTGTGAAGACGGTTGGGTGATTCATTTCGACTAAATTGCACGACAATGCACGTCCACACGGCTAGTTGCGTAACACGCACTCTTGCCGATGCTCGCATCTACGTTCTGCCGTGGCCTGCTCAATCGCCAGACCTCGATCCAATTGAGCACGCATGGGATATGCTCCAAAGAAGAGCTCTGCCGAGTATGGATGCCGTGCATACCCTATAACAACTTTTTCACTTGTTAGAAAGAACGTAAGCAGCCATTCCTCAAAGCGATTTTGATGAACTGATTTTAAGCATGAGAAATCGCTGATTATGTGATTCGTGTTTGATGATGCGTGCTTTTTTACTTTAGAATAAAAAATCATAACTTTTGTCTTTTTTCTGCCATTTAATTGACGACATTAAACGACATTGGTTAATTTCCCACACCTTGCAAAAATTGCAATAAGTTGTTAACTATACAGGAATAAAAGTAAGAAGTCAGTCTGGAAGACTAGATTTGGTAAATATTAATTGGATATTTTTTTATAGTTGAAAATGTACTTGATCCCTAGAAAATGTTGATGTATGTATAATTAATAGATGCGGCCCGGGGGCTTCAACCGCGTAAGTTTCGATTCCGTGGTTTATAGGCAAAATTTTGCTACTTTGGGTTACATTAATAACATTTTCTTGAGGATCTCAAAATATTATGAAAATAATTTACCTATAGCCTATGTTACTTCCTGATAATTAATAATAAATTCGTTCGCTTATTTGCAAACAAGAGTCACTGTTATATATAAAAGCTCTGCCTCCTGAACTAGGTAGTTAACCTGTATCTCAGGAGACATAATTTAGCTTTATAATGATGTTTTTTTTTTTTTAATCGGTCCAGTAGTTTCGGAGCTTATACGATACAAACAAACAAAAAAAACTTTCCTCTTTATAATATTAGTATATTTATCATCATCTACCATTAGCCTTTCCCCAACTAAGTTGGGGTCAGTTTCCAGTCTAACCGGCACCCTAATTGCGTAACACACGAACAATCACAATCTGCATGATTTTGAAGGATCCATTGCTTCATATGTTCGAAAAAACTTACTGCACAACAACGTAAATAACGCAATGAATATTGTTGAACTGTCAAAATGACATTGCTACTGTTAGTGTTTTTACCTTTCCGTTATTCTGAATTCATGAGGGGGTGATCTAATGGCTGAATGAGTGATCAGGAAAACCAATAAACCGATAGAACTCCTAACAAAAATATTGCACCAAAACACTTGAGCTACCTATATAATCAGCTAATAACCTTTTCACTATTAGGTATATTATTTCTTATCGTTATTAGCCAGGTTATTAATTTAAATCTTTCTAACTAACTCACAATGTAGGTAGTTAATATGGCACATCGAGTTAGAGAAAGAGATTGTCAGGCAGGTATGAGTGAACGAGACGATACTCTACAACGGCAATCTTTTTCAAATAAAGTTCGTACATTGGCCGCGAACTGTACATCTCACAATATAATTGTGGATTTGACCAAACACTATCTAAGTAAGCTTCTGCATGGTGACCCCATTCTCAAGATATTTGCGTAAAAAATCTACTTGCAATCAGTTAGAATCCCGATATCATAAATAATTGAAAATATAAATACAGTTTAATATATTATCATATATTTGGTACAGAATCCAGCCAGGGGCGTAGCTACTGCCGTACCTATCAGCCGTATCAATGATACGGGGCCCCCAAGCTACAGGGACCCCACGACGCTACGTGTTGAAGCAAAAAAACGTAATATATTTTCCAAAAGCTCAAATTCTTTTTGGTAAGAAAATAGAATACAATATACTCTTAAACCATTTTTTTTTTTTAAATTATGAGTATAAACAAATTACGTTAAATCAATAGGTGCGGTCTAATTCTCAAGCTCTTTCATTAATTTAGTAAAATCACACAGAAAATCTAACCTATCCTAGTCAGGGCGCTCGCTCTCTTTCGGTCTCGCATTCTCTTATACTCCATTTATTAAATAATTGTTCTCACCCTTTCGTTATTTCGATGTAAACGTTTAATAAACTCCGTTATTTCACGATAAATACAAAGCACTGTAATCTAATAGGTTGGGGAAAAAGTTTCTTCGCATTTTTTTTAAGAAAATTAAAAAAAATATATATAGTTTATTTACATTTAACTATAGTATGTAGGTACCATTTTGTTCAATAACTTTTTGCCATCTTGTAGGTAGGGACATGATCCCATTGCTATAGAAATTTTGGGCCTTCTGATCAAAATACCGCGACAAGTGGTTTTGGCAGTCCTCTCGTGATGTTAACCTAACACTGCCAAAAGAATTCTGAAGAGACTGAAACAGGTGGAAAACTGAAGGTCCAAGGTCAGGACTATACGGCGGATGCATTAACACCTCCCAGCCAAACTCTCTTAATTTTTGCTGAGTGGCTAAAGATGTGTGAGGTCTAGCGTTATCATGATGAAAAACCACACCCTTCTGTTGATTAATTCCGGCCGCTTTCTCTCAACTTCTTGCTTTTATCTCATCAGTTGTTCGCAGTAGAGTTCAGAATCGATGGTCCTGCCTGGTGGTAACAGCTCATAATGAATAATGCCCTTCCAATCCCACCACACACACAGCATCACCTTGTTGCGAGTTAACCCGGGTTTCGCCACAGTCTGTGAAGCCTGACCGGCCTTTGACCACGACCTTTTTCGCACGTTCTTGTCGTACGTGATCCACTTTTCATCACCAGTTATCAGCTTCTTCAAAAATGGTTCGGTTTCATTACGTCGTAATAAAGAATCACAAATGAGTACACGATTCATTAGGTTTCTTTCAGTGAGCTCGTGAGGTACCCAAATATCGAGCTTTTTTGTGTACCCAGTTTTTTTCAAATGTGCCAAAACTGTTTTGTGGTCAATTCCCAGTTCTTCAGCTACGTCGTAACTACTGATATGCCGATCTTGCTCCACTTTTTTAAAAATGGCATCCATTTTATCCGTAATAGGGCGACCAGAGCGACGTGCATCTTTGATATCAAAATTTGCGGATTGAAAACGCTTAAACCAAATTTGTGCTACTCTCACAGACACTGCACTAGGTCCATAAACATGGCAATTTTTTTTTGCGGCTTGCGTTGCATTTTTACCTTTTTTGTAGTAAAATTTTAAAATGTATCGAATTTCTTCATTAGATTCACTCATCTTGACAGTACGAAAAACAAATGAAAATCACACATTTTCCTAATTTGAATTTGGAATTACGTTATTTAAAATTTAAACTTTCAATGATACCAAAACCAGCCAGATACAAATAGTATAGCCAAAGATATTTTATTACAAGTTCATACATACTATAATGCGAAAAGACTTTTTCCCCAACCTAATATTTACCATTTACATTAAAAAAATAACTCTAAAATGCAGTAATTTCAACAATATATACACAATAACTGTCGTTATTTAGCCGTTATTTTTATAATGCTGTAAATGGAGTATAGTAACACCACAATGACAGCATTGAGTGCATTGACAGTTTGATCTTCCAAGTCAATAAGCTAATTGATTCATTGTGTAAAAAAAAAAAACAATATCCTCATTTGCAGCTTCACAGCAGTCGGGTAAAAAGGGCCCCTAACAACTGTTGATACAGAGCCCCTTTAGGACTATCTACGCCAATGAATCCAGCACCAATATCTAATCATTAAATTTAATCGTTTATAATCGTCTGTGACGGCTTTCATGCACGTCCAATTGTTGTCAGGCATACCTATTCATTAGATAAAGCCATAAATTTAATAATTTCATAGTTTAACTCCCAATAATTAATTGAATTAGGAATGAATCCGTCACACTCGCGTGACTTGGACCAATTAGGTAATGGGCACTTCTAGTGGTTTTAGCGCAAGATACATAATAACATTCACAAAAAAAACAAGAAGAAAAAAAAACATCGTTTTAAAGTAGACAATAGTGTAGATATTACTTACCAACTTCCCTATAGTTTCCCTTATTAGGTGTTTGCTTCTTAATAAACACTAAGTAAAACACTATAGCACCGGTTATCAATCCAGACTGGAGGAGGATATCGTATAGATCCATGATAGATTATGTACTACACGATCAACATTAGTAAACAAACAAATTGTGACCACAGAGCATGTAACTATAATTGTGACCACATTCAACATTCAATGTCAGCCGGAATTAGAGACCTTGATAGAGCAAAAGCGACTAGCGAGTGGACGAGCTGCGTGTGTTCGTGTGTTGAGACAAGCACGCACAGTGATGATATCACAACATTGTACCTAATCATCACTGATAGGTAATAAAGTAAGTAATCAATGCTATATAGGTAGGTAACATAGAACCTAACCTAAGAAATAGACGTCTGTGATCTTAATCCAGTTATCTTAAAATTTATCGCATTCTTAGGTATTTGGAAGCAACACATGTATGAGCAATCATTTTAATGATGTAAGAGTATGAGATAAATGTTTAAATTAATGTAATTAATTATCTACTTCGATAAGTCATTGCAGTCGTAATATATATAAGACAACATAATTATATAGGTACTTGAATAAAATTTACAGTTAAATAGTTACTTATGGGTAGGTATAGTTTTTGACTTGGAATGAGAAATCATTAGGGATGGGCCGAATATTCGTTTTATATTCGGTATTCGGCTTATTCAGCAGAGGTTTACCGAATATTAATCCATACTAATATTATAAATGTGAAAGTAACTCTGTCTGTCTGTCTGTCTGTATGTTACGTTTTCACGCCTAAACCACTGAACCGATCGTCATGAAATTTGGCAGAGATATAGCCTGGTATATGGAGAAGGACATAGGCTACTTATTTACGCGATAACCGACATCTACGCGGGCGGAGCCGCAGGCAAAAGCTAGTAGAATATAAAAAGGCAAAAGTTTGTGAGTGTGTGTGTATGTTTGTGTCTTCTTCACGCTCAAACGACTGGACCAATTTTAATAAAATTTGGTATGGACGTAGCTGACACCCTGGATTTACACATAGGCTACTTCTTATCCCGAAAGAATGTAGTGTTCGCGGGTAACACCGCGGGGCACAGCTAGTTCATACATAAAAATATATGAATGATTTCTCATTTTCAAGACATAATGACTATACAATAAGACTTCAGTATCAGGAGGGATGATAAATAAACACGACAATAGATTGTGGATATTTTTAATCGTGGCGTTCCTATAGATAGGTACATAACGAACTTTGGAACCACAGTGGTTCCAAAGTTATCATATTACGAGTATTTACAGTTACAAATTATTTCAATGTAAATAATGTGATTTAGATATCAAAATATTGCGCAGTATGTAAATAGGGTCAACCAGCTCAGCCAGATGGACCGACGACCTCAAAAAGGTGGCTGGGACAGACTGGATGCGGAAGGCGGAGGACAGAGTATTGAGCCGCAGCATGGGAGAGGCCTATGTTCAGCAATGGACTGCGATAGGCTGAGTTGATTGAAATAGGGCGGTAAATAGCCACATGGAGCGTCGTTAGGATCATTCGGTAACTGGTTATGGCATGATATCATCATTCTTTTAAATTAAATGAGATATCTAAGGCTGCCTGACAATAAAGAGGAGCGATTCGTAACAACATAACATCACGCCTGAAAGCCCCAAGGGGTAGATCAGAGGTGTGTAGTACACCCACATTTCACTATACCTACTCCATTTGAAATAAGATTAGACACTTAAAGAAACCTTTTTTACAGTCCGTTCAACCGATTTTGACTTCTATGCCGTAGGTATAAGAACGGCATTAAAAGAAAAAAAGTGGTTACAATACCTACTAACTGTTTACTGCAGCTGCCATTTGTCATGCCACCAACGCAATAGAAGTCAAAATCAGTTGAACAGACTATTTAAAAAGGTTTATCTGGACCCCGCTAAGACGAGCCGAGCGAAGCGCAAGGGCACTACCTTCGTCGTTTTTTTGAACCCTCATAACTTTTTGGATTATACCAGATAAACAAAATTCTCGGGCTATGATGTCAAGAGTGGACTTATTAAACATATACAGTTTCAATTGCATAGCTCTTATGATTTAAATTTTATTGATATCTAAAAAACCCCGATTTCATCACTGACTTACTAACTGATGATCATCCAAGCTCAAGACTTACTAACTGATGATCATAACTCTACAAGTCCTAACTTCACAAACTCTACACATCAGTTAAAGTATGTGGCTTGGCTGTTTCGCTACTACATGAACTATTGTATAACAGAAAAGTAATGAACATTGAACACGAACACACACACGGCCAAGCCACATATTTTGACTAAGGTTTAGAGTTTTTTGAAGTTAGGGCTTGTAGAGTTAGGGCGTGTAGAGTTATAAGCTTGGCTCTACATGAGATCTGGGCCTCAAGTCTGCTATTACAATAGTGTCAGAATGGTCTCGCCATTGTGAGTATTTGAGAGATTGAGGCCCTGATAACTTTTTGACAGTGCGAGCCATATGGTCTCGTCTTGGCAACATTTTGCATGAAAATGTTTTTGGTGGGATTTAAGAGCGCATACTACGATCCACAAGCGCCACTTTAAAAAAATATTATCAATCAGCGACCTCGGTAAGTGTGTCTAGAATTTTCTAATACCTTTTATAACGTTTCATATTGAAACACGAAGCAACAAAATACGATCTAGAGGAAGTGGCCGCTTCTCTTTAGATCGAATTTTGTTGTTTCGTGTCTGTGTTTGCCATACCTCGTCCCAAACACTGATGCTCTAAAAGGTCCAGAAAACCTTCCTCAGGTACCTCTTCCAAAGGTTATACAATTTATTTTCCTATACCTATATTATGTAGGTACCCTACCAACTATCTTTTAGGGATGTTAACTCGGTGGAGGTGAGAAGAGGCTTTGATCATCTCACGGTAGCCTGTAAGACCTTACCCCCCGTAAGTACTGCTACAGAGCTCTATGGCTTCTTTTGTGTCCGACAAATACATCAGACACCGGCCCGAGTCGCCGGCACAATCTGTTTGCGCAACCGGCAACCAAAACTATCGCCAGAGCTGAATGCCCAGTGTGTTGTACTTTGAAGATGCTCAACGCCCTTCTGACGGCCAACCCTGAATGTGATTGTGGATGAATGGAGTAAAAAATTATGCGTATATGTCTTGTGTTCCGTGAGAGAAAGTATGCAAGGGAGTCTACTGTTTCATGTTAGTTTTAATTAAATTAAATTTAAAAAATCTTCCCCGTAGTCAAACTATTTTGTCCAATTGATGTGACCACAAGAAATTGTCATATTTTTTGTTTTTATGTTAATTTTGGTGTTGTACCGTTTTAATTACCTATATATAAATCACCTGCTGCTCGCCGATCCGCTTGAGTTAACACTTGCGGGAATACGAACACGCTTCCTCGCACTCTTCTCTGCTTACTCGCTCCGCTCGAATGGACACGAAGCCTAAGATATTTTATCTATTCCACCGTCGTTTAAGCTCGTTAGTATTAATTTTGCAAGGCTGCACCGTGACGTATTGTATGTTGTGCCTATTTTAAAGTTTCATATTGAGACACGAAGCAACAAAATTCGATCTAATTAAAAACGGCCACATTCCTCTAGATCGTATTTTGTTGCTTGTCTCATTATGAAACTTTAAAATAGATATTAGAAAATTCTAGACACACTTATCGATATAGTTGATTAAGCCGTTTTATTTTTTATTCATAATTCCTTCTCAGTCACGAGATAATATTATGTTTTTAAAGGAGTGGCGCTAGTGGACCGGTGACAACCCTCTTAACTTAACGCGTATAAATATCATTCATCGATATGACGATAATAAATATATCTTAGAAATAATGTAGGTATTTCAAATTATGATGCCTGTTCTAGGATAACCCTGTATCACTTGCGGCATGTTCTTACAATTACAATATGAGGATAGAATAAATAAAAAATTTCAAAATAATTAAAGACATTATTTTATTGCGCAATAAAGTCAACCACATAAATCGATTCCATTCATAAACAAACAACAAATAAATAAATAAGGTCCAAGTCTCATTTTATCTACCAATTAATTGCAGTACCCAGGAGTAGGTATATATGACAAATCGGGGTTTAGAACGAGACGATCACACAGGTGTGAGTGACAGAGATGACGCTCTACAAAGCTGGGTAGCCCCTTATAATTCTATAAATAAATACTTGATACGGCTGCGAATATTTAGATCAATATACAACCTGATACTGAACTACAAATTGCAAAAAACTTAAGAAAAATTGCATTTCGCGGGCTACCCGGACGCTTTCGCCTTAAAACTCGATGTGCCATAGATAGTTACGGCTGGGTACAATATGGCCAATGAATCATGGCCGGTCTGAACTTTGCGCAAAAGGCTGCGCAATAACATTTTTTTAGGAACTAAAAGCTGACGTGAAGCGAGTGTGAATGAGTGTAAATTCGCGAAAGTTCGGCGAGCCTATCTGCCGCGCTAACGAAGAATGCAATAACTCGATTTTGGACGATTTATATATTTGGAGTCAGCTAATCGAAATCTATTAACTCTCTCTAAGCAACTTTTTATTGATCCTTCAGGGACTCGGTTTTTCAGTAAACAAGAATGCAATAACTAAAACTTCATAACAAATTCAATAATCAAAAATATAATTCTCGGAAGCGGCAAAATCGAGATATTGCATTTTTCGTTAGTGCGGCAGCTATGTTCAGACCGGCCATGATTCATCGGCCATAATGTACACTAGTTTACATTATCAATAACGGCAAGCAACAAAACAACCTTTACACTTTATGTATAGATACATTTATTTACTAACTAGAAGGTAGTCTATACATTATTGCTATGTTATAATATAATATCTAACAGTTTTGTGTATATAGGTCAACAGACGATAGCGTAATGTTATCAATGTTTGTCTACAACATTATATGGAAGGAAGCTAGCTTTATTATGTACTAAATATTTACTATAAATACACTGTCCTATAAATATTTGAATCATCATCATCAGCCTAACGCAGTCCATTTTACATAAGTGTCGATGTTTGCATAGCTCCCATAAAATGTAAAGGTGAATAATCTGCCCAAAAACGATGTTTTTGCATAATGACATATTATACATTGTTTGATATTATACAATATGGAGACGAAAATCTATACAAATAAATAAAATTGAGGTGTCTGTTTGTAATGTCAATATAAGAGCTTTTTACAAAATGTAATGTTTTTTTTTTATTAGAATTTTTTTTTATGAAATTATATACGGTATTTATAACAAAAAATAAAAAAACAATTTAAAAACAAAATGATATCTGTTCGTTCCGGCTAGTCTCCGAAACAGCTGGACCGATTTTGACGGGACTTTCACTGGCAGATAGCTGATATTATAAGGAGTAACACAGGTTACTTTTATTTTAGAAAAAACCACGCGGGCGAAGCCGCGGGCAGCAGCTAGTACCTTTGTAAGTTTTTTATTTATTTTAAGTTTAATTTATTGTCGTATTGTCGTCTCCATCTTGTATATCATAAAATCAATTGTTTTACTTCTAAATAAATACATTTTACTATCTAACATAAATAGCTCCGATTATTGTGATGAGGCAATATTTAATATAAAATTAATTTAGTTATTTTTATTTAACTATCTATTTCTCGATTTCAAAACATGTTCTACGTTACTCGTAATAGTAATTCGTAGATAAAATCGAGTTTATACACTAAAATATATAATAATACACAACTACACTATCTATGTAATCTACACAATATTTAATACGTCCACATACACATTTAACTACATAAAACAAATAATTGTCTATAAATAATAAAAATGTTCCTGTAACGTAAGGCTTTGCGCGGACCGCAGAACGGAGGATTTGCAGATGACATTGAATGATACACTTTATTGGTATTTCGATAAAGTGCAAAGTTGTACAAAAACCAAGAAATCAAACAGCTCATCGGGTGTCCTAAAGGGCGCTATCTCAATTGTACTCTATGACACTAACAATAAAGTTTATTATTCAATGTTCTCAGGAAAATCATCGGCTCAAAGTTCCTAATGGTCTGCGCTGAATCAATAGCAATGGTATAAAAATCTGAGGAATAACTACGAGACTCGAAACTTTGATTTAGCTAGGTGGCCTTTAATTGACATTTAAACTTGATAAATAGCAATAACTACGGAAACCCACTAAAACATTTCTTAGTACTTTCGGCAATTATACAGGGTTATCGGTAAAACACCAACCTTGCAGGGCCTCAAGTCTGCTATTACAATAGTGTCAGAATGGTCTCTTCATTGTGAGTATTTGACAGTGTTTCCCTGCGTTCCGAGTTGCGATAATATCGATATTCGCGTGCTAAAACCCGTACCGAATTAGCGTGAGCGCGATAACGATGTCCCGTGAAACGTCATAGATGACGTCATGACATTCGCCATCTTGCGATAACGCCGACCATGCCTTTTACTAATATCGCCGTGAGCGCTGTCAAAAATGACAGTGTGCTGTTTTGTTTTGAGTCGCATCTTATCGTATCGTGGCATTTTCAAAATTGTTCTTCTGGCTACAGTTGCTACCTAACCTAAGAAGAACAAATTTTTGGTGTATACACAGAGAAATACTCTAACATCGTTTTGACATTGCGTAAGCACCGTGAGCGCGTTCACGAGCGTTCCGAGTTGTTGACAGCCCTCTGCTGTCATAATCGTAATATCTAAATCGGAACGCCTATGAGACGATGTGAGCGCTGTGAGCGATTAAAGTCAATTCGGAAAGCAGCCTACGTATGGCAAATCTGTCAAAAACTCGCAATGAAGAGACCATTGCAACGTTTGTACATTAGTAGGCTTGGCCCCCTGGACTGTATTACTACAATCATAAACAACAACTTTTGTTCTATGACTTTTTACGAAACATAATACATTTACCAAAAACAAACCTTCAAGATTTCGTTGTTTTAGCTAACACATTTTAATTCTGTATTTTGTTGTACCTACCTACGCCTTCCGTGCACTATCGCCTTGCCTTTTGCACTAGACACGGCAGTTTGTTTTGTTACGCTTAGAGTTCGTGACATTTAGAGTATTGAATTTAAATATTTTTATTTTTGTATGAAAATTTGATAAACGATTAAAAGTCATAGACCAAAAGTTGTTGTTTATAATATTAGTAATATAGTCCTATTATCTGGAGAACCATCCCCATCATCACCACCACCACCGTCACCATATAAACCACCTCCTCTAGCTGCTAATAAAACATCTGTGAACAAACACGTTACTTCTTAGGTCCTTAATAGTATGGCTGAACAATAATCCCAAGGCCCAAACATGCAGATCATACGATCTTTTGCACCAAGTATTGTACTGGCGCCAGTGACAACGACCTTGGGCTGCGGAAGACTGCGTGCACTCACTTCCACCGGCGCGGGAGCCAGGCTTTTTTTTTGGGTGGGAAATTATCAAATAACTTCTCCCGCTCTGGGCGGAGCAGGAGGGCGTGTCAGACTTTTACTGACTAAAACCCACCCGTGTTCCTTCAGTTGCCTGTGTGCCAGGGCCACGTTATCCCTTTCGGACAAACCCGCAACCCTGGCAGGCACCGGTCCTAACGGACCCCGTCAGTGCGTGCTGACATCTCTTTGAGGCGCGCGTGAAACACAACGCGCCGTCGACCCGGGCCTGGTCCTTACCGGACGGCGAGCTGCCCATAGCTCGCCGTCCGCAAGCCCGTGCCTACGGTGGCCGGGAACGACTAGGGGCATGAAGGCGGGCTTATTCCACTAATCCCCCCTGAGAGAATCCCCCTCAGTGGAAAAAACTGAACCCTAATGTAAAATAATCACTTTCAGAGAATCTTGGAATAAGTTTTTTTTTGTTTTTTTAATTCTAGTTTTCCCCCCTTAGCGGGATTATCAGGGGTGAATTCTAGACTGTTTTCAGATTTCACTTTTCCTCCTAAGGGGGATTTTCAGGGGGGATTTGTGGAATAAGCCATGAAGGTGCACAAACTGACGCTCCCTCACGCGTTCCGCCTCCTCCTTCGCGAGCATTACTGCTTCGCAAAAGGTGACTGCCTCCCATGCACTCTCGCTCCGGACCATGGCCTGGACCAGGGCCGGACGCGAGAGATCGCCGCCGCCGATCGCCTTCGTGAAGACACGGCGGTGCTCTGCCCAAGCCGGACAGATCTCCACCGTATGCTCCACCGTGTCCTCCGGGCGATCCACACAGTGGTAGCATCCGGGGGTTTCCTCCCGCCTAATCCGAAACAGGAACCTCCCGAAACAACCGTGTCCGGTGAGGACCTGTGTCAGGCGGAAGGTGAGGATGCCATGGCGCCACTCTAGCCATTCCTCAAAGAGGGGACTTATCGCCATAATTGTGGCGGGCCCAAGTAATAAGTCCTTAGAGATTGTGAGTGTTTTAGCAATGACCCTGTAAGGACAAGTACCTAGTAGTAGTACAAGATATTAGCTATACCCACCTGCACCTACTATTCAATAACTTTACAACTAGTTTTGCGACACAGCGAGCATTTAACAACCATGTTAAGGTTATAAAACCCTGATCTTATTTCTTCATCCCTGCCAATTTTCTACGAAAGTGAATCATTCTGTATGTGTATTGATTTGAGTATTTCGATGAAATTTGGCGAAGAGGGTACCCAAAGCGAAAGCAGGGTAAGTTTAATCGTGGATAATTGAATATTTCATCAGACTTCATAATTATGATCTACAAACAGAAATGTAGCAAAGTGAAACAAAAGCATCCTACATGAAATTGCGCTTTAATACCGGCCGCCACAAGTTTCTAATGCAACACTGTGTTGGAATTGAATTATTATGCCGGATATGCGATAATAACTCAAGTATTTTTCAGCGATCGGAAAATCCCCTCTAAAAATAAATATCAAATAAATAATTCGCAAACAATCTAATTAGCTAAGCAATCACGCAAAATTATGCTAATACACAGAACACAATCCTATATTATTTCATTGTTTTACAATATGTTTATCACAAATCAATTTAAATTAATAAAACGCCGAATTGTAATAATCTCTCTAAAATCACTTTTAAATACGAGACGCATGTGGACTATGACGCTGCAATTATTCAATGAATCGTGATTTGTTTCGTTGGTTGGTCACGTTCGAGAACGTGTATTTACTATACGAGAACTGCCTGCATTAACAATCATTTGGACAACTTGGATGACTCTGCTCCTTTACTAGGCCAGGAACACTAGCTACAACTTTCTGGATAATTCTTTGAAAATTCAAAAATTCCTTCGTTTTGAGTTTAAATACCAGTAGCTTGAACAATGGCATGCCAGTAGGTTCGATGTACTGTGATACTGCAATGGATAAAAAAACTTGTTTTTTTGGGGTAAAAATACTTTAAGATGCTCTAGTGTAAAGTTGCCAACATGTCGTTTGGACAATTTTGCCTTTCAAGCGTCGATATAGATATGCTGCCTCATTTCATTGAAAGCGTCTAGTCGTCTCGTCCCGAGATATTATGATAAAAATAATAATATAGATAAAACCCTGAACACAAGATGAGCAAAGTCAATTTTTTTATATCTGCTAGAATGCTATACTAATTTAATAGGAAATAAACATGAGCAAGCAACTCATAATAAAATGTAATATCATACCTAAAAAATTTATAATAGTCTGTTTCGTAGTAACTATCGTAGTTTACTGATTCAAGTCACTTTAATAATAGCCGATCTAAAAATTTTGCTAAAAAATTCAAAAATATTAATTTTCTTAAAAAAAACGTAGCTATGATGCAGTCTACTAAATGCATGTCTTTATTAGTCTTTTGTTAGCTTTTGCTATTGTTCTATAAGTAAACTTTTTGGATAACATATCAAAGACAATGGAAAATGTCTTTTTAATAGCCCAGTCGTAGCGCTGACTCAAGTAGCACCTTAAACAGCCTCTTTATGGTAATATAGAAATCTCTAAAATAAATATTCGTTGACCACTATTCTTCTTTCTGCTTGATGGGTTCCAACTCCTCAGGGTTCTCATCCATGCTGGAAGCGGTGTCTGTGCGGGATTTGTCCACTGGGTACAACCTGAAATACCGAATATGTTCTTTTAGATAAAGTATAAAATTTATTGTATCACTAGCTTTTGCCCGCGGCTCCGCCCGCGTAGATGTCGGTTATCGCGTAAAAAAGTAGCCTATGTCCTTCTCCATATCCCAGACTATATCACTGCCAAATTTCATGACGTTTAGTTCAGCGGTTCAGGCGTGAAAACGTAACATACAGACAGACAGACAGACAGAGTTACTTTCACATTTATAATATTAGTATGGATATTCATTTGATAGGTTCCGCTTCACTAATCTTTTGAGGGGTAGTTTGTGTTGTTGATGTTAGCAGCAAAGTAACTTGCTTCTACTTTCTATAATCGTTACGTTTCTCAGATTATGGGAAATAAAACAAATAAATTACCGCTAGAATGAACAGAGCTATAATTATCATGTTTGGAAACCAATTAGTTACGGCGATAACTAATCTGTTCGTTGAAACATAAAACGCATTATGTACGAGTGTTATTTTCAGCGGAAAAGTTCTGCTTTTATTACTTTTATGAGTGGAAAATTACTGAATTCTAAAATGTGTCATACATAATATATCAGGTCACGTATATCTTTTGTTGGAGACCAATCCTACTAACACATCTTACCAATATTAAAAATGTGAAAGTTTGTGAGGTTGGATGGATGTTTGTTACTCAATCACGCAAAAACGGCTGAACAAATTTGGCTGAAATTTGGCCCTAATCAGATAGTTAATCTTACTAATATTATCGAAACCGCTGGCAAAAGAAAAATCAATAAATACAGCTTAACTCACCATCTCTGGTACAAATAAACTAAGAACACGAGATCATCTCTGAAGCAGGCAACCCGATGTGCGATGGGCATCGTAATGATAAAGGCGAACACGTCATCTATGAACGTATTGAACGCCTTGTACATGAAGGCTCGCCACGGCAGCGCGGCGACCGAGCGTAGCCGATAGTTCACGAACAGTTGCGGCAACATGAAGAGGAACCCGAATGCGTACACACCGTTTACGATGCTATGCAGCGCCCAGGAGTACCAACTGAAAATAGTAATGTTGTTTGAAGTTTTTAATGTCAACTGTGAAAAGATAACTACAAGCTCTGGAAGCACTGATCCGCGGGTAATTGCGTTACACACATAAAATTGCAATTGATCGCAATGGGTTTAATTTTGGCAGTACAGCAAGTTTTTATTTTTTATTTTTCATATTTAGGTACCAACTGCCCTTGTTATATTTTATTTTAACCTTTTAATCTTTTTCTTTTTTCAGTTAAAACAAAAAATAAATATTTTAAGTGTTAAAGTGGTGAATTTTCATTTTTATTTCGCTATAAAACTTAGAACTGCAGGGAGCTAATGATAGTCCAATTGTTGCTTAATATAAATTCAACCAGTCCAGTAAATACTCCTAGGCCGAGTTTAATGACAGCAATCCTAAAGGCACAGAGACTTTGCAGTGCTAAATAAATATCGATGCCTTACGAGCGAAAAAGGATAACCGCCTCTTTTCAAATTTTACAGGGGAGGGATTTAAAGTTCAAAATAAACGAAAAAAAATCATAAAAAATTAAGTATAGCTCCCGAAAGCCTGGAAATGAGTTTTTATAATATTTAGCATGCTATCTATAAGATGGCGTTTTTATTTTTACGTAATTCAGCCTGCAAGAAGCAGTTACTGTCGGTTATCCCCAAATGGTCTTTATTTTAAAATCACCCAAAATGTCGTAAATTGAATTATTAAATTATCTGATGCGAGTAAAAATGACCTAAATTCAACCCATGTTTTATTTAAATTAAGGAAAAAAAGGTCAAGTCTTGGTTTTTAGAGAAAAAAATGTGATAATATAATCTAACCAACAATGTAACAATAGTTGACTGAAAGGAAAATTGTATCAAGCACATTTTTTGAAAAGATGTCAATTATTTAGTGGATGTATTTTGATTATTTTACTTTAAAAAACTGTTATCTCTGCATTTAACATTTCAAGTTCACCCAAGAGGTATAGGTATACAATAAAAAAACCATTTAATTAGGTAATCAGCTCAGTCTTTAATTAACATAAAAATGGCACCTCGCACTTATCAAATTAAAAACATACTAAATAACAATTGTTTGTAATAAACCCTCGTATCAAAAAATCACCGTGATCAAATAGACTTAGAAATATTGCAATTAAAGCAACAGCTACTTGTATCACATTGAGATGAATGTTTAAAATCAAATTTATCAAAATAATGAAAACAAATTCTTAAAATTAGTGGCCCTTTCAACATCATAATCACTTGTCTCAATATTTTTACTTAGAACAATTCAAATAATTGTAATATAGGTACCTAATCTAAAAACTATAAAAAAGTTCAACTTTAATAAAGTAACAAATATTCTTATGATAGACAATGTACTGTAAGTATCACAATTTGCTTGCATCAGTCTTTGACTTACAAATACACATAAAAAATGTAAACAAGCAGAGCTTCTTATTTTACGCTGTCATCCTCGATATCAGACTCAGGGAGTGTATCCTTAACATTACTGGAACTAATCAGGCTGTTGTATTCACTATGGAGAAAATTAGGAATTACCTTATCTCTACACAATTTAAGTAAGTCATCATGTTTGGCTTTAGATAAAGGAATTAAAGATTTATAGCATGCTGGTGGATAAATTTTGGTTTTTGGTTGCACTTCAATACTATAAGATTCAGCATCGTCACTCATCGAGTTTTTAACAAAAATCAAATTATCCTTCTTCTTCCGAAAAGTTACAATACGCATCTTACTAATTTTTCCTGTTAAATTTCCTTTAAAGTATTTATCGCTGACTATATCCCATTTATTAAAGTCTGAAAACTGCAAACGCTCGACATTGTACGGTTCTTGATCTTGTCTAGCAGTTGTGAATACTGTATACCATTGTGAAGGTGCATAAATGATTGTATTTTTTAGATTTTTTTCTATCACGGCATGAACGGAATCAACCGGCATGTAAGTATGGCCAGTTAGTAGAAAGTTAAGCTGTATAGTCTGGACATAAACACATGTTTGCAGTGTTGTATGCAGCATTGCCATAATAATTCTGTTTCGGTTCTGACCCGGACAGCAATCGGCATACAGCAACAAATTTTTAATTGTGCCACGTTCATCAACCGTCTGAATGTACTTATTGAGTATTGTTGCTATTTCGTTGGCTCCTCTTTTTCCATTACATTCATCCCAATAATAACAAAAGACGTTGCGAGTCCCATTTTCATACACGCAAAAATTATACACAGCTAATTTACGAGAATAAAATAAGAGCATACTATCTCCATATGGGGTATTTAATACCTTTTGAAGGTCGAAACTAGCACATAAAGTAGAAGGATCACTTTTATGTATATTCTGATGAGCTTTAAATCTGTTGTAACTTTCTGTTTTTTGTAATTCATGTTGCTTCTTTTCTTCTTCTAATTCAGGATTATCTTTATTTCTTTCTTTCAGGCATTTCAAACATTTGTCTTTTTTAGGGACAGTTCGTAGTTTTCAGAAAACGATACCGACAACCGCCAATTTAAATTATTTTTAATTCGATAAGCGCCATAACGCGTAGAGTATGAATTGGGATAAGGATAAGATTTTGGTCTAGCTTTTTATCTAACCGCCAAAATTGTATAAATATCGGGAGGGAAAAAAAGGATAAGCTAACTTTTATTACATATTTGTGTGCGGATAAATATGTAGTAACCTCCATTTTTTCATTTATTTTTAACGAGGAAAAAAAGACTACAGACCAAACAGAGTCTGCAAAATGCGGCCAAAACGGAATAAACGACTAATTATGTTTTAAACACGAACAGGCATAACAAACTAAATACATATTCCTGAATTTTTACTTCCAGCCAAAATAGTTTAACGTACAATCATTAAAATATTACAAAAAGTCCAAAAGGTGTAACTTCTTTATTCTTAAATAATTCGTAGATCAAACACCAAAAAAATAATTTTACAAAAATTGAAGTCGTTTACAACGTAATAAATTGACAGAAGTCTATATTTTTCCTACCGCGTAACCGACAAAAAGTTTCACGTAGGCAAACGTTACCTAGACCAATCGACGCAGAAAAAAAAGGCGATTCTAAGTATGTATATAACTGAATTTCTCAAAAAATGTCGCTTATCCCTTTTCGGCCGTAAGACATCGATATCTTAAATAACTTTTTGCACATTGAAATAAAGTCGAAAATAAATAAACGTGCCAGTCCTTCGTCAGGTCTGACCAACTTCGAAATGAGAAACCTTTTTTCATAACACATACCTCTTGTGTGGCTCGTAAACCAGCGAGTAGATGGCGCCGGCGAAGCACAGCGGGTACAGCAACATGGACAGGTACTTCATGGCCTCGGCGTCAGCCTTAGCCGTGCTTCTCTCTCCCGCGTCCGCGCTCGTGTCCCGCCACACGCGCACCCTCCAACCGGAGAAGGATATGCGAAGGTGCAGGACTTTCGTCACTTTCCATAGCTGAAGGATAATTGTAAATCTTATTCTATTTGCTAATAGGTTTGGTAACATATGAATAAAAAAAAAAAAAAACTAGTGTCTAAAAAAATCTTAGAAGAATCGTAGAAGTTTGGTGCAAAGTACTTTATTCGGTAGGATTGCAAATTTGCAATACATCTATACTAATATTATAAAGCTGAAGAGTTTGTTTGTTTGTTTGTTTGAACGCGCTAATCTCAGGAACTTCTGGTTGGAATTGAAAAATTATTTTTGTGTTGGATAGTCCATTTATTGAGGAAGGTTACAGCCTATATAACATCACGGTACGACCAATAGGAGCGGAGCATAAATGAAAAATGTTGCAAAAACGGGAAAAAATATTCCTTTTTGAGAGCTTCCGTTGCGTGCGCTGCGTAAACGGTTTAAGTTACGTAAATATCATGATGGAATTGTTCCTCTTTAAAAGTTCTATTTGCGAAGGAGTTTTGTCAACATAATATTAATCCTTATCCAAATAAATATGTTATTAATCACAAGTATTTAAATGTAAACAAAATTGTCCTTGACATCACTTGATTTCAATCAACATCTTAGGAGATATCATAATTTTAAAATAACTCCGCAGCAGAATACTCGTAATAATCAAGTATCGCGCGCGCATCATGTAGGGGCAGGGACGCCGTAGCGGGGTCAGCCGGTAGCTCTGCGAGGTAGCCTACACTAAACAGCCTTACTAATAAAGATTTACACAAATCTATACTAAAGCTGAAGAGATTTTTTCTGTTAGTTTGAACACGCTAATCTCTGTAACTACCAGTTGGATTTGAAAAAATATTTTTGTGTTTGATAGCCCTATTCTTGAGAAAGGCTAATTAACATCACACTGGGACCATTAGGAATCGAGCAAAAAAAAAATGTCTGAAAGGCTAAGCGAAAACGAAGTAAGAGCGCGAGCAGGCAATGCGAAGCGTCGGGGTGGGTCGGGGGAGCAAGAAATTTCACGCGGACGAAGTCGCGGGCAGAAGCTATTGAATGAATATGAATGAGCGAGTATGAATAAATGAATATAAATGAATGAATAAATTACTAAATATGAATAGGTAAATGAATGAATGACTAAATATGAATGAATAGCATACAATTCTTGAAGTACAAAAAGGATCTGTGAATTGCTTTACCTCAATAATGGCGCTTATACCAGCTGGTACTAGTACAAGAAGAGAAGTCTGTTCATCTAGCAGATAGAAGAATATGACCATCTGTGAGAATGCTCGCCAGAATACGGTGCGCGCGGACAACCCCGCCAGAGAGCGCTTGCGGCGCCAGAACGATACATCATTCTTGAACGCCAGGAAGTCAAACAAAAGCTGAAATGGAAATAGTTTAATTACATACATATTGAGCTAGGCTAAGCAGCCAGAACTTTCTAGAGTCTAGAAAGTACTGTCTGCCTCTGAAAGGCTTTGTCTAGAATCTAGAAAAACTAAAGAAGTATGAAGGACTCTCATTTATGTCAAGTAAATACTGATAAAGTATGTGGCTTATAATTTATTATTGGTGCATGGTGAAACTTTAATTGTGTAAAATTAGTTACATCACTACCTAGTGCATATTCCACCAACTTGCACTAAGCTTTTTCAAACGTCTTATATAATGCACACAGGAAAGGAGTGGAACTCTCTGCCTGTGTTTGTTTCCGAATGCATACAACCCTAATCTATTCAAAGTGTAAGTGAACAGGCTTCTTCTGGGTAAGCTCACTCCAACGTCGACTTTGTCTCTGTCACCTCTGACCTAGACTAGAGTCAAGAGCAAACCCATCGTAACATTAAAAAAAAACAAATATTAATATGATTTAGTTTGATGCCTATTTTGCAACACATAACAGGCGGAAGAAGAGTTAGGCAGACCTAATTAGGTTAGGTACACCCAAATTGTTTTGCAACAATGTATTCTTAAAATACTGTATAACAATGAATTATGAATAGAACTCACATGACAACTGGCAATCAAGACAGTAGCTGATAATAAATACAAGTTGGTGTCAGCAAAAATTCCTTTAACATCATCCACGTCTTTCTCACTGAAGCCTAGAGAAAACAGCTGTTCTAGTGCCAACCGGACATGCAGTGCCAATCGCAAGGAACCGTACGATGTCGGCGACACATTCACCGTTATGTTCACTTCTGTTGAGCTAGTGTTTAGAAGTTGGTAGTGCGCTAATCTCGACTTTAAAACATTGTGTTGTAGTATAGGCAAGAATTTACCACTTCTGACCCTGAAATAAGAAATGCAATTTAATTAGGTCAAGGTTGTTCAGCATTATCCATTTTGATTTAATAGGTACAAAACATGAATATGTTACTTGTTCATAACTTTTATTTTTGAAGTGAAAACTTCTTTAGGCACTTACACTTACTTACTTACACATACTATATGTATAAAAATAACAGTTATTCCAAAGTTTTGTGTTTTCACTTCTGTCAGCAGTCCTAATGACTGCTAATTCCATTTTTTTTACAATGTTTTTTTAAAGTGGGGATAGGTAGAAATCGGTAGAATAGCTTCAACTTGCTTTCCCAAACACTTTTGTAATTATTATTTCTTAATACAAAAACTCAACTTTATTATGATTCTAAATTGCACTAACATATCACAATAAGTATATATTTTTTTTTACCTTATGTAAGGATACAATTCTCCAGGTATTTTATTACTAGGTAACCTTAGATCATCTGTAAGAATAGATAGTGGAGCTACTGTAGTTATGTGAGAATATGGACGAACTGCTTTCTTTTCTATAACTTTTTTTCCCTCAGCCTGAAAAATAACATACAATTAATGAAAGAAGAAAGCATTGACATGAACAGATATGAACAAACATTAAATAGCTTACATTTTGCTGAAGAAGGTTAAATGTTGCAGCTTGAGGTTCCGTATGTGTGACCAAGGGGAGAGTGTGTATGGACTCCGTGCGAACTATGTCATCAAACTCCTTGTATAAGCGGCCGTCATCCAACAAGACTGCATGCATATACAATGAACCATTGTTGCGAGTTTTACGTGGCACTTTCAATTTAATATCACTAAAACCAGTCACAATTAATTCTCACACGAAATTCGTATTACTTACTTTAGATTTGCGCAAATGTACAGGCTCAGAGAATACTTACAAAGTTGCCGGATTTCGATAGTCAAACTTGAGAAAAGTATACACTTTTGAGACACTTTCCGCAGTAGAACCGTCTAAGTATGGATGCTCTTTTACAGAAGTATACAGAACTAGATGCTGCACGGGATTTGAAGTTAAATAAGATGAAAAACATCTCTCGCCACGACTACATTCTGGCGGTATAAATATTTCAGCTAATGTCCATATAGTATTAATAACATAGACAGCAAAAATTAAAGACAATATTGAACTAACAGATATATATTTCATTCCGGAGGATTCTTGACTACTTTTAGTTTTAAAGAAATATTTGTGTTTTGTAAAAATACAAAACGTCACAATCACGCATTCACTCAACTGGAGAAAGTTGTCAAATTGGCAATGTGTCAAAGATGAAGAAAGATCCACAGAGTACATCGTAGACAGAGAAAACTATAGACCGCTGGTCATCTTCTATCTTACTTACACAAGAAAAAGAAAATATATACAAGATGCTTGTAAAGAAAAGAGACAGAGCCTAACATTTTCTGTCCCTTATCGCGTGTTGCGTTTTTCAAGGACAGCACTTCAGTTGCTAAACAAAGTTTGACGTTTGATACGCGTTCGAAAAGTGGTTGCGACGAAATTTTAAGTTATTTAATTTGTTATTTCGAAAAATACTAATTATTTTGTGTTTTTTGTTGAGGATTGACTTTAGCTATTGCTGCAAAATGGTAAGGTGCAGTGTTTTTGGTTGCAAAAGCGATAGTGAGAAGAAAGTTGCCGGATTGTCCTTTCATTCGTAAGTAGCTAAATATTTTAGTTTATTCGGTGAAAGACAGTGAAAGTTTTCAACTAATATGGTTTTTAAACTCTTAAAATAAATATACAGCTGTTTCAAGATAAAATGAGAGCTGAATTATGTTTTTATTATTCTTTACATAACCCCCAAGCTCAGTGCTGCCTACTTTTTACTCGAATACTTCCCCATTTCAGCGAAAAATTGTACGCCAATAAAATAAATTACCTTCATCAATCATTTCAGATGAATGCTTTATTAGAGTGTACATATGTATAGCGCTGGCAGCAAATTTGTTCCACTTTTCTCTGGACGTAATATTACATCTTTACCTTTAGTATCTATTTATAGTTTAAAATATTGTATTTGTAGTAGGTATTAAAGTGTTAAAAACTTTCAGATTTCCCGCCAAACCAAAATCACGGGAATTATGGATGAAAGTGGAGATAAAAAGATTTTTATGCTATATTCTTTAAATGTTTTCTTTAAGTGTTCTTTTTCCCGCAGGTGAAAGAACTCATACAATGAATAAACTATTTTGACTTATACCCAAAGTCTCTAATTCAGATACTTTATGTAAACAAAGTAATGTCAAGAAATGTTACCGCCAAAATGACAGGACAGTGGTGCAAAGCATTTTATCATATTTTTTTTGTAAATAATTATCTATAAAATTAAAATTAAATAATTTTTAGAACTATGCAAACAAAATACCGTTGCCAAACAATGTTTTTGTGTAGTTTGTCGGATACACGGCATTATGATCGTCATAATCAGCCCTTTTAAGTCCACTGCTAGACGTGGCCTACGTGTAGCAGTGGACTTAAAAGGGCTGATCCCAAAATCGATTTCCACTCAAAACAGTTTTCATCCAAAATGTGGCAAGATATGCTACTTACGATATGAATCTATGAATGATAGTTGTAATATTAGTGTTGTTGAAGATGTAAAAAATTTGTAAATGTATGGATCTCCTGCATTGTTACCAGTACCATAAAATATTTTATACCAGAAAATCTCTTTTTTTTAATAACTTTGTTTAAAACCGAAAATTTATAAAAATAATTACGGTATGATTATTTTATAGTTATTATTTCTTAAAATCAGCACTTAAAAGAAAATGGCACCTTTTTTTCGCCATTTTATATGAATAACCATTACGAAGATATTTTTTTTGATATGTTATCCCTTTTGTTTACATAAATTATCTGAATTTCAGACTTTGGGTATAGATGTTTTGTTTCTAATTATAAACCCTGTGCGTTGGTACAAAGTAGATAATAGAGATTGAAAAACATCTGAACATTCGGGGTAAAATCACTTTGAAGTGGGTAACCCTAAAGTTTCAAGTACCCTGATTTTCTGTCCCTTACAGCGACACGCCAAGCAGTGGTCTATAGTTTTCTATGTCTATGCTTTTGCCATTTTTTATTTAATTTTGTAGTTTAACTCTCAAGTTTTTGAGACATATGACGCTATCCTGTTGTCAGTGGATCAGGCGAATGTGTTATTAGTGTTTAAAGTCTCACATCTAATGCAAAATAAGTGACCATACTGCAGAAGTCTTAAAGACGCGCCATGGTCCCGATCCTCAGCATTGAGCGAAGGACAAAAAAGAAGAAGAAGAATGCAAAATGAAATCGTCGATTGGCGAATAGTAGCTAAAATGAATACGTCAAAATCGACTAACATACCCTAATTAAATTTTCTCTAATTTTTTTATCATTTGTCGGTCAATAATCTTTGAAATACATCTTTCACTTTATTTATTTTAAGGCATGAACTTAAGATAGTTGGATATTAATTTAGAATAATGTCTAAGATATTTTTTCTATTCATAATAAATTTCAACGCACAACCCTACTGTGTATTGTTTTTTTTGTTTGGGTAACATCATCTTATCATAATTTATGGGCGACTTCAAAACGTAATAAATCGGTGTTTCCTTGGAAATAATATTGATGTTTCATGAAATTAGAAGAAATACTAAAGGTATGTTTGATTTTTAGGTTGATACTCGAAGTGCTATGCTTAGCGTCCTAACTGTATGGGGGGCCTATGTGGCATATTGTTTTGACAGTTGTCACTTTATCTATCTGATATTTTGTTTATATTTCAGAATGGAAATGGTTTTGTGCAACCTACGGATATTGAGTTATTCCAAGGAATAAATTAGCCCACAACTGAAAAATGTTAACACCGAATACGAATATGTGTCCAAATAACCGTGGCAATGGATGCTAAAGACTTGAGGACCGAGTCTGCTTTGAGTGAACGCAACAATGACGGCAGCAAGTACTCTCAAGGCGGCGGTATCGCTCTCCACTGTGGCAGAAATAAGTCATATCAAGATATTGGATCTAACTCATTGGGCAAAGTGGATGTACAGAACGCGCGGCCGTGCGCCGTCATAGGACCCGACCGAGTCGTGCCTCCACCCGCCACCAGTGAAGCGTATCATATAAAGAAAGGTCCTGCCGAGCCATGGTCATGTATGGACAACGCATATCGACGTCCACCCGAATACCCCCATAAGTTAACCAATTACCAGAACCCCACAAGAAACATATCCCCAAGACAAACATTCCAAGAAAACATGCAGCGTATCATGGTGCCACCTACATACAACTCTATCAAAGTAAATGATGACACCAATTATGCTCAAGTATCAGATAGAAGTAATAGTCTATCTAAAAATATCAAGTTAAACATGCCGCCAGAGGCAAAGTTCTGTGACGTGCCTTATGCTGTTAATCCTACTAATAATGAACATAAAAATGTTAGGAACCCTGAAATGTGTTTACCTAGTTCGAATCCAGCTCTTGCCCGGACTGCTCCCCATGGATGGCCTCCGGGCAGTGTTACGTTACGTTCTACAAGGATGTATGGTGCTTCTGAACTGTACCAATATCAAGAGTATCCCAGCTGTGCCGGTCCTCGACCGGTAGTGCCCAGACCCCATAGAACTGTTCCAGAAGAACAAGGCTATGTGTATGCTGATCCATATTATCAAGAAGGAAACATTCGCTTCAAGCCGTATCCAAGTGTAAAGGAAAGATATCCTCAGCAAAGGTATGAATACATTGGTAATTATTCTAATCCATTCCATCCCCCACCTGGCTTTCCATCTCATAAATATGAAGTACAGAAGTCTATGCCACCTCACCCCTATCCCCCATATCCTCCCATTAAATACCTGGATAGCCGAGTTGCTGAACCTGTTATGGAAGGATATCAAAGAAATCCTCAAAGTCTAGGCCCCAACTACAATATTCAATATCGTAATCCAGTAATCCATCCAAACTATGGACCAGTAGTTGGAAATGGCCCTCAAAATAAAATGCATTCATACCCACCTGATGCTCATATGAAAGCTATACCTCCTAACAAACTACCTTATGACAGCAACACTAAATCATATATTGATTATGAAAATAGTCGACCCAAAATATATCCCCCAACTGAAAGCTACTTTGTCAATGATATGGCAAGAATACCCATGAAGAGTCAAGTGATTATGCCTAATTATTCCGCATTAAATATGCATAACATAACACCAAATCCTTATTACAAGAAAGACACCCAACATATGAAAAATTATGAACATATGGCTCATTTTAGAAACACACATGCAGGTGTGTTTTCACCCAATACATTAGCAATTTCACCTACTGATTCTAACACCAGTATTGATACCACACAAACTCTTGGAACTCCTCAAGAAGACTGTGGCTATGTGAGCCAATCATCTACTGCAAGTGTTAGAAGTATTGATTCTGGCATCAACAGAATACCAAATGAATACCTTAGAAAATATTTTGATAATTATAATAGATACGGACCAATAGTTAGAACATCATCTATGATGTCCAAGTCCCAATTAAATTCTAATAATAATACATCCAAAGACAAGAAGCAAATAGATGTTAGACAGTTCTTGCAAATGTGGAATGAAGGGGATGAAGAGCAAGAAGAAAAGAGTACTAAAGAAGTAATAATACAGACAGGTTCTAGTGATAAAAACAATTTTGGCAAGTCACACTCACATGAAGCTAAGAATAGTCAGGAACAACTGTATGTCCTTGGTCTGGTTAATGTTCCCAGTGATGAACTTGCAAAATATGAACATATTCAAAAAGTTTCTAAATTACCTGAGAATATTAAAGGATATAATAGTATTGAATTACTCAATCAGTTTGAAGAAGTGATAGAATCATCACAAATGAATAACTACAAGACACCTACCCCTAAAGAGTCAATGTACCATATGCCAAAAAAAGGCGCTCATCCGAAACAGGCGATAGGAGTAATACCACCGAGACCAGTGTCGCCTTTAGATGTGGAATCTAAAATAAGTCAGTCGGTCATTCATAAAGAAGTTGGGTGTAATTTTGAAATAAAGCCTTGTAGTCCTAAAATGCTCAATGTAGAAGTTGCAGCACCCGTCCAAAACATTTTGGCTGAGAGGGCAATAGATAAAGTTGCGAATCCAGTCATGTTGAAATCACCCATGTTAAATGGCATGAATGAAAATATTGACTGTAACATGATGAAAAGAACTGATCACCATATGAATATAAATGAAAACTTAAGAATTCCAAGCTGCAAAATGATAAATACACAATTTTCCAATAGCAACTCTATTGACCAAATGAAAAGTAGCTACAGTATGCAAGACTTGGAAAGTAACTCTGGCTTATGTCTAGCTTCACTACCTAGACTTGACAATGATATTGAATTGAACTTCCCTGAAGTTAATCAACAGTTTATTAATGCAAATAAAGGAGATAGTACCATTTTAACAGCTTCGATAAGAGACTTGCCGACGCTAGAAGTAATAGATCACTCACCCAACCAAATTAAAGATAAATTCAATAATACAAATCCATCTAGACCAGAATATGAGGTTGATAAATCACCATATATGGTTGACTCTGAAAAAGAGTTTTCTAAATTGAGTAAATACCGTAAAACTAAAACGTTTGAGCCCAAAGAAACTCTTATACACCATAACGTTAATGCTTTCAGAACTGACAGTGTTATCATAAAAAATCCTGAAAACATAAAAAATCATGAAGAAAATTCGGAATTTTCGAATAGCTTAAATAAAGTGAGCATGTATATTCAACAGGCTCCAATAAATTTGACTTCACAAGGAAGCCTTTCAAGTAATGTAGAGAATCCTCCTGATAACATTGATTTGCAAGATGCCGAAAAAGAAAAACAGTTGCCTATGGAGATTGCAATAGACTTCAGTTTGAACAAAATAGGCATTAACAGTACTGAATATATGGAAACAAAAATTGAGTCACAAATGAATACATTCACACACATTGAAGAAAATCCTTTAAGCACATCAAATAAAGATGATTCGTCGGATTCGGTTAGTTTACTTCCTGTATTTACTGAAGAAAATGAAAATTTGATTAACATGGATGATAAAGATGGAAATTATAGTCTTGACAGTATACAAGACAGTCAGGATGTACCTAAGCCGATTACAGAAATTAATGAAAAAAATGATGATATAGACTTTAAACAAATTCCAACAAGTAATGACAGCTATCAAAAAATAGAAATCGAGATAAACAATTGTGCTTTAAATAGCACGGAGGAGATGATTGTAGATGTTAGTAGTGAATTATTGACTTCAAATACAGATATATCTGGCAATGAACTGATGAGTAATATTAATAGTGAAAATGGTGAAAAGGAAACCTGCAACAGTGAGGACACAACGACAGATGAGTTGACAGAAGACGCTAATTATACTTTTTTAACTGAAATTGATTCAGAAATTTCACAAAAACCTACGGAAAGTTTAGAAGAAAAATATGAAATGGACACAGCTGAAAATGCCACAAAAGTTGCGATAAATGAAGACTTTGGCGACAATCATAATTTTGTTGATAAATTAAATAGTTCTGTACATGCTGAAACGGTGATTGACACTTCAGAAATTAATAATCCAAGCGAAGTAAGCGATCCTGTGGTGAAAGAAAAAACACGGCAACATGAAAAAAAATTACTCTTAAGGAGTGAAGAAACATGCGGCAATGACTGTGAAAGTTCAGACTTAATCCAATCTCAAAATACAAATTCGGAATTTCATCCGATTTCAAAGGACTATGTGATAGATCGTATAAATGATAACATTGACACGCAAGACAGTACGACTCAATCGTCAGAAGAGCTTTCAGACAACAATGAAAAGGAATTGAAGTACTTTGATGGTATATGTTCCGAAGATACACAGAGCATCCCAGAAATTACAGATCTATGTGACCATGATCAGTCAGTCGATGGGGACCCAGAATACCAATGCGAAGAACCGTTTCGAAGAAACATATGGTATGGAAGTAAAGAATTGTATTCACCTTGGATTCAAAAATTACTTACGTTTTCTGAAGGAAATTGTAACAATGCAACAACGAGAAATGACATGGACAAGAATTACGATGTTTTGGTATATACAACCGAAACGACTAATACGACCAAAACGAATAATACAACCGAAACGACTAATACAACCGAAACGGCTAATATAACCGAAACGTCTAATAGTACCGAAACGGCTAATATAACCGAAACGTCTAATAGTACCGAAACGGCTAATACAAACAAAGAAAACGATGATGATCACAATATTTCTGATTGTGATTTGGAGATAAGAAAATCAGTACCACTAGAAGAAGTTTCTCATAAAAATGTAACAGAAGATGTGGACATAGAACAAGACAATTGTTATGGTAAAGTGGAAGTAACAGTTGATACCAGTGTTTTAAGTTCAGCTATTTTAGATAACAACGTAAATGAAACTGTAAACTCAGAGGATCACTTCGAATGTGAATATAGTACTGAAAATGAAGCAATGAATAATAAAGAAAATGAGCCCGCAATGTATGAAGCTGATAAAGTCGTTGCTGCTGCCACTCCATTGGTCACCTGTAAATTAAACGAAATCAACGTGATTGAGCTTTCTATAGAATCTGAACCCGATAGCAATGAAAATGCAGACATCAATTCGGAAACGCAACTCAACAGTGATATTAAAACCCAATGTGAAGTACCAGACACTTCTTCTAATATAGAAGAAGTTTTGTATGAGTCGTTCAAAGAGGAGGGAGAGCACTGTGACAAACAGCCTGAAGATAAACATACAGAACTAGAATCATCTAATCACTTTGAACACGTGCGATTTTCTTTTAATGGATTACAATCAAATGACGTTTCATATAGGAAACGTCCACGGCTTAAGAGATCATTGTCGGATTCTGCATTAAATATTTACAATAGCGATGAACGACCGAAACTGGATAATGAAGAGAATGTTCAATTTATCTGGCCATTTAAGCGTAGAAAAATTAATACTGTTGATAATGACTTGCTTGCACAAAAATTGTGCAACATCATACATCATAACCGACGAAACTCTGTTTCTTCTTTCTATAACGAAGACAATGTTTCGTTTTGTATTTTAATAGATAATAGCTGTATAATAACTGAGGAAGAAAGCGAGGAACCAGAAAAAGTGTGTTATACAGAACTTTCAAAAGAATGCTTAGCTGAAATACAAAGTAGCTGTGCAAAACATGATGAAAACATAGAGACATTGACGGGAATTGCATCAAGTCCACAACAAGAAAACGTGTGTGATTACTCAGATTCCTTTGTATTGGACTGTGAAGAAGATAAAACACTTGAGGAATCTTGGGATGAAGATGTAGGTTGTGTAGAAACAGTTATCAGTGACGATATTGCAGATGACATTGATATTTGTGGACCTTTTTCTCCAAAAGTTGACGCTTTGTCTGATAACGATGAGTCCGGTGTATTTAGTAGCAATGAGCACACTGACAAAGTTAAATTCATATATGGTGACAAAATGTGCAATGATGACGCTCTATTTGTAGAAACTTTGTATAAAACTCCACAAATGGATGTAAATAAAACTTTATATAACAGAGAAACTCGCGTTTCTGAAGAATATAATAGGTATTATGATAACGATTCTTTAGAAAAAATGCTATCAGAATCTAATGAGCAACCAGTGTCACCTTATGTTCCACAATATTTGGAAACAATGTTTCCTTTTGGAAAAGGAAATTGTAAAGAAACTCCAGAAAACAAAGAAAATATGGACATAGAAACATTTTCTCCATTCCAAAGCAAAGGGAATGCTTTAGATATCGTTGTAGACATTAATGTTGATAAAATGGAGCGTGAAAATATGCATTCAATAGAAATTGTTGCGAAAACTAGAGATGATACCGTACATTCTTGTGAATCAAGCGTTGATAATGTATTTACATATAACCAAAAAAATGAAGATGCAATTTATACGTCTAGCTCCCCAGAAGTCTCTTCAACAACATCTGAAGAAAAGAACTCGGGAATATTACTAAAAATAACAAACTATAAAGGTTCCAGAATATCACAAATTAATGATATCAGTAGAGTTAATAAAAGATCAAGTTGCAAATTTACCGAAGAAAAGGAATATTTGCATACTCATGCTAATTATTCTTCTAATCGGCCATTATTGACAAAAGCAGCTCAAAAATATATTCCTCCGTTAAAAGAATCAATTCGTGACCTAAAAGTTCAACTTGCATTACCTCAACACAGCCTTATGAAACTTAAGCAATTAAAAATATCCAAAGATGAACCAAAGGTGAATAAACAAAACGCTAATACTCCGCGTATTGCTAAAAAACCAAAGCCTAAATTTGAAGACGTCCTTAAAAGTATAGATGAAATTCAATTTAAAAAACATAAAGAAAAGACAAAAAAAACAAAAAAAGCTATTCCCAAAGTAGTCATTAAGAAAAATCTAAATGGTTCTCATTATGCTAGTACTTCAAATAAAGATGACTTCAACCCAGATATGACGGGTAGGAAATGGCAACCGTGGGTGTTTATAGAAAAAAACCATTTCATTGATAAAATGGCGACAAGAAGGAAAACGAAAGCTATATACAGCCATAGGAAAAGAACATATGTTTTAGCTGAACAGTTTCAGAAGTATAAGTCTGCAAGCAGCGCTAAATTTGTGATAACGCCACCGATATCAGATAACCCTTCTTCGGGACTTAAATACACCATAAGATTGAAACATAATTACTGAGGTAGTTTGTTTTGAGCATCGCAGTTCCTTGGGTCTATTTATGATGATTAACAGCCATATTGGCTATTGTGTTAATGGATCCCACCCCAATGAAGGTCTCGTATTATCATTCCTACGATTCCACTATAGTTTTTTTAGTAGTTACCCATGTTAGTTTATTATGTAGTTTAATAATAAAGCCAAATTCAGTACTAAGTGTGATATGGAAAAGAAAGCAAAGACATTTTATTGTTTGATAGTGTAATTTGATCTGATCTGTAATTGTTACTGTGTTTCAAATTTTATTATAATCATTTTACCCGCTGTGCCTGTCATTCCATTTTATTTTATTAGTGTTACTATTTATTTAATAGAATTGCACCTTCAAGATTTTAGGTAGCCATAATTTATGAGTATTATCTCCGTTAAAATATTTGATTCCAAATAATATTGATATTTCTAATTATGTTTACACAATATTTAGGTGATTTTTCGGTCATTTTAAGTATTCGTATTGGCGGCGGAGTCCATTTATCTGAGTAGTACGGTATATTGTTTGTAAATATTGTTCTTGTGTGAAGTTGTGTGTGCAATCAAGGTCACCTAACATGAAAAAATGTACTTATGCCTAGTCTATGATAATTGGTAATAGAAAAGCCTTATTCCGATATATCTCATATTTTTGTGTACCTGTATTTAAAGAGTTTATTAATCATGATATCGATTAGTAGACTCACTCCAATTGAATGTAATATCTCGTTAACCTCCTGTCTTCCGTCGCCAACGTTGAGAACGTCGCTGTCGCGGTCGTGCGTATTGTGGTGCTGCAATCTGAACCCAAGTTGCTGAGCACCTGCGTATTATGTGCATCATCGGTATATCGTCCGGCACGTTACAGCTTGCCAAAGAGCAGATTATAATTATAAATGTCCAGAGTGCTGCGCTGTACCATCGGCCGATATAAAGCTGATGCCCGAACTTTGATATTTATCTAGGCAATGAAATAATCACTGTGTGGTTTTGACAAAGATGTTATATTAGTGTTAGTATGGTCAGTCCCTTCGGTACTGTCAAGATTGCTCACATTATATTATAGTGTAAGCACATGTTTAATCATGTCTTTTATATATTGATTTGATTGCGACATGTGTATCTATGCTACTGTGTAGGCGAAGTACAAAATTTGCACACTTTAATTGTTAATACCATATAATGTTAACATGTATTTTGTAAGAAAGTGATCGTTCAATATCATTCAATAATTTTGTTTGTAATGATGTTGCATTGAAACAACATAATGTAGGTAGGTAATAAAATTAAAGCGTGAAATAACCAAAGCCAATACTCAGAAATAATAGATGTTGAGAAAGTGTATATGTAGGTACTACTTTGAATTTATACCTACACGGCAAAATAACTACCGATACGATACGTTTGGAACTTATTGAAGAGCTAGTTGTATCATAATAAATATAAAATATCCAATATATTGTCTACAAATTATTCCACCCAGAATATTTATCTGGCATATTTTCATATACGTACCTAGGTTGCGAAGTTAAATGTTCCAGTATACAGGTACTTGTTTTACTAAATGAGGCGCGATAGAATGCGCTGACAGTGCCTTTAACATTGTGCTGATATTAATATAATTATATCAAGTATATCATATTTAGGACTACTGTTATTACTCCATACGTTTTGGCCATTTTAAACATTTTGGAAATATCTGTTGATCTCATAAACAAGGCACTCACCGATTCATGTTTTGCCTTATCGTGCCTATAATATATTTTATTATTAAATACACTATTTTGATATCATGTACAGGGTGTTCAATAAATATACCAAATATATGTGCTTTTAAGTCCTGCATACATGTATTTGCATAGTGTTGCCTTCGTAGATAAAATATTATAGAATTATTACATAGTGTTAAGTTATAAAAATAATATTTTAAATATGTGTTAAATTCCGTATAGTATGACCGGTTAAACTGTTTAATTTATTAATAAATCATAATATATTGTATGAAAAATGGTAATTTTAAGTAGTAGATTAAGTTTTAAGTATAATAAATGTACAAAGGTAAAGTTAAGAAATGCCTTGATTTGTGTCCAGTGTTTGTTTGGACGTCATAACCTCAGTTGATGTTGAGGCTGAATATTTACCAAAATTATAATTTGCTAGTAGCACGTGTATGTAATGACTATACGAGGAGCAGCGCCGCGGCGTCGCTCGGCCACTCGTTCGCTCGGCGCGCACTCTCGGAGATAGTCGGCGCTGCCTCTCGGTGACTGATGACATTACTTTACGTTTACTTACCAATACCATAGAATTTATTTTCATCGTAGTTTTCGGTACCTAGTATGTTTGTTATGCACTATTGAGTGGATTGTTGTTTTATTTTCCTGCACTTGTTGGCCATTGTTATAACTTTAAGTTAATGGTATATTCTATTGTGGTTAAATTATTTAAATTAAGGGTTACGGATTAGTTATTATTGATTTTAATAATTCGATATTTGTTTGTCGTTTAAATGTTAATGCATATCTTCTTATGCCAGTAACGCACGTGATAATGTATGGTGATAGACGTAATATTGGACACACTTACTCTAAAACTGAGTGTTTATAAATTGAAGTGTGACACATAATACTGTTAATAAATGGGATGTTAATATGTATTACGTTTTCGAGTGGTACCTAGTTTTGAAATTGTTCTATAATTGACCAAAATAAATGTGTTCGCAGTAAAATACGTTTATTATTTCAAAATGCATTACAATTATACGGGTATATTAACTTTTACTGCTTCTTGCCGAATGGCGCTGATCAGTTCTTGATTCACCAGAAAAACGAAGCGAAGACCGGCAATCTAGGTGAAACAAACAGAAACTGCATTAATTATTTATATAATAAAAATATACCTATAAGTACTTATCGTTCTTTCGGAAAAGTCCCAAGTGTTTCAAAGAGAACTCATGAACAGAAATTACCAAACAATTCCAAGGATATTTTATCCAACAGTGCAGTACCAAGTATCTATATATAGCAGGTATAAGCACTCTACTAGAAACCGTTTGAGTATTTTCAAAACTTTCCTTGCACTGGAATTGCCATACATTAATACCTAATGACATGACGTCCAAAATCAAGGTTTGTACAATACAATGGGCATGATACAATCGGCAAGACTAATGACACGCAAAATATTACGAACAACTACCTCAATGACGGTGTTGTGATTTAGCTTCACTTTGTTTCCAGGCAGCACTGGCCGGCCGTCCACGAATATGGGCCGTTTGCCCTCAGATGACATGAAGAAGTCGCCACTGTTCCGCAGACGAATTGTGGCTTGCTTCCGAGACACTTTCGCCGCTGGACCTTCCAGTGTCAAATCCACATCGATAGAATTGTCCCGCGTGCTGCGACCAACTGCGATCTAATAAACAAACAAGTTAAATTAATTAAATATTTATTTATGTTTTTGACGTAGTATGTAATTTACATACAATGTCGTCGTTAAAATTAAATAAAAACACAATGTCGTCGTTAAAATTAACTTTTAAAGGTAAATTACATACATCAGTCTGTTGAATAAAAAAAAAAGCACCAGTGTGTGCCTACAAATGATTTCGTACGTGTCTACGTCGTCGCCACTGCGCACGTTATTGAACTAATTATCACCCTAAGCCATAAATGCAGTCGCTAATTGATATGCTCGATTAAAGCAGAGTGGTCGGACGATGGAACACCTACAACCTCCGTCGAAATTACCTGTTTTCAAATAGACTTAAGAGCTTCAGAAATCTTATCGTTCTGATAAGTTTAGTACCAGTAGGTGGGTACCTACCTAGAATGCGTGTGTATCAATAAAAATTCACGTTTTCTCCATAAACGTCTACGGTATAACTGTTCACATAGTAACCCACGTGTTGTTTTAATGTGCATATCTTTCTTCACATGTTCGTAACAAAAGCCATCAAAATACTGAAACTACTACAAGTTTTGCGTAAAATCGACGTTTATTAAACACGCACGCAAGCAATTAAAACACAATCGAAATCGGAAACTATTAACGTAGGCACTCTGGAATGAATGGTTTTGATATTAGCCGTTTAAAACAATACCTGGTTATAATAATTTGTAATGATGGCAAGAAAGCGTCAGCACACAAATTAATACATTGTAGGCACATGTCTTATCTTCATTTGCGTGACTATACAAGCTGTTTTATTATTTGAAGAATGTATAATATTATGAAATGAGACAGCGTCACTGATATTTTAATATTCTTAAATAAAAAACATGATACTTCGTATACATAATTTAAAAGCTAATGTGAGCAGCCGTAGTTGAACGTCGAATGGTGTTGATGATCTTGACTTTTTTGTACAACTGTACTGTTTAATGATTCTGTTCATTAGTATTGTGTTATTAACAAACCAGATAGAGCTGTTGACATACTAATTGAACAGATAAGGTTATCAAGTACCTAACTAGTTATTCGTAAAGCTGATTATGTGTAAGTACCTCGCGATGTTTGTTACTGTTTCTGTCGTCCATTATTTTCCTTTAGCTCGTTTGCAGGGCGACACATTTTAAATGTTACTTGAATTAAATTTTTAATAGTCTTAATTTTATAAAGTGGTTTTTTTTTGCTGTTTTTTTCCTTATATAATTTTATCATCACATGGTAACAATTCGTGTTTGTGCGTATTTATTTTTTGGTTGAACTACGTACTTGGATAGAGATAACTGATTATACTTTTCCCATTCAAACCCAACTTAATTGTCAATGTCCTATCTTAACCTCAGTAAAGCAAGTTAAATATCTTGGTATAGTTCTGGACAAAAACCTTAATTTCAAATCCCATATCTTCGATCAATAATAGCACTAGATACAGGATCAGGAACAAAAATAAGTCATTGAAGTGGCCACGTTTACACACATATACACAGTTACGTTTGTAACTACGAAATATAGAAAAAAGTTTTATAATATTAACAGCTTCAGTTCAATATAAACCTTAACACTCAAGTATAAAGTTTAATTACGATTGCAAAATATTTATATATAAGTCCTTCTATCATCGCAGAAAGATAAATGAATAAATTTAAAATGTCGCTTGAAAATAAAAAGTCATTTTTATAATAAGTACAATAATATTTATTCTAAAATGAAACTTAATACCTAAGCAATAAGGTTAAAAACATTTTGTTGACAATTTCGTGCTTACTCTATTTTGGAACTAGACGTAGTTCTTGGTATTACATTTCAATGCTCAGAACACAGTAATCATTGAAAGACGTGGAGTTGCAGGATATATATTTTTTTTAATACTAAGGTTCTTTTTTTAAGGTAGCGAATATTTTAGATCAATTTAAAAAAGTAGGTAGTAGGACTAAATTGGTACAATAAAAATTTAAATAAGGGCGATGCGATGTGGTAGCCCGCGAAATTCAAATTTTCTTGCGTTTTATGCAATTTGTAGGTCCGTGTCAGGTTGTAATCTTGATCAGTTCAGTTATGTCCAATTTATCAAAATGAATTGAACAAATTGTTGAACTAAAAATTCATTAATTTGTTACTTAGAACTTATTCAAGGTTTAAATATTTCTTCCCCTCTTTCTTTCGCGACAATAGATACCCATTCTGCATTGCGAAATGGGTCGCTAGGAAATCTACAAACAAAAATAACATATAAAATAACAATACTACTCCATGCATTTCCCTGTTCCAGAACAGTCGATGTTTGTTACAATAGTTGGCGCGTTGTCGCAAACATTAGCCAAACAATCATAATATTTGCTAAATGATTTATAATTTACTATTTAATTGGTATTATTTTATGAAAAACACATACATAATGATATAAACTTACCGAAAAAAGATATTCCTTCTAAAATCTTGATGTTACGGTGGTTATTTACACAATTTTTGAACGCGCACTGCGGCATTTTGACGTGTTAACGTTGGCTATGTTTGGACGATACTAATTTGAAATAAGACCACAAAAGTATTTGTGCTCTTATTTTTCGGGCCGTTTTTGAAGCGCTTATCGGGAATCTAGTGCTATTATTGATCGAAGTCCCATATTAACACTCTGTCTGGTCGCATACGAAAGTTAATTTACGTTTTTAAAACCCTGCGCTATGTAGCCAACCCGTTAATCATCCGAAACGTTTACTTTGCTCTTTGTCAGTCCATCCTAATATATTGTATCTCATGCTGGGGGGGGGGGGTGCTGCAAAGACCATACTTAAGCCTCTGGAGGTCACACACAGAGCTATTCTAAAAGTGGCTACGTTCAGACCGATACTCTCTCCAACTATCGAACTCTATCAATCATGTAGGGTACTTAATGTAAGGCAACAATTTATATTACATATAATCCTTCTGCAACACCGACGAACACCTTTCAAAATAATCTCCAAACGCCGCAAAGACCTAATCTGCTCAATACCACCAGCACACACAGCTTTTATAAAAAGTTTGCCCTCTACCTTGGCCCATCTCTCTATAATAAACTTAACACAAAAATTTCGATTTACGGTTTATCGAATTTTAAATGGAAAAAGACTGTTCGCTCCTTCTTTCTAAACCTAAACTACGACCAAACCGAAGAATTACTAAAGAAGTGATCACTCAAACACATACATGCATTCCACACTACGTAAGTTAACGAATCACTCACCACACTAACAAATTACTCACCACACCAACACACTGAAAAAAATTTTTTTTGTTTTGTTTTTGTATTTACCGAAATTGCAATTTTTCGATTTAAAGTTTTAGTTTTTTTTTTATTGTTGTTTGTTCAAGCTTTGCTTCAATGGTTACTTTATACATATAATCTTATAACACGTATTATAAGTCAATCATTTATGACGGGGATCGGAACTTTTTCTCCTAAACACAGGTTATTTTGTAACCTATCTAGGAGAACAGTACGGCACCCACTAACTAGATTTTTAGAAACTTTATGCTTGTGCTTTATATGTTACCTTGCCATGTAATCTAGTCCTATTTGAGCAATAAATCTTTATTATTATTATACTGGCGATGGCGCTACAGAGGCAAAGACTACTAGCACATACGAATTGTATCTGCACATACAGCGAAAGACATGCAGCTTGATTTGACAAACGATGATTTCTACCTAGGTACCTACTGTAAAACAATGGACCAAATTTTTTAAATTAGCTTTCTTTATGTAGGTTCGTTTCCTATTTCCATCCCATCAAAATAAAAGAATTAAGATCCATGTGAAAACACAATTTCGTATCAAAATGCGAATCCCGATCCCCACGAAGTCCCCATACGTCAGCCAAACAGTGATCATGGCAATAATTTGTAATAATAATAATATGTGGGATCGATGTACACGTTAATTGAGAATTATGGGTTAAACATGATAAACTCTTTCATAAAGAAAATCTTCTAACATATTGACTGCATCATACGTTGGCGAGTAGACGGAGCGATTAGACAATACTGATACTGTGGACGAAGTATTGCAATGCATCTAAGTAAGCGAGAAGTGCAGTAGCTCATTGTCACGGATATTAGGTACAGACGCAGTGACTCAGTCAAACTCAAACTCAAACTCAAAGCATTTATTTCAAATAAACCAATTACAGGTACTTTTGAATTGTCAAGCAAGGGGTCGGTCAGTCAGAAAGATGAAGCTAGTTGCCCATTCCAAAGCGTAGTAGGTTCCTATGGAGAAGAACGGACAAGAAACTCCATGGACACTCTTTTAAAATATTGTTACAAAATATGGGTTACATCATTCATGTTGAAGTTATACATGTGAGAACAATGTAGAAAGACGTGCACGTTAGAAGCGTCCGTAATAGAAACAATTCACAAAAATTAAAATAAGCCGTGGCAGCTAAGAGATGACCAGTCCCAACTGACGGCGCCCGTTCACGAACATGACGCATGGATCAGCACCATTTAGCTCAACCATTTTGAAGGGAACTTAATGATCCAACACACACGCCACCACCAGCGAGACATTTGAGTGAGCATGACATACTCTCAGCCGCCAGGGCACATTCAAGTCAATAAAAGACATATTACCCGGTAAATGGTAGCTCTATAGTACATAGTACTCACACCTGTGCTATGCAATTATATAATTCAAGGACATTGAGTTTATACAATGCAAAAATAGTTTACAATCTTCAGCAGCTCCAATAATATTTTCAAATGCTAATCAATTAGTTTATGCGCCCTTATGGAGCAGGACCAGCATTGAGCCAAGCATTTTTGTCAGCGATGTAATCCCCCAATTTATAATATGCTTGGCTGCATAGTGTGCGTTTTATACAAGTTTTAAATTTTGTTTCGTTCAATTGGAGTATGTGGGGAGGTATTTTATTGTAACATTTTAAACAGTACCCCATGAAGGATGAGTCTACTTTAGCCAGTCTGAAACCTGGTTGAACTAATTGGTCCCTATTTCTGGTACTATAATTGTGTCTTTCACCTCTTTTACTGAAAATATTTACATTTTTCCTTACGTACATGATGTTTTCATAGATGTATTGACAAGGTACCGTCATGACGTTAATATCTTTAAACAGTTCCCTTAGAGAATCGCGCCTGCGGAGGCCATATATTGCTCTGATGGCTCTTTTCTGTAGAATAAAAATAGATTCGATATCTGCAGCCCGTCCCCATAGTAAAATACCGTAAGACATGATACTATGAAAGTAACTAAAATAGACTAGCCTAGCGGTATCTACATCAGTAAATTGACGGATTTTTCTCACAGCATATGCTGCTGAACTTAGCCGCCCTGCAAGAGATGTTAAATGAGGACCCCATTGCAGCCTTGAGTCGAGCGTGATCCCTAGGAAAACAGTTTTATCGACGAATTCTAGTTTCTCCCTATTCAATACTATGTCACAATCACTACTTTTAACATTCGGTAAAGCAAATCTTATGCATTTAGTTTTTTTCCCATTTAATACTAAATTATTAGCAGTGAACCAATTTTGGACCTGCAATAGGGCGTTATTTACGTCGTCAAGATTTGATGCACGTCTATTTATCTTAAAAATTAAGGAAGTATCGTCAGCAAATAACACCATTTGTGGTTGGTTTTTTAATAAATGGGCTAGATCATTAATATATACTAAAAAGAGGAAAGGACCCAATATCGAGCCTTGTGGCACACCCATTTTTACTCTTAAGCCGAGTGAATTGACTCCATTTATTTGAACTTGCTGTTGTCTATCATTTAAATAAGATTTTACTAAACTGAGCGCAAGTTTACCTAGTCCGTAATGCTCCAGTTTCAAGAGTAAGGTTTCGTGATTTACGCAGTCAAATGCCTTGGAGAGGTCACAAAAGATTCCTATGGCATCTTGGGCCTCCTCCCATGCTGTAAATATGTGTCTTAATAAGGTGACACCGGCGTCAGTCGTACAACGTCCTTTGGTGAAACCATATTGCTGATCGTGTAAGATATGGTTGGTGTTAAAATGATTAAGCATTTGATTGAGCATCACCTTTTCGAACACCTTGCTGAATACCGGCAACACGGATACTGGTCTATAATTGTTAGTGTTTTTACTGTCCCCCGATTTAAAAAGTGACATGGATATGCACTTTCCTTGGCCGTGCCCCGGTGGTTTCAACCACAGCCACGAAGACGACCTATTGCAGAAGCGCCGTTCTGAGTAGAGTCGATGGAAACCCTGGGTCTGTTGGAAACCAACCTTTCTCTAATGGTTATTTGAGACATCAGTTCTAAATGAACATGGTCTCATAATGTCATAGCCGTGACAATTAATTGAAGAGATAACATACGAAATTAAATACGAACTTTAGGTGATTATGGTTGGACAAACATTAAGCCGTGATTTTCTAAAGTGCGGGTAGAATAACAAACTTTGCGGTTAACCAAAATGTGATTAGTACTAATATTTCCCCATCTTTTAGAGACATCATATTATTTACAAAACAGACACGGCAAATATTGACTTCAAAATCAGAGTTGCAGATATAGCAGGCACCAAAGTCCGTGCGGAAAAATATTCTATGAGCGAAAGCGAATTTCGGCCACTGACTCGGTTTCGGCCGATACCGATAGGTACCAGTAATTTTGTAAGTTTTCCGTTAGTCCCTTTTTCTGCTTTCTACAGTGTGGTAGGCCCTTTGCTAACCAAACACAAAATCCACCCCGAAACGATTTAGGTAACCTTAGTTTTTTGAATATCGATTTGAAACTGTCAGTTTTCAAGTTACGAATACCACCGCGAGTTTCTAAGTTACTAATAATAGAAGAACTGTGCGGGTCAATTTCAAACCAACTGTAAAAAGTGGGTTTATGAAATAACTCCTTTAATATTGTTGGAATACGCGTAATTTCTATTTAATGCGATGCTTACATTAATTCTTGATCTTGTACAGTTAGAAATATTAAACTTTCATTTTTAATATTCGAGATAATTATAAGAAACTATCTATTTTTTCATTTGTGTCACTGATAATTTTCTTGATTTTTCAACAAATCTTTAACTACAAAAAATATTACTCTGCGAAAATGTATTTTTTTTAATTCTGGTTACACATTAATAACCATTATCTCAAGTTATGCTGATAGTTTTAAATTAATACAAAATGTAATACGATTTCTCTGTGTTTTATTTTGCGATTACTTTTTTCAATCATTAGTGTCGACTAAATAAACGTTCCGTTATTAAGAACATCCCTAGTGCGCTACCGCCCCCACTTCTACGCTGCGTAAAGGGACCTTAGTGGCACGTGAACCTTCGGTGACAGCAGACGCGCGCTTCGTTATTCTGGTGAGAAATCGTAATTTAACTGTATTTCTAGGCTTAATACGAAAATTTAATCATTCGTGTTTGTAATAGTGTGATAATAAGTGTTTGAACAATGAATTATTTCTCATGCACGTAGATTAGCAACAAATAACCGGGATATTTTGTGGCCTTCTAATGGCGTCTAGAATATTCTACGATACAATAAATTAGATTATTTGTTGAAAATTTCATTCGTGTCACTTCATTAGTGTCATTTTTTCGAGTAACACTAATGAAATTTCATTCTACACGAATGAAGGGTTCATTACTTGACTACGAAAAAAAAGGTTATGATTCTTTGTTTGTTTTTGTGTCGTCAAATTTGGTTTTAAACCTTATTTTAATTTGCAAACTTCAAGAGCTATGCTCGGAGTTTCTTTGAAGGATAAATCAGGAATGAAATTATCCGAAAGAGAACCGGAGTCACCGACATAGCTTGCAGAGTAAGCAAGCTGAAGTGGCAGTGGACTGGCCATATTTGTCGAAGAACCGATGGCCGGTGGAGCAGAGGAGTCCTGGAGTGTAGACCGCGTTTCGGCAAGCGTAGTGTGGGATGCCCCCCAGCGACCTCAAAAAGGTGGCTAGGACAGTGTGGATGCGGAAGGCGGAGGACAGGGTATTGAGGCGCAGTATGGGAGAGGCCTATGTTCAGCAGTGGACTGCGATAGGCTGAGTTGATTGACTGATTGATTGATTGATTGAAACTTCAAGGGTTTTCTCTCATTGATGTGTCTCCCACGATGATCACCATTAATTTCTTTGTTAAAATTATTAGATGGTTTTTATGTATAATGGTAAATTGTTCAAGGTTTAAAATGGCGAAAGAAAAATGTAAGAAAAATGAAGATGAGTTAGAAAGGAGAAGAATTGCAAGAAGGGAAAAATATAAAAGAATAAAAAGTGATCCCGAAAAATATGCCATTGAAAGGGCTAAAAAAATAGGCTTACTTAAAAAGGAAAAGCGAGCAGAAAGTCAAAAATATCAACGAAATGTCTCCACGGGAACGAAGAGCACAAAGAAAACGTTGGAGAGAAAATTCGAAGAGATACCTGGAGAAGAAAGCAAAAGAACGGAAGATGCAAGAAGTAACAATTTTTTCTCAAGTGCTCGAAGCTCATGGAAAAATAAACGATAAAGAGTTCTCTGATCCATTGTATGACACAAATGTAAAAAAAGAGATGAATAAAGAAAGTAAAAAGAGAGCATTCCAAAGTAAAATTAAAGCCTTAAAATTAAAACATGCGATGGAAAAAAAAGAAATGACCTTATTAATTAAGAAGTACCAAAACCGCTGCAGAATTTTAATAAAGAAATTAAATAAAATGAAACAAAATCAGACATATACTGGTTTTAAAGAAAACAATGCATTACCTACTCAAGTGCCTATTGATACATCGAGTTGCCCTGATGCTGCCAAAGAAACGACAACTGAACAAGTTATTTTAAACTCCGCTGGCAATATGAAACGTAGAACTAGCTTAGAGCTTCGTAAAAAGTGTTTAAAAGACAGATTTCAGCAGAAGATTAAGCAAGGCAGTGACAGCGTCCAAGAATTGATTAAAACATTTTATGAAGATGACATTAAAAGTCGCATTGGGGCAGGAAAAAAACAGTATGCAAAAAAATACGGTATACTAAAACAAAAACGGTATCTGCTGGACTCTATTAAAAATTTGCATACAAAGTTTCTTGAAGACAATCCTAATATACGGGTTAGTTATGTAACGTTTACAAGGCTACGCCCATTTTGGGTCTATTTACCACGAGATGACAGGGAAACATGTGCATGTACGGCACATACAAATATAGATCTACTGATTTTCGCTTTAAAGAAAAATAAAATTGTTGACATCAAGAATTATCAGGACATGCTGCACGTTCTTTGTTGTGACAACTACAATACAAAGTGCGTTGGTAGAGATTGTGAAACTTGTAAAAACAGAGTTATACCGTACAAAGAATTTAATAATCAGGAAGAAATTGAATACCACGAATGGTCCAGAGATAAAAAGAAAGTGGGCTCCAAAGAGATAAATGTAGTGAAAAAATTTACAAGAAAAATAAAGCCTAAAGACCTGATATTTAAACTTGAGCATTCCCTACCGAAATTCTTTATTCATACTGTAAACATCCTAAATCAGTACCAAGCTATTACTCTATTGAAACAATCCCTTAATCATGACGAAACAATTCTCCACATGGACTTTTCCGAAAATTATAGTTACAAATTTGCTAATGAGGTGCAAAGTTTACACTTTGGGGGTAGCCGTGGACAAGTGTCTCTCCATACCGTGGTGGCTTATCTCAAGGAAGGAAGGGAGACTGTTCACCATTGTCTATGCACGGTCAGCGAATGCACACGGCATGATTCCCCTGCAGTCTGGGCGCACTTACAGAAGGCATTAGAATTTGTGTTCGAAAAATATCCCTATATTACCACCGCACACATTTTAACAGATAGTCCAACAAGCCAATACCGAAATAAACAAATATTTTACATATTGACTCAGCTCCGCGATACCTTCCCGTCTTTGAAGTTAGTTACATGGAATTACCAAGAAAGTGGTCATGGCAAAGGCTCCCCCGACGGCGTTGGCGCTGTGGTTAAGCGGACGGCTGATCATCAAGTTAAATGTGGGCGTGACGTCGGGGATTTCTCAACATTCCTTGCAGTTGTTCGTGAAAATGTTAAAAATGTTGAGATAAAAGTAGTAGAGGAGCATGAAATTATAGAAAAAGAACTTCTTCTTCCTAAAGATATTTCACCATTCAAGGGTACTATGTTAGTTCACCAAGTGGTCTGGAATTCTGGATCCGAATTTCTCGAGTTCCGAAAACTAAGCTGCTTTCTGTGTATTGATAAAATCTGCGAACATGAGAATAAACATATGCAATTGCATAAAATCTATAAGAGTGTCATCGAATCGGCTGTCCAAAATATAAAAGTTATTCCACCAAGCAAACGAATTACAGTATTGAACGATGTATCTATCCAGTATTATAATCGGAACAATAATCCGTCAACTTCCGGAACACGCAAAATAATAAAATCTGGAAAGAAAGGAAATCTAAAAAGACTGGCAGATGTAAAATTTGACTGGACAAATCAGACATTCATAAACACCCAACAGAAGGTGTCTGGTGGGCATGAAGAGGCTTTCCTCCAATTTCTTAATCAACGGTCTTTTGAGAATACTGAAAAAGAATACGAATAAAAATGGAAGAATAGAAAGTGATTGTAACTTTAAAACATTATCAAGACTGATTATATAATTAAGTTAATAGGAAAATAATCAAAGTATTAAGAAATTATAGAATTAAGAAACACAAGATTGATTAAGAAACCAATAACCATAGCCCGACCGCTTACCTGAGACCGTTCCTGGGGTAGCTGCGCAGTGCAGGAGGGGTGTGGTGACGCAACGCGAGAGCTCACTGATACGTCAACTTTTGACAACTGTCACCCCTTCCGCACCGCGCTACTACCTCAAGAACGGTCTCAGTTAAGAGGTCAGGCTTTAGATGTAAGATTTAACTAAGTATTAATAGATTACGTATCCAAAATGACTGAATAAATAAGGAAAGTAGTTAGGTAGAAATATTTATATGAGAAAATATATATACCAGCAGATACATTGTAACCAAAAAGTATGTTACTTATATTTTTTGATCACAAAAATAATTTTGTTACATTGAATCGTGTTATTCCTAAAAAAAAAAATAGATTTTTTTATAATGTCAAAATTTAATTAAAAGCTTAATAAAAGTATTTTTGTTTTTGTTCTCACCTATAAATGACCGTGGTACTTACATAATTACAATCTTGTGCATTATTAAAACAAATAAAAAATATCAATAATCATAAAATATATTATGGTTCAGATAAATCATTAGTGTCATGCAGACTTCATTTGTGTTATAAGAATGTCATTCGTGTTCCCAGGTAACTCATTCGTGTTACCCTGATCTTGATTTTTTGTCACTTTTAAGTAGATACGCACCGTGTTTTTACATTTTGTTTACATAACTTTATTAAAGAGATCGTTATAGACCGTCAGTAAGCAATAAAACGGGTATTTGCAGACAGATAGAAAAAAGTGTCATATTAATTCGACTCGTGAAATCGACCCGTGCTGTCTGCCGAGTGAAGCGGCACCGAATGTAGATGGGAGTCTACGCCCGCATCCGCCTCGTGCCCATAATTATGGTAAACTGTTTCTTTTTTAGAAAACTGCAATACAATTGTCACGATCGCCGTTAACCACTGTAGCAAAAAAACAAAATCACTAATGTGGTTTCGGTAGCTATCGGCAGGTGGGCAAAACTCAATGATTTTTTTTTCGTAATTTATAATCTATGATAATGTCGGTTGCGTTAACATAGTAATTTTTTTTTTAAACGTTCCCCACTAGGAATTTCTCCTATATCGTGGGTGCGTTTACAAACATTTAAAATCACATGCACAAACAGCCAAACCCGAAACAACTACTTGTAGGTCATATTCGTTCCGTGCGGGAATCGAACCCCGAATCGAATTGCCGGGAAAGCTAGTTAGAATAAATTAGTTTTAGTTTCTTTTCATTTTTGGGATGTCACTGGCTGACACTGACACTAAGAGTAGGTAATTATCATCAATATTGCAAAAACAGTGGGTTCATTTCAGACATTGAAACCAAACAACCCAATAAGTATTTATATTTCTTAGGTCACGAACTTCAGACACGTCAACGTTAATCTGAAAAACCGCATTAGATAACCATCAAATTTGAATGACAGAAGACCATTAGTAAGTCATTGCAATGTAACTGTTATCTCAATGTTACAAAGTATACATTAGAATGATTGTCGTGTGTTTGATAAAACTCTCCGCAATCATTCTAATTTATATCTTACTTTACCGAGATAACAGTTACCTACACAGCAATCAATTACTAATGGCTTTACGTCGATCGTGATTGTCCTACCTTATGGAAATAATTGTTTTAGCAATATCGTTCTTTTGCCGAATTGACTTTCGATTTACTCGACAGGCAGACAGAACGAGTTACGACTGATTGCAAGGAATGAGGATGACAATTCAGTTGGTAAGTATTAGGGCAAAATATCGTTACATTTGTTTATATGTATATTATTATTTTATTAGAGTACACATTTTTCCGGAAGTCTTATTATAATAACATCACGCTGTTTTTATTATGGCGGACGCTGGCGGTTTTTATTTTCCTTTGATAGGATTATCGATTCCAACTTCATCGAGAGATGTTGATGTTTTGATGCAAATAGATATGAATATGTTGTAAACAGCTTTCCCATAGATATGAGATAATTTATTTGTTACTAGGTGCTGACCGCAGCTTTTTCTAAAATAAAAGTAGCCTAAGTTACTTCATAAAATATCAGCTATCTGCCAGTGAAAGTCCTGGTCCAGCCGTTTCGGAGATTAGTCTGAACAAATAGACAGACAGACAAAAACATTTTTTTTTTGTCATTAGTACATTTATATCTACTTTCATATACATTTAGTAAAAAGCTGTTATTTGGACATTACAAACAGACACTTTAATTTTATTTATTTGTATAGATAGATATCTCAATAGGTACAATTACAGGCCATAATCTCCTTAACAAACATCTTTTTAACATAGGCGCCACAGACAGCCCCCTTTGCAGGGGCTGCCTTGACGCCGAGGAATCAGCCGCCCACGTCATCTTGGAATGCGAGGCCGTGGCTCCACAACTCCTCGGAACAATGAGGTCGCTCCGTGAAGCCTGTGAAGCTCCCAGGAAGCTTCTGTGCTTTTGGGCGGAGCTAGGCTGGCTTTGTTAGCCAGAATCCCCACGCACAACGGACCAAATGAGAGTCTAAGTGCGGAGAAGGGAGCCCCATCGTCATCATCATCATCATAGATAGATATCTACTATCTATTTACGTTATGTTTTCAAGGTTATGTTTCATACAATATTATTATTATTTATTTATTAATTTCGGACTACACATACAAGTACACATAATCCATATGGTATTTTTAAAAACTATGTTATTAAACTCTTACAAATAACTAAAATGACGTGACCCAACACGCGTTGGCGTATCCAGTGCCTTTTATAGGACTGTCCACCTTGTTCAATAATGTTTTTAGGATACTGTTGAGCTTCCACGCAACCTACCCAGCGCCGGATTTAAAGGTGTGGAGGCCCTGGGGCAACCAAGAAGTGGTCTCCACTTCTTCGTTACCCCATGATTTTTTTGAACACCCAAAAAAAAAAAACAATTTAAAAAGATACCTTGTGAATGTGAACTTGTTTTTCTTTGACAAAAGATGTATTCTTTCTTATAAAAAAAAAACTGATTGTGGAGGCCCCTTCTTTGTGGAGGCCCGGGGCTAGAGCCCCTGTTGCCCTGCCCTAAATCCGGCCCTGAACCTACCTATTATTGACGCTGTTTTCTTCCTCATACTGGAACGAAAATCGTCAACACGGGCTTCCGCGAACATCCGCGAAGCACTGCAGAAGCGCGGAAGCCCCATCAACATCCTAAATCCATTAATAAATTGTACGCGCAGGACGTTGTATGCTCTTTGCGTATATTTCACCGACAAGCTGCACGTGTAGGTTTGACAGTATGCCTTGAAAAGCGATACTTTAAAATTCTTACTACAACGCGCAAAGCAGCGGGCTATCACATTACATCGAACCGCCAACCCCCTCCGCTCCCTCTCAATATCAGCATCGTCTCAGTGACTATATGCCCTAAGTATTTAAATTGTGTGACTCTCTTTAGTGGCTTTCCGTTTAAAGTCACTGGAGGAACATTATCCAACGAGCTCAACTTAGGATTTAAAAATCAAGAGCTCACTCTTCTTAACATTATAATGTGAGTCCATGCGACGCAGCGTAGGACTCACAAACAGCCAGCAACTTCCTGAGCGCGCTGATTGATGGACTCAGCAAGACCATGTCGTCTGCGTAGCTAAGATTATTGATCATAGTGCCATCAATCGAACAACCGCCGTTGGTCTCGCTGAGCTCACCAATCATATTATGGTTCATATAAACATTAAACAGGGCCGGGGACGTAAGTCCACCCTGTCTAACACCATTCTCCAAGATGTACGTATCAGAGTGAGCACCCGCCCACCTAACACTGTTAGTCTACGAGCTATACCAAAACTTCAGTACATTAACAAGCTCCTCGGGTACCTCTAGAAGTTTAAGGTTCGACCAAAACTTGTCGTAACAAACCAAGTCAAAAGCCTTGGAGAGGTCGAGAAAAGCAGCATATACTGGCGATTCCCTATCTGTGTAGTACTTGACCGTCTGCTTAAGCGCCAGGAGCTCTCAGTTGATAGCACCTTCCTAAAACCAAACTGTTCAATGTTCGTGTTTAATTTCGTTAACATTATTTTTAATAGTCACTTTAAATTAAACCTGTTTTCATTTATTTCACGAACATTAACAAATGAATCGCATGCAAAAGTTTTGTAATTTAACACCGGTCGCTACTCGAATTTCCATTTGCTTGCATTCAGTTGAAGTGCAGGCTTTCTTGGTACTAAAGCGATAAAGATAATGCGAGCTAAACAACGTTTGCATACTTTCTTCGAACATTGAACATTTGATATTTTGAGTGTTAGTTTTTTAATTACATTGTTTTTTTTTTTTTAAGACAGGTTTTGACCAGACCAAGCCAGGCCTCCTGTGGGATCCGGAAGTGGCTATGGAATTCGCATGAGAATGAAATGGTCATAAATTCCTACCTGCCAGCATGTACTTAAGTTCAGCGAGAGCAACACTATAATAACTACAACGCCAATTTCCAACAAGGGGTGGAGACAATTGTATGATCACTAGGTAGGTACTATAAAATACTACTGTCTCACAGTATAAAGTGAACACACAATTTATCCGTTTCTCAAATGATGTAAGTAATTCAAATTAATACAAATAAACGAACAAGGACATTGCTTTAATGATAAAATATTTAAACAGATATGTAGTTCCCCCGTTTTCTTATCCGATCTTATGAAACAAGTAGTCTTTGTTTCATAAGATCGGATAAGAAAACGGGGGAACTACATATCTGTTTAAATATTTTATCATTAAAGCAATGTCCTTGTAAAACAATTGATAGAGTGACTATCTTTATCAAAAAGAACAATTAGCCGTCGATCGATCACGATAAATACAATAGATAAACACACATAATAATCCATTGTTGCGTTACTTCTGGGCACCGACATAAATTATTGCTAGCCACTTGTTAACTTGTACCGCTTCTGCGCAATTGTACCCTTATATAGGCTAGTTAGCAATTTTATGAAACGATGCGAATCTTACTTACCAAACAATTATATAAAATTATGTATTTGCTCTACTAAACGCAGAAGTAAAACTTATTATAGAGTAAACGCAATAATTAGCTAGAATAAGTATCTATTACACTAATAACTTAGCCCGACTCCCTTAAAAGTGTGTGAACATTGGACATTAATGTCTTCAACAGGTGTTCACCACAAATCATTGTTTAAATATGTGTGACTTAGTTAGTTCACAGCTTAATAAACAATGTAACTGGAAAATACGTAACAATAATATTACCACTTGTCTCAAAAGCTAGGTACCGCGTGTCGCGCGCTATTCACCATTAATTATTACCTACCAGTCAACATTTCAGCTTGTCCTTATCAATTTACTTAGAAGAAACGCTTACTTATCAAATAAATATGTTCACTTAGAAAAAATATGTTTCTACATTTAGATAATGTTCGTCGTATGTTCGCAGTGCAATGAATTATTCGCACACCGTAGTACAATACAAGTGTTGCAGGGGCAGTCGCTTTCATAAAAATAATACGTACCTAGGTAGGTAATAATGTCAACAAAAATAAATTGTAAACACGCTCTTAACTACAACTTACCTACCTACCACGTACGTACTTACTAAACTTTATATTATTTTTCCGCGCATAATCAAATGACATTTGGCCTGTCGCTGTCCTCGAGACTAGATTTGTACTACCCTCCCGTGCGTAACAAAGAAGTGGTCATTTCATTGCTACGTACCTATCGGTATAATAAATTCGTATTATAAGTGTTTCCATATTCATTGAGCTACGTAGTATGAATAGCAATATTATTTAAAATTTGACAAAGTAAACTTATTAGTTGGCGAGTGCTGTGATTCGGAGTAACCGTTTTTCCTATTTACGGAACCTATTAGTGCTTCTAACATCGTTAGCGAGATGCTAACGGTAACATCTGTCGTGTATACTTTAAATTGTACTAAATGAAACAGCCGTTACGCGGTGACAACAACGACTAACTCATAAGACTTACTGTTCCGAAGAAAAGACAGTTCCACTTAGTTATGGTCTGGTTCAGGTAACTAAATGAACAAGAAATGTTGGCAGGAACATCGCATCTAGAACCTTGGTGACACTATTTACTTATTCAAAAGCTGGTTTGAAGTTCATCTTACTCGTAAAGGGTTGTGAACTATAATAGCTATTCAGGACAAGAAAATCGATGAGTTATGATGATGAATAACCTACATACTGCCCTCTAAACGCAGCAGGTAGGTTTACATCTGACAAATATTTGCTAAAGCCTTGAAACAAACTGTTTAATAATATAACGAAGTATTTTAATTATAACTATGTCGCTATTTGTAGAAGATTTATAATTATTATCCTTGTTTACTTGTGGATATTATTGTTTCATATTAGGTAAGTAATTGAATTACGTGCAATTACGTCGTGTTACCTAGGTCCGTGAAACACATTGCGGTTATTAAGAGTTTGTATTAGTGAGCAAAATTGTGAGTTTATTTAAGAGTTTTGTTATCGCTGTTCAAAACAGGAAAACCCAGTTTGTAAAATAATGGGTAATATTCAACAAAATAGGCACCTAATATAGTTAGAATATTAATTAAATTAACCACTATTATTTTTATAAAACGATAAGTAATACCAATGTATTTATAAAATGCTTCGTCAGACTGCTTCCTAAATGGTGTACATATCCACGTTTCTACATGATGTGCAAAGAAAAGTAAAAAAGCTTTTGACATTGACAAAAATATTACCATCAGCAAATGTCACAATTGATAGTGATCGCCCATAAAACCAAAAGGTATTTATATATTTTCATGAAGGTAGTTGGGGTACTAATAACACTCGTATCGCATATAGCTACTTATTTACCTATGTATATAAAAATGACCTGATATTATCTACGATACAATCGTGCATTTTAACATCAGATATCGACTTTTATTTGACGTGTAATTCTGTTTACTATCGCAATAATGACCTTTTTGACTGTTCCCGATAGCGTTCACGTTCTTTGTTCAACAAGATAATTATACAGAAAAACTTTTTAATGACTGCCTAATAAAATTCCAAAATAATTCCTTTATCGAACACTTTAAAAAGAGAGTGAATTTAACTATACCTAATTAAAATAAAATATTGCAACTATTGTTTGTTCTTTATATTTTTCAAGTGAGCTAACTTTGGTGTTTTTGATGTCGGCTTTCGGCCCAAATAGGTTTCGGTTTCGGCGAACAAGTAGAGTGTTGAGACCGCGTCGGCGGCATATGGATTCATAATGGGAAATGAAGAACGATGCTCCATCACAGGGTGGATTAATTGCTCAAGGTTTAACACAAGGTAAAGAATCGATATATTTACTGCCTAGAACTATAATTTCGCATTTTCGTGTGAAGGCATTGAAACTTAATTTTACTAGAAATCACGTACTGAAGCGATTAAACAGACAGTGATTTAGCAGCATCATTATGGATCAAGTTAACAGTATTTAGAAATCTGACTCAAGGATTTTAAGGATTCAAGCGTGCAATGAATTAAACCAGTAGTAGAAGAGAAATTTCGATTCCTTAGTTCCAAACTACCAATCGAACAAATAATTAATTAAGCAAAGTGTATATCTATGTGAACTAGTTGACCCACTTGAAGTACGTAAGCCCTGCAAGGATAGAAGGTTACCGCTTAGCAGCCCTTGGGTTAGATTCAAGCAGCTCATACAAAGTGTACTTAGGGTAGGTATTTTCAAAAATAATTAATTAATAACTAGGATAACATGTGCTTCTAATAAATTTATGACACGTTCGTTTCTTATAAAATTTAGACAAGACATTGATTGATGATGATGGGCTGAATATCGTTATTACATTCAGACTAGAGCTGGCTGCCTGACTGGATGTTCTGAACTTCTGATGGTGGTTCAGGGCGCACAGATAACCTCTTTATATTCTGGCATTACTGGACGCATGTCCGAACATCGCAAAGATGTGAAGCGAATGCGTCAATATGCCTACGACACAGAGAAACTAAACTCAGTTCGGTACGAGCGCACCGTGTGAAAGAGATACTGGTTACACGAGCCGCCATGACTTCCATAGAGGGTAGCATATTTAGTACGTGAAGCTTTGTTGGGCCCATAATTTCCATCGAGAAAGAGTGTAGCCCAAGTATATTTTGCACATATATATGTAGGCTCGCTTAACTCGCTTCAAACATGAGCAATTTTGTTCGGCTCGGACTAAACCTTGCCTCGGTCCCATGGCATTTCTTCCACTACGAATTCCGAACCCGCAAACAACAGAAGCTAATTTTCCAAATAAGTTGGAAAAGCCTGGTATGTCCATTGGTAAAACGCACTGAATGTCAATGCTAGGCTGGCCGCCCACTCTTGCTGAGATCAGACCATCGGCAGTGGGGTAATTGCGTAACACACTTACAGTAGTACTGGGTATAATTTTGACAGTTCAACAACATTCATTACGTCTTTTACGTCGGTGAGTACACATTTTTGGAAAATTAATATGAAGCAATACCTATCCTTCAAAATCATTCAGATTGTGATTGATAGTGTTACGCAATTGGGGTACAAATCAGTCAAAATTGACTGTAAACACAAATGTGGCATATTCTTGGACCTCTCTAAGGCTTTCGACACTGTCTCTGTCTCTATCTTACTCGGAAAACTAGAACAGATTGGAATACGCAGCACAGCTCTCAAATTTCATAAGGATTTTCTATCGGACCCGACCCAGTGCGTCAAAATAGGAGAGTACATCAGTAGTGAACAGCTACTGTATTTCAGAGTGCCACAAGGAAGTTGACTGAGCCCCTCCTCTTCCAAATTGAATTGAACAAACTCTGTCTACTTACTCTCCCTTCTACTCACATTATAGCGTACGCCGATGATACTGTTTTAGTGTCTAGCGGACACAACTGGGAAACAGCTAGCGAGGCCGCTGAAAGGTCTTTGACCCAAGTTATGATCTGGTTGGGCAGTAATAGCTTAACTTTGAACGTCAGTAAAACAAACTTTATAACCTTTGGTTCCAGATCCTCTATCCTTCCATCTGACATTGATCATTTACTTTGTACCAGGCTTTTGTCACGCTTAAATTAAGTGTCACCCTGTATCTGTGTACTTTTTATGTCAAATAAATATATTACTATTATAAATATATTACTATTATTATTATTATGTTTACATATGTCGGGACCGTGGGGTCCCGGACCTTTGGAAGGCGTACGAGGGGCCGAAGCCAACTCGCAGAGGCCCGTTAGACGTCTTTTAATTAAATGAGGCAACAACCGACGATTAAAAAAAAACAAAAATAAAATATTTTATTTCACATAAACCTACATGGGCAAACACCTACAAACATCAGAAGCTAGGTGCACGGTTCCAATTGGTCGTTTCCCATTGAGAAGAGCCGGCAGGAAACGCTAAGGTTACTCTTTTAAAAATAATTGGCTTTTACAATATTTTCAAATAACAGTTTTAATAGGTATGGGAGGAAGGTGTAGGTATTTCAACAAGTACCAGGTACTTAACAAAGTAGAAATTGTGTCAACAAGTCTACAGTCTAATACAGTAAATGCAGATGCGGTTGAATCTATTGCAGTGCGCGTTACTCTCAAACGAAAATCGACCGAAACGCTAAGGTACCTATTTCATAAGACATTTGTATGACAACCGGGCCCGATGTGGATTTAAGGCCTACAAAACCAAGAAGAACTCTCCACAATTAAAATATTGCCACGTCACCCATCCATGAAGCATGGCGTGCCAAGCTTAAACCTCACAGATAGTCCAGTCAATGAGCTTCTATTTATCAATGAGCCATTTAATGCTATTAAATACATATTGAGCATTACCTAAACGCCTAATGTGATCACAAAAATAAAACCATGATTTATTCATTTATCATGAATATAAATAACTGCCACAGTATTATAATGACCATCACATTTATGTAAACCGTGTTTGAAAATTATCCGTGATCAATTATTATAATGTCTACTTATTTTAAATACACTGATGACCTCATATTGAGGATGTCCCGCAAATTATGTGGATTAAACTATTAAGTAGATTTTAATAAAAATGTATTAAGAGTTTTTTTATATCGTAAATTGGTGATAGATGATATGTATTTAATTTGATGCCCATTGTTAACAAAACAGTATTTACTGAAACCATTTAAAGCTTTTTATAGAAATTAATAACATGAATAATGTAATGAGACACATCATTACTTTACTTATCAAGAAAATGGGATCTTATTCATGAAATAATTTGGAAAATGTCTATAACACTTTGCTTTTAGGACTTTCCTTTCTACTATGAAATATTTCTAGAAATTTCCTAATCACCTAAAACGGCTACAATGCACATTGGGCCATCGCCTTTGATTGAAGATCATGTGTTTTTCACTTGTTCATCACATGACTGTAAGGTAAATATACATTTTAGCAACAAATATTACCAAAAAGAACCAAAAGTCAACCGTCATATGCATTTATTTAAAATACACATTCTGACTTATAAGCACACTAATGAACAGGCAGAGATATAGACATTCCATATTGTAATATGTAAAGTTGTAAGTAGCACAATAGGGATGTGTCCTGGGTAAAAAAAAGAAAAACTGTTTAGTCCGTCAACCAGATAAAAAAAAATATTAGACACGTATTTTTTGCTTTTTCATATTAATAAAAAAATACTTAGATAAAACACATTAAATTTGGGGAGTGGGGGCTCGTTACGTAACAGCTACGTATAAAATCTACTGAGAAGTGACGTCATGCCACATTTGAACTCAATGTATCGCCGTAATGTTTTGATTACGTAAAAAAATAAAAATTACTTGACCAATATTTTTTTATAATCTACATGACGGACACAAAATATTTTTTAGTCATCATCCCTATTGAAGTAATCCATAACAGAGGCTATAGACGGAGGAGAAATGGAAGGTGCTGTCCAAAGCCGTCATAATAGCTGAATAAGCCTCGCCCATTTCCCCCCACTACCTTATAAATGCTAGACGAAATCGCTAGTTTCCAATGAGACGAAATCATTACTGACATGACTGTTTAAAATGCATAGCGTAATCAGTCTATATTTTTCGCGCTGCTCGGACACAACACACAAGCCTCCTCAACTCAAATCCACCACGAGGGCCACTAGTGCGGGTTGGTTGCCGTCAAGTCTACAAATGATTGGTTTAGGACATGTTTCCTCAAGATGTTTTCCTTCACCGTTTTGAGAGCAGTGGTAATGAAATAATTTACACAAAGTAGTAAGACCTACAACTCGTAAGCCGCAGCCATTACCACTGCCCTTTCTGTTTAAAATGCAATCTCACTGAACTGAAATAACCTTGTCCTTACAACATGTTGCAGTTCTTTTTAAGTCTTTTTCACGTTACATAAGGACGAAAATCAGAATGCAAGGTGGTGCAGGCAAAAAAAAAAAAAAACAAAAGAGAATCGAATTTTGAATAATTCGATTCTCTTTTGTTTGTTTTTTGCCTGCACCACCTTGCATTCTAGTAATAGTCAAATAAGTTATGAGACAAGGAGTGAAGGGTAAAAAATAAAATCAAGCTTACACGAGTCTTCACATCCACACTAGCTAAATCTATGTACAGCCAACTGTAAATATATAAAGCAAAGAAAAAAAAAAGAAGAAATTGTATGTTCAGAGAGTTGGTCAGGTATCAGAAACTCCGCTATGTCGATTCACCGGACATTGACCAAGTTCCACAAGTTTACCATTCCATCCTGTATTGATACTTGTTGTTTTGAATATCCAATTCACTTCTAGTGCCCAAACAATCGCCTTGTTATAAAAGAATGTTATGTAAACAACGTTGGCTACCACCGACCAATTCTCAAAACAAGAGCCACAGTACGATTTTTCTCCTGTACATATTTATTACCTTTACTCACAAGTGAATTGTTAACAGCCCCTCGAGGAAAACAATATACTTTAATATCCAATTTAATTAATTTTGCACGTAATTATAATGTTATTTATACCGTTTCGTATAATACTGTGTAATTAAATTACAGAGTGAGAATTTTAGCTAAATTTAAATTAACCAATAATAATTGTGCCTCGTTTCTTTTGTCCGGTGTAGAAATCCACAAATGTTTAAACATGACGCATGCATGTAACTGAATTGGCGTGGACTTAATCAAATTTGCATTTAAAAACCGGCCAAGTGCATGTCGGACGCACAATGAAGGATTCCTTAGTTGCTATAAATTTTTCCCAAGGAAAAACTTAACATTGTAGTTGAAAAACATGTTCTCCCATACATTCACTTGTAAATCCTACTTAGCTGTGACAGTTTTCCTTTAACTTCATTATATTTGCTACTGCCGTGAATTTTTTCATTATTTATTTATTTATTTAAATACATAAGTTGTTTCCTTATAATTAAACAAAGCACACTATTAGACCCCTGGGGCCTGTCTTAGCATGCCATGGTCTGGAATTTACTCAACGATATTTCCTATCAAAAATTAGGGCTTATTCCACAAATCCCCCCTGAAAAATTCCCCTTAGGAGGAAATGTGGAATATATAAAAACCAGTCTAGAATTCACCCCTGCTTATTTCACTAATCCCCCAGAAAATCCCCCTCAGTGGGGAAAACTGAACCCTAATGTAAAAAAATCACTTTCAGGGGGGTCTTAGAATAAGTTTTTTTTTTTTTCAATTATAGTTTTCCCCCCCAAGCGGGATTATCAGGGGTGAATTCTAGACTGTTTTTTATAGATTCCACTTTTCCTCCTATGGGGAATTTTCAGGGGGGATTTGTGGAATAAGCCAAAATTAGCACTTTAAAGCATATTACGCAAACGGAACTCTGCATATAAAAATGGTTTTCACAGACCCGCAATATTTTTTTATTGGCCTATCCCTCGATACCCCACGCCATGGGATAGACGAGTAAAAAAATATCATCCTTAAATACAATTTTTTATTCAAGATTTTATTTTGTCACTTTGTCGGCGTGATTACCCATGCCAAATTACAGCTTTCTAGTACTAAGAGTCTCTGAGTTAAGCCGCGGACAGACAGACAGACATAGAGACGTGGCGAAACTATAAGGGTTCTTTCTTTGACTACGGAACCCTAAAAATGGCTGGCTGCGAAATTGTAGCTCAATGATAACCAGGGAGCTATGTATCTCAAAAGACAAATACGGAACTGTAATAGGTAGGTGTAACAAAGATAGTGAAGATAACACAATCTCAAACTTCCTTGTGAAGATAAAGCCTGAAATTGTTTACCTATTTATTTATTAAAAAAACTTTTTAAGAAAAAAAAAACAACCGACTTTCATAAAAAAAAGTGTGAAAAATAACTTTAATTTCGGATGTCCATCCAACCGACTTCCAACCGAATTGAGAACCTCCTCCTTTTTTTGGAAAGTCGGTTAAAATAGGCTACATAAAGTTATTGAAACGAGGGCAATCGATACAATATGACGATGTGGGCAGTGATAGTGAAATGAATAGATATTTTTTATGTTAGTGGGTGGTGACCGTGTCATTAGGGGTGGGTTGACCTTGAAACTGTTGTCAGCGTCAGGGTCCACACGTATACCACACGATGTGTTACATTACCCCATATTGACGGACGAGGGGGAAATGCGCTATGGAAAACGTAATTACGATGCATAGAACTAGTTTTATTTGCTATTTTGTGGACTTTATGAACATTACAAGTGCCTTCTGCTATATAGCTGTGTGTCTATTTTAGTTTTTTATGTTTACCTACTGTCCTTATTAATACAAACTAGTTTTCACTCGCAATTTCACTCACATCCTAGGGGAAATACTTCCTTTGCCTGGATAAGTATCCTATATATGAGTTAATTCAGGATATAGTGTACTTGTGTGCCAAATCCATGCAATTAGGTTCAACCGTTTGTGTGATTGAGTAACAAACAAACATACATAGGTACTAGTAAAGAAGATTTTTGAATTGAAAACTTCTTTAGGCGCGTTGAGCACTTTTTATGTGAACAAAAATCATGGAAATCGCGTCTACGTCACCGAACGCTTTCCATGAGCTTTTTGTATACTGTGTATATTATGTACTTAGTTTTCACTTCAATCGGCAGTCTCCAAAGACTGCCCCGTTCTTTTTATGTCAAATTATTATTATATGGGAGTTCTGTATAGTATAGTGCATACCTTGACATTGTATAACGGAGTAACCAACGCTGAAATAAATTGTGCCTTACATCCACGTGTGTATAATGTGTTCGTGATTTAGTTTCCAAACATGTAATCAAATACGTGTTTTAGGAAAAACAACTTTAATACACAAGTTCAGTTTGCCGTACAAACTCAATTTTTTAATGATATTTTAATACTAATAAAGTCATTCCGAAAACAACTTACACTAGTATGAAGTTGATATTTGCTTATATGTAAATAACTTCAATTATAAAAAAGAATTTGAAAAGACTATGTGCACATGACACGAGTTATAATTAAGACTAGCTACTGCCCGCGGCTTAGCACGCGTCGCTTTTTCTAAAATAAAAGTAGCCTAAGATACTTCTGACAAGATCAGCTATCTGCCAGTGAAGGTCCCGTCATCAAATCGGTCCAGCCTTTTCAGAGGTTAGCCGGAACAAACAGACCCACGACGGACAGAAAGACCAAAAAATCCAGACGGACAGAAACACAAAAAACAAAAAAATTGGTTTAGTACCTTAAATATTTTCATAATGCATTGAATAAATGTTGTTATATTGAAATTACAATCAGACACTTCCATTTTATTTATTTGTAGATACACTTTCGATAGAAAATTTATAAGAATAGAACTCTGTTGCTTCTGCCTGGGCTACTTCGTTTGGGTAGCTTTTCTTTATTTCCGAGATCAACAGTGAGTTTGTAAATTACTATAAAACGTGTGACTGAGTCATAAACTTCTTACAACTAAAATGGTGTTTAAAACTACTGCCTTTGTACCTTATTGACATGGAAATGTCAAAATAGAGGATTCAACTATCAACATAACCCATTCATGATTGCTGACATGGAAAAGAGACTGCAAAGATATTTATATATGTATCTCAAGGATACACATCATCAGTAATTTACAGGAAGCCAGAAAGACACAAGTGGCCACAGGATTCCTTGCGTTTTGCTAACATATAAAGAAAGAAAGAAAGGAAATACGTATATTTGCGGTAAATATGATGTCAAGAAAGAACACAAACAAACAAAAAAACCGGTCAAGAGCAAGTCGGAACGCGCACCGAGGGTTCCATACCATCAAAAATGATCAAAAAAAAATTACATTAGTTCCACTATCGGTCAAGAGATGGTGCTGACCTAAAACTGCAATATTAAAAAAAAGTGTTCTATTTAGAAACCTCGTTTTATTTTTCCTGTAATCTTTACATAAACTAGATCAAATAGAATAATTTCAGGTTTTTCTCTATACAAACTTCGGAGATAAGGGGGGAACAGTATTTTTTTTACATTTTACGTCAAAAGTTGAAAACTATGCGGCCTAATTTTTAAGAAACCCGTTCAGTCCCTGTTGCAAAAAAAAATTATATTTTCTTATTTGCAAAATAGTTGGGCAAACGTCATCTAAAACTATTCCAAATTTCAAGTTGATAGCATTAGTATTTCCTGAGATATCAGAGTCGCACCATAATGGTTCCTTTTTACCATTTTGGTACAGAACCCTAAAAACAAGTTGGGAGAAAATTTGCGTCACATCCACGCAAAACAGCCATCGCTGAGCATAATGCTGCAACTCTATGCGAGACAGAGCCCCAGTACTTGTTTTCAGCGACAGCCGGCGTTGACGTGATGACCTTATGCGGTGCAGCATACAATGAGAGATTAATAAGGAAAAAAAAAATTATATTAACAATCAGTTAGCCAAGCGCGGTGGTAAACATAGTTTAATGAGTAATATGTCTTATCATAATCTATAATTATAAAAATTGAGTAGCTGCTTTAAAAATATACCTTAAATTTGACCATACAGAGCACAATATTCAAAACACAATGTTTTTTTAAATATTGTTGATAACAGTACCTATTAACATTATGCATGATTCATCGATCTTAACAAAAATAGTATCTATATTACCTTGGAATGGTGATGGAATAAAGATTATTAAACTATCGAATTAAGTAATGTACATTTATAGAAACATGTTTTAATTTGTCACTGTCATATCACACATGTTTGTGCTTCTGGCACAAAATAAATGTTGAGACGTTGGTCAAACTGTTTTGTTTTTGTATGACCTACGTGTCTGTTAGTTACAACAATTAAAATGAATTCATAGTGTCTATTTTTTTTTTTAACTAGGGCATCTCAGAGTGTAACCACTAAGGTTCCGACTCTTTAACCGGACTTTCCTGTGGCTGCTTTAAGCTCCTAACGAAACTTAATGCCTCCAGCCAGGGCGTTATAGTGTCTAATAATTCTTGTTTTATTTATATTATTTACTAGCGACCCGCCCCAGCTTCGCAAGGGTTCAATTTTTAGGTTTATGTACCTCAAAAGGAAAAAAGGGAATGTTATAGGATTACTCGTTAGTCTGTCTGTCTGTCCGTCTATCACAGCCAATTTGCTCCGAATCTACTGGACCGATTTAAGTTGAAGTTTGGTACCTACATATATGAATTTCTGTGACCCAAACACTTTATTTTTAATACCTATGTGGGTCACTTTTGGGGGAAAATGAGGAAATAAAAAAATAAAAGTATTGCGAAATGTACCGTGTGAGAGACATTAAATGAAAGGGCTATCCGCACTAAATATAGCCTATGTCCATCTGGAATAATGTACCTTCCACGTGGTGATTTTTTTTTTTTCAAATCAGAGATCTTTCCAGAGATTACCCCTAGATATACAAAAACTCACAAAATTCATTATAATCTACACAAATAATAATAATAATCATTTATTGTCCAGATCATACAATCCAATTTGTTACACTAGTTAGTACATACATTTGGCAAATTTTGGTAATAATGACTAACAATGTCAAAATAATTAATAATAATGTCAAAATCAATAATAATAATGTCAAAATCACCATTAATTATGACAAAATCATTAATAATACAATAATCAAATTAACACAATACATCAATCATCAAAAACACAATAAGTACAAGAACAACATTATTTCAAGGCACGATTTGAAGGCAGTACTTGTGTCCTGGTCCAGTGCCTGAGTATTAGTCCTTCAGTCCTATCGCCTATAAATAAAATTGAAGTGTCTGTTTGTATTGTCAAAATAACAGCTTTTTACTAAATGCTTATGAAAGTAATACGGTACTTATATTTTTTTTTTTGTCTCTCCGTCGGTCTGTTTTTTGTTCCGGCTAATCTCCGAAACTGCCGGACCGATTTTTCACTTTCAAACACTTTTCAAATCATTTAATTCGAGTAATAATAGACTCATAATAGAATAGCATATATGTAAATTTACGGATAAAATTCAAATAAAATAAAATTAAGATAAAAATAAAATTATAATCAAAACTCAAATTAAATCATATAAAAAATTCACAAATAAAATTAGATACAATTGTTCGTCAAATAAAGCGACACGTAACACGATTGGAAATATAAATTTTATCCTTACAACAGTGAGTTACGATTGCACAATCAAACCTTCCCGCGAGCAGGGACCGATATCGATACTCGAAGAATACCGATATTTTTTTGAAAATACCGATAACAGTATCGACATCTGGCATAAATACTGGTATTTTATATCAGTAATTTGAGTATCGGTATAAAATATCGATACTCAGCACTGATATCAGGCTACAATGTGACGTCACAGAATCTTTACTGATGATTTTTCAGTCGCGAATCATATTTTGATCGAGATACAACCTGACGCTGACCTGTAAATTGCAAAAAACGCAAAAAAAATAATAATAACGGTATTAGGTATATCTATACCCAAATACCGGTATTTATAGCGATATTTTCGTATCATGTATCCAAATTATATCGGTATTCAGTCCCTGCCCGCGAGTGTGGCCAGCATGCAGTTGGCGCTCCCCCGCACTCGCCTCATTTGATTTTGACGGGACTTTCACTGGCAAATAGCTGATGTATAAGGAGTAACTTTGGATACTTTTTATTTCAGAAAAAGCCACGCGAGCAAAGCCGTGGGCAGCAGCTAGCATTAGTAAAGATTCCGTTTATAAAGTGTTATAATTTACATTTGTGTTGGAATTCCACAACGATGCATAATAAACGCTTATTTCCTTAACCCAATTATTTCCTAGTCCCTCACCCACTGTGACCTCAAATCGCCTGTAAATCTATAGGCTATGTAGACCCGATAACTGGTAGCGTAATTTCCTTCAGGAAATAACTAGAGGCTAAAAATAAAAATGCTTTGCTAAAAATCCTTCGACTGCAGAATAAAAAACCCAGGAAGTTATGAATTGTGGAAGATTTGAACGCTCGCTTAGTGGTTATCTATTAATTTAGCGAACATTTTTACTTATTATTATGTATAAAGAAGTACTCAGTAAAAAAATACCGATGAATATAATTAAAAACTCAATATTGTTACGCGCCACACAAGTTTAAGTACCACTAGCGCCATCTAGTATCGAGTAGCAGAACTAGTAGGCTCGAGATTCTTTATTATATAGAACTTTCTAGAACTTTCGACATCTGGTCAGTAGGGGCCGGTATGTACTCGAACATTCTAGATGTTTCTACAAGGTTCTGGAACTATCTAAGGACTATATATAAGGCCGGTAAGGACCCCGACTCGACACGGTCGAACGACAAGTACGATACAAGCGATCTTCGAGTGCGATCAGTAGTCAGGGGGAACCCTTAGTAGAAAAACAGTTACAATAGTGTAATCACACAACGGGATTGATTCGATCAAAAATCAAAAATGGCTACCATTCAGAAGGGGTTATGTTTCGACCCCACATGTAACATAATTTTATTGATAAAATAGAGCAAACTACCATCCCTTTAAGTTTTTACAGCCCGAAACCGGACATATTGTTATGTATAATTAAAAGGAAAACTATCACAGAAAAGTAGGCTTTACAAGATAACGAGTAATAGTCAACCAACTTACATTTACAGTTGGAATGCATGGGAGAACATGTATTTCAATGTTAAGTTTCTTCTTGGGATAAATTTGTCCCAACGAAGGAACCCTTCATTGTGCGTGGTCCGTGCACAGGCCGGATTATATACAGGATAAGTTTTGAACCAGTGCGCAATTTTTTTTTGGTGGTTCAGTATCAGTAACGGACCAAAAAAAAGTATTGAACAAATAATGGAAATGTGTTCTGCATTTCCATTATTGGTTCAATACTTTTTTTTGGTCCTACTTGAAATCAGCATAATATGCATACAATCTATTCGTAATAATATCAATGGGCGAGCGCACAACTGATACGTACCTACTATTGCGTTCCGCTTCACTGACCGCGCCGGTATCCATTATACCAGTCTCAAAATAAACATCTTTCGTTAACGATAACTAATTTTTTTTGTACTAAGACATATTAAAATAAGAAATAGGTGTATATTAAAACACGTTTAAGTTTAATTTGCCAAAATTTGCGCACTGAATATAAACTTTTCCTGTATACAAATAAATAAAACTGAAGTGTCTGTTTGTAATGTCAAAACAGCTTTTAACTATGAAAGTACGGGAATAATAAAAAAATAAAAACATTTTTAAATTTTTGTCTTTCTGTTTGTTCCGTTTAATTTCCGAAATAGCTGGACCGATATTGATGGGACTGTCATTGGCAGATAGCTGATGTTATAAGGCTACTTTGGCTTGCTACTTTTATTTTAGAAAAAGACATGCGGGCGTAGCCGCGAGCAGCAGCTTGTATTATTTATTATTTAAGAATGCTAATGCTTAATATAATTCTGAATCTCATGAAGTCATGAGGTAAGAAGCAAGTCATCCTTGCAGCATATCAAGTGTGTTCTTGTGTAACTCCACATTACACAGCACTCATAATATATTAGATACAAATAAAGCTATATAACTTACCTCTTTAGACCTCATAATTTAGATATATTAGACAGCATAACTATTGTGCTTTTGGAGCTTCATACTACACCACATTTTCACAGTTAAGGGGCCTTACTCCCGAAAACGATTCGAGTTTGATTTTGATTCCGATTCGAACTCGTTTCTGGGGCCTTACTCCCGACAGCATCGAGTCCTGAATCAATCGAATTGGGTTCGAATTAAATTCCGATCCATACTCTTGAATCCGACACTAGCGCACGATCGTGCGGTGGTTCGAAGCGAAACTAACTTAGGTCTGTTTTTGAGTTTTAAATCGAGTTCGGTTCAGAAACGAAATCGAATCGGAATCAAAATCAAACTCGAATCGTTTTCGGGAGTAAGGCCCAAGGTCCTATTTTAAAATATATTCGGGTCAGGGCCTTCATACTCCAGGCTGGCACGATATACTGTCAAGGTCGGGGAAAAAACTGATTGCTTACATTTTTGAAAGAACTTTTTCACACATGATCAGTCCATCATCTCGAATTTCCGGATTCGAGAATACTGATGGCCTGATTATGCCCTGACCCGAATCTGTAAGTCGTTGCCGTGCAGTGAAATTCTTGTGATTGCAATAAACGTTATTAAACAAGGGAAGATAAACACCGTCTGAAAAATGGCCATCATTGGCGTTTCCCGAGGTTCTCTTTATCACTAACAAAAGACTTTAAAAGCATCTTAGAGCTGTGGACGTTTGTTCTAAAGATATATTACGAGCTTTTCTACCCAAAAAATTAATAAAAAGAAAAAACAATGAATTTTCTTATAAGGTTTTCACTCCACGGCGATGAAATAGAGAAACAAATAAAACTACGTAACCCACCTCTCTGGACCTCATCAGGAATCTAACAAGTCTGCCGCGCAGCACAGCAAGTGTATTCTTGTCCAGCTCCACAGAAGTCCCTGACAGTGACTGCACCAACACTTGCCAACGCGACAGTGAGGTTTCAAGAAGGCGGATGTCCTTTTTGTCCACCCTGAAACATAGTACAGATTTTCAGTGTTGGATAAACTTTAAATTGGGTAGGGCACTCGAATTCTTAAATGAGACTTAAGTTAGGTCATTACACCAGTTACATTTGAGAGTTTGGCCACATGCCTGTTAAACAGACATTGCTTTACTATACTATTCCTTCACTTTGCAGTAGGCAATAGCAAGCAAGTAGGATTGAACTAAATAACAAGTCCTCTATTTATTTAAAATCTCCAACACAAGATATAAACAATACTTGACAGATAAGGTGTACTTTCTTAAAACAATTGCGAGTTGGACTCGCGCACCGAGGGTTCCGTACAAACTTGTAGGTTTTTTTGTTATTAAACAACATATTTACGGTTTTCTGATGTTTACCTTTACATGTGCTGTAAGACATTGCTTCTTGCCAAATTTCATGATTCTAGGTCAACGGGAAGTACCCTATAGGTTTTGATTCCGTTGTGAAAATATGCGACATAAACGGTCATATCTTTTGATTGCGTTGACTTACAAGTTTGATATATATAATTTTCAACTTGATACCTCTAGGCGTTCCTGAGAAATGGTATTGACAGACAGACAGACAGGTGGACAGACGGGCAGACGGACAACAAAGGGTTCCTTTTGCCTTTTGAGGTATAGAACCCTAAAAAGAACATGATATTCAAGGAGTGATAATGTCCAAGTATCAGTCCAAAATAAGTACCTGTCAGCTAGTTGCATTTCAATATCCGTGCCATCTTCCTTGTAGTCTGGCAACTCATTGTCATTCATTGTCTCTTCAGCATCAGAGAATGTCATCACTTCAGCTGAGGCTGGAAGATTACAGCAAAATATTACCAATTATCATAAGAGGTTTATTAAGTTAGTATTGTTAAAATATTTTTAGCTGCATGAAGCTACAGTCATCGTCATCTGCCAAGCATTTACTTAGTAATGTTGGGTCAACTTCCAGTCTTACCAGATGCAGCTGAATACCATGTAACCATGGTACGCTATGGCAAATCAACTAGTCTGTTTTCCAGTGACAAACAAATTTTGTTATTGATAAAAAGCTGAATCTTGACACAGAAACAATTTATTTCTTTGTTTATATTTAGACTTAGTTTTATTAACAAATCCAATTTGCTATAAGCTATTACAAATAAATACTCTTCCACATATGGAAAGGAAATCAAAAAAATCTCATTCAAATAAGAACTACCCCAATATTAAATCTCTGAAAAAGTGTAAATCAATGATGTCTTACTTTTGGGCAATGGTTGTACAGTCTGGTTTGGCAATAGATGATACTGTTTCAGGAGCTGCCAATGTGCCAACAAAGTCTTTGCGTTCCGTGATGGATAGAATACATGTGGATTCTGGTCCAATAACTCTTGAAACTTTTCCAGAGGTGGGAGAGATGACTGTAATCAAGATAAAATATTATTATGTATACCCCAGGTTAAATAAAAAACCACATAAATGATGATATTTACTACTAAACTGGGAGGTAATTGCGTAACACACAGTAGCAATGGGTTTCATTTTGACAGTTCAACAACATTCATTGCGTTATTTACGTTGTTAAGCAGACAATTTTTTCGAACATATGAAGCGATGGATTAGCAATATCCTTCAAAATCATTCAGATTGTGATTGATAGTGTGTTACGCAATTAGGGTGCAGGCTTTGATGTGCCCGACACGGTCCACAATGATCATGTCTTTGTGAAACCTACCTACTAAGTTCATAAGGTGGAATGCAATAAATATATTGGGTATCTATTGAGAAGTGTACAGCTATGCTCCAGTGGCAGGGGTGTAACCATTTTTTACATTATAAATTAAGTATTTTTGTATGGGCAGAATAAAAGGCTGTAAGAATAATTTAAAGCCAATTAGTGTGGGGATTGGGACAACCAAAGAGAGGCCTATGCCCAACAGTGGGTATAGCCAGGCTGTGCATGAGTATGATAATGAAATAATAACTTACAGGAATCATTGGTATTGTGGCAAGTAATTCTTCTTCTGCATTTGAGTACAGTGCTTGTTGCTGCACCAATGCTACCAAGTCCGGGTGCAAGTTACGCATAGCTGCAATGGCCACTCGTGATATTTCCGCATTGTACAACAGGGCGTACCAACGAGACTGCAGCTCACTCACTGTAAAGCGGCAGGAGAACTTCACTCCTCGGTGGACTATTCGCAAGTCATTTGTCTGAAAATATATGAAATAGATTATTAATTCATTTCTACACTCATATTATAAAGAGTATTGTATTTTTGTTTGTAATGAATAAACTCAGTAATTTTCAATGATAATTTCTTGACATGAATCAAGATAGACAAAACCTTACCTGTTGTACACCTAGTATCAATGCAAGATCATCGGTAGGCTTCCAACGTCCCAAATCTTTGGTAGAAATGTGACTAAGTTGGCCTTTACGGCGAATCTTGCGTACAAAGCTTCCTCCAGCAGACACTTTGCTGGAAGCCCTGCGACGTTCTGGAGCCGGGAGTGCGGGGGGCGTGGGCGCGGTGGCTAGAGGAATCTCCGATACTTGGCTGACTTGGCTCGTATACGACTGTGTACGCATTCTTTTGTCCCCTTTCCCGAGTGAAGACCCAGGTAAACCACTGTATTCCACCAATTCATCGTCAAATCGTCTGCGTTTTATTGATCTTGATGAACTGAAACGTGAAATAATTCAACCAGTATTACAATCACAATCTAATATGAGCTTTTTCCTATTTTTAAATCCAACACAAAGTACCTGCGTCTCTTATTATCGTCTGGCGCATTATGAAATGGAGATCGCGTAGTGCTTGGGTAATCATTGCTGTCCGAAGCATTGGATGGAGTGGCTGGGAAATCCATTGTTTACACTTTTTAACATTAATGAACGATTTCAGTCGTAGTTTTCGTTTTTCGATAGCATTATCAAATTGAAGTTGATCTGTCAATAATCAAAATATAAAAAATCACAGAGTAAAAATATATGAATCCCGAATTTTCGATTATTGATCGCAGGCGAAGCTTTAAAAATGTTTGGATGTTATTCTCGATAATGCAAGACTATCCTGTTCTCTATCTGTGTCTTTGGCCAGAGACGTTTATATTAGTCGAGTTATTTCGAGTTGCGGTGCTCCACTACTTATTAGTCAGTCAGTCAATCTCCACTAGGATTTTATATATTCTGTGCATTCAATACTGGCAACTCTGGCATGTACTGGCAACTGTCAATGTCAAAAAGATCAAATGTTTTTAGGTTATACTGTGGATGGAGCATAAATAATAATTTTCGAAGCATTTTCTATTAAAATGGCTCATTTAATTCGTGCAGTAGCGTTTAGACCGAGAGAAATAATTACTAGATGTTACAATAAAATCGTTATAACTGATGATGGTTCAACAATAGTCGCGCTTCATAAAGACCAAGAATTTCCGTATGAACACTCAAGACCTCTCCCAGAAGAAACTGTTACTGATACATCGATTTTAAGAATGAGTGATAAAGCAGAAGTGTACAGAGTATTCAAGGATTTGAAGCCTGAGATAGCAAGAAAACAGCTGTCTTCCCTAACATTAACAACAGAGCACCGATGGTATCCTAGGTCTAGAGACAAGAAGGCCAAAAAAACAGAAATGAACCGTCCTTATTTGTAAAACAACCAATGTATTAGTATAGGATATTATAGTCATTAATAAAACATTGTTCACTAAACTATTATTTTACTTATTAAAACATCTTAGATCACTATCTGCCTATACCAAAAAGTATTTCATTAGAAAATATAATAATATTGATAATGTATGCACAGTATGCAGTATCATACAAAAATACCTCATATATAACAACATCGCGGCTGTACTCCCTGAGAGGATTGGCAGAAGTCTACATATAGGCTATGGTCATAGATATAGTTTTTATATTTCTATGGCTATGATGCACCCACATTTCGCAAAAAATCCAATACTTACCTAGCATTTCACCTCATTTGTCATCTACAGCCTGAAATAGCTGCAATCATCATTTATTATTGTCTGTCTACAAGTAGTAGCCCAGTATGGACCAAACATAATAGGCACTGCATAATGTTATACCTATTATGATATCTATCTATATCATATTTCCTACTAGGTGCTTCGCCCGTGTGGCTTTTTCTTAAATAAAAGTAGCCTAAGTTACTCCTAAGAACTCACTTGACTGTCTGCCAGTGAAAGAATTAAAATAAAATGTCAAATGCAATTAAATTAACGAAATAGTAGGTACAAAAAGGTAACAGAATTAAATTTAAAATGAAATCATTCATCATCATCATCATTTCAGCCGAAAGACGTCCACTGCTGGACATAGGCCTCCCCCAAGCACCTCGACCGGTTCTGTGCCTCCCGCATCCAGCGGATTCCTGCGGCTTTCATAAGGTCATCGGTCCACCTTGTGGGAGGCCTTCCAACGCTACGTCTTCCGGTACGCAGTCGCCATTCCAGAACCTTTCGGCCCCAACGGCCATCTGTTCTGCGGGCAATCATCATTAAAATGAAATGTCAAATGCAAATAAAATAAACAAACAAGTAGGTACAATTTATAAGGGTCATATTTACAAACAAAAAGTTCATATAAAACACTTTGTCTTAGTTGTAACCCTGCATTTTGTTTTGTTAGGTGTTTTTGTACAATTGAAGTAAATAAAAAAATATTATATTTTATTTTATATAATTTACACAATTGAAATTAAATTAAAATGTCAAATAATAACGGCAACAGAATCCATACTATCCATACTAATATTATAAATGTGAAAGTAACTCTGTCTGTCTGTCTGTCTGCATGTTACGTTTTCAAGCCTAAACCGCTGAACCGACCGTCATGAAATTTGGCAGAGATATAGCCTGGGATATGGAGACGGACATAGGCTACTTTTTTACGCGCGGGCGGAGCCGCGGGCAAAAGCTAGTATAATATACAAATAAAATAGTCATGTCATATAAAAACAATACTTTACAATCATCCCGTCTATTCTGTAAAAATCTCACAGTGAAAACTTAGGTGAAGTGAGGCATTGGTGGAATCACAGGTCACATCAAGCTCACTTCACATAAGTTTTCACCGTGAGATTTTTACAGAATAGCACTACAGATTAAGTGCCCGGCTACACATATCTGTTGCAGCAATTGTAAAGCCTGCGTTTCTGTGATTCGTTATAAAGGTATTTAGACTACTGCGGGTGGATTTTTTCACATACCCAAATACAACTTTATATAAATGTACAGACGCCAGCACATCAAGCTACTACAATCTGTCAAATTTCTTTAATAGATTTTCAACTTTATCACTACAGTATAAGGTTCAAGGTTGATTGCGAAAATGTGACAGTTTCGGGTAGCTTGACCTGCTGGCGTCTGTACTCTGTGAATACAACCATTTAGCTTAGCTGGCACATGACACTTGACCCTAACAAAAATTATCGCAAAGAGATGGTTTTCGCAAACGCGCAATATTTTTGAACGGCATAACTAAGGGCTTTACCACACTAGCGAGTTGCAAGCGAGTGAAAAGCGGGGCGAGTACGCAGCGAGCTCGCCGTGAGTTCGCAACGTGTGCGCGGCCAACACACCGCGAAGCTTTCCACTCGCTCGCAACTCGCTAGTGTGATAAAGCCCTAACAAGAAAATAATAATCCCCACTTAGAGTACTTGGGAGACCCCCTAAAAAAAAAAGACGTGTGGCACTCGGGGACTGCCGCGGTAAAGCTATTAGCATAGCATTTTGTATCAACTTATGCAATTATAATTATTTATTTATTTTATTTATGCAGTATTTCTTTTTCTTTGATATTAATTCAAGTTACACTTTTTGAGCGTGGTGACCGATAAGAAAGTAAAGTCAATCCATAATCGGCCCAGAACTTTGGAGAACCGTTTAAAAGTGGTTTTTATAAGCTATGAAGAACGTTAATGTTTAATGTTAATTCTAGCTAGGAGAATCATAAACACGAGTAAAATTATTGATTTATAAATAAATTGCTCACATACCTCAACAACCTTTCAAAAACTTTTGAATTACGATGCCTGTCATCTAGTGGATAAAACCGACAACAAAACACAACTGAGACCACCAACAGAGCAACGCTTGTCTCGATTACGAATCACAAGCCACGCCAATGTCACCTCTATTTAGTTAGTTCTACCTGCGATTACTAGATGGCATTGCGTTGCGCGGTAAATCCACCACAGAGTTTCGTAGAGTCGTACAATACGTCTAATCGCACGCACACAACGCCGTGTCGAAGACTGCCGAACTGAAACGACGTTAGACGATGCACGGCCTTCAAGCCACACCTCCGTGCCCGTCGGAGTGGGGAGCGTGAGGTTTTTTCGCTATGGAATTTCTGGATTCGGTCCCCGCGCTCAAGACCCGCGATTGAAGCTATGCAATAGCTTAAAAACGAGATTTTATTTTACTACTTTGACGGCGTGATTAGTATACCCATTGATACCCATGCCAAATTACAGCTTTTATTTATTACCTACTAAGAGTCTCTGAGTTAAGCCGTGGACAGACAGACAGACGGACACATGCTCTTTGGACGAACATGGCGAAACTAAAAGAGTTCCTTGTTGACTATACGGAACCCTAGAAAGTAATGTGTTCACTTAATAAAAGCCATAGAAAAGGTTCAAGCTTTTCTATGGCTTTACTTTTATTTCACTTTATTAGGCTCTTTTGCCATTTTAAGTCAATCTAACTTAAGTACGGTGGCCAGCACATCAAGTTACCAAAAACTGTCTCGTTCGATTTTGAACTTAATCGTCAACAGTTTAAAGTTTTAAAATCGTTTGAAGAAACTTGACAGTTTCGTGTAGCTTGATGTGCTGGCCACTTACCAAACCAATAATTACCTCAAGGAGTCAAGGAACTGCTGGATGTTGAGTCTGTGACTCTGTGACCTTTCAACTTTGCAAAGATTACCTACAGTGTTATGTGTACCTATCTATGTTGGTACAGGAAAGGACCTTTGACAAGGTGCATTGCTGCTTCACCTGCCATACTACATTTGAAATAAGATTAGACATAAATATAATATGTAAACCTTTTTTACAGTCCGTTCAACCGATTTTGACTTCTATTGCGTTGGCGGCATGACAAATGGCAGCTGCAGTAAACAGTTGGTTTTGTAATCACTTTTTTGCTTCTAATGCCATCTACGCCTACGGAATAGAAGTCAAAATCGGTTGAACGGACTGTAAAAAAGGTTTAAAAAAAGATATCTAATGTTATTTCAAATGGAGTAAGTATAGATTGCACAATTTTTCACAGTTGAAGATGAATGCCGTCTGTGGCGTGTGATCCTGATTATGTGGGCGTGTGCCTGTGCGATGTGATGTGACGCGTCACGCAGCTGCGCAGTGTCAATCTATCATAGACCTACGATGCCCATTTCAGTACCCATAGATAGACGATGTGTAATAAATCGTTGGATAGGTAGCTCTTTTAAAAGGAATAGAATTTATTGCGCCTAATTCCAAATCCTTGTCCGAAGTTATATACCTACTTACTGTATAACCAGTAACCGATCATGGGTAAACTCTTTCCCCCCTCCACCCTCTTTCTTCTAACGGAAAATCATGGGTTCTATCGGTAAGCGGTTCCTACTGCTTGGTTGGCAGAGTCTGGATAGGACTCTGCCAACCAAGCAGTAGGTATGAATGTAGTTTCATGGCGATGCTGATTCGGTGCCAAACTGAAAAGAACCGCTCAATGCTGGGCTGAAATGTGTGTGATGACCTAAAGCCGTTGGTCCCGGCTGTCATTTGTAGATCTTTGACAATCGTTACGGGTAGTCAGAAGCCCCAAAGTCGGACACGCAGTCTTACCAAGGCGTATCGTGTTACCCAGTGGCTGGGTTGTAGAGGTTAGGTAGGCAATCGCTCCATGTAAAATACTGATATTCAACTGCTTCCAGACAAGAAGATGAAGAAGAAAAGATAGGAAGATTACCCTTACTAGTTGGGAAAAGCCTAGGCAGATGATGAATGAATAGATTACATTACATACATAACATTACCTACGCCTTTCTTTAAAAGATCGTGATCGTGATACGATGATCGATCACTACGAAATGTAGTTAGGGGAAAAGTTTTTTGCGATTTTCGACTTTTCTAGTACCTACTCTCAATTGGTCCAAAAGTCTTCGATTGGCATCATAAAAAAATATTTCTGCCTCGTCTCAACTTCCACGATTGGCATCATAAAAAAATATTTCTGCCTCGTTTCAACTTCCACCCTGTATTACTTCGATCAGACAAAAAATCAAGACAAATTAATCCATTGGAATTCTTGTACTAAATCTTAATACGAGCGGGACCCAGCTTCCATAAATTTCATGGCATCATCCTTTACCTTCAAACGCTATCATTTCTAAATAATAGGTAGGTACCTACCTAGGTAGTTACCTTAGGTATCTACTATTACAAGTAGGTACTATACAATGTAACAGTACATAAGACCGTACTCCGCTGCGCCGGGTCCGTCCTTCATAAACGTAGGTACGTTACTGGCTATAAAAGTTCATGGGTCGACGAGCGAATCGATTGATTTTCGAGGTTGAGCTACTGGCGGCCGTACCCTACCTACACGTTGAGATCCCTAGATCTTACCTTGAAAGTTGAACTGTATCGTACGCGTTGAATTACTAGGTGCTACCCCAAAGTAGCGCGACCAATTATACCTACCTACTTAAAAAAAAATTTGGCGTAAGAGATATTTTGAAATTAAAAAAAAAGTCTTATTGATTGGTATCTATATTTATGGGACAATTTCTAAATGTCCCTTACGAAAATGAGAACCTAAAAGTAACTTGACCGTGATGTCGATACCTACCATACTTTGTTTAGTTTAGTACCAAATCCATCTACATGGCGCTGCTGCTGTTACGAATTTCTATTTTCGTATTATGTATTTTATATAATATCTAAACACGAAAGTACGGTGATTCGTATGTCTTAAAAGGATGATCTGTTGTTGAGATAGGTCATTAGGGGAAAATGTATGTAAGTGTGGTGATGGTAGGTATATAAACTGCTGACTACAAAAGTTTATTTTATTTATTTAAGTACAGGGTTTTTTCTATAAAGAATGTCACCCCAATTATTGACTACAAAAGTTATGGAACCATTTAATTAAATTTTCATCTCTTGTTATAGGTAGGTACCTAGGTAATTGTTAATAGTTATTTTTTTTTAAATTTCGTTTTATGTTTCCGTAATACCTATTCTGTACCTACGTAGGCAATAATTTTACTTAGTAGATAAACTCAACTGATTTTTACAAACAGGTTATGAACTTTGTCAATCATTCTGTGTAGAAATACCTACTGACCCTGAGATAGCCGGACTGGCGCCCCGAGCGTGGTATGTCAGGACCGAGGGTATGTCTGGCACCGGATCAGTTAGGCCGATCGCCACATTTTGTAGGTACCTATACCTACCGAGAGCCACAACTTTCTGAACCTGAACTCATCCATCGCTTTCGGTAGATAGATAGAATACTCTTTTAAAAGTACACCATAAAAATTCGCTTTCCACCAGGTGAGACCGGAATCAAGAGTCCAGAGAAGAGGTCCATTTATTAATAATAAATAAAGAAGTAAACTATTAAATTATATAAGTTTTTATAATAGTTGTTTTATGGCTTCTTTCATATGTCAGCAGGCGAAACAAAAAATTGGGTATTATTATTTTTCTGTGACAAGTGTGACAACAGCCGTATTAGGCCCCTAGTGGGAAAAAAAAATCGAATATAAAAATTGAAAAGAATAGCTTTAAATAAATAACTTTATTTGTGATAAATACTTTGTATATTCATTTTACAATTTAATAAATTAATGATGCTATTAATGCAATCGATAGCCTACTGTTCCTTTAATTAATTATATGTTAAACTGTTATAACGTATTTAACAGGTACATTATTTATTATTATTTTTATAATACATGCAATTTTTACTCTATATTATTTATGATAAACCATATGTATTCATAACGTAGCAAAATAACATTTCGTTAACAGTACAATGTATTAAAAGATAACATGCCTCTATCATTTTGTAACTATCTAGCGAGGCTTCGGAATTAGCCATAGTAATTTAAGTCGATAATTAACAGTTTATCTTATTATATTGCTAATAAATAGAAACTATGATCTGTAGGTATATGTTCACAAACTACAATAATTTATTTTTCTAAAAACAATATTAATTTATTCCTTCACATTCAATATCACAATGATTGCTTCCTTTGGTGCTCTTTACATCTAAATATTGCACTTACAAACATTGACTAGTTCATCCTCAGTCACGAACCACATCTTAATCCAACCACGTGTACCTATGTAACAATTGTAACTGAAAATAAGTTGTTAGCTTATTAACTGTGTTAATAAGTCTCTATGTATTAGTTAATCTAAAATAAATAAAATGGTAAGTATTACAAAAATAGGTATTCTGATTTATTGCATTATGTGACGAGAGGTATGATTAAAAATAGAATTAAATAGTGACACATATGTGCAGCCAAATGTCACGTGTGTTGGCAACTAGTGCGAGTCCTCGAACAATGAGTGCTCACAGTGTGTAACACCTGCCCACGAGGCAATGACAAACATGCTAAGCTAAATACCACTACTATCAGTAAGCCATCACTCAAGTGCCATAATTGCCAGTCTTGAAGAAAAACTTAATATTAATAAAAATATTATACTCTCGGGAATACAGACATTATTGCATACGACAAAGTCATCTCATGACCATAAGGCTAGGCAATTGTACTATAGTCAGATACCAATAGTTATTCACTATATAGAAGCTTCAACATCTTATAAACTGGACATAGTCTTAATCTACATTAAAAGAGTTAAAAATTATTTCTCCGTCTCTACAAAAATAACAGCCATAAATATGTCTATCAATACAAAACAAAATGGCACACGAGAATATAACCCAGATTATAAAAAGTTTCATTTAATATTTAAAAAATATAGAACTTTTTGTTAAATATCATTGTATCAAAAAAATATGGCGATGAAATCACAGTAAATTAATAAAAAATAACATGTAGGTAGGTACTTTGGATTAAATAAAGCTTTTAAAATAATTTCATTATCCTCATAATTTTTCTTATATTATTCAAGTGAGCTGAAATTCTACTTTTTACATTATTTATTTCCTTTTTTTTACTTATTTATGTATTATTAGTTTAATTTAATATTCAGTAAGTATGATGATTAATATAATAACAGTCAAAATATGTACAGTACATAAAGGATAGACTTTGAATTTCAGACCATACATATAAGTTTCAAAAAATGTTACAAAATACTATAACAATTAGACTTTTCAAGATATTGTAGTCAATCTCACAAAAAAAACCATTGACCGCTAAATTTTAATTTTTGGCGACATGCGGGCGCAATCTCTCCAGAGTTCTCAATATAACACTAGGCCAAAAAATACCGATATATAACTGTATGTACTATATTATAAAAAGTTACACTAAATTAAGTGTAAATGTTGTAAATGTCACGAGTGCTGTGTTCTCTTCAGTTCTCCATTATAACGAAATTGGATACGGCCTTGTAGGGGAAGTAGCAGTGTATATGAAGTAGGTAGGTATGTGCTCATTTGAATCTTATTACGTATAAGTAAAACACAAATGGTCACACACAGTGAAAATATTGTAAATATCTCGATCGTCTTCTAATAATGGTAGAGGTAACTACTTCGATCGAGACTTCGTACCCGGCGTCGTCTATTTGCATCGTCTAATGAAAAATTGAAGAGAGACTGAAGAGAACTGTTTCGGTAGGGTCAGCGGATCCGATTGAGGCGAAGCTCTCGGTCCAACTGCTGCAGCTGACGGATGAAGCCCTCGTTGGGGTGAATATCGCGGCGACAACGGACGGTTCCCAGCGCTTCGGCCAAAGACATGCCACGTTTAATCATGAGAAACGCTAGAGCACACGTGGCAGACCGAGACACACCCATAAAGCAGTGAACCAAGACACGTCCTACAAATAAATATTTATTTAGTCAACCAATTTCATTTAATAAAAAAAATATAAAATGTGGCACTGAACATATACCTCCACTCGAAAGTGCTTCGTCGATGAAGTTAGCAGCTATGTGGAAATATCTTGAAATATCCGTTGAGGGCAAGTCCATAAGCTGAAAACCTTTGTAGCGAAGTCCGGGGCAGTCGCGATAATAGAGGTGGTCTGTGTCCACCTGGGTGTAACGCTTGCCTTCAGCGGTATTAAGCACATAGTTTATGCCCATACGCCTTAAGAATGCCTTGTCCTTTGCAGCAACTCTAAATTAACAAATGAATAATGATAATAGGTAGGTACCTATAAGTACCTACAAGGTAGCCAAGTGTTCAGAGTATCATTACGATACCATCCGGTCTATAAGCCATGCAAGAGGCAGGAATTTAGTAATACTTACGCGTCTCCGACATACAGGCCCGGATAAACCTCATTTAGATCCGGAGTGGGATTGTAAGAGACATCCGCGAATGGGCGAGAGCGGAACGACGATAGTGAACTCAGCACGGATGACGGCGTCGAGCCGAAACTCTGCGTATGAAAGCACGCGTTATACATTTACACAAACTCTGACAAATATTTTGATATCTTCAAACAGTCAGTATGTTAATGTCTAAGAGCATGAAAAGTTAGTTAGAACAGATTCATAGACAGATAATGCACAGTAAACACACATTATTTACAACGCAATTTCATTGCAAATATTGATAAACAATTGCAATAATTAGCATTTAGTGTCAAAGTGTGATAAGGATGAAAGCACACATACATCATTTGTACACATTTAAGAGCGGCAACTGATTAACGCTTCGTACGATAAACATTTCCTGTAATTTCCGTTGATACTTAACTTGCAATAAAAGTATAAAACTTATTCAAAACGATTAAAAGTATGGTTCGATCTCCAAAAGTGAAATACAACAACAAATAAATTATGTACTGATATCTGCGGCTTTATAATAAAAGCGAAGCATGCAAGCCTGACACACCCACACACAACTCCAATGAAATTAAGAAATAATTTTGAGGAAATTGTATCATTCTGTAGATATATTTAGAAATAATTAATTGTTGAATGGACTAAATTAGACTTGGCCACACTCGGGCCATTAGTAAAGCAACATTAAATTAAATGCCTAGATTCTCATCTTTATGACACCCAACAATATTTTGTTTAAAACCAAATGGCAATTTCATTGAAATTTCATAAGAACCTTTACCATATTGTCTGTGTAGTTGGATAAAAACAAGCACAGTCAACTGTGTGATTTACGCATGGGTCACACAAACATAGGCCGATGATAAATACCATTAGGGTCCTTAGGTAGGATCCTACACGTTGCTCTTTAGCCGCACAGTATGAATGAGATCTTGGAAATAGTGAGTACTGCTGATAACATAACATATATTATTATGGTGATTAAGCAACAAATATTATTTATATTAATTCAGCATTGTGAAGTAAGTTACACACATATTAATAAGCATGTTATGTGATGCGTTAGAAGTACACAAAAAAAAAAAAAAAAAACACCAATAAAATGCAAGATTGCATGAAGTAAGTACATGAAAAAAATCACTGCTGAATTCCAGTCCTCTGTCTTTAAATGATTTAAATAAATAGATCAGAGTACGTACAAGTTTTCAACCTTGTATCTTATAAATATAATAGAATTTTACTACTTGTGTAATTATATATAACTAGCTTCTGCCCGCGACTTCGTCCGCGTCGCATCCCGTCGCTCGCCCGTGCTATAACTTCGTTATCGCTTAGCGTTCTTTCTGACTTTTGTTCTTTTCGCTTGGCTCCTAAGGATAGTAGCGTGATGTTATATAGCCTATAGCCTTCCTCAATAAATGGGCTATCCAACACTAAAATATTATTTCAATTCGAACCAGTAGTTCCTGAGATTAGCGCGCCAAACAAACAATTATTTTAAAATTATGATATCTCCTAAGATGTTGATTGAAATCAAGTGATGTCAAGGACAATTTTTTTTACATTTAAATACTTGTGATTAATAACATATTTATTTGGATAAGGATTAATATTATGATGATAAAACTCCTTCGCAAATAATGCATCAATTTCGAACCATCAAAACTCATTCCATAAAAAAAGGTGATAGTGTGTCAACCTTAAAAGATAGACATAATATATGCTGTCGTGGACTTTTTTTTTTAATTTTTAAAGAGGAACAATTCCATTATACATGATATTTGCGTAACTTAAACCGTTTACGCAGCGCACGCAACGGAAGCTCTCAAAAAGGAATATTATTTCCCGTTTTTGCAACATTTTTCATTTATGCTCCGCGCCTATTGGTCATAGCGTGATGTTATATAGCCTCTAATCTTCCTCGATAACTGGACTATCCAACACAAACATTTTTCAATTCTAACCAGTAGTTCCTGAGATTAGCGCGTTCAAACAAACAAACAAACTCTTCAACTTTATAATATTAAGTATAGATAAGGTTGTAAAAGATTGCTTTTAACAATAAGACTGCCCATTGTGTCACCTTATGTAACATTTCTAAATTTATATCTGTTATTTTTTTGATGTACAGACGCCAGCACATCAAGCTACTACAATCTATCAAATTTCTTTAATCGATTTTCAACTTTATCACTACAACATAAGATTCAATGTTGATTGCGAAAATTTGACAGTTTCGGGTAGCTTGACCTGCTGGCATCTGTACATAATAAAGGGTATTTTATCTATCTATCTATCTATCTAATAATAACTATTTCATGAAAATGTTTGATTCCTAACACTGTGCAATTTTTAAACGATTTACAAACAAATAAGTAGGTACGTATAATCATTTAAGTAAATTAATAAAATATAAACTAATAACTTATCTAAATAAATAAGTATAGTGCACTAAACTGTGAAAAAGAACTAGTTTTCTGTAATTAAAAACTATAAATGTAAAAATATAAATAATACTAAAATAGACAATATACAGGTTGGTTTTATGAGACAGGGAGTAAGGGTACCTTAACTGTTGTAGTTACAGGAAAATGTCCGAAGAGACTGTCCTTAACTTTTTGAGACATTTGATCTCCATAAATAGATTTTTGATCACAATTGACTTCCAATTTCTTATAAATATAAAAAACTCTATTGGACCAACTGACGTTTGAGTACTAAAAAGTCAGAAATCCCAAATAAACTTTTTCCATACTTTTGGTAGGAAAGAAATTCCTCCAACATACAATTATATGATGGACAGACCAGCCGAAAATGTCCTTACTGCCTCATCTCAAAAATCCACACTGTATTTTACAAGTAGGTATAGCTTGTGATTTTTTACAGTAAAGCATTACTTAATCTAAAATTCAAAAAGTATTAAGTAGGTAAGCAGTGCTTTTCTTTCAAATAAATAGAAATCTGATGGCAGAAAGATTTAAAAAAAAAAAACAAAGGTCATTTAAAATTAAAATTGTGAAAGGTAACTCAGCTAGTCCTGTTCACAAATAATCAGAACACAGTTTTTTTTTTTTGTAAGACTATCTTTCAAAACAGTTTCTGACAGCAGAATCATTTCACTTCAGTCAATAAATTCTGCAAGCTGATCATTTCAGTCAATAAATTCTGCAAGCTGTTTAATTAAAAATTAAAATATTTTTGAAAAATACTGTATTCAGAAAATTTTGAACATATTAGTGTAGTACATACATCGCAATAGGTAACTTGACGTCGGGAATACCGGGGGTATAAAAGCTGTGGAAAAATTAAATTAATATCTTTACTTTCACTTTCAACAAGAAAGATATTAATATAAATCAATAAATCATTTAGTAATTCAATGGCATAGTAATAATAACCACCTGTTTTAAAAGAACTATAAAGGTACAGTAGGAAAATTGATATCCCTTCTTCAAGTATGTATAGACCACAGCAACCTTGAAATCAGTGACTAATAAAAGGGTAAAAATAGACCTGGGTAAATATGATGAAATCTATTTTGGGCAATATGAAAAAATTGCTTATTAATTTCTGAGTATAGTAAGTTCTCAGGTAACAAGTTATAATTACGTGTTCTGGAAAAATAAATTGATACAAAAATGTCTCATATTTGCGACGTAATTTAAAATATCACTTACCGTATCCCTGTAACTCATGTTGAATATTTGCTTTATAGTTTAATAAAAATGAATAATTGTTTAATAATTGTGTATTTTTTTTTCCAGTCGAAGCGAAAACACTGCGCTCGCAAAATATCGAAATTTATCAACTGCGCGCCATGACAGATTAGATTAGAGTGGAGCCACAGACTAATTAGTTTAGTGGAGCTAAGATAGAGCAAAGCAGTTAGTTTTAGTTTACTATTATAATACAAAGCAGTTAGTTTTAGTTTACTATTATAGTATTTTTCACAAATACTTTAATAATAATAATAATAATATTTTTATTTGACGTAAAAGTACACATACAGAGTGACACTTAATTTAAACATGGGAATAGCCTGACACAAAATATTGATCAATGACCCCTATGCTAGGAAAACCTGTGTTACAGGGGTCATCCATCCGTCCATTATGGATGTTATAGTAGTTACTTACAATTAGTAAAGTGCATTTTTGTAAAAAATATATAAATATTCACATAAACTATACTAATTCAATTGATTTTGAGGATAAGAAAGGTAGTATCTATTAATGTGCCGGGTGTGTGTTGTTTGTGTGAGTGTAGGTGTGTAAGGGGAGTGTAGATATGTACGAGTGAGTGTGGGTAGGTATGTATGAGTGGGTGCCTGATTTGTTTAAGTTATGCTTTAAGTAATTCTTCCGTGTCGTCGTAATTTAGGGTGAGCAGATATTCCTTTATTTTTTGTTTGCATTGGAATTTGTTTAAGCAATGTATATATGTACTTTAGCTAGGATACGTTTTTTTATATAATATTAGTGATCATTCTCGGTGGATTGTTCGACTAAATTACTTCAGTCCACTTCAGTCTAATGGAGGCTATCGTTTTTGTGCTCACCAGTTGGCACCACTGGAGAGTAAAGGCCTGTCAGTATTTTTCGTAGATAGAGAAAACAATAGATCGCTGGTCATCTTCTATCTTACTTACACAAGAAAAAGAAAAATATATACAAGATGCTTGTAAAGAAAAGAGACAGAGCCTAACATTTTCTGTCCCTTATCGCGTGTCGCGTTTTTCAAGGACAGCACTTCAGTTGCTAAACAAAGTTTGACGTTTGATACGCGTTCGAAAAGTGGTTGCGACGAAATTTTAAGTTATTTAATTTGTTAATACGAAAAATACTAATTATTTTGTGTTTTTTGTTGAGGATTGACTTTAGCTATTGCTGCAAAATGGTAAGATACAGTGTTTTTGGTTGAAAAAGCGATAGTGAGAAGAAAATTGCCGGATTGTCCTTTCATTCGTAAGTAGCTAAATATTTTAGTTTATTCGGTGAAAGACAGTGAAAGTTTTCAACTAATATGGTTTTTCAACTCTTAAAATAAATATACAGCTGTTTCAAGATAAAATGAGAGCTGAATTATGTTTTTATTATTTATTATTCTTCACATAACCTCCAAGCTCAGTGCTGCCTACTTTTTACTCGAATACTTCCCCATTTCAGGGGAAAATTGTACGCCAATAAAATAAATTACCTTCATCAATCATTTCAGATGAATGCTTTATTAGAGTGTATGTATAGCGCTGGCAGCAAATTTGTTCCACTTTTCAGTGGACGTAATATTACATCTTTACCTTTTAGTATCTATTTATAGTTTAAAATATTGTATTTGTAGTAGGTATTAAAGTGTTAAAAACTTTCAGATTTCCCGCCAAACCAAAATCACGGGGATTATGAATGAAAGTGGAGATAAAATATTTTTTATGCTGTATCTCAGGTTTTCTTTAAATGTTCATTTTCCCGCAGGTAAAAGAACTCCTATCCTAATAAACTATTTGGACTTATACCCAAAGTCTCTAATTCAGATAATTTATGTAAACAAATTAATGTCAAGAAATGTCACTGCCAAAATGACAGGACGGTGGTGCAAAGCATTTTATCATGTATTTTTTTTTGTAAATAATCATCTATAAAATTAAAATGAAATAATTTTTAGAACTATGCAAACAAAATACCATTGCCAAACAATGTTTTGTGTAGTTTGTCGGAGACACGGCATTATGATCGTCATAGGTGCCGATTCCCTTGTTCATAAACTAAACTTAATTTAAGTTCAGTGCATCTTTTTCTTTCTATTTCATTAAGAAAAAGACAGAAGATAAATTTTAGTTTAGTCCTGTCAAATTAATCAGCGCCTCTCACTACTCCATACAAGTTTAGACGTGATTAAAAACTTGCCGGCTAAAATTACGTAAATTTACGTCAAGCGCTGATTAATTTGACAGGACTAAACTAAAATTTATCTTCTGTCCTTTTCTTAACGAAATAGAAAGAAAAAGATGCACTGAACTTAAATTTAGTTTAGTTTGTGAACAAGGGAATCAGCACCATAATCAGCCCTTTTAAGTCCACTGCTAGACGTAGGCCTCCCAAAATCGATTTCCATTCAAAACAGTTTTCACCCAAAATGTGGCAAGATATGCTACTTACGATATGAATCTATGAATGAAAGTTGTAATTATTAGTGTTGTTGAAGATGTAAAAAATTTGAAAATGTTTGGATCTCCTGCATTGTTACCAGTACCATAAAATATTTTATACCAGAAAATCTCCTTTTTTTAATAACTTTGTTAAAAAATTTATAAAAATAATACGGTATGATTATTTTATAGTTATTATTTCTTAAAATTAGTACTTAAAAGAAAATGGCACCTTTTTTTTTCGCCATTTTATATGAATAACCATTACGAAGATATTTTATTTGATATGTTATCCCTTTTGTTTACATAAATGATTTGAATTTCAGACTTTGGGTATAGATGTTTTGTTTCTATTTATAAACCCTGTGCGTTTGTACAAAGTAGATAATAGAGATTGAAAAACATCTGAACATTGAAGAACATTCGGGGTAAAATCACTTTAAAGTGGGTAACCCTAAAGTTGCAAGTACCTTGATTTTCTGTCCCTTATAGCGACACGCCAAGCAGTGGTCTATAGTTTTCTAAGTCTATGGTATTTTTATTTTATAAGTTTTGGTTATGTATGTACCTATTACTTCATATAATGTTTATTTTATTACATTTTAAAAGATCAAACGAATATTTACATTATAATTTTCCTAAAATTAAAACATTATTCTTCCTCCAAGTGCTGCCAAATTAGATCCTAAGTTGCTACTTAAAATCCTTAATTAAGCCATAATGAATCATGAATTAAATTCGCGATAAAAAATCCCGCAATCAGTGATCGTTCAGTTATTCAGTTTCACATTTGACATTTCTCACTCTACATTTGCGACTCGAGCGCCGAATTCAAGCGCGATAGGTTTACTGATGAAGATTTGGAAGAAGGGCCAATGGCCAACCGAAAAAAAAATCCAACTGTTTGTTTATGGGTTTGACTTGTTTCGTTGTCTGTAGTTTATGGTATCACGTAGGGAAGGGAAGAGCGTTGAACGAGAATATTTAATCGATTCACAAAATATATACGGTGGCCACACATCATGTTACTACAAACTGTCAAATTTTCTCGTTCGATTTTGAACTTAAATCAACATTTTAAAATTTAAAAATAAAAATATTAAATATTTTATTTCGGACCCATAAATATAGTCCACTTGGTTAGTACACAACTTAGAAACTAGTGTTAGTACTTACGTGCCGTATTACAGAACGTCACTCAATACTCAAGCATTACTTAAAACTAGTTTCAACCAATCAAATGGCTTGAATCTAGTCTTAAGTAACGCTTGAGTATAGAGTGACGTTCTATAATACGGGCCTACATCTACCAGAAAAACAATAAACTAATAATTACTACGTCACAGTGGCCTGTAGAAAATCATTTGGGGAAATTCGACAGTTTGTGGTAACTTGATGTGCTGGCCACCGTACTTTCATATTCAGTTAGATACAGCGATTTAGATGCACCTCCTTGTCGCAATACATTTTAACTATTGTATAGTTAGTATTTGACTAGTTAGGATATAAAACAAATTATTTATGGCATATAGTGACCTACCTAATTGGTGACGTTCTTCAGAAAGGTCAGGTGCGTAGTAATCTCAACCGGTGATTCTGGCGTGCGAGTATGACCAGATGTATGAACGTAAACGAAGCAAAATGAGTATGTAAGGAGCGTAGCAGGTGTCGTTCTATAGTTTCTGCCTACCCCCATGGGAAGAAGGCGATATTAAATGTGAATTAAGGCGAATGTTAAAATGAGGAATCGATAGTTTTGTAATCGAATCAATATCAAATCATGAAAAAAGACAGATTTCTAAAATTCTGTTATGTCACATCACTAGTTCGTATGTAACCGCGCCTTGTTTGCGTGATAATATTTCTAAATACTGTGAATCTTAATACTAAAATATGTTAATAACACTAAAGCTGTAACGTTTCTTCACATTCCGGCACATTTTCTTGTGAAAATGGATGAAAAAGAAGAATTGCATCTAACCTCTCAGGAGTTGCAAGTTTTGTCAGAACTTGACAGGTACGTAACTAAAAATATTAAATCAAGATACAAATTATAGTTTTTGGCATTAATCTAAATAAATGTTGAGTGCTGCTCGTTACACAACTTATAAAATGTTACTTTATAGGTGCTCAAAAGTGTTGAAAACTTGTGAAAATAAAAAGAAAACAAATAGTCCATGACGACTTGTTAGTCTAAACCTAAGTTTTACATTAGCGTCACTGCCTTCCGTGTTCTTTGCGAAAATGCGACTTAGTTCTTTCTTGTAAGAAATAATTAAATATCCAGTGAATTATATTTTCCTGATTTTCCTAGTAATAGTTTAATATTGATGCAATCCCTTTCACGGGGAAGCGCTTGGCCTTCATCTCACCTAATTGTAAGAGATGATAAGGCCGAAGGTGAAAGTGAGCTTCACCTGGAATCCTCAACCACAGAGGAACTGGCTATCTTACCTCTAACTGCCGAATCACAACAAATGTTGTTAACATTGTTGATTACTTGATTTCAGCCGGCAGTTTGGTTTCCTGAAGTTGCGTGGTACTGAACATGGCAGAACGCGAGCACTTGTACTCAAAGCTGTCAAGTATCTTGAAGGAATGCTGGTTCAAGTCAAGGTACTATATTGAAGTTAACCTGGAATATGGATTACTTAGTTTTGTGTGGTACCGGACATAAAAAATAGCACCACCCCATTTCCTCCCATGGGTGTCAGAAAAGACGACTAAGGGACTAACTAAAGAATGGGCAGCAGCGTTTTCTATGCATTTTAACACCAAACTGCAGTCGCCAACCCGCCTGCCAAATGTGGTGATTATGGCACAACCCCCCCTTAATTGGGGGAAGCCTATGTCCAGCAGTGGATGTATTTCGGCTGAAATGATGATGATGATGATGATGAATTACTTAAAGATAATGACTTGTTAGCCTAGTCACTAGACGCGCTTACAATCACTAGACTGAGAGTAGAGACTGGATGTATGCGCTATTGCTTAGCATGAGACCCTGGGTTCAATTCCCTGGTTGGGCAAAGTGTTATCATGTCTGCGTAATCCTTTGAGGAAGACAGGCATGATGTTATAATATATTATGTCAAAAACATTCTACAGTAAAACTAGATTTCTTATAGATTGTAATTGAGAAATATTGCCAACATTCTCTGCAAATAGATATGTTATCATAGTTATTTGTAACTAGCACATAGGGAAAATACTGCTTCATATTAATGATTATCTTTAGTGTTCTATAATACATTCAACAAGCCCTCTGGTTATGTCTATGAAAATATAAGTTACCTGAATCAATAAAAAAAGAAAAAAAATACTCCATCTATTCACAAATAAATTAAAGAGACTATTAATTAAAAAGTAAACGTTACTCAGCTTAAATTTAATCCCTAAACCTCAGATAAAAAACACTTTTTATTTTTTTAATAGTATAGTTAGATATGTATAGATTATAAGATAAACAATAAGTCCCCATCTCTACCTACTATCTTTCTTTGGCTGTGCCCGATAGGGTCCTCGACCTAAACATATACATTGCGAAATGCAATGAAGTATTGAGTATTGTCAGCATATTCTCAACTAGCTTTTGCCAGCGGCTCCGCCCGCGTCGATGTCGGTTATCGCGTAAAAAAGTAACCTATGTCCTTCTCCATATCCCAGGCTGCCAAATTTCATGACGATCGGTTCAGCGGCTTAGGCGTGAAAACGTAACATACAGACAGACAGACAGAGTTACTTTCACATTTATAATATTAGTATGGATCTATGGTCTATTTATTCCTTAATGTGTACTGAGGTGGTAATCTATACAAATAAATAAAATAGAAGTATCTGTTTCTAATGTCAAAATAACAGCATTTTAATAAATGCACATGAAAGTTTATATGGTACTTATAACAAAAAAGCAATTTTTTAATCTTTTGTCTGTCTGTCTGTTTGTTCCGGCTAATCTCCGAAACGGCTGAACCGATTTTAAAGTTAAAGGAAAAATAACTCAATTGGATACTCATCTTAGAAAAAAAATCTTCTATAATGCCTCGCGCCTCTTGACAAAAAACCAACACGTTTGTTTACTTCGATACACGCTAAGCGACTAGCTAGGCGCCAAGCGCACAGTGCGGCCGGTCGCGAACATTCTAGAACGTTCGTTTTACTAAGCTACTCGCTAGGTGACTCGCTAGGTGACTCGCTAGGCTCTAGGCGCTAAGCAAGCCGCCTGTCTGTGCGGACGTAGCCTTAAAGCCCAAAAGTTGGTCTATGTTACTTTGTGTTTTTATATGTAATTTTTGCCATCATTTGATTAGCAATAATAGTCATATACTCATACATTAGTGTATAATTCAGCTCATTAAATTTAAAACGTTTTTCTTTCGACTGGGAAATGAAAGATCAAAGCTGATGTCCATGTTTGGTCTAGCGCTGCCACTGGACCTATAATATGTAAATGTATCTATTTTTCCTGCCTTTTTTTTTTTTTGACTGCCTCGTTGGTCTTGTGGTCGCAAGCGCTACTGCTGAGCATGAGGTCCTGGGTTCGATTCCCGGGTCGGGCAAAGTGTTATTGGGTTTTTCCATTAGGAATTTCTCAGTAGCAGCCCGGTGACTGGATTTGTGCCCGGTTGATAGCAATAGGCTCGCCCCTATTACATGGGACTTAAACATAACTGGCGAAATGTGGGTGTTCCTACTATGGGTACACCTCTGCCTAACCTTTCGGGGAAACAAGGCGTGATGTTATATTATGTGTATCTATTTTTCCTGTATTTATTTTTACTTCATACTAAACTATTATTTTATTAACAGGAAGAAGAAAGGGCCTGTTCACCGGGGGCAAGGAGAGAAATATGCATAGATCCTAAAACTTTCTGCAAACTAGGACATTTTCATCTGCTGCTTGAGGACTATGCTAAAGGTCAGATATCTTCAAATAACCATGCCTACATGAGAAAGTGGTGTATTGTAGTGTATTGTCATATTTATGAAAATGTGCTTTCCTCCTCCTAAACCCTCAAAGGTAAGTGCTGTGTTTTGTTATATGATTATAACAAAATCCAGTAAATACTTATCAAATTGAGAAACTCCTGCTTTAATTTTTTTGGAGGTTCGTTAAAAATTTAACATTATTATTAGGGGCTAGCGCACATCCGGCGAAGTGCTGAGTGGTCAAAAAAATATCAACTTTGTTCTAGTTGAAATAAGGATCAAAACAAATAGAGATCAGTCTGCCAGAACATCAAAGCAAACTGAGCGTACGTTACGTTTTAAAGCGAACAGAGGCTAACTGTAAAGTTAGGGGTTTCTTCTGGGTACTTTATTCTGAATGGTGAATGTTGATATTTGTTTGGTAGAGATACCGCGCTGCACTTACCAGATCTGCATGGGCCGGTGCAGGTTAGGCAGCTATAACTGTATTAATTTGAAGATATATTTTATTATCTAATACAAATATTATACACTAGCTTCCGCCCGCGACTTCGTCCGCGTGAAATTTCGGCCCACCCATCGCGTCGCATTCGCATCCCGTCGCTCACCCGCGCTAAAACTTCGTTATCGCTTAGCGTTCTTTCTGACTTCCGTTCTTTCCCCTTGGCTTCTAAGGATCGTAGCGTAGATATATAGCCTATAGCCTTCCTCGATAAATGGGCTATCCAACACTAAAATATTTTTTCTATTCGAACCAGTAGTTCCTGAGATTGGCGCGTTCAACCAAACAAACAAACTCTTTAGCTTTATATATTAGTATATAGATTAACTAAATGCTGCAGGCAGGGATATTCAATAGCCAACCCCCATTCAATAGAACGGTAATTTTATCATGAGCGCAAGATCATTTAGTGATTGAGTAAGAAAAAAACCGGCCAAGTGCGTGTCCGACCACGCACAAAGCAGGGATGGATTTATCTCAAGAACAAACCTAACATTGTAGTTGAAAAACATGTTTTCCCATACATTTCAACTGCAAATATAAATTGGTCTATTGTTACTGGTAAAGCCTCCATAGCTGTGATAGTTTTTCTTTAAACTTCATTAAATATACTACTGCTGCGAATATTTTCACATACCCACAAACAACCATTTAGGTGGCGGGGGGCCCACTGACGGGTTCCCAATTTACATCGGCGTCGAGTCAACGATGAAGGACTGGGCTTCGTCCTCGAGAGCCGGTGGAACTTAGTGGAGCATTTCCGACGTTTGGCTCCCAGACTGGAGCGGGCCGGGGCTGCCTTAAAGCGGCTCCTGCCCAATATAGGGGGTCCAAACGCCTCCTGCCAGAGGCTCTATGCGGGGGTCGTGCGATCCATGGCCCTTGACGGGACACCGGTATGTTCGCGTTTCTTGGGGTGGCGACCAGCCCACCGGTTGAACACGTCCTAAAGGGTCATGACCATTAAGGTGGTCCGGGGATACCGCACGGTCTCCGGTGAATCGGCGAGCGTTCTTGCCGGATTGCCACCATGGGATCTGGAGGCAAAAATTCGGGGCGTAACTCCGCTGCCGCGAGAAATCACGGCACAGCGGACAGAGCTCCGGCGGGATCTCATGGCGACATGGAAAGTGCGATTGTCGCAACCCGGCGCTGGGCACGCCACAATTGCGGCGATAAGTCCCCTCTTTGAGGAGTGGCTAGAGAGGCGCCACGGCGTCCTCATCTTCCGCCTGACGCAGGTCCTCACCGGACACGGTTCTTTCGGGAGGTTCCTGTTCCGGATAAGGTGGGAGGAAACGCCCGGGTGTTGTTACCACTGTGTGGATCGCCCGGAGGACACGGTGGAGCATACGGTGGAGGTTTGCCCGGTTTGTGTTGAGCGCCGCCGTGTCCTCACACAGGCGATCGGCGGCGGCGAACTGTCGTGTCCAGCCCTGGCCCAGGCCATGGTACGGAGAGAGAGTGCATGGGAGGTCGTCACCTTCTGCGAAGCAGTAATGCTCGCGAAGGAGGAGGCGGAATGCGTGAGGGAGAGGCAGTCTGTGCGCCCTCACGCCCCTAGTCGCCGCAGGAGAGTCCAGGAGACGCACTGGGCGGCGGGAGTCGATAGCCGATGTCCGGCCACCGTAGCCGGCCGCGAGCAATGGGCAGCTCGCCGTCCGGTAAGGACCCAGGCCCGGGTTGATGGCGCGTTGTGTGTTCCAGGCGCGCCTCAAAGAGGTGTCAGCATAAACTAATTGGGTCTGCTAGAACCGATGCCTGCCAGGGTTGCGAGTTTGTCCGAAAGGGATACCGTGGCCCTGGAACATAGGCAACTGAAGGGACATGGTTGGGTTTTAGTCAGTAAAAGTCTGACACGCCCTCCCGCTCCACCCTGAGCGGGAGAAGCTGTTTGATAATTTCCCAACCCAAAAAAAAGGGGTGGGGGGGCTATACGATTGACTCTTAAAACTTAATATTACGGAAACGGATCCCTGAATCGAAAAATGCTTTTCATCATCCACGTCATTACATCGTTTTCGTCATTTCGTAATTTCATCATGCTCCGCGTCATCCCGTTGCCCACCCGCGCTATTACTTCGTTTTCAAATAGCGTTCTTTCTGACTTTTTTTCTTTTTGCTCGGCTCCTTAGGGTCGCAGGGTTATGTTAAATATAACCTTATCCAGGAATTGTGCTATCAAATACAAAAATAATTTTCTAAATCCGTTCAGTAGTTTCAGAGATTACCCCCTACATACAAACTTACAAATTTTACCTCTTTATAATATTCATCATTATCATTCATCATTTCATCCGAAAGACGTCCACTGCTGGAAATAGGCCTCCCCCAATTGGGGGCGGGTTTGCCATAATCGCCACGCTTGGCAGGCGGGTTGGCGATCGCAGTATGGTGTTAAAAATGCATAGAGAACGCTGCTGCTGTTTATAATATTAGTATAGATAAATCTTATAATACAAATAATTGCTTATTTTTCTGCCTGTCCTAATTCTTGATAAATGCGCATCTACACCCAAATTGCGTAAAAAACGTGATCAAAAAGGTTTCATTGTGAAAATTCTAGTTACGTAATAGACGATTTTTTTAATGAAATAAAGCAGTGTTTTTTTTGTATTGTCAAAACTGAAGTGACTGCGAATTACGCAATTAGGGTGATGTTGTGGGTTTTCAATTTTGGTGGCAGACTTTCATATTATTAAGTAAAGCTAAACAGCAAGTAGTACTTTTGACTTCCTGCTGAATGGTATTTTAGGGTTCCCTAGCCAACAAGGAACCCTTATAGTTTCACCATGTCCGTCTGTCTGTCTGTCTGTCCGCGGCATAGCTCAGTGACTCTTAGTACTAGAAAGCTGTAATTTCGTATGGGTACTTATACAAATTAATGACGCCATTATAATATCTTTTAGAGTTTTCACGTAAAGTAGGAATGATATTGTTTTTTCTCGTCTGTCCCATGGTGTGGGGTATCGTTGGATAGGCCGTCCAAAAATATAATTAGTTTGTGGGAACCATTTTTCGATTCAGGGATCTGTTTGCGAAAAATATAGCAGTAATATACATATAACGAAGTTAACAGGAAAACCATCACAGCTAAGTAGGCTTTGCAAGTTACCGAGTAATAGTCAACAAACATTTGCAGTTGAAAAACATGTTCTCCGATACATTCTGTATGGGAGAACATGTTTTTTTAACTACTATGTTAGGTTTGTTCTTGGGATAAATTCATCCTAACTACGGAACCCTTCATTGTGCGTGGTCCGACATGCACTTCGCCGGTTTTTTTTAAATCAAATACACCCAACAGTTTGAATAACATAATTACTGGATTATGGTCCCACCTGCAAACCGTTTGCAAGTGCCTATTAAGTGGTGGCAGACCATGATTCAGACATCATCTGAAAGAAAGAAAGAAAAATATGGTTATTAAACACGTGCGCACAAAAAGATAATTAGCTCACGCAGGCAATTAAAAATATTTTTTATTAATTGTTTAAAAATCACAGCTTCGAAAAATATTAAAAAAAAAAATTGTTAATAAAAATCTGTTATAATCCGAGTGCAACTCATGACAATTCAAATAAGTCCAAATACGGCTATGATACATTGTTTTATTACGGAGTTCCAGTGCATACCTTCCGGCTTCATCTTCAGATCAGTTCGATGGTCTATTTTCATCAAAATTATTTATTTTTTGCTTCATAATCGCTTAAGTATCTTATTCGAGTTATCTTATCGCCACCCGTGAAATACTTATCATTGAGGAGTTTCGGTGGCCATCTGTGGTCTTCTTCATCAGTTCCACTTCACCAAATTATACTTTCTGAATGCAAATGCTTGAGTTTTTGATGAAAATACAAAAATCGCTATATGTATGCCAATAATATTTGAGGAGATCCCTCAATTCCTCATGGATCCCAATCAAATGGGACCAATCTGGAAGTATATACTTACAAACAAAAAAAAAAAAAACAAAAAAATCATTTGGTTAATAAAGTTCTGAAAAAAATAAAATACATCTGAATTGAGAACCTGTCCTTTTTGGAAAGTCGGTTAAAAATTAAATAAAGTTAATCATTTAAGGGGGCTCATATACAAGAAACGTGTTTCTTTTTTTCGGCGTTTTTTGCTCGATCTTAATACGGTACGGAACCCTTCATGTGCGAGTCCGACTCGCTTTTGGCCCGAATATTTTTTTTCTAAACAGACAAATATAGAACCTCTTTCTGTTTAGCCATTAATTTTGAGTTCGTGCTTAGCTTTAGACAGGAAAAGTCGTCATCGGGCGGACGTCTTTGAATAGCGGTAAGATTTTATAGGCTGCCAGTAACAGTAATAAAGAGAGTTTATTACTATTACTGCGAGAGAGACGTTTATGTACGGCGAGTTAACGGGTAGAATCATTTATATTAGGAAGCACTATGCACCCACCCTCTTCTCGTACGCTCATTAGTGCTTATTTTTAGAACTTTGAAGACAAAAGTCGGTTTTATTTAGAAAGTTAAAACCGCTTTTTTTTTGTTTCAACCATAGTGTGTAATTTTGTCTTGATCTGACCAAAAACTTTGAAGCTCTGCAACTCTTCAATGGATGAAAGCAAATCCACTACGATTGTTGTATTGTGTGTACCACCAGTGGCGAAGCTTGACATTTCGTAGGAGGAAGTCGAAGAATAAATTGTTCAGTTCTGCAAATAGTCATACAATTACTGAATTTAACATCATTTCTCGTCAAGTAGCAGATCTAAAAAGACGCTTTCGATACACAAAAAAGAACTTTCAAGGTTTTACAGAAATAAACTCAAATATTTTAGACTATAATTGAGGCTGTCAGCGCAAAAGCGGCCTAACCCTCAATTAAAGTGGCCTAAGCGGTTTAGGCTACTTTTGCATTATTATCAAAGAAAAATAATAAATTGCAAGAACTTTGGCAACGCCATCTGTTGACGATTGGTTAAACAAGTGATAGGCCGGTTTTGCATTAAATTTTTGCATATTTTAAATAATTATTCGTAGATAAGTCAGATTATGAAAAATTGAGGGTTAGGCCGCTTTTGCGCTGACAGCCTCAATTCTAAAATTATTATAGGAATATAAAGAATCGAATACAATGGAGTTGAACAGGTGAAAACGAAATAAAATGTGCAATATTCTTCAATCTTGTTCTCGCTGACGCATTTTTAGGGTTCGATAGTCGACAAGGAACCTTTATTTATAGCTTTTTCTATATTTGTCTCTATCGTAGCATTCGTAGCCCGTTTTACAGCGGATTGCTCTCGTCCATATCAAGGGGTGGCACGTGACCTAATGTGACGTCATGCCGGGATCGCTATTGTATGAATTTTTAGTTCTCGATTATGATTATGAAGTTTTGGCGACGTGTTATTTTAGAAAAAAAAAATTGTTGTACCTAATTCAAAGCAAAAAATAGTCGTTTTGGTTGTTTGAATCTTATGGTGAATTAAATAATCGTAGTGTCGGTAGTGTAACTATATTTTTTGGAAGTAGTAAACACTATTGACTTGTGCCATTTTTCAATCGCCGTAGATGCGATCCTCCGAATGAAAGCCGGTAGGAATTGTGTTGTATGGTGCTTTCGCCACTGCTGGGTACCAACGGATAATATTCCATCTCTACGCCGAAAATCAAAATTATCTAAATATTTAAATTTCCAAATTACCAATTAGACAATAACTCGCAACAAATAATAACAATGCATTACGTTATAGTTATAGAACGTCTGAAATACGAGTAAAAAGCTAAATACCGTAGTATGGAATTATCGTATTGAAGCAATGTTATCACGAGACGAGAATCCCTTCCTGGAATAAAATGTGTAAATATAAATAGGAGTCGGTGAGGTTGTAACCTTGACCATTGAACTTTTAATAGTCAAGCTTTAATGTTTCAAGTTAAATTTCCCAGAATTTTGCAGTTTCATGTCGCGGGTAACTGTAGTAGCTTTTCCTAGAATAAAGTTGTCGTACCGTAGTATTTTGTAAGGTTACCCTCCTCCCCTTGCATAATACTGAATAGGGGTTGTTCAAAGGTTAAAGAAAAGAAAAGAGTTCTTAATGACTGTGAGAAAAGTTTTACCTTCGGAAAGTTTTATGGTGTTTTTCCTTATTACTTTTGTGCTTTCCCCAGTTTTTTCCCCAAAAAATAAGTTTTTTATGCTCAATAGTAACTGGTTATGTCGGTATTGGTAATAACTGTAATAAGCGTCGGAGTTAGTCCAGTTGGGTTCCGAACTTCCCACTTTTAATCGTAATTCAACAGTATTCTTTTATTTTTTTGTTTATGAGAGATACTCGTACGACAACATGTCGAGACTGGGCAGCCTCTTGCAGTCTCGTCATCTTGTCGTATAAAAGGTGACTAGGAGGAGGTACTAACTAAAATGATTATTAATTCAAAGTGAAAAAAAATAAAAAAAGGATCTTTTTTTGCAAAAAAAATAAATTTAACAACCTTGCACAATTCATGTAAGTAATAAATGAGCAGTAAATGTAGGTATTTTTTTTTTTTCGTTTAATATGTATCAGTACTTATAATGGTTGCTAAAACGGAACTGATTCACTCTGTTCCCCGCACTAGTATAAACTGTACTACGGTGGAACAGTTTCCTCGTTCTCTGTAAATTTACTTATAGTAGCAGACTTGTGACAAAATCATTATTGTAGTAGCATAAAGAATTTTTGTTATTAATAACAGAGCAACAAACAAAGCAAAACACAGCAGAAGTTAATTTAAGGAAGGTAAACATAAAAAAAACATAATGAACTTGATTTTTGTAACTTGTAGGTAGAAAGTGAGATATATCATGATCCTCTAGCGCTGCTATATCAGCATTGCGCTGGTCAAGCGTAGTGGTCTGGTAATATTCCTTCACATATTGTTACCTCTTATTTTTTGGGATCGTGTTCAGCAGTGGACATTTAGAGCTATTACGCACTGTCGACTAGTCGCCGGCGACTCAGTCGACGCCGACTGTGACTTACTATAGTTTTAATAGGTGTTTACGCACTTGGTCGCCGGTCGTCCGGGCGACTTGACAGCTCGCCGCGTTGTGGCGACGCACAAGCGACTGCCAGTCGAACCAATAGGAACAAGGCTTCAAATGGAAGCATTCATATTGCGAGCAACTGTCGTAAGGACCGGACGTCGCTCACAAAAATGGCTCAGGCTTTCGATACCGATAAATTTATATTGGAAATACAATCCCGAAAAGCTATTTGAGATTTATCGAGTGACAAATATTCTAATCGAATGTACTTGGAAAACTGTCAATCGGCTTGCTCCCCTCACCCTCACCTATGGTCGCCGAGGGACCGAGTCGCCGGCGACAAGTCGACCAGTGCATAAAGAGCCTATGAGCTGATATAAGGGAAACATTCTAAAAGGACTGATTTTCCCACGTATTAGCCAGTATTATGTGAAAACCCCAGACAGATATAAGGGAAAAATTATAACGTACCTACCTATCTCAAAGGACTGATTTTCCCACGTATTAACCAGTATTATGGTAAAACCCCAGACAGCGAAAAATATTTATTCTGAAACGATGGTTTTCACGTTTTCTCACGACATCAAATATGACTATTGTAATATAAAATCATTTATTTGTGTACTTACCATTTACGTTATCACTCTTTCATACGTATTAATATTAATAATTTAAATCTACGCTATGCGTCACACATACCACCACGTCTGATGACCTAATACATATTTTTATATGTAGCTATTATTATAGCCATACATATAAAAATATGTATAAAGTCAATTCGGTAGGTTGATTATTATTGCTAAATAATTTAATATTAAAATTTCCTAGTATTCTCTTCCTCTAACTATAGGATAAGCTAATCAAGACAAATCCGTAGTTATTCCGAAATGGGCCACTATGGCGCGGTGTTTCCCGTCTTGCGTAATAGATGGCGCTATCTATGTCATTGCAGTACTATTGTTTATAACAGAATATTTATAGTCATCATTCCAGCCGAAAGACGTCCACTGCTGGACGGCCTCCCACAGTTGAGAGGGTTTGCCATAATCGTCACGCTTGGCAGGCGGGTTGGCGATCGCAGTATGGTATTAAAAATACATAGAGAACGCTGCTGCCCATTCTCTAGTAAGTCCCTTTTACGACACCCACGGGAGGAAATGTGGTAGTGCTATTCTTTACGTCCGGCACCACACGGCACAATACTGGATTAATGTAGTATATTTAACAATATTATACAGTATAAACATAATATTATGCAGAGTGAATAATAATATTATGCAGAGTGAATAATAATATTATACAGGATGAATATTACAACATTATTCAGATAGATGATTTTTTAAGTTAGGCTGTATGTGCAAAATAATAGTTACCTATTAAATAGAGATAAATGGTTTTACTTTATGGATAACAACTACATATATAAAAAAAACGATGACGAGTGCTGACCTAAACTCTGGAACTGTGGTGTCGCTGTCGTGTCACGATCACAAGGGTTTGAAAAAGATTGACTTTCAAAAACAAGTTCGAAAAAGGAGGAAAACAAGTTTATGATATTTATTGTATCGTTAGGGGTTGTCTTTCGAGGTTACGTATAACCAAAAAGACTTACTATTACGTTTAATTTCATTTTTGTAGAAGATCGTGTATGGAGAAATATGCATCCAGTAGTTTATATTCAAGAAAAGACATCCCGGGGAAAATGTGCTGCTATATTTTTTATTCAGGTTTTATATTAAACACCTTTAAAAAATAATTGGTTCCCCATTAGGCGATAGAAAATTCTGTCAGCTGCTCACTTTATAAGGGTGTAACTTAAGTATAGAAAGAGCAGATGGGCTAAGTCCAAGACGGCATTAAAATATTTCGAAATGTCAAATAAATTCTGTAACCCTGATCCGTGCACCAAACAATACGGGGTGAAACCGGTATCGCGTGACATTGATTTTTAATAAGTCTTATGTAAATCATGACTTAAAAATACTATTTATTATTTATTTTATGCATACAGTCTTAATACATGTTCATGTTTGGTGTAGTCGTTTCTTTCGTTTCCTAGTAGCGTACAGCCAGCACATCAAGCTACACGATCCTGTCAAATTATTCCAAACGGTTTTAAACTTTAAAATGTTAGTGATTAAGTTAAAAATCGAACGAGAAAATTTGACAGTTTGTGGTAACTTGGTGTGCTGGCCACCGTACATATAATTTAAGTTAATTTTAAAACGGCACGTTTTGCTCACTATTGTTTTATGAATATGATTTACACAATATTGTTGCTTTGTGATAATAATTTTTTGTGTCAACTTTATATCTTCCTATGCAAAATGGCTATATTATAAGATTTATTTTTAATGTTATCTTTTAGCAAATTGATCATCATTATCTTGCCCTTATCTATATTTTATTTGGGGTCGGCGCAACATGTCTTTTTCTTAAATTTTTCTCTATCTCGGTAGTCACCCCTGTCCATATCATCTTTCACAGTTTTTTTAATATTCAATATACTTACTTAAAAATAAAAGAGAAATAGGGAACAGGGACGTTAGGTTCAATGTTATTTAAAATGTTATTATTGCTATAAATGTTGAGTATGGATAGAATGTTAATATTGTTCAATACCTTTTACAGCTATGTCAGCATATCAAAAGTTCTACGCCCTGGAGCCCGATAATTGGAAGGACCCACTGTTCCTTTATGGATTGGGGCTCTGCTATTATCACTATAACGCTTTTGAGTGGTAAGTGTGCCTAACTAACGAACTACTGAAACTCAGCTGCATTAGATCTGTTATCTCTCCTTACTTTAACAAAGTCTCCTAATTGAAACGTTACTAACCTATGACATCTATTATACTGTATTAAAAAAAATAAGTTAAGGTTTTTGAGGGAGACCCTTGCCCAGCAGTGGGATAGTAAATTTTAAGAAGAAAAGGTTTTTGGAGAGCAAGAGTTTACATATTGCGGTTATTGTTGCAGAATGTTGTTTATAGATTATTTTTAGGTTACTTTCCTTTATTTAAATATTTTTTACGTGTATTCAATTGTGAGGATTGATAAAGGCTCCTACAAACAGGCGAGACACGCGACTCGACACAAAGGCACCGTTGTCGCGTGACGAGCGGTGCCTTTGTGTCGCGCCTGTTTGTGGGAGACTTAATAGAGAACGCGTGGTCGATGGTTTTGGCAACTGCTATCAATATAATCATCTAACTCTAGGCCTTCAACATTTTTAAAATTATCTTTAAGAAAATATGCGGTTATAGTTGTATGAGAAGAATTGAACTTGTGCACGTAACATAAGAACATTCCAAAACAAACTATTAAAAGCGTGCGGGCTGCACTGCTTTCTAAAAACGCAACATTGCTTTCAGTACCATGTTTGATATTCGCTGTACAATCATACAAACTATTCCAATTTATAAATAAACTTTTCCAAATGTACGCCAATGAAACGAATCTCGAATAGACTAGAATAAAAAAAAAGTGTTTTATGTAAATAGGAATGTTAACGAGCTTTGCGTGTTTCGTTTCATCACATACCGGACGGACGTCGCTCTTCGGGAATATCTAACTTCAATAATAATTTCGGTCGGAGCAAAAGCACTGCAAGCTGGCTGTGGCCCGTCATGTCGACATCGTGAGTCGTGATTCACCGGACGTAGGACGAGCGCGCAAGGAGGCGCGGCGCGCGGGGAGCCGCGCTAGGGCCGGCGCGGGGGGCGCGGCGCTACGTGCGCGAGGGGCGCAGGGCGCGGCGGCGTGGCGGCGCGCGGTGCGGGACGGTGCACGCTGCAGCGCGAGGTCGTCGTTCGCTCGCTCGCGGCGTTTGTGCCAGTCGGGAGCGGGATGCGGTGACGTAAACTGCATCGGCGCGGGCCGCGGAACCGTAGTGTAGGACGGAACGAATCGTGTTCGTATGTACCGTGTGCGTGCTGAACCACCCTGTGTGATCGTGTGCTTGTGCTGTTTTCGCTGACGACGTCTCCGCTCTTCACTACGTGGGCCGCTGCGGCCGCACCGAACAACAACGGATCCGAAGATCCCCGAAATGGTGAGTGCGGTCGAAGCTCCCAGCTCGTGGTTTGTTTACGTCGGCCCTCGTGCTGGCTCTCTCTCTCTACCTGCCGCCCGTATCCCTGCATCGCGTTCGCACGCGACTCTTTCTATTGTGTTTTGTTTCCGAAATGCAGACACCAACGTCGACGGCTCCGGACCAGGTCCCATCGAGAGGTCGCGTTTTTGTTCGTTTGAATGGTTTTTGCATGTTTTTTGTAGTGTTTTCGCAGGTAGCTGTTGGTTTTATTCTTCTCATTCATCTGGAGGTACGTAGCGCAATATGAGCAGGAACAAGAAGGGTAAATGAAATGACGGGGGTGGTCAGTGCGTGCGTTTGCTTAGGCTAGTAAATAATGAGTGAGCCGCCGCGCCGCATAAAATGTAGGTCGGTGGAGTGTGGCCGCAACAGCGCCGCACGCGATGCCTCGCCTCACCTCACCCTACACCAGGCCATTGCTAACCCATTGTATACATTGCCAAGAGCTCATCAATCACTTGTCATTGAGTGCATGGTATCTACTCTCAATTTTGTTTAAATAACTCGGAACACCACCACACATATGCATGACAGGCTTTGTTTTGGTTTTGGCTGTCTGATGAATTTAATACAAAGCGAATAAGATGGTCCATCTAATCAAAATTCTCATTGATGTCTACAAATGGTTAAGTATGGCCTACTTGCTGGTTTACCTTCATGTCACCTTTGGACATACGTATTTGTCTGATGAGTAAGCCTTCATTGCCGTGTGCCATAAAATTAAAATGATTTGTAGAGGGAAATCTGTGAGTCATGATTACTGACTAGAATCCGTTGTCCGATAGCTATATCAGGCAGAATTCGCGCACTTTTGTTTTGCGTCATTGGTCATTGGACCGGTAGTGGCGACACCACTCGGATATTTAATGAGGCAACCTAAGTCACCGGCCTGAAGTACTTCCATACATAGGAAAAACCACTCCCCGCTGGGTCGTTCCACTTGAGGAACTTAATAATTTTAACTTCCTGGTAAATGAGCTGTCATTTAACCATAAAATTAATTTCCAAAAGGCAAAATTTATTTTATCCTTATATATATTTTTAAATTACCGACAGTTATCTAAACAAATCTAAAATAACCAACACCAAATATTTATTTTGGGGACTGTGAATTAGCTCAGCACGTATATCAAAGCGATACGACTTCCGCTTTTGGTTTGTAACAAGCCTAAACCATATCACAATATTATATTAACGTCATGAGACTCAAAAAGTACAAACCTTACTTATCTTTGATATCTAGTTACTATGTTTTTATCTCATTCATCAGCGGTATCGTAATAGTTATCACGAATCATATTGGTTGTCAGTCGCGGACCGGTCCGCGCATTATCTACGCAACGCCGCTAACCGCTTCCAGTAACGGTATTCCACTCTCTGGAGTCCTCCAGCGACTAGACTTGCTAGGCCCGTTTCGTAAACTTGTTCATCGATATGCTCGCCTAGTCCTTTTTTGTAGATCTCCCGGAAGTGAGTTTGCTGATTTTAACGAGTTGAAGCTTCTTTGATTTGAAGACATTGAATAGTTGATTTAACTTAATTATGATACAAAACTTTTCGCATTTTTAAGGATTCTATTTTTGGGTACCAACTATAACTGTTTACAGTTTTCGTTTTAGCGCAGGTGTTTCATGTAGAATTGGCTTATTCTGCATAAAATGCCAGTCAAAGCATAGTTTTTGCAGATTTTGCACAGATGGTTTTATGCACAATCGATCAAGCTATATTGTAGCAGGTTTAACACTCAGTCTCTATGTAAATAGAATTGACCGAGACAAAGTTGTAGCAGATTTTGCACAAAGTACGCATGAAGGCTCGTACAGACTCGCGCGATATCGCGGGCGCGACAGGCAGCGACAAAGAAATTGTGCTACTAGTGTCGCGTCGCGTCCGCGATATCGCACTAGTCTGAACGAGCCTTAACAAGGCACGACTTTTAAGCAGATTTTGGTCAAGAGGATTTACCCTTTCGAAGCCAAAGTTTAAATAGATTTGTTAATTTGAAGATCAGTGTTAAAGGAATTCAAGAAAATTGAGAGAAGGCAACGTACAGTAATACTATGAACGGCCCGAGTTTTCAAAAAATAAAATTGCTATTCGAAGACCATGAGTTTATATTATAATAAATTTAAGTCTGTTTTTGTTTTTCCGAGGGCGCATTATCATTCATTTATTCTTATGGATATTTTAGAATGCTCCAGTAATCGACGCGTGGCAGAGTTTATACGTATCGAACAATCTTCTGACTATTAAACATAATGTTAAATAAGCTAGGTTCTTGAAATTTATAAGTAGACAAGCAACTTACATCCGTCCCTGCTGGGTTGTTAAATAATTCATTACATTATGTAACGAATGGAAGTCAGCTGCTAGGTAATGTCAGACTTGTAGCTAGGTAATGTCAGGTCGTTTAGTATCGATTGTGATGTAGTAATGAATGCTATGTAATTGTTATAGCAGCTTGCGGTGGCGCGTGCCGGGCAGGTGCCTGCCGGCTGCTACCACACCTGTCACGACATCAGCTGCTCCTTGAACTAGTTATTATATTGTTTAGCTACTCACGACTATGTGTATCCGTCTTTACACACAAAGAAGTTCGGAGTCTTTTCCATTACAAATCATCAATATTTTTATTATTACTGAGTTCTGTCACGTTACCTACCGCACTTGGTTTTACAATATCGTCATAATGTATAACAGCTTACACGTGCTGAACGTTCCTAAGAGATATAATTCAATGATATATTAAGTAGGTAAAACTGCTTGATAAGAATAAAAATCCATTATTTTAGCGCTAAATTAGCAGCATACACGTTGCAAGTATCAACGTAACTTGGTGTGCTGATAATATTGTTAGATTTTACTACGCATTTTATAGTATACACAGACTGTGCGTAGAAAGCGATAAAATTTCTCGGCATGTTTGCCTGCTCGCTACTTTGCACAGTAATTGCATTCGGTAGTTAATTTCACCATTACCGGCAAACTTCCCCAGTAGTTCTGACCGTATCCTGTCCCTGAGCGGATTTCACGTAAAATGTTGCCGTCTACATACTTAGAAACAGAGCTAGGTAAACAACCAGCACATGTAACTATGTATAGATCGTTTTAGCGAAGAGGAAGTCTTATTAGGGCCAGTTGTACACAGCCGTTGGCAGGCGCGCTCAGCGTGTACCGTTTGAATGCATGATGAATATTGCTGCCTTCCAATCATCTGTGTTACCGATGAAATCGTAAATTAAAGTCCACGTCTATAATAACTTGATGTCTTATCGTATATACGTCCCGAGTCGAGTTGGTAAAATTAATGTATTGGTATACATAAAACATAATAACAGCTACCTGAAGGTTTCTTAAATTCGTAATTTTTACTTGACTCTTTCGGATCCTATAAGATTCAAAATATTATTTATTACATAGAGACTATTAAATTATTTCTACAAAAATACATAATATAAACCACGTGAACATTATTACGTGAAAACGATTGTGTTATTATTCCTGCATAATATCATGTGGGAGTCAGCGTGGTTTGTTGAATGCCGCCTAGCAACATCATAGAGCGGAGAAACCGGAATTTGACAGCGTTTCTCATGCTAGCTGGTGGTATTATGTGAAGTTACTGCCAAAGAAAATAGCGGTACATGCATATAGTTTTATCTATGTAAATTGGCTCGTAACAGGACTAACAAGTATTAGGTGCGCAGTAGAGAACGCGGTCTCCGACCCTAGGCTACGAGTGCATCTAAGCTGTTTTAGAGATGTGCGGGCGGGGCGCAGGCTCCTCGCCCTTCGTCCCGCACCGTGCGGCGCGTCACGTACGCACGGGCCCTTCACGCACAGGGAGGGTACCAATCGCGAGGGGCCGCGCGCGCACCGACAACGACAAGCCGACTATCGAGTTGCCGAAAACCGTATGCATTATTAGCTCTCCCCCTTCACCCATCCTTATCCGGGCCCTGCCGTCCGGCCACCCGGCTCGATTTAGGAACGTAGCTCCTCGACACCCTGCCCTCTCATACCCCTAACCCCTGCGGTGGGAACGACTTTTCGATTTAAGTAACACCACGATACGCCCTTTTCCCCTGACATAACGATTGAGTCTATATTTTTTTGTAATCTAGGTCACGGCTCAGAGTTAAGAGCAGGGTGAATGTAGTGATGTCGGCGCGCGGTCGTCGACACTAACGGATTGCTATTTATACCTGGTGCGTAGTGCACCGGAACTCGCTCGCTGCACTCGCTGCATCCGCGCTACCCGCCTCCGCCCTGTCAATGACCCCGTCTCCACGAACATTAGGTTCCTAAATCACTGGCCTAACTAAACATTCAGTCTTACATTAAACAGTCGAAGCGAGCTAGTTTATCATGTCAGCTAGATGTCCAAACGTTCATAATTCTAGTCGTAGGACTCGTAGGGCGAGCGTTGCGAAAGGCTCTGTAGCAAGCGGGTGCCCTTCGGCTTTGTCTGAGTTACGTAAGTAGACCCACCCACATCTGTAGGGCAACCACCCACGCAGGGCATGAACTGTGTCAAGCAGCCTGGCCTAGTTTCTACGTTCTTTTTTTTTCTGTTTACGCATGCCAAAGGTACCCCGCTACTGGTTTTTTTAAATCTAAGGGAGATAATGATTTTTTGTAAAAAATTCAGCGTCGGAAACAATTATTTATGAATTGAATTCTTTAACCCAGTGTTTTTATTTTGTATTTTCGAACTTCAGCATGTACAAAATAACATATTTGTGCATTCATTCATACATGCTCTGATAATCTCATTTAATTTCACGAATTAGTGAATCTGACGTAAAACATAATTAATTTACAACAAAATCTACTAATTTGCCTGTTGGCAGTGAGCAACGATTCGTTTGGGAATTACTTGATTAATTACCAGGATGAAGTATAGCTACATGTTGATTCGTAGAAAATTGTTGTTCAGGATTTATTTTCCTCGTTACCAACCTCAAAAAAAAAATCTTTTATAATCATTTTTGGAGTATCACTAGTCGGAAAAATATATATAAAATTCAACTCTGTTACGGTTTTTACTGTGGAGTCGAGCGTCGTTGCTAGGTCCGTGTAAATTCGCGATCTCCGCGAGCGATGTCCGCGATGGAATTTCCGCGAAAAAAAACATACGTCACATCACAGCACGTCACGGCAGCGGGCGGGCCGCGTAACGTCACGCCAAGCAAGGCCGCGGCTGAGTAAGCACCACTGTAAGCTTTTGTTTACACCACTACTGACTAATATGGTCGTGTGATGTAATACGACATATTTAATGCCTACTGCATTCCTTTTAAGTAAATCACTGCTCTATTTTTTAACTCGTAATTTTTTGATAGCTACTTATTTTTAGCTAAACCCGATTTAACCGAAGACTTCTCAAGTCGATTAAATATTGTAACTTTTGAAGAAATGTAATCAGAAACATATTCCAAAAACGTATTTAGTACGTCCTGCACTAAAAAATTCTGGTAATTTACAATATTACGCCTTTTCCGAGTAATTTGGACAGCCGATTGTCACTAAACATGTCAATCACGTATATAGTAAATGATGATTCGTGTGAACTTACGTGCGTTACGTAAATTACTTGCGTACATCACACTTGGCATATTGTGCACAGACACAGATTAATACAGATGGGACATACCGCAAAATCATTTAAATAAAAACCGATTCTTGCTACGACACAATAAAGTGCAATTCAGGTCGCACAACGCTTATTGTTATTATCTACAGTTATATTCACCTACAAGTTGCCTCTCTTTCTATCGCGTAACTTAATACCGGCGGCGCGCGGCAGTCCTACTGAATTGGCCCAGTCAGCTGGGCCCGCCGCGTACTTGTAGCTTCATACCTAAACTGCGGAGTGTTCCATCTGTATTAATCTGTGGCACAGATAACTGTGAATTGGGCTTATTAACAACGTCATCACGACTTGTACTATACCCAAAGTCTGAAATTCAGATAATTTATGTAAAAAAGGGGATAACATATCAAAAAAATATTTTCGTAATGGTAATTCACATAAAATGGCGAAAAAAAGCTTCAATTTTCTTTTAAGTACTGATTTTAAGAAATAATAATTAAAAAATAATCATACCGTAATTATTTGTATAAATTTTCTGTTTTAAACAAAGTTATTAAAAAATGGAGATTTTCTGGTATAATAATATTTTATGATACTGGTAACAATGCAGGAGAACCAAACATTTTCAAGTTATTTACATCTTCAACAACACTAATAATACAACTCATTCATAGATTCATATTGTAAGTAGCTTATCTAGCCACATTTTAGATGAAAACTGTTTTGAGTGGAAATCGATTTTGGGAGGCCTACGTCTAGCAGTGGACTCAAAAGGGCTGATTATGACGATCATAGGCCTGGTCAGGCCAGGTGTCTCTGATACACTACGCAAAACATTGTTTGGCAACGGTATTTTGTTTGCATAGTTCTTATAATTAATTCACTTTAATTTTATAGATGATTATTTACAAAAAAAAAAATATATATATGATAAAATGTTTTGCACCACTGTCCTGTCATTTTGACAGTAACATTTCTTGACATTACTTTGTTTACATAAATTATCTGAATTAGAGACTTTGGGTATAGTGTTTTGTTAGTTCATAACGTCGTCGGCACTCTGATTTCAGGCATACACGTGTTATTGTTAATGCTGACCCAAAAGCATACACCTGTTATTTTTCATATTGACCCAAAAGTAAATTAAATAATTAAGCAGTGGTTTATTACGTTTCAAAATGTGATTACCGCTCTCATTTTATTTGTGTGTACTTATTGTCACAGCTTCACCCACGGCAATGCTACAAGAGAAAATAAAGCGAATATAATTATGTAAATATCTCTCAAAATGATGAACCAGCTTGACAATTCATAAACTTTCAAAACTAGCGTATCGTACTCAGAAAATGATTCTTCTTGAACCTATGTGTGCATTCTGTACATCGCATCGCTGATATTTTTGAAAAATTTCTAAGCAATTTTGATCTATATACGCCTATTCTTCTTCATGATTTTGACCAGGATGTTGGTATTTCAGAAGCAAATGAATACAGCGACTATACCCGAATGGCTTTAGCGTGGCTAATGATCGCTATTACCACGCTAAAGGCTCGTACAGACTAGTGCGATATCGCGGCCGCGACAGGCACCGACAAAGAAAATGTGCTACTAGTGTCGCGTCACGCCCGCGATATCGCACTAGTCTGTACGAGCCTTAAAGCGATTCGGGTATTATAAAGTTATAGTTTTAACAACACCACGGCCTGGAAAATTTATGTGTGCATTGTGTGCAAAAGATCTTAAGCTACTGAACAAGCGAAGTATTTGATTTTCTCTGGTTCTACATACGCAAGTATATTAACTATAATTATGTCTTTTGAAAATAACATGTTAAGCTCTCACGCATACGAGCATGCATAATTATTGAGCAGCGGAGCTATTCTCACGGATGTCGATCTGTACTTACAATTTAGCCGTCACTTTGTACGCACAATGGGCATTAGAATTAGAAAGCGACCAGTGACCGCAAAAAGGTAGCATTCGAAAGGGCTTGGAGCTTGCAAGATTGTGTTACGTCACTATTGAACGATCACCAATGTTCCCCTTGTGCTGCACAGCCACGCTAGGGAGGGCGTGCCATCTAATGTACGTCGTGCGTGTCGCACCGATGCTACCATGCACGTATGTGCTACTGCCCTCGCTTTTGTCCGAACAACAACCTATGACGTCGATGGAGGCTTAAAAAAAATGTTCCCAAAGGGTTCAACCCTTCTAAACTGTAATGTTAGAGATGGGGCACATTTTTAATTCTGCTGCATGTAAATAAGTTTTGTACTTGTTGGAACACTTGTGAGCTGTGTGCGTGAATCGTATGGGGTAGTTATCAAGGGCACTCCGCCGATTGTAATGTAATAATAGTGCAGAATGGTCTGTTCTTTTTATGTTAGGGGGAAGCTCGCTTTGCATGTTTATGAGTGCGCATCAGATTTAAAATATTACAATTTTAGTTCGGTTTATGCAAGTTAATATGGAAACATCGGACAGAATTTTATGATGCGTGTTTAATTATTAATTGGTACGATAATCTACGAGTTAAGTAGAAACAGCTGACGTATATTATAAGCTATTATATTATGTTATACAACATGTACAAATAAAATATACAGTGGAGGAGCCGAGGAGAACCTGTTCAATAATGAAGCCGCATAATTTTGCTGGGCCACGAACATCTGATTTTATGGACGTGCTGAATATCATGTATTCAAGTCGTGTGTGTGTGAGTAAGTCGCGATGTGCAGCTGTGACTGGCTCACTTCCGCGTCCAATGTGTCTTTGTATCTGTTTACGCGTCATTTTATAAAATAAAATTAACGTACAATTGTACGGTTGTACCGTGATGGAAATCTACTACCGTTGCAACATTATCTGTAACCAGTCGAGGCCTCTGTCGCACTTACAATGTGCCTGTTAATTATAATTAGTGGCTAAAACGGTACTCGTACAAGTATAATGTAGAATTATTGCGTATAATATGTAGTTAGTCGTTGGTGATTAAAGCAGCTAATTTAAATAATAATATGATTCCTAATATCGTAATGAAATTTATTCGTATCGCACGAGAGTCTTGCGACGTGTTTGCGTACTTACAATACTCATGGGTAGTCAAGAGTGTGCTCATAAGAATATAAATTGCGAACATAATGCAATAATATTTTAACCGCCAGCTTAGGTCTCAGGTACCGTAAGCGTAGCCTCTAACTGCCGTCTTTATAACTACCTTGTACAGTACGGTATAGAATAACAGGCTTATCTATACTTTATTTCTTTAGTACGTTAGGTTTAGCATTGAAATCGATAATACCGCTTTTAATATCACAGTTGTTATCGAGAACTAACCTTATTTCTTCATCCGGTATTTGAACACGTAGTTTCTGTGTATTTGAAGTCTGGTACACATAAAAGTTTCGCGGCCGGAATTCTCGGTAGCACGACTTGATACACTTTCAAACTAATTCCACTGAATAGAATTTTCTCGCCTGTAAATACAGACGACCCACATTTTCATTTGGCCTTAGAATAAAATAGAATTGGATATGAATTACTCCAACTTTATGAGCACGCAATTTCAATTCTGTATAGTGAATTGCGCCGTTCCTGAAAATAGCCGGCACATATCTGAAATATCGCGTTCATGAGATCATTTTGTGAGTAGGTAACCTACTGAATGTGTGTAAGTGGTATCGAATGCGACGAAAGTGGGTCAACTAGCATGACGTCGGCGATAAACGAGCCCTCGTTCATTATCAATTATGTCCATGGCGACATGTACGTTTCCCAAACTAGCTAAACTTGTGCCCTAACCGACAGGAACCTTGATATCGCAATGCTACGGCTGCGCGGCGTGCGCTATCGTGTCGCCAGATCCCTTTCGAAAGTTTAAATCGCAAAATAGTACCTCGACTGATCCACCAAGTAATGTTAACATATTCCAACTTATTGTAGCGTCTAAGACTATAACATTGAGTGTAGCCCTTTAGCTATAAGCTACATGCAATCAAAATACCATTGTGTTTGCGAATTCTATTGAACGGAGGTAATCCTCCAATCAGCGGGGTGTGGCTTGGTTATCGTTGCTATGTACAATTCATCAGGTGGCATCTGCTATGAAGGAAGTAATAAAATCATACAATCATGTGTTCATAATACATATACGTTCCGTTGTCATAAGACCTTCACTATGACTATCTAGTTATATAGTGCATACAATTGCAGTTTGTATTGCATTCTGTTGCTGCTGAGCCAAGGCCGTGATGCAATGAGTACATTCAGGTGAATTGTGCGTTCATGTTGAATGCATCACATGATTGCAAACTTGGTCCCAGCATCTATTGTATAAAATGGTTAAAACTATTCACCTTTTCGATTTGTTTTCCTTTGCATTGCTTTTGCTATCTGTTGTTATCATATTATAGCATTTCGTCACACATCCTTGTATACCTAGTATCTAGGTTCCAGATTAAAGCAGATCATTAAGTCAAACATTATGTTTACCTGCTAGACTTAGTTATTAGGATTTTCATATCCATCCGGAAAACACAAACTAACTTCTCTTTATGGTGCACTATCCAACCTCGTGTCGTCTTAGTCATTTTATTTACGTAATTGATAATTTCCGGTGGTAATCAGGATCGCACAAGTGTATGACTTTGACCTTATTTCTTAGCACCACGTGTGCCCTATTCAATCTTGAGCATCCCTCGTTAAATAGGCTTATTATTGTGCGTATGTTCCCCGAGGTCGGCTGTTCCGTGGGAAAGTATTGCGAGTTCATTATGTGCAGCTGGATCACGTGTCGCGACCGCGACGCACCTAGCGACTTACTTCAGTTATGTAAAGTGAGTGCTATGACGACCGACGAATGAACTCTATAAATAAATAGCGGTCGATCCGTCCTTGAGCCGCCGCGACTGTGCAGAACTAGGTCAAGCCGAGCTGCCTCATGCCAGTGTCCTCTCCCCGCGCCCACCAGCACACCCGCCTGAGCATTGCTCGCTGTTCACCGTGTCGAGTGCGTAGCCAAAAAAACCTCGAATACCGAACACATTCCAGGCTTCCTGGTTATTGTGCAAGAATAACTACAAACGTCACCGACCGAAACTATTCAGCTTATTCCTGCGATGGCTTTTGTCTGATAGTTACTTATTTTATGGTGGCCCTAAAATCCTAACATTGAACGTAACAATTCACCAGATGTTTGTTAATTCAGTAAGTAAAAATTCAATTTGAATAGGCGCAAGAATTTCGTTTGTATTAGTAGGGTTCCATACAATTCCCTTACCTGAGTGAACTAATAATGGCCAAGGTTGGGCCCGGACAGGTAGCGAACCGGATTATAATCGATCCAGTCGTTTACTCAGGATATTTATTTTTCCATACCATCACGTGGTTCATGTATTGTAAAAATGTAAACAGATGTAGGTACAGATGAGAAATCTGTAAGAAAACTATAAAAAGCGTGAATTTATTTGACTAGACATGGTTTTTTTTTGTCAATTATCGGAGGATAGCGAATAATTAAAGCTACATAAATGGTATAATACAATACGTAGGTATGTAACTCGCTATGTTCGAAGATATCAGCAACGTACGGCTTTCCGTACTTCTACAAACGCTAAAATATATATTTTGATCAATATTGTTATCATGACAGTCATATACATGTCATATTATTATCGTAGCACGTGGGTGGGTGTGAAGTAGTGAACTATAAAGTTATAAACCTAGTCGGCGATATCGCACAAAGACCAATGTGTTATCTATGTATAGGGGCACATTGGGCACTTTCTGCCCTGTTATACAATGCCTTATCATTCTACAGGGACGATAAATACTACTTCGACGCGTTATGCATAGTGACGATTTGGTAGATGATTTTAGAGTTAACGTAATTGTACATTGTTGAAATGGTAATGTACGGTGGCCAGCACATCAAGTTACCACAAAATATCAAATTTCCTCGTTCGATTTTGAACTTAATCAACAACATTTTAAAGTTTGAAATCGTTTGGAGAAATTTTACAGTTTCGTGTAGCTTTATGTGCTGGCCACTGTACTTAATTAACATGTTTTATCATATCCGTCGACAAAACTTATCCAACGAAGGTCACAGAATGATGTAGTTTGTTAATTGGAAATTACGTAGGAAAAAGTTTGAAAATACGTAATTAACTCAATTCAAGTTTTTTCATGACGCTTGTTCAAAACAGCACCCTAATTGCGTAACACGCTTTCTATCACAATCTGAATGATTTTGAAGGATATTGCTAATCCATTGCTTTATATGTTCGAAAAATTTGTCTGCTTAACAACTTAAATAACGCCATGAATGTTGTTTAACCAGTGAACGTAAATGCTTTATTTACGTTCACTGTGTTTAACTGTCAAAATGAAAGCCATTGCGACTTTATGTGTTACGCAATTACCCCGCTGTTCTATTTTTATGTCTTCTGTATATTATGTCTACCAGTGAAGGTGTGAATTTTGAGCATCGCGTGACAACTAGCTATCATATCTCATTCCGAGGAACAATGAATGTGAATAAGAAGTTATGTGAAATATTATTATGTATGTCGAGCATCGCCGGTGGCGACACGGCCGGTGAAAGCTCTCTAGCTCGCCACACTGACGGATACGTGTGTGTGCGTATAATCGTCATTTAATTTTAGTTGTGGGTTTCGTGTTGGACTCGGCTCAGCACCTGTCTCACTCCTTTGTTTCGGCTCCCAAATGCCAGCGGAGGTCATCTAAATACAGGCGTTATAGGCATTGGATTCGGACGACGATCGCTGTCTAGACGTTCTGTTGCATCGTCCGATCGATTGCACGACCGAGCCTCAGACGGTCATCGACCCCGCGGGCGCATCGGTGACGTTACGCTCCGGTGATGCGCTCCTCAATAACCTACGGATATTGTGGTTCAAATTCGTGTTTTATATCTTACGTACCGTGATGTCTTCATCGCATTCTGCGTCCTCTTGTATTCTACGAAACGCATTACACGCTCGTTTTTTTTTACATTCTCATTCTTAGTTCTGTAAGTTACCTACCTAGGTTTGGTATGAGATGAGTTATTTTCATTGAATCCGAAATGCGTGATATTAACCAAAAAAAAATAAAAGCAGTACGCTTTGAATGTGTACGGATAGATTTTAAGAAAAAATAAAGAAAAAACAGCAGCATTGTTGTTTCATCCGTTCGTTTTAAAAGTTTTCTAAAGGTCTTTTGAAGATTTATTTCACAAAAAGTGAAATTTAAAGTCCGCACGTTTTTGCTTTTTGTTCTCATGTTTGGCATCTGTGTACCTACGCAGAGTTGTTATGATAACTGTACTCATTTTTTATACTAATATTTACAATTCGTCTGACCTTGTACGCCAGTCAAGTTCAGGCTGTAAGTTTGACATTGTTTTCTAGTCGGTCGGCAGAAAACAAAGTCCTTTGTTTTTCTTTTGTTTACCAATTGACTTGACAGGATTCTGCTTAACAATAGTCCGCACTCCGCAATAAAACTCTTGTTCCCCTTCATAATAATGGTTGGGGAAGTTTAGTTAGGTAAACGTTTTGAATGGCAGGGCGACAAAGGCGTTGCAAATGGCTCTGTACGTGTCGCCGGGTTTCACTCGCGCGGCGGACGCGCACCTGCGCCTGGCGCTGATGTTCAAGGCGCGGCGGCACTGGTCCGTCGCCGCCGTGCACTTCCGCCGCGCGCGCCTCGCGCCGCACCAGGACGCCACCTTCACGCGCCTCGAGCTCAGCTTCCACGCCGCACATCTTCTGGAAGCCAGAGGTCTGAGGAAATCCGCCAGAGACGCGTACGAAAGATTACTAAAGGAACCAAAGTTGTCTTCCACTTTGAAAGCAGACGTCTGCAGACAATTAGGTGAGTTGAGGATTTAAGAGCCTGATATTGCTTAGTAAATGACTTCGTTGCATTTGGATAAAATAGTCAAAATATTACCTGATCGATCACCATTGAAAATGTATGGTGCAGGATGGCTGTACCACCGCTGCGTGTCGCTGGGCGAGCCGGCGGCACGCGCGCGTGCGGCCATCTGGTGCCTGCAGCGCGCCGTGGCCGCGGAGCCCGAGTCGGGCGCGGGGCTGTACCTGCTGGGGCGATGCTTCGCGGCACAGGGCAAAGTGCACGATGCCTTCATTGCGTATAGGAACTCCGTGGAAAAGTCCGAAGGCAATGCCGACACTTGGTGCTCTATAGGGTGAGAAAGAGAGACGTTGGATAAATAATTGTTTCTTTACTAATATTTGAGAAGAATCCTATTTTACATATTATCGTTATTTGTTTTGTAGTGTATTATATCAGCAACAAAACCAGCCGATGGATGCGTTACAAGCGTACATATGCGCAGTACAATTAGACAAGGGTCACTCCGCGGCGTGGACTAACCTCGGCAGTTTGTATGAAAGCTGTCAGATGCCTAGAGATGCATTCGCTTGCTACACGAACGGAGGGGCAGCTGCGACCGCGTCGCACTCTGCGTTGAGACAGAGGCTTGCCTTCCTGAGAGCACATCTGGCACATGCGCCTATGCCTTCTGTTACTGGGAAGTAAGTGGTTACCTTCTTATTTTAATTAAATTGCTTAAATAAATATTTGCTGAATCTGTTGTTGTTGTTGTTGTGGATTTGATTACCAGTTTAAAATATTGATACCCAGCCGCATCTGTTCGGCGTTCAAAAATATCATATTTCATAAACTTTCCGCAGACGTCGGCAGCTACCATCGATCGAGGAAGCCTGGAACTTGCCCATATCCGCGGAGATGTCGTCCCGGGCGCCCAAATCCGCGCCGCCGCCGTACCCGGGCAAGCGGCCCGAGGAGCCCCCACAACTCACACAACATCAGTTACAAACTCTCCAGTACCTACAGAAGAACTCAAACAACCTGTCGCCACAGCAACAAGTACTAACCTCATGTTCTTGAATTTAATTTTAAGCCGATTCCCGCCCGAACGTTGAAAGAGACGACTGAGCAACAATGGTGCTGATAACACGAGATAACCTGTCTCAACCTCGACCCTATACTGATCCTTTTGTACTGTGCCATAAAATTGTAATGACCACCAAAAGAAATCGGTCTCTTAGATTAAGTTTAGTATGCTTCCGTGAATTGTCTAATAGCTTAATATTCTATCGTACTACGAAGTTGTAGTAACGATCGTAATATTCTTTTTCAGGCTTTGATGCAGCAACTACTGACGCAGTATCGACAAGCGCAGGCGGCGCGTGCGCGCACGGTTTGTACTAACTTTAATTTCCCTTGTTTGTACTGACGCGGGCGGCAGGAATTAGAATTATCGGTAGGGTTCCTAACAGTTTAGTTCGTGATGATAATGTGATGTTTGTTTTACAGGTGACGAAAAGCGAAGGTAACGCCACCGGCGGCGACAACGCTGAGTCGCTCGCCGAAGATCTGTTGAAGAGGTTCTCAGATACGCAGCCTGAAGTTAAGAAGGAGCCTGTTAGCAGTAAGTAATTTTTCTGTCCTATAAATGACCTAAGTGATTATTCTACTGGCCTGCAAATTTTATCAAACAGAGAAGGTACAAGTGAAATCATCACACTTTCTCACTGCGTGTTGATGATTTCATAAAAAAAAAGTTAAATTGTTTTTACTTTTCAAAATTGTGCCATTAAATCTTAATCCAATTTACTTTTCTACTGTACATTTATAATCAGCTAACCAAAAAATTACCAAGGAGAACATAAATTCCACGGAAAATTCTTTTGTATCACGCCCGAGAGATTTTTTAACTCCTCGCTCTTGGTCGTATTTTGTAGCCGCTATCTTGGAATTTGATTTCGACGTAATTTTTTAATTCAGTGCAACTCGTGTAGTATTTTACTTGACTCCTACATACAGATAAAATTATACCAAACAGAGCGCCTATGGACTTTTAGTAAAATATCCGCTAAATGAATACCACTATGCGACAGCCTTAGACAATCTGCTTCATTTTTGGGACGAAGCTCCTACCTGCAGTCTAATCTGTGCAAAAAACTTCGTCCGGATCCGCGCATCTGTTATGGGAACATTTTCGCCGCTTTCTGTTAAAGCTGCCATTATACCATATCTTTAAGCCATTAAAGCCAGAATATGAGAATAATGCGGTGGCTAAACGCTCAGCGGACAAAGCCGTGCAAAAGCTCGCGGTTCACAAAAGCCGTTTTACGAATGATTGAGCGCCTTTGTTATCCTTCAAAACATCTATACTTTATAAAAGGGAATGCATTACAGTTTTTGTTCCGGAAAATAGAAAAAAAAAATTGTTCTTGTTTTATTAATACAGTATAATGGATTTTAAGGATGAATGAGGATTAATAAACGAAATCTTATTTTGCGTACCTACTGAATGATTTTTGACTAGATATTACATAATACAGTTAAAAATAATGAAGTTATTTTTAGGAATGCTCGAATCCTAGTAAGCATAACAGTCGAAACACTCGTTTAAAAATCATTAATATTATAAGAGCAATTAAAATATCTGTTTATGTAATGAAACTCGTTATAAGAAAGGCATTTTTTTTCTGTTATTAATATTTTTGAGTAAAACAGACATTGTCAATGTCAAAATCTTCGAGAGATTTGTTCAGTCTGTGGATTTGTTTTCTTTGAAATTATTCATATTAATATGAGAAATATTTAAAGCACGAACTATGAAGAAAAATAAAAGTCAGTGCAAAAGTCTTTTATCATTTCAAGTATTGACCAATGCAATAATTTCCTGGCGTATTCTTTTTTGGGAGATACACCCTGTTTTGCACATACGCTCAGTTTTTGTAATTTTTTGGAGTATTATGGATCCGATTTAGCATTACAGTCCAGCGATTTAAAACTTTACGGCCAATAATTAATTCCTTTGATTACGAAATCACTTTTGCCAGATTTTTAACCCCCGACAGAAACAGAGGGGTGTTATTCCAACAATATACCCAGTGGCGTACTTTAAGATTCAGCGCCCCGGGCCTGGAGCCTGTATTGGCCTGTGGGTGTGTCGCCCCATAAATTAACGGAAAACGAGCAAAACATGTAATCATAAAATAAAATCCAGTAGCACAATCCATATTTATACTATGTCCCTACTAGCCCCGAACTTCCGATTCGCGACGCGCGACTGAGTCTGACGGACATACCGCCGCCGCGACGGCCGCCGGCGCGCCTGTCAGTAATATGATTGCCCCGCGTCTTGATGTCTATCAAACTTACAACCAAATGAGTTGTAGTTTTTGTTAATTAGGTAGGCTTTTTTTTTATTTCTTCAGGCATAATAAGTCAAAAAAGCTGAGTGAGGTGTGGTTTGCGCCGCCCCTCGCAACCTGCCGCCCCGGGCCATGGCCCTTTTGGCCCTAGGGTAAATACGCCCCTGAATATACCTGAGTTGAACATTTTCTTACAACTCTAATCGCTCACCTGCATACAATAATACAACATGAACTTACTTATCTGAATTATCGATTTCTCAGAGATGTAAATTCGATTTCTACGTTATGTGACCTAGCCTGCGTTTTAATTTAAGCGTACGCGTGGCGTTTTGATGGACTTGTTCATAGATTTTATGCAACAATATTTTTTTTAAATCTTGACGTGTATTTCATGTTTTATGTTGTTTTCAGTGGATACCACTAGTAATGCAGGCATTAGTAGCGAGACCGTGCTGGGCGGGCGGCAGCCTGTTGTGAAGCTGGAGCCTCTCAAGACGGACCCACTCAAGCCTGTGACCTATCACATCGGCATGAATTCCAAGCAGATTATGGATGCTTGCAAGTAAGTCTCGCGTCTTTACTCTGATTAGGCTTCAATGTCGCGAGTCACTAATGTAAAATTTGACGCTTCAGGGACAACGCGGGGCCGCCCACAGCGTGGTCGGTGCTGGGCGACGGCTGCGGCCCGCCCGAGCCGCCCACCGTGCCGCCGCCGCGCCTATCGCCCGAGCAGCTGGCGCCGCCCGCGCCCTTCGTGTACGTGGAGTCCAAGCGCGACGCCTTCTCGCCGCAGTTGCAGGATTTCTGCCTCAAGCATCCCATCGCCGTAGTGCGCGGCCTCACCGCCGCGCTCAAACTCGACCTCGGCCTGTTCTCCACCAAGACGCTGGTGGAGGCGTGGCCCGACCACGCGGTCGAGGTGCGTACGCAACTTATGCAGTCCGCCGACGAGAACTGGGACCCCACGGGCAGGAGGCGTGTGTGGGCGTGCGCCTCGCACCGCTCGCACACCACCGTGCGCAAGTACGCGCAGTACCAGGCCGGCTCCTTCCAGGAGTCGCTGCGCGAGGAGCGCGAGCGCGGCGGCGCCAACACGGCGACGGGCGGCGCGCTGTCCGACTCGGACGGCCGCGAGTCCGGCTCCGGGCCCGTCAAGCGCCGCCGCGCCGCGCGCATGCTGCGCTTCGGAACTAACGTTGATCTATCTGACGAGCGGAAGTGGCGTCCGCAACTCACGGAATTGCAGAAGCTGCCGGCTTTCGCACGCGTTGCCTCCGCCGCCAATATGCTATCACACGTGGGGCACGTGATCCTGGGCATGAACACGGTCCAGCTGTACATGAAAGTGCCCGGTAGCCGTACGCCCGGCCATCAAGAGAACAACAACTTCTGCTCGATCAATATCAACATCGGACCCGGTGACTGCGAGTGGTTCGGCGTGCCCGATGCGTACTGGGGTGGCGTGCGCGATCTGTGCGAGAGACACGGGCTGTCGTACTTGCACGGCTCGTGGTGGCCCGACCCGGAGGAGCTGCGCCAGCACGGCGTGCCCGTGTACCGCTTCACGCAGCGGCCCGGCGACCTCGTGTGGGTGAACGCGGGCTGCGTGCACTGGGTGCAGGCCACCGGTTGGTGCAACAACATCGCGTGGAACGTGGGCCCGCTGACCGCGCGCCAGTACTCGCTCGCGCTGGACCGCTACGAGTGGAACAAGGTGCAGAACTTCAAGTCGATCGTGCCCATGGTGCACCTGACGTGGAACCTGGCGCGCAACATCCGCGTGTCGGACCCGCGCCTGCACCGCGCCATGCGCACGTGCCTCATGCAGACCATGCGCGCGGCGGGTGGCACGCTGGGCGCGGTGCGCGCACGCGGCGTGCCCGTGCGCTTCCACGGGCGCGCGCGCGGCGAGGCGTCGCATTACTGCGGTGCGTGCGAGCGCGAGGTGTGGCACGCGCTGCTGGTGCGCGAGCACGAGAAACGCCACGTGGTGCACTGCCTGGCGTGCGCGCGCCGCGCCTCGCCCACGCTGGCCGGCTTCCTGTGCCTGGAGGAGCACCACATGGACGAGCTGGCGCAGGTGTACGACGCCTTCACACTGCACCGACCCGCACCGCCCGCGCCGCCCGCCCTGCCCGCGCACGCGCCCTCGCTCGTGCCCATCCCGGACTGAGCGCGCGGGGCGCGGCCAGGCGGTTAGTTTCGTTCGCAGTCGGCCCGCCACGCTCGGCTGTCGTCGGCATCGGCACTTCGTTCACTTCTCCGAGCTGTGTCGCGGACGACCTGAGTGACGACGGCGTACCTGTATTTATTATGTGTGAGAGTGTATGATAATTATGGTTTATGACGAGGTAGTTTTTATATATCGAGGTATAGTTTCCGTGCGAATGGAGATCGTGTATGCGTGGATTCGAGTGGAATGTGTACTCGATCAGCTCTTCACAGTTTAGACCCAGTATTAGATGCTAGCTAATTCCGATGATTATATAGATAATTGACGACGGTGTCATTGTTGACCAAGTAAAATTTGTAACAGATGCACGTGATCTATTTTTATTAAGATGCGCCTAAGTTTAAAATTGTTGTATGATGATGACTTGAAATATTTTTGGTGATAAAAGTAATTTTGTAATACGGAAACTTATACAGTTTACACGCTCCTCGATCACTTTTGTAATTGTGCGAGATATTTGATATAAAAAGTCAATTGTCGGCGACGACTAGCCGGTGTTCTAGCTTGTACGTATAATGTAATCGTTGGCGCGGGCGGCCTCGGCGCGTAGAATGATAAGCGTAGACGAGTAGCTAGGAATGTTCGCAGGATAGGAGGCCGGCCCGCTGAGCTCTCAAGTGCTCACGTGTTCACCATCATATAAATATGTTATTTTTGTATAGAGGCGTATTTATTTATTTTTATCGTACTGTGACCTTAGTTTGATTTTTAGACAGTCTTAGCAAATAGTAGTATTAAGTATAATTGCACGTAAGGAGACCCTACGTTTTAGTAGGGTCTGGAGAATAGTGCTGCGATGTCCCAAAGAATGTTATAATGTACTCGGGTAGGCAACTGGAAATTGCATGATCAATTTATTGATATTAATATCGACATTTCTTGAATATTTCTGACACATTTGGGATCTGAAGTTTTAAATTAATTTTTATTTTAGCAAGTTGACTTATTATTATTTTATGAAATTGGACTGTATTAAAATTAAATATAATTAAAATGTTGTTTCTTGGATTGATGTAAATTAGGATGGGTTAGGCAAGTAAGCTCGGGCTGGCAGTACGCAGGACAACTTGCCTCTGACACTTGTCTGTTTGTTGTTTCTCTTGGAGTTTTATTGATGTTTGTAACATTTCAACGTTAAATATTAATTTTTAAGTGTCAAAGGCGAGTACTGGTGTTGAGGATATGGAAGTGTTCGTCGGATTATGTATAGCGATGCCGATATATTTATAAGTACCTAATATTAACATCACTGCCATGTATGACCTTACTGTTTATACTGTAAATTACATTTTTAATAAAGAAATTTAAGTACGATATTTTGTTGTTTTGGAATTCCGTCACTTATCTATAGATAGACAGACTTTGTTTGTAACAGACAGTTCAGATCTTAGTGAATTTTTAGTTAGGCAAAGTTTAATATTAATATTTATTACCACTGCAATCTAGAGATCATAGGAACATATAAACATGTCGCACACCTAGATGAAGGGTGGCACAACTCAAAATAATCCAAAATCGAGTTATTGCGATTATCGGAATCAGTGTTGAAAACTACATTAACTCCAAAGACACCGGTGTATAAACTCCATTCATAAAAGACTAGATTGCGCTGTAAGTCAGTCTTTTTGAGTAGCTCCACGGTCACCCCCCATCAACAACAGTAACGCATCACCAGTTACGACATGTCAGCTGCAGGGAAAGATGCTGTCAATACGCTCAAAGAGTAAATTATTTCGACTTAGTTTTGTATTCGTGGCTAATCGCAGTAATCAAGCGTGAATTATTTTGAGTTGATTTCGTATTCGTGATTGAATCGGTCTTGTTTCTTGTATGTTCTTTAACCTATTGACCGCTTGGTTTTATATCAATTGCCGTGCCCCCAGCGCCCGGCTCATAAATCTACAAATAAATATCTACGACAAATATGGTCGTGCAATGATATAAAAAGCACAAAACGAACATAGGTTCTCAGTCGTATAAATATGACTGAGGCGGTACGGGCACGAAAAAAATTGTCGTATTAATCCGACCGGGGCGGTTAAAAGGTTAAATTATTTCCACTTACCCCAGTATTGTTGACAAATGAAAGTAATTGTTGTTTTACTAAATTAATATAAAAAATATATATATTAATAGCAAATTAATATCTTAGTAAAATAATCTATAAACAACATCATACAACAATAATTTAAATCGGTCAAATAGAAAATGAGTAGAACGTTTTTTGCTGTTCCTGAAAAAAGAGGTATTTTGAGTTGTGCTACTCTTTATCTAGGTGTGCGATGTGTTTCATTAAAACCCACAATATTTGGTAGGCCTAATCCCCGAAGAAAAATAATAACTATCTCCTTTCAGTGGGAAATTACGAATACCCATACATATAATAAAATCGTAGTGAAGTTCAACCTATACATTGATGTTGAGGAAAAAAAAAAAGTAATTGCTACGAGGTCTGGGATCGATTCTAATGCCAAAATATAGTTTTTAGAATGTTTATCTGTTTTTCTGATTGTAATATTGTATGTTCACGCAAATTCTGTTCATTGCATAGATATTCCCTACAAGTATGTTCAGCCTGTAGTAGTAGAGTAGGTCAATTATATTATCAAGCTATTTGCTATGGGGGATGAACAATATTGCAATGTTGTATTCCTCTATAGTTTACAGCAAATTGTAAAAAGAGGAGTTACGGTTAGAACATTGCAGATAGTTACAGATTTAACCTTTTAAATAATTATCATCACGCTATATCTTTATGGGGCTAAACAATCATCATGACATAAACAGGGTGAATTTTTGAGATGGGGCAATAAGGGCAGGTACCTTAACCGTTGTAGCTACACAAGGAGACTGCCCTTAATGATTAGAAATTTTGAAAAAAAAAAAAAAAAAAATCCTACTTGTGGCAAGAAAATGGGTAGTTATTACAAAAAAAAAAAATGATCCCAATAGATCCTGTTATCAGGATCAAAAAACAGTCAAAACCGTTTATAACGACTTCGAAGGGACCGTCGGATTACAGTTGTTATAGCCGATAGTCGTTATAACCAAACATTATGTTAAGTAAACAAAAATGCTGGGACCTCAAAATTTCGTAGTTATAACCGGGTACGTCGTTTTAAGCGAAGTCGTTATAAACGGTTTGGCTGTACTTTATTAGACCAACTGAGGTTTGTGTACTAGAAGAGTCAGAAATCGCAAAATACTTTTCCCATACATTTCGTGGGAAATGAGACTCCCAACTGCCTTTTAGCAATCCGGAACAGAAAAGGAACCCTTATAGAATCACTTCGTTTGTCCGTCCGTCTGTGTGTCTGTCAAGACCCTTTTTTTCAGGAACAGGTCTCCACCCATACCCGGAGGTATCATCAAGTTGAAATCAGTATTAAATGCGCAGGTCTACGATCCCTTGGAGCTCTAAGAAAATCAAGGTTCTAAGTCAACGCAATAAAAAAATACGGCCATTTATGCTAGTTTACAACATAACATCACGCCTGTATTCTCCGAAGGGTTAGGCAGAAGTGTACTTACCTATAGTCCACCCACGTTTCGCCAGTTATGTTTTTAAGTCCCATGTAACAGGGGGTGAGCCTATTGCTACCAACCGGGCACAAATCCAGACTCCGGGCTGCTACTGAGAAATTCCAGATGGAAAATCCAATAACACTGCCTGACCCGGAAATCGAATTCAGGATCTCATGCTCGGCAGCAGCGATTGCGGCCACTAGACCAACGAGGCGTAGAAATATTAGGGGTTAAAGTAGTTAGTGGTCCCATAGTTTTTTGATCCTTGTGACTTAATGAACTTTTTGTGAAAATTTCCCATTTTCTCGCTGACTGTACATATTTTACAAAATCTGTAAATGCAGATCAATTTTGTTCTAAAAGTCAAGGATAGTCTCATAATACCGTTTTCTTGTAGCGACCACGGTTAAGGTACCTGCCCTTATTGACCCATCTCAAAACATAATGCAATACTGCTCATCCCCCATATCAAATAGCGTGATAATTTGTCCAGACCTATAGGGAACTAGCTTTTGCCCGCGGCTCCGCCCGCGTGGATGTCGGTCATCGCGTAAAAATGTAGCCTATGTCCTTCTCCATATCCCAGGCTATATCTCTGCCAAATTTCATGACGATCGGTCCAGCGGTTTATGCGTGATAACGTAACATACAGACAGACAGATAGACAGACAGACAGAGTTACTTTCACATTTATAATATTAGTATGAATATCTATGCAAAATTTGAACAAAATCTATCCGGTAGTTTTTGCGTGATGCTGTAACACATTCAGACAAACAAACAGATAAACAGACAAATAGACAAAAAATCTAAAACCTATATTTTTTGGCATCAGAATCGTTCCCAAACCTCGTGGTAATTACTTTCTTTTTTTAAACTAATGTACAGTTTTGACTTCGCTACGATTTTATTATATGTATAGATGTATTGATATAGATTTAATCCCCCGACTTATAATATGCCTGCCTGCATAGTGTGCGTTTTAAACAAGATTTTATTGTAGTGTTATTCAGTTGATGAAGTATGTGGGGAGGAATTTAATTGTAACATTTTAAACAGTAGGTACCCTGTGAAAGATGAGTCTACTTTAGCCAGTCTAAAACCTGGTTGAACTTAAAGGGTCCTATTTCGACCACTATAATTATGTCTTTCACCTCTTTTCCTACAAAGATGTGATTTTTTTCTTACGTACATGATGTTTTCATAGATATATTGACTACGTACCGTCATGATGTTAATATCCTTAATCTTCCCTTAGAGAATCGCGCTTGCGGAGATTATATATGGCTCTGATGGCTCTTTTCTGCAGTATAAAAATAGACTCGATGCTGCAGCCCGTCCCCAAAGTAAAATACCGTAAGACATGATACTATGAAAGTAACTAAAATAGACTAGTCTCGCAGTACCTACATCAGTAAATTGGCGGATTTTCCTGACAGCATATGTTGCTGAACTTAGCCCCCCGCAAGAGATGTTAAATGAGGACCCCATTGTAGCCTTGAGTCGAGCGTGATTCCCAGAAAAACAGTTTTATAGACGAATTCTAGTTTCTCTTGATTCAATACTATCTCACAATCACTACTTTTGACATTTGGTAAAGAAAATTTGATGCACTTGGTTTTTTTCCATTTAATACTAAATTATTAGCAGTAAACCTTTTGGATCTGCAGTAGGGTGTTATTTACGTCGTCAAAATTTGTAGCACGTCTATCTACCTTAAAAATTAAGGAAGTATGTCACCAAATAACACCATTTGTGGTTGATTCTTCAATAATTAGAGTACCTAGATCATTTATATTCACTAAAAAAAGGAAAGGACCCAATATTGAGCCTTGTGAACTCCCATTTTAACCGAGTGAATTTGAACTTGCTGTTGTCTATCATTTAAATAACATTTTACTAAAAGTTTTCGAAGTCCGTAATGCTCAAGTTTCAAGAGTAAGGTTTCGTGATCGACGCAATCAAATGCCTTGAAGAGGTTACAAAAGATTCCTATGGCGTCTTGGGCCTCCTCCCACGCGTTAAAAATGTATCTCAATAATGTTACAACGTCCTTTGGTGAAACCATACTGTTGTTCGTGAAGGATTTTATTCGTGTTAAAATGATTGAGCACCGACCGAAAAACGGTCGCTCGTTTCGGAATAAAGCAGGGCTGGATTTAGGGCAACAGCCCCCGGCCTCCACAATTTGTAGATAAGAATAAAATACATACTTTTTGTCCATCAAAGAAAACAAAGTTCACTTTTATAAGGTAACTTATTAAATTGTTATTTTTTTTCGTTCTTCTTATCTTTAAATCCAGTCCTGGCCAAAAGGCAATCGCACATTACAACCGCATCGGGCCGTAGTGCATCTCATTTCTATACAAAAAGCGCGGTGCGCCCCGCTTGTAGTGTGCGATGTTTGATACAAAATGTACGAAAGTGATGTAGAAAGATTTTTCGTTGCGGTGGATGTGCGTGTGCCATTACGCTGCATTTTTTTAAGGGACTAAGCAGATCCTAGTGATACTTCCGAAAATGAATGAACGAACTATTGGCCATAGCATCAAATAGAACAGAATTCCGAAGTTACGTTGAAGTTGGTTTAGGTTGGACAAGAGTTCATGTGAGGCAGTTGTAGTGTGGTGGCATCTATATCGCCACATGTGAACTATGCATAACACTGACGTCACGCAAGCAAGCAGAGTTTACCGCGCGACTAGAATAATAATATATACAACGTCCCGTCATCCATCGTCGGGCATTAGCCTACCAGGCACAACACTCGTCCGGTCGGAGGATCCTCCCTTTTCTATGAAGGATGAGTGAATTTATACCCTGTTCCACAAACCTCTACAGTATATCAAGTTACCTTTAATTAGTTAAGTTTATCTTATATGACTAATTTTTGTTTTATAGTTCGACCGATACCGCTGTACCACACCTTACCGCAGCGAGGCGGGGGGCGAATGAGCGGCCTGTAATGTCCCTCCGTCTCACCGCGCACATACCTAACGCGCGACACAGCGGTATCGGTCAAACTATAGTAGATAAATGGCGATTGATTTTCCAAAATAGTTTATTTAAATCACATAATACATTATTTTAAATACATCACTTTTAATAATAATAATAATAATGATAGTTCGATAACATTATTTGCATAAACTATAATTTATGATGATGTATAACATTATATGTCAATGGAATATTGCATTATGAATACATTTAATTCTAATCAGTGATTATACAAGCAGATAATTTAGATTAGTGCTGGAAAATCCTAATGTGTTCCTCATCAATTCAACAGTCATGGTGCTACTATACCAACATGATTTACGACGTAGATTCTATGTTGTTCATTATCTAATAAAATCGTTCAGCATCGGTTAATATATTACTTTTCTAGTTAGTCCATCTTAAAATTCAGTCCAGCGTAGAGATGATCAACTCGATAGTCGTTGAGAGGTCGAACCTCATATGAGTTGATGTGCTCCGCTTTTTAAATCAATCGAGTCCGACGATTAGTGAATTGCCTAATCAACAGGAGATGCAGATCGTGAAAGTGCAATAACACCCCTTTTCTCCCCATATTGGGGTACCAACCACTTACTTTTTGTGCCATTTTGTGTCACTACAAATAAACTCTCACTACCGAGAGGAATATTTTAAAGCATCAAACATTTATCACTTAACTCAGTAGAAGATTCGAGTCTAACATAACAGTCTTAAAGTAGTCTACGATTCACAGATAATGTGTATGTGATGCTATGTACAGTTTCACTTTTATAAAATTACACGACTACGTTAACATTTAAAATTATTTAAGTAAGCCATCATAGCACCTATCTGTTATTACTTTATTGTAAACGTATAATAAAACATTAAACTATAACGCAGAGAGCTCAATGTATTTTTGTGCGATGTCTGAATGCATGCTCTGGCATTAACATTAAATGTATATGAAATTTTAGCAAAATACATTTTAATATAAAAATAAGACTCCTGTGTCTCGACTACAGTTTGGCATGGTCAATTGCACAGCAACATTATTCTTATAATTAATAAAATATTAACTAATCTCATGCTTAAACTCACTTAAACAAGATAGCGGCCTTCACTCCTAAATAAAGATTTGGTGAAGACTAGTATTATATACAACGTGTCTCGGAATTAACGCACACCACCAAACACCCTAATTACAATATTATGTTATAAATATAATACATAAACTGAATTTTTACGATTTTGTATAAAACATTATTTATTTATTAAATTAGTTATACTGATAGGGGGAGAAAATTGTGGTCACATTACAAATATACGCTCGCACACAGTCGCCCTCGTATTTCGTAGTACGATCTAGCGTAGTAGGTACTTCGTCCATTTTGGTTTGTACAGCGGAAAGGTGACTGTAATTTACGTAGTTTTAATTATTTTTGGAAGTAAACCATTCTGAATGAACTACTTTCATAATGTGCATTAATTCAGTTACACATTGTACGCTTTTATAAAATAAAACAAGTTTATTGGAAAAAATCACAATTTTTGCAATAGCATTCCAACCAAAACATGACTTTGGTACTTCATTACAATTATTCTATCACTTTTATTGCGGATATATCAATACAAAATGGAATTTTTATAAATGCGTACACTCAGTACTTTCGCAAAAACTTATGCTGTTTCGGTAAGGCCAAGTTACCGGGGTTCGGCGAATTAGTAATGGATAAAATTAAATGTAGTCGATATTTGACAAATAGCATGTATACTTTTCGACAACAAGAGGACATAAAATCAGCTGAAACCCGGTAAGTGTGGCCTAGAGGTGACCGTGTCAGGAGGAGACGGTGTCGTCCCTGGGGGACTAAACGGAAGCGAATTTTCAATTCAAGCAGTATCAATTCCTACAGATCTTATTGCAATGCAATGGCAATGTTGCATTATCAGTCGTAAATAAAAGCTTGGAGTATTGTATATGCTGTGTAGTCGTGCGTAATGCTCCTCATGACGCACCGTCACGCAGCACAGGTTTGCGCAGAAGTAGTGCGGAGTCAGCCGATACGATTGGCAGCTCATTGCTGCAGTGGTACTTTATGAGATGCGGCACGCTTTCAAACACCCGGTCCTTAGTTCGCACCTAGCGAGAATTAAACATTATTTTACTGTGTGATAGGGAAACCATCACCACTATTAAATGGAAGACGTATTCTGGATAAAACATTGCAATTGCCTCAAAAAGCTTAGCGGTTTCGCAACGAGATATAAGATTTTGTTTGAAAGTCAGTTTGATTTCTACTATCTCGGGCTTTATAGAGTTACAAGCGTAGCAAACAAGCAGGCAGCAGACCTGCAAAACCAGAGGTGCGAGATTCTAGAGCTCACTTGACCCACAAAATGCAGCATTTTAAATAGCGTTAACGAATTTAAAAGATCATTCTATTTCTTTCAATTGTTTCTGTCTCCTGAGATACAGGTTAACTACCTAGTTCAGGAGGCAGAGCTTTTTTATGTAACAGTGACTCTTGTTTAGTGCTGTGTGTGATCAGTGTTATCGTGTTACCCAGCAACTGGGCTGTGGAGGTCAGATAAGCAGTTGCTCCAACTTAAAATATAATAATAATATTGTTATTATCTACACTAATCTACACTAATATTATAAAGAGGAAACATTTGTACCTATTTTTGTATGTTTGTAATGAATAGGCTCAAAAAGTACTGGGCCGATTTAAAAAATTCTTTCACCAATAGAATGCTACATTCTTCCAATTTGACATAGGCTACATTTCATTTTGAAAAAAATTAGGGATCCTTGGTAAAATTTGAACAATGTAACCGAAGGTGTAGAAAAATGAGTCTTAAAATGTCTTTCGTATTGTCTACCCCGTGCGAAGCCGGGACGGGCTGCTAGTTATATATAATTCAGCTGCATCCGGTCAGTAAAGGCTAGGTTGATTGTATTACGTGATCAGTGATGGAAGTGGGCCTAAATGTGTCTGTATCTCATGTAGCCTATAATTAGACTGGCACCCATACTCTTCACACCGGAAAACAGCAAATCTTGTTTGGCGGTTGAAATAGTTGGTATATTTTAGCAGGACAAGCTCCTTTACGCAGACTACTTGTACACGGTCTCATCGCCGTATATTTTTCTGCTTGCTCTGTAACCTATTTTAGGCCAACGATGCGCGTCATAATTTAGCATTCATACGGCTCGAAGGACCATAAATGTAAAGGTTGTAGTAGTTAACTCCGTACACCGATCTATCGTGAAGGTTTGTAAGTTCAGTTAGTATAGAGAAACACGTTTCACTAAGATGCACTAAGTGGTTAAATTTATTTAAGTAAAGAGTAAGTAACGGTACTAGAGTGTAAGGTGATTATTTCTCTCAGTTGTTGATAGCTACACAGTTATAAGTTAAATTCGTATTATTCGTTCGTTTCGTAGTATTTAAATTCGTTATTCATGTTATTTTATTGTGCTAAATTATGACGCGCATCGTTGGCCTAAAGTAGGTTCCGTACATTTTTCTGCTTGCGATGAAATTGGCGATGAGACCTTACACTACTATAATAAAGAGACAACAGCTTCTGTTTGATTGCAAAAACTGTAAGTAAATATAAAGGAACATAGAATAGAATAGACTAGAATACTCTTTATTATGTACACCATAAAAATTACAGATATAAATGTAGAACTGTTACATAGGGTGTCACAATGGGCGGTCTTATCGCTAAAAGCGATCTTTTACAGACAACCTTTGGATGGATCAAAAGTAGAAGGAGAGACAATACTGCAGGTATTTAGTGGTGTACCACTTACATATATACAATAAATACATATACACAAAGCATATAGATACTTATCCATATAAATATATATATATATATATATATATACACACACAATAATAAACATGATACAAGAGCAAGGAACTTTAAGTAATGATGATGTTTAAGGAGAGAGGAAGTGATTTTTAACCAAAATTTTAAAAGTGGACAAAGATTGAGCACGCCTTATCGAGACGGGCAAGGCATTCCATAACCGTACTGCTTGAACTGTAAAAGACTTGTCATAAAAACTAGTGGAATGCATTGGCATCTCTAGTCTCAAGCTTTCCGATGACCTCAGATATCTATTATGTGTGTCATGAAGGAACTTGAAACGTTCTTTAAGATAAGAGGGGGTTTTAGGATTGAATAGAATACTGTAGAGCTGAAATAAGATATGAGAATTCCGGCGAAGACGTATGGGAAGCCACTTGAGCTTTGTACGAAACTCAGAAATGTGATCATATTTGTCAAATGTGAACATACCACTCCGTTGGGGTCGACGAGTAGCAGATGCTTGTGGCTTCCTTTCCTAGCTCCAGTCAGTACGAACTGCCCCGGACACGCCGCTGACTCACGCACCAGAAACTCGCCGTCTTCTACGACCAACTGAAACAACAAATAAAATGATTTAATTTTTTAAATAGGGTAAAACCTAGGAGCAGTAGGAGTCTGATTAGTCCCACTTGCTACCACTAGACCAGTACCGCAGAAAACGCCGACGCATTGAGAAAAGTTTCCATTCTAAAGTGGAACTGGATGAGCACGGCCGAAACAGGCTCATGTGGAGAAGGCGAGACGATTTATTCAGTAAAACCCAGACAAGTGGAAAGACACCGTAGCTCCATATTTTTGTAAAGTTTTATAATTAGTTTATACTTTTCTGGGCAAATTAAAACCATCATCATGTTAATAACCGAAGTCAATTTTAACGGTATTAGCAAAATGTTACCTTCTCAGCAGTAATCCTCGAGATAGGTCCATGGAACCAGGGCTCGCGCGCCAGTAAGGCGGCTTGTGCTTGTGCCGACAGCGGCTCGGCAGGTACGTCACCCGGCGATGATGCTGACGCTGATGATGATGACGCAGCCGATGATGACGTCATCGGCGCCGCGGTGAATGGTTCTGTAAAATTGTAAAAAAAAACTAATGTAGAAGATAAAAAACGACGGTACCAATTTTTTTTTTCAAGGTTGTGAAAAATACATTTAGTTTTTTTTTTTTTTATTTACATCTCTAAGCCAACACCAGAACGTAAATAAATATAAATTCGATTCAATAATCAGAACTCTAAATTCGTCGATCCCGGAATCGCGGGATGTTTCGATACCTACAAATAAGAGGGGGTTGTACGATACTGTAGAGCTGAAACAAGATATGAGAATTCCGGTGAAGACATACGGGAAACCACTTGAGCTTTGTACGATATTCAGAATTGCGATCATATTTGCGCAAGCCAAATATAAATCTTATGCAAGTCTTGAAGTCGCTCAAGTTTATCCAGTTGTGCCTCAGTGAGATTGAGATAACTGACATCAGCGTAGTCAAGGATAGGAAGTAAAAGAGATTGTACAAGCACAATTTTGTATGTATTGGTGGAATTTTCAATTATTCATCGTGAGGTATCAAATTGAATCATTAGTTATACTTTTATTTATTTACTAGCGATCCGCCCCTGCTTCGCACGATTTTTACGACTTGACAAAACAGCGAGATTTATTTAATATGCATAAGTTTAATATTAAGTAATGTTTAGTTTATTCTAGGGAAGTCCGAATGTGATTTGAACCGAATACAAACTTCGGCCGAACATTCGGTGAAAATAAAAAGTTCGGTCGTACTTCGGTTATTTTCACTAAGAAATGTATACGAACAAAAACGTAACAGACTCCTACCAGATAACGTAGAATCCTTGGTGATTTTGCACCATAACCTGCTCTTGGTAATTTTTTTTAAAAGTATGGCGTTTCTTGCCCATTCTTCTCCATACGTAACTACATTTTGGAAGGGGCAACTAGAATCAATTAATTATAGTTGTACATTTTGACGTTCAAAAGTGCCTCCTATGTGCCTATTTGAAATAAATGATTTGACTTTGACCTTAAATACCCCCATACATAATTGTCGGCGAGAATATTTTGCCGGTGACGGTACGCTCCGTGCGCGGCACGCAACGTTGCAAAACCGGTGCGCACAGGCGGCGTAACGGTGAACATAGGGGTTATAATGGCGTATGAGGACCGTTGTAAAAGGATTATAAACTTGGAAATTTTTCTAATAGGCATCGTATAGGTATAGGAAATAGAAGTGTTAAATAACAAATAAACGCTTATGATTTTATTTGACTTGTTTAGTTTTACTATTTTAGTCAAAACAGTCGTGTTGTTTAAATATTTTCTCGTATAGATAGAATTTCAGCCGGATGGCGAAGTTCCGTTCAAACCGCCGAAATTCGGTTAAACCGAATGCGAACGAATTTTGGCCCATCCCTAGTTTATACACATAAACCTTCCGGAATAAATTCTCCAAATGATGGTGAAAACCGCATAAAAGAAAGACACGCAAAGCGACTTTAATTTATAATATGTACTTGTACAGATTTATATACGGTTGAAATTGGCATCGCAAATAAATTCACATTAACATCTTCGCGGTCACTGATCGGGCCACAGTCATCAAAACAATGAAACTGCTATTGTTATGATGCCTGTCTTTTAATTCTTCTGTCTCATTGAGTATCCGGATAATAGTTAAATATTATGAGACTCACGCATGTCAAAGATATCGGTGTGATGGTTGGGTAGCAGCGCTGTAGGGGGAGTGCGCGGAGGCGGTGTCTGGTTCACGTAGTGTCGTACGCTTTCCTCGCATCTGGAAATAACAATACATATACATACAAACTGTCCCTAAGTGAGATAACTAGTTCTTCATTGAATTCTAGTTGCTCCTATTAGGACGTAGTTGGGTAGAATTATAAATAATACCTCCGACCTCATCTAACTTTACATTATCATTATTTCTTTTGACGTGTAAAAGTGTTTTTTTACAACCAATTTACAATAAATATAATGTTTTTTTATTACTTATTGGGCCTGCTCTTTACCTCGATCTCGCCTGATGGAAAGCGATGGATGAGGTATATGATGGAAGGAGCGTGCCCAGAAGATGCCTGTTCACTCATGCTTTAAAGGCAGACGGGTTATATGTGGAAGGGAACACAGACGCTGGCAGAGAGTTCCACACTGGCTGTGCGCAAAATAAATGTGGAAGAGAAGCGCTGAGTACAACTTGACGGGCTATCAACCAAGTACGCATGGTACCCTGCAGTACGTCTGTCTAGTAGTCCGGTAATATAAGGGCGATGGTGGGATCAGGTCGTGGAACTCCTGCGCACACTCTCACTTGTTTATTAATAAGCAAGTTTTAATAAAGTAGTCTGGCTCCGGACCCAGGTTGGTCGAAGCAACGAAAACCTCCTCAGGTAGAGATTCATACCCCGCGTCCTATTTCGATGAACCTGAACGCGTGGTTACGTCGACAGGGGGATTTTTCCCGTATTACGAACAATAAGTGACATACGCACGCCCGCACGACTATCGCGTATTCGCGCGGCGATCGTTTTTAGGCGAGAAGCGCTAAGGTAGCCCGCGAAATTCAAATTTTCTTACGATTTTTACAATTTGCAGCTCATTGTCTGGGTGTACGTTGATTAAAGTATGATTCCCGACCGTAACAATTATGTATTTACAGAATTATAATCATTAGAATCAGTAATACAACTCCTTAAGTTCGTATAATCTTAAAATGTCATGACATCATGAAAAAGTCATTCAATAGGATTATATGACCTTAGAGAGTTGTATTGATACGGCCGCGAATCATATTCATATATAATATACAAACTCATACTCTAGCAAATTGCAAATTAAATTTTGCGGGCTACCCTGACGATTTCGCCTTAAATAGGACGCGGCCGTAGGACGATTCCTACCAGGAGTGCAAACTGGGTGCTGTTCCGTAAATGATGGGACGTAGCATATAAAGAAAGAAAGAAAAACATTTATTTAGTACAGACTGAAAGGCAACATATTATTATGCGAACACATAAATAAATATCCTGCGAACCCTAGCACGAGCGTGGGCCTAGCAGCTTTTTGAACTAGAAATACTCGATTGTAGACTTTCTCTATGGTTCGTCCTAATTGTGCTTGTCGCATAAAAAAACAAGTCTATAGGATAGTTGTATTTTCGATGCGCGTTCATGCTAGGCCCACTGATACCTCCACGTTACTGATAACGCTAAAAGTTTTTACGCCCAGATTTGCGAGAAAGAATATGCATACTTTACTATTGTTAATTTATCGGAACTACTTTCGATCCGAATGGTGACTCGTTTCCTTATTTATTGTAACTACGTGGGGCGATAACCTTCATCCGATATGGCGCTACCAGGTAAACAATAATGACTCACAATGTATTAGTTTCCAAGAAAGTGAATCAATATTTATTTTATTAAGTGATTGGATTTTTTTATTTGCAGATAAGTGATTAATCTTCTTAGAAAGTGCAAATATCTATGTCTACATCCTTTTTTATCAACTGTCTATAACTGAGGCGTATTAAACCGGATTGCTCGTAGTTATATTGCTGAATATCCGTTCAATTGACAGACGGATATTCATAAATTTGTCTATCCAGTCCTTGATTATCTACGGAGCTGGAGTTCGATTATTTCCGAACTGAAAAATTAAGGCTCAGCAAACTAAAGAAACTTCTCTAATTCTCATATGGCCGAAATCACCGTTGATTTGCACGCTATCATAGTCCTGTGACTATGATAGCATGGAGTATTGCAGAAAAACAATTCAAAACGTCCATTAAGTAAGTAATGTTTGATTAGTCGGATAGTGAGATCGTATCACGAAGAATTAGTATCGAGTGAGTTAAATAGCATGCGATTGAAGTGGTATATGACTAGCAGTAAACTGCTATGAGCTGACGATGATGTCGAAGATATTGAAAAGAATACTTACGAAGATATAGGGGCGAGGTTGGCGAGTGAAGCCAGCGGCGGCGGCGGTGGGTGTCTGTATGAAGGGATAGTATCCGGCGGCGTCTTGTCCGGCATGTCGTTGTAGTACTCGCGTTCGTCCGGCGGGATGCTGCTGGCTGTGCTACACAGCGACCGTGCTCCTCCGTTTAGATTTAAACTAGAATTTAAAAATATTTATTTTATTAATGATTGCCTTGTTGGTATATTGATCGCAAGTGCAACTGCTAAGCAGGGTTCAAGGTTTAATCAGTGTTATTGGGTTTTCCCACAAGGAAATGCTCTGTAGCAGCCTCTGGATTTGGGCCCATTTAATGGCACACAGATACTATTATACCCATAAGTCTATGTATGTAGGTGGTCTATACGGGTGCCTGCCGTTTTGCCGAAAACATTTTGACAAAATTTCATTAAGTACCCAAACAAAATTTAGCAACCTTTTTTTATACCATTGCAATATTTCGAATGATTTTAGTACGCATATTTTCATTTGGTCAAATTTTTACTTGACAAAATATTACCAAGTATAATGTCATTATGGCATTTGGTCTTTAATCAAATGATTTATTACAGCAAACAATCTTCAGACAATAAACGTTTGGTGAAATGATTTGTTAAGACAAAAAATATTAAGGCAAAAATAAGATTTTTTGGGATTTATATAATTAAAAAATGCAATTTTATTTTAATATAGTAGTTAGAGTACGTTAATTATTTTAAAAAAATGGTTAGGTTAGGGGAAAACTGACCTCCTACGCACGAGCCGAGCGAGCGAAGTGAGCAGTGCCGCGGTAGCGGCCGGCGAGTGTAGTGTAGTGAGTATGTCGCCGAGTGTGGTGTAGTGAGTGTAGTGAGTAAGCGGCCGGCGAGTGTAGTGTAGTGAGTAAGGCCGGCGAGTGTAGTGTAGTAGTGAGTGTAGTAAGTCGTGTGCGAGCGGCACACGACTTACATTAATAGAAAAAAAGATATTGTTTTTAGTATAAGGTTACCCGGAACTCAACTATTAAGAATTGAAAACTGACGATACTAAATATTTGGCTTAATTGATTTTGCGTAAAAACTGTTATTTCAACTGAAATATTTGACTAAATAAAAATGTTAAAAGTACTAGTTGGTAAACAAGTTATAGTTTAAACGTTCATTTGCCAAACATTAGGTTTGCGTTACCGTTTTTTGTGAATAGATTTGTTTGCTAAGTAATAATTTGGCAAATGAAATTATGCGAAAAAAAATTTGGGAAGTGAAAATTTGTCAAATTCCTTTCGGTCAAACAAGGGAGATTCTGGTACTACTAAGTCCGTAATCACCAAAATAATCCACGTATTTTGTCTGACTACAGTTAGTATAATTGGATTCATCAGTATTTTATATATAAAAGTCCTGTGTCAATTCACATAAACAGCAATATTAAAATGTCAATGAATGCAGTTAATTATACCAAAAGTAAACTAAACAGAGCAATGATTAATTCATTGTTTGTTTGGTGATAGTTGAACATTTTATGAAATTAAAATATTTTATCATAAACCTACATGGGAGCTTATGAAACGTCAGAAGCTAGGTGCACGATTCCAATTGGTTGTTTCTTATGGAGAAAAGCCAGCAAGAAACTCTACTCCTTCTTATATTATGTCTAGCATTAAATGGTTGAATAACTGTTATGTTTCAGTATAATAATTTTATGATAGTCATATTAGTGTACCTTTGGAAATAATATGTCACCATATCAGTAAAAGGAATGTTGTAGATAAACGTTACTTAAGACGTAAGTCTACATGTTTGCTTGCATGCCTAAAAATATTTTTTATACAATAACTACATTGGTCAATTAGTCCCACCCAAGTTATAGTCTCTCACTCGTAAAGATGACTCAAACAAGAAGAGCTATAACTAATGTAATTTTAATTGTACTTAAATCACATTTAATAATCTAAAGAAAAAAAAAAAAGGTTTTGTTATTGAGGTAGTGTTTGACAGAATTAAAGAGAGTTACTTATTTATAAAACCGGTACCGGTACCGGTTTTATGTCAAATTCTTACGCTATCTCTACTATAAAGCTCTGGAACGCGCTACCTTTTGGCATTAAAAAAGCTGAAAACAAATTTACTTTTAAAAGAAAAGTTCGTAACCACTACTTAAGTCAGACTAAATAACTCTCAAATGATAGTCTAGTCATAGTAATTATTATTAGGTGGTATTTGTTAAAATATCTATTAGTTTATTTTATTTGTATATGTGTATTAGTATCAATAAAACTATATAAATTCTCTTAATCAAGAAGTTAGTATTTTTGTCATTATTTTTGTACCCTACCACTGTTTTTATATTTAACCCAAAGGTTGACTGGTAGAGAATGCCTTGTGGCATTAAGTCCGCCTATGTACCACTATTGTACATGAAGTTTAAATAAATAAATAAATAAATAAATAAAAATAAATAATTATATTAATTCTTTTATTTCATAAATAACCAGAATATTAATCAATCAATAATTTCCATTCAATTAATTCAGTTAAATTAATTTCATGGAGGGTATTTAGGTCAGCAGGGAAGAGCAATAAATATTTCCTGTTATTAATATTGTTATTATTATTGCTGTCGTTTTGTAAGTTTTATATTTGAGTGTGATTCACAATTATGAGGATAACTTACTTTCAATTCAATAGTATTTCATGTATTTGTCATTGGTTTATATTATAAACACCATAAGGAAATGTGATTTGGGTTTTACAAACATCTAAAATTCCAGAATAATAGGGATACTTCAATACTTACGATGAGGGTTTCGTCAAAAATTCTTTAAAACGGAGTTCGAAAGCTTGTCCTATAGTTGCAATAACGTCTTGTGCTAATCTGCCGCCGCACTCTAGTACATAACATGCTCTCCATTCGGCTGGAGGCACAGACTTTGCTACGTAGGCTACAAAGTCTAAGGAGTCCGTGTCCCCTCCAGACGCAAATGAGACTCGTGGCATGTCATGGCGGGCTATGGTCTCTCCGCCTTCGAGAGCGGCTAGGGTTATTGCTTTAGATGATATTGTCAGGGCTACATTGGCTCCGGAATGTGCCATCCGTGGCCGAGCTGCAAGCGCTCGGACCGCAGCTTGGCACACTCTGCGCTTCTTGTCAGCTGATCTTAACCCAGCTGCTGCACAAACTCTGGCAATGCATTCTCTGTAATAAAAGTAAAAGTGTTCTTAGAATTTCTTTCTGTCATTCTATAACATTAGCAGGGTTGACTTTAGCAGAGTGCCCCCTTGAATATTACTTACTGGCACTGCACTGATAAAGTTACTGTTACAAATTATTTGTTTCATGATGGGCATTGTAAAATAATGTGAGACATAAGTATACAAAAAAAATTCTCTTGGCTCATTTTACTTTATTTAATGTACCTAACCAAAATGAAGAAACAATGACTATTTATAATCATTTCTTAAATGTCTTCTTAGTTAATATCAGCAAAGCTGAAACTTACTTGGCTACTTGAGATCTTGTTTCAAAGTCCAGCTTCTTCATAGATGTTAAAACCTCCATACAGCCAATATACTGAAAAAGAAATGTAATTTAAAAAATTTCAACTGGGTTCATAGTTTTCTAATTTAGTTGTCATGTTTAAATATCGCATCACTCAATATTCCCCAAAGGGGTATGAAGAGGTGCCTAATATACTCTTTTTTATAACTAGCTGACCCAACCGACGTTGCTTGTCCTGTCCTTTTAATAATTCATACAAAAATTCGCATATTAAAGTGAATTGTCTTCATAAAGTTTTTTTTCATCAATTTTTCGTATGTTTTAATTGATATTCTGCTATTTGGGGCGGACACAAATCCAACAAATCAAAGATATATAGAGGGCTCAATTCCAGACTATATAGCATCAAACTCAATCTAACTCTAACAGACTTACACCATACATTTGTTGACGTTTAACCTAGCATAACTTTATTCCATGTTTATTTGTATTAGGGAAAGAATTTATTTCAATTAAACCAATTATAGGCACCTTTGAATTGGCAAGGGGTCGGTCAGTCAGAAAGATAAAGCTAGTTATGCATTCCAGAGAATGGAGAAGAACAGGCAAGAAACTTGGACCCACCCTGAGGACCACATTCAGCAGTGGTGCTTTTGACCACTACACAAATGAGGCAGCTTTTTTTTGACTATAATCATGTTTCTTTCTTTAAATACCATATTTAACGACAAATGCCTATACAGTAATACAGTGTAGACAATAGTTAGTGTATCAATATGTTACTATTGATTGACAGTTTTCATAATATAAGTACATACTGAAACAAAGTTACAATTTATTGTGTGCAAATTATGCCATGCTCCTTGCTTGTCCATAGTTTTAAAATATTCTAGCTATTCAAACATAGATACTTCATAATATTAAATTGAAAACAATAAAACTATTTTATTTGCATGAGCATGATCCATGTAAGCTGTTTAGAACAAACCAACTGCATTAATTTAAATGAATTACTTAGAATTTCCTGTCATTGATCCCTTGCTCTGTTATACATTTTTGCAGATACCATTCTTTTTTTGAATGTCAGTAATGTGCCTGTAGCCAGTGAATGTAAAAACCTGTAGCAGATGCTTACCCTGACTGCGTATGTGATCCCATCGCTGGCGAGGACCGAGTCGGGGTGCAGCCAGCCCCTCGCCGGCTTCGCGACGAAAGTGCTGTCCGTCATCTCACACGCGACAGTAACGCACCGCGACGTACGATTCAATGTTATTCTTCACACTTCACCTACTTTCAGCTATTTATAAGGCGCTTTCATTATGATTCAGCTGATTAATTCACCAGTGTCGATGTAAGTCACCAGTTATCTCAAAAGTTTTGTCGTTAAACTCACAATGTGATTTCTTTAATAGTCACTTTAATTAATTGCTTGATTGATATTGCTTGGAGTAAATAAGTAAGAGCGTGGGAACACAGTTCGATAATAAACTAAAAAACATTATGTTTTATCACCAAGCAAAGTTACAACTTTTTTGACATAAGTGAACGAAGAACGAAACAGATGGGAGATTTTGCATTGGCCAATGAACGAATGGAAAGAACATTGAATGAGCTGAATAGAACGATATAGCACAGATTATATAATTACATTTTATAGTCAGGCGCACTGTTTTGAATGCAAGATAATGCAATATTAATTACCTCTCAGTATTCACCGCCTTTCTAGCCACATCATCTTTCACACAATCCATCTATCTTTTCTTTTGCCTTCCTGTAATGTGTTCCACATTAATACTCAAAACTTTCCTCACAACATTTTCTTTATTCCTCCGCATCGCATCAGATGCATACCATGACAACCGATTTCCACACAACTTTTTAGTCACCTGTGCCATTTTTAGACTTCCTCTTATTTCCTAATTTCTTATTCTATCCATTCGTGTAACACCACACATCCCTCCCTAGTAGCAATTGCCGTTGGCATCCATACGCCAACAGTTGGGAATGTATTGGCAGACGGTTAGTTATTCCGCCAACCTAAACTTAAAATAGGCCCATTGTTATAAACATGCACTATTTGCCCAACGGATAGCCAACGATGGGCCTGGTGTTACTATTCCTACTGTTGGGTGATTTTTGTAGGGATTTAAGTTATGATTACAACGTTGGGGCAAATAACGCAGGCCTGCTGCTTCTATTCCTACTGTTGGGGATTTAAGTTATTATAACAACATCGGTCCAACTTAAAAACCCTTCAATGGGCCAATTACTGCTACTCCAACGGGGTGGTAGTGGGGTGCGCGGGGAGCAGGCGGCGGCACGCGTCGCCCGGCCCGCCCGTCGTTTTGTTAAGGCTCCCACACACTGGCGCGATATCGCAGGCGCGACAAGGGTCGCGCTGCCTGTCGCGCCCGCGTTTTCGCGCCAGTCTGTGCGAGCCTTTATTCATTTGTCCACCCGCGGCTGCGGAGTGTTTGTGAGTGTTTGTTTTGTTCGCATCAACAAAGATATTAGCCTGATATCAGGCTGGCAGGCTGTGTTTAAGTTTAGTTAGTTAACCCTTAGTATTTGTGAAAGTGTTAAATGTATAAAGTTGTGGAGTTTTACGACGATGATGGTTACGGTGGGGAACTCGGTGTGGTGCGTGAAGAATTGATGACGCCACGGAAGACTCATTGCATGTGTGTTACAAAACGTGTAAAAATCGTCGCTGCACATGAACTTTATCAGCTTCAAAATAAGGTTGGTTTTTCAAAACACATCAACCTTATTTTTACAGCGACGCGCGTACGGCTGGCGCTGGCGAGACGCGTCGCAATGAAACCAGCCATAGAACCAACCATCATACAACCGCTTGTCTAAATGTATTATGTGTCGTTGGGCCTACCCATAACACGTTTTCGTCGGGCCTTCGTAGGGCAATGTACGTTGGCCCCATCGCAAGTTGGGCCTTCGTAGGCAAATCCACGTAGGCCATCAGTTGTGGGCCCAACCCGCAAACTGCCCGCCAATTGTATGCATTTGCCAACTAACCAGAGGTATGTGGCCCAACTAAATGCCAACAAAAAAAGCTACTAGGGCTCTTAGTATTCTCATCTCAATCTTTTTATGTTGGATAGACTGGTAGCTCTGTTCCCATACCTACAAGTCTAAACTACCTAATAAAGTGGTAATTTTAAAATTTTCGGTCAGTAATAAAAAAGTAAGTTGCAGTCTCATTTCCTACGACATGTGTGGGAAAAGTTTTTGCGATTTCTGACTTTTCTAGTAGGTACCTACTCAAAACTCAGGTGGTTCTATATCTTTTTTTAAATCCTTACTTATATTAGATAGGACCAAATGGCATCAAAAATTTTTTTTCAGAAAATTTACCATTTTCTTGCTCATTTTTGTGAATGATGATCAAATTATATCAAAAAGTTAAGGACAATATCCAAAGACCGTTTTCCTGTAGCTACAACGGTTTAGGTAGGTAACTAACTTTACTGCCCGTTCCAAAAATCCACCCTGCATAAAGATTTTCTTTAAAGAAAATTACATTAATTCCACTAACAGTCAAGAGATGGCGCTGACCTAAAGCGGCAACTTTAGAAAAAGTGTGCTTTTTAGAGACATCATTTTAATTTTCCTGTAATCTTTACATATAAACTTCTATTACATAGAATAATTTCAGATTATTCTCTTTGCAAACTTCGGAGACAAGGGGGGGGGGGGGAGAGAACGGTATTTTTTTCTAAATTTTTCGTCAAATTCGAGAACTATGCGGCTTAAAAAAAATGTCTGAGTATGTGCATATAGCGCTCTTTCATATGATACATGTGCATGTATCATATGAAAGCGCACTAAAAATTCGTGTGTAGTAAGTGGGGCCACTAGGGCTAGTGCCCCACTTACTACACACATGAATTTTTACGACCCCCGTTCAGTCCCTGTTGCAAAAAAAAAAAAAATATTATTTCTTTCTTATTTGTAAAATAGTTGGGCAAACATCATCTAAAACTATTCCTTTCAAGTTGATAGTAATATACTGTTCTTGAGATAGCCAGCTGTGACAGACGGACAGACAGACTGAGTCGCACCATAAGGGTTCCTTTTTACCATTTTGGTACAGAATCCTAAAAAGAAGTATTCGAGTTTTTTGAGAATTCAATATTGCTAATTTAATATTAATATTGTTAATTTATTAGTTTCATCTGCTGGATGCGGGAAGCACAGAACCGGTCGAAGTGGCAGTGCTTGGGGGAAGCCTATGTCCAGCAGTGGACGTCTTTCGGCTGAAATGATGATGGAACTGGATGGGCTAGGGGTCAAAATTTGTAAAAAATCGATGACGCTGTGACGGAATGCATCAATGACGTTTTATTTTAACTCTTACGGAAGATGATAAATAACAGTTGTAGTTGTTTTGGAAAGCTTATGAAAACAGGTAGTCATTTTACTAATTTGTACGCCAAGTGTCATACAGTTTTTTTTCAATAATTTAGGTAGATTTTCAGGAAAAATATGTATTAAAAATAAAAAAATTGCCAGCAAAGACCTTTTATTTCTGAGATTAAGTAAGGTTTGGGCAAGCATTGTTTTTTAAATGATCTCTCATTTTTCAGCTTTCAGAAAAGTATGAATTAAATGTTTAGAGTAGAGGAGTTTTTTCGTAATTAATTGTTTTCGGTAACAAGTCAGAAAATTTCTACAAAATCGAAGAATCCAGGTCGGTAACCATTCAGTTTTGACCCTTAGTTAACGGGACTTTATTTTTTGCTCATGACCTCTAGTATAACCCCTTTCAAGGAATAGGTCGAATTTCCCTGTCACCTTGTTTATTGGTGCATGTAAAAATAATGTTGATTCTGATTCTGGAATTTATCTGGAAATCCCGGGATTTCCAATTAATTTTTTAATTTAATAGGTGGAGCTAATTTACCTAAACTTCGAGGAAGGATGTAACATAGAGTGGATAATACCTCATTTAAAATCCCGGAATAATTATAATGACGTTTAAATCCCGGGATTTAAAAACCTCGAATTATTTATTGGACTTTATGTGTGCTAAAAGCTCTTTAATTTAATAGTTTTAGTACGTAATACTAAAACTATTAAATTAAAGAGCTTTTTTAGCAATTTTAATACGTAACCCTAAAAAATATTATATTATTTTCAAATCAATAATTTGTAACCATAAAAATAAAGTCCAATAAATAATTTGAGGTTTTTAAATCCCGGGATTTAAACGTCATTAAATGAGGTATTATCCACTCTACGTTACATCCTTCCTCGAAGTTTAGATAAATTAGCTTCACCTATTCCGATCTCTGGTCATTATACACTTAGGGTACTTACCTACGCCTAAGTACTTGCTGCACTTTTAGAACTTACTAATCTTGCCTTTCTTTTGATTTTTTATATTACCTATAATATAGATAGATAGATAGATAGAATACTCTTTTATAGGTACACCATACAAATTACAGATAGAAAAAAATAAAAAATATATATGTAGAACTGTTACATACAAGGGTGTCACAACGGGCGGTCTCATCGCTAAAAGCGATCTTTTACAGACAACCTAATAATCAAAGACATTAAATTATACGTAACAATCTTAAATCTCTTTGCTAAGAATAAATGATAAGTAGTAACAGATCCTAAGCTGTTTCTACCCTTCATAGAGGGAAGATTCTGACTTTTCTATTTCGCGTTATCATTGACTTTGAGAAAAACTGGTGTATCGGATAGGGCTTGGCAGACAGCACTCCTTGAGAAGTGTTAGCCGTTGGTCTACTATCTAATTGCCGCTCAATTTTTCGAATGAATAATTATCGTGTTTCACCGAGCATGAGTTCCTACTAATGGCGGATTTGCACATTTGCCGCCGGTAGGCTATTCAAATTTTGCCGCCCCTACTAACTTCTACAATTCGATACCTAGTGCACAATCATATTAATCAAGTATTTTTTTTTTTTTCTAAGTATGTAAATTGCAATTTTATGATTTGTGCACTGTCGTCCTCCTCATAGCATCAGCTTTCCGCAACAGTTCTAAAACCATACAATAATTTCCGTTGAGGATAACCGAACTTATCATTGTTTCCTCTTGAACATAGTCGCTTCACTACGTCCACAACTCTCTTCAGAACATTTCTCCAATAAGTAATTTCTTCATCAATACCTGTAGTAAATTGTATTTAGGTAATAACGTTTTATATTTTATTTCTGTAGGACAAAAAAAAATGGGCGTAATTTGCCGGCCCCTAAAATCTGCCGCTCTAGGCTCCAGCCTACTCAGCCTGCTGGTAAATCCGCTACTGGTGCTCGGTGAAACACGATAATTATTAATTCATAAATTGAGCTCAATTAAGAAAAAAAGATAAAGAAAATAAATAAACTTTTTATTACTAAAAATTTACTACGTATTAGGTTTAGGTAGGGACCTTTCACAATGGTTTTGTACCACATAACAGTTTTGAACGAAGTATATAAAATCACATTGTGAGAGCTGGTGCCTGATGTAGGTTTAGGAAAAACCTGTGTTACGGTCAGTTTTCCTATATAAGCTGCATCTTGAAATCTATGCTAGCTACGATTTCGACCAGGATTTTATTTTACTTTGTGTCGAAAACAGGAAATGGTAACATTATCAATCATTCAACTTGTTACATTGCCCTCTCGCTGTTCCTGGGTCTCGATGTTTCCTTTTCTTTCCAATTTCATCTTTGAATCTACTTTAGAATACAAATAAATAAAAATTGAAGGTTCTGTTTGTAATGTCAAAATAAAAGTTTTTTACTATATAAATGTATATGAAAGTACATACGGTACTTGTAACGAAAATCAATTTTTATTTATTTTTGTCTGTCTCTCTGTATGTTTGTTCCGGCTAATCTCCTAAACGGCTGGAACAATTTTGACGGAACTTTCACTGGCAGATAGCTGATGTTATAAGGAGTAACTTAGGCAACTTTTATTTCCGACTAGCTGATGACCGCGGTTTCGCCCGCGTGGATTTTTTAATAACAAAAAAATCTTAAAGTGTCTGTTTGTACAGACACTACAATCGCCACAACAATCGACGCCCTCGATTTCCACGTCGCAGGGAACCCTAAGCGGTCTGCGAGCGTGAAGATTCGCTTCATGAAATCTTTTCTTGGCAGTTTGGTCACTTATGCTGACACTTATACTTGGCGCTAAGACTGGCGTCTTCCTACCAGCTGGCGAGCCGTAAATTTTAGACTCAGCACTTTGCAGAAAGCGGTCTTATCTCTGAGTAGTGACCCTGTATCATCCCAGTCACCGCGCCAGTTTCACGTTGACTGCGCCCTGCTTCCAGCATACCCACAGCCCACAGCCCCAAGCATCTCTTCCCGCGTAAATGACGACGTGACACTCTCCAAGTCACAAAAGTTACAAGAAAGTAGCCAAAATGACTTTTGCAGGAAAAAAAAAAATGGACATAAAGTTAATATAAGACAAAGTGAAGTTTTCCTTCCTTATTACAAAATGATTTGCTTTTTTTTAAATTTCGAACAATTATTTAATGTAGTTTCAACCAACATTTACACATTTTTTGTGGCCAGTACTTGTGCTAAAGAGTTTTCTTAAATAAGTTGATATAGTTGGCCTGTTCCCTAGACTAGACTTTGTTGAGTAGTGTATAATAAGTCAGCAAAATAATAAGTACCAACCAAACCATTTCAAATTACCAAATTGTTATAAGTATGTACCTAAACAGCTCTACCGTAACTTTCAAAATCCTAACTATGCCTAAAATGAAAGCACATCAAAGCAGGCTCCCTGTTTCCGGGAGTCAGTTATTCACAACAGACATTCCTGTAAAATACCTACTTTTATACATACCTAGTACATTCACGTATGGCGGCTACCCCGTTTGTTTACACTATGTACGTGTGGGGAGTAAATAAACCTGTATCTCTCAAGGAGGAAGCTCTTCTTCCAGCTCGTGACCTGTCTAGGGTGTGCGTGCACGAAATTAATAAGTCTACTCTACTCTGCAAGATTCTACACTACTTACTTATTTATCAACACTTCTTTCGACCTCAATTTTAACCCAAACTTTCCAGAATTCACTCTAAAGTCCCCAAGTAATTTACGACTTAAACTAAGCAAAAAAGGTCAGCGGGAATCTGTTGTTTTAATATCGTTACATGAATAACAAAGTTATGTCGTTTAAGAGTTTTGTCGTCCCGATGGGCGGTGGGTAAATGTTTATTTTTATTGTTCAAATCTACCCCCGGACATTAACTTAATAGCCGCCACGAGAATTTGAGCTACGGCCCCGCCGTTACTTACACCGAAATATACATGCGAATTAAATTGTACGCATAAGCTCTTTCAGAACTAAAACAATAAATAATAATAGTGTAGACCAGCAACACAACGAAAACCTACTTTATTAAAGGATTTAGTAACACATTTATCATTTGAATATTAACAGCGAACTTAATGAATTTACAGTTTACATCAACCCCTGATTTAGAAAAGCTACGAACGGTGTAAACGCGCCCTTCGTAGCAGCGGCGGGCGTAGCGAGTGTCGTAGGCCGAGAGCCGCGCGTGCGTGTGTCAGTCGGCAGGAGCCGCGCGTAGCCGCTCCACGCCCGGCATGCGCTCCCGTGCTGCCCGCGGACACCTCCTAGCATAATAACACACCACCGCGCGCCCCTGTAAGTACACTTTTTCAACATACGTAGCAAGTAGGAACTATATTTTCAAGTTCTAAGCACTTTTTCATTCAAAAAGTGTCATGCGGAAATGTTGATTTCCGCACGTGGATCCATATTTAGCCGGCAGTGCCTTCCCGACGCACAGTTACAAATGAGCGGTACGTTCGATAGCCCACTGCCCCTGTGAGAGGCTTCCAAGTGAGCCCTTCCTTCAAGGGTTGTTCTGTATTCTGATTAAAACGTTTTGTTTTGAATGTAGATCAAGATTCAACTGTCACGTTTTGTTGAGCATTTGGGGTTAGTTTATGAATATTTTATTGTGTTTGTAGTTGTGAGGAGTCGCACGTGGATTATGGTAATGTTCTAAGGTAAATAGACCGGAAATGTAAATAAGATTTTTCTTTTCCAGAGGTTTTGAATTCTGCTTATGTGTTAACAAAAATTACCAAAGTACTTACTTAAAAAGAAAAAAAAAGGAAAACAAATGTAAAAAAATTATACTAACATCACATTTAAACATGACAGTTCCCTTCGCTCTAAAACGAAAGAATTCAATCCTCATTTATCAGCACACCGTGTAAAAAAAACATGCTTGTAATAAGGAAGTGCATACATGTGAGTAGTGTAGGATCGCGCTGTAGCAGACTGCTCATTTAAACGAGCTGGCTCGTCGTCGGATTCGACAAACAATTGCCGCTCGTCTGGCGCGCCCGGCACCGGCTCAAGCCTTTCAGTCTTTTTAGTTTGTCTACAATTCCGTGAGGCCTCGCCGAGACAGCTTGAAAGCGGTCCGCAATTAGCCCGAGTCTGGCAAGCTATTGCTTCGTTTTATATCTACGGATTCGTTTTAGAGACGACGGAAGTAATCTGCATGGTTGGACGGTTCTATGCTGTCTTCTTCGTTTCATATTCGTTCGTGTTGAAAATGTATGACATTGTGAATTTAAATTACATCTCGAAAGTACTTTCCACCAAGTTATTCAGTCAAGATTCAAAGTGAACTTCCATTTATACAAAATCAAGACCAAACACGTGTACATAATGGCCATCAACCCTCAACCTTCTTAGTAAAACAACCATTATATCACGTAAACTTAAATTAATTTCAAATACTTTGTTAATTACAAATGTCTGTAGCACAATTTCCGTGCTTAATGTGAACAATAGCAATGTACATACACATGCCATGCGCTTAAGTACACAATTAGTTGTTTTACATTTAAATGAAAAGACAAACCGAGCTGTGTTCTACGTCTGCCTTCATAATTACAGGATTGATGCTGAGATTAACGCAATTACAGAGCTGTAGGGGAACAGAGATTTTCATTTTGAACAAAACTGAATAATTTGTTAGAGAAAATATTACGTACAAGAAAATTAAGTTAACAAAATAATCGGTGAGACCTCCGAGATTGTAGGAGGCGTCAATTAATCTGACTTAGACGGCCGGCGATAATAATGCTGCCTCAAAAGTTGAGATGTATAAGGCTTTAATATAATCACACCGATGTTGTCTTAAGACGTGGGTAGTGATCCCAGTTCCATAATGTAATAACTATTGGGCTTTAACATGCCGTAGAGCTATAATCATTTATGAGGCGGATTCATGCGGTAGCAAGCGATAGCAGGAAAATGTTATTAAATATTAAGGGAACGATAATGCAGCAATAGACAATTTGCCATAGAGACTAGTGTATCTATTCATTATATCTCCCGCTTGGCAGGTCTTGTATTTTATACATATACTTCGATTGTACCGTGAGGTGCCGGACGTAAATAATAGCACCATCATATTTCCTCCCGTGGGTGTCGTAAAAGGCGACTAAGGGACTTACTAGAGAATGGGCAGCAGCGTTCTCTATCCGTTTTTAACACCATACTGCGATCGCCAATCCGCCTGCCAAGCGTGGCGATTATGGCAAACCCCTCCAATTGGGGGAGGCTTATGTCCAGCAATGGACGTCTTTCGGCTGAAATGATGATGATGAATGATGACTTAGATGAAGTAGGAACAAAAACACACATTAACAAATGTCTTCTCAAATCATGTAGGAAAAGTTAGAGATATATTTAATTGAATGTCATGTCGAATGATTGGGACTCGATATTTTCTCGATACGTCGGTATTTCACGCCTCGTGAAACTGTGACGATTTTCGGATATTGGAAATTTCCCCGTTTGCATCGAAGTCTCATCTTGATATTAACTGTAGGATAGTTTTACGAATCTCATATCCGTTCCGTCTTATTTAAGTTGCATAAATATGTAATCTAGTCTTGATTCTAATTTTATGAACGGTGATCTGAAATATAATTACCCACCCACCACTAGCTAACAGCCCCAAAGCTACAATAATTAGTATACCAATTAGGTATACTAATTATTGCAGCTTTGGGGCTGTTACCTTAAGCAATTACCTTTTCAGGAAAACCTATTGAATTTAAGTATGAGGAATTACTCTGTATAGAAAACAGAGCTGATCCTCTAACCTAAAACAAGTGACACTAGGCTGCCAACGCACAAAAGATAGGTGAAACAGTGTTCCTATTTAAAAAAAAATACTTATTTTATTTCAAAAAATCGCGATGTTATAATTGTGTGTAGGAAATACTATTAATAATAATAATACCTACGTGATTATTTTAGAAATAAGTTGCAAATACTTATGTATGCCTATTGTTTTATGATAATACTGTTCCAAACATAGTTTATTAGTACCTTATACTGTTACCATATTTTGCTTAGGTAGAGTGGCTTCCATGTACAATGTACAAACACAAAAATCAATCACTTCAGTAAAATGTTAATCACAAAACAACAGCGGTTGGTTGGCAATATTTTTTAATGGCTGATACACAAGAATAGCTTGGATCTGCTATTGTTGCGATCCTCCCCTGCATTATCAGGGACGCCCTGAATAAATGAATATTTGATTTGCTAATTAAGCTCCGTCAGAGGCAGGCGGCAATGCACCTTTATTTTTGTAAGGTGACTAAAAAGGTAGAAAAGGCTTTGTTATCTAATATGATGAAATGATTTGAATATAGTCGAGTGGCATTCCATTAAAAACTCTTTGGTTCTAAGATATTCAGAGTCAGATAAAGCCATTGTGTAGCTTACTAACCTTGTTACATGATAATTCATAATATTTTGGTTAATTTCTTATGGTTAACAAAGACAGACTGATGTTTTAATTATCTTTAGGTAGGCAGGTACCTATTTCTAATTGTACCTATAAATTAAGTCACGTCTCGTAATTGGGCGTTCAAGTTTTGAAACTTGTTCTCTCAAGAACTTGCGTTGTTGATGTTCACTTTAAGTTTTGAATAAATAATCTGTACAAAACTGAAACAAAACTTTTGCAAAATTAGTCTTCATAAACAATTCAGTTTCGCCTAGCTTATACGGATCCGTTGTTTCAGGTTAAACGAAGCATAATTAAAGCGTAAGGACTAACAGACCACAATTTTCTAAATTAATACCTAAGTCAAATCTAAAGGTAAATATTTGAGCAGACAGCCTATTTCGCCCGCAAATATTAATACAACGTATCTAATTTCCCCTCTTAGACAACGACATACATTTTGCTCATATTTCAGTTCCATTATGATTGTATTTCGGGACAATAGACGTCGAACCTTGTTCGATTTCCAACAACTATGGGTTACCTTAATGTAACGTTCATTCATTCAACGTTGAAGGCAACTTCGACATTGACGGTATTCCAATTTAGTTTTGGTCGGGTGAATTGTTCGCTTGCAATTCGTTTGTGTAGCAATAATGGTGGACGTATTATTGGAGATTCTATGAAAAGAGTAAAGTATCATGACGTCATTTCGGTAATGGAATGGCAATCTAGTGAAAATTTGTCCTCGTTCATCGGAAATAGGTAACATTTAGAATAATACAATCTGTTTTCGAAATGGAAAACTTTTGGGAGTATTTTTTACGCTATTGTCCTGTGCCAGTAAGTAGGCTCGTAGACTTAAGTAAGCTTGGAAAAGTTTTATACAAATGTTGTTTTGCCGGACACAATAGAACCAAACGAAAACTTATTCGAATCTATTGAGCAGGATCAGTAATTCAGTAGGTATCTCCGAAAATAGTTTGACTATAAAAATCCCAATAAGATAACAAAAAGGACAGTTCAGTTCAGACTTTCCGCTGGTCGAAAACTAAAAGGTTTTCGTTCTGGGTTCTATTTACATGTATACGGTGACAGTTTTATCGATAACGTGATTCCATTCCCCGCCAACTTCACATTTGTTTAAGTTGTTTCGATAGAAAAAGGGATCTGCGGCGAACTGCGAAGTTGGATACTTTGTCCCGCAGCCACAATTTATTAGTTTGCTTTCGATTCATTACTCAGCTTGAGTCCGGGGTTCGTAAAACATCTTATTGGAAGATTGTGCTGGTTTATTGTCCCTTTTATTGTATGCTACAAGTGTGCTCACAAATAGTTTATGTAGATTTTTTACAGTCGTGTTTTTATGTGTGTAATTGAAGATTTAATTTATTCAGTCTTATGTGTCATGCATTGCTTTCTAACTACGATATAATTATTAACAATGCTGAATCTTGCCCCAACTTTTGCGGTAATTTGTTTTTGATAAGCAATAGATTTCGGTTCAGTTACATGAATCTCACGCACATCATCATTCTGACATCCACGTAATCTACTATTAATCGATATCGTTAAGACGTTCAATCAATATTTCATCAGCGGTGAGTTATCGAGCGTATAGTTCCGAGTGCCGAAGGATAGTTAAATAAACTTTCCAACTGCGGCCGCCCCGTAATGGATTGCTAATATTAGCTAAATCTCGTAAGTTTACACCCCTCTCTGAACTGGATAAGTCGGTGCCATCCGTCTTTTATCCGGCGATTCGTTTCCCACAGCCCTGGGAGGGTGGCAGCCGTGGCAGGGCGTCGAAACGTTAGTTAAGTACTAGCAGCGTGTATATGGTAGCGCATAGTGAGTAATAGGTTTTTGAATGAAGGATATTGATGATTGATTGCGAGCGAAGTAGATTGCGTTGGAGGGTCAGTAATTTTTAGTTGGATTTTGCTTAATAGTTCGTTGGATGGATTGCGAAAAAGGCATACATACGGGTGTAACGTCCGCAGCGATCGTTTCAGACTTTTCAGACTCGGTTTTCATACGATTTAGGTACGAACTTCCTTTACTTTTTCTAATAACATTTTGTCTGTCTATTATCTTCTTGGCTGATCCGAAATCTCTACTCCAGTTGATTAAATGTATCGTGACAATACATAATGGAATAAAACTTTCTTTTTTATAAGATGTGCCATTGATGGAAATGAAGAGGGTGCTGACTGCGCCCTTTTTTACGAGCACCGCTACTGTCGCTAGACTTTCTTGAAATATGACACGGCGAGGGCTCGCACTCCCACCAGACACAGTATTGTGGTTCCCCGTTAACGGCCTTTTCTTCGCAATGAAATGACGACACGATAAAACATTTTATGTCACTACTTTTGTTTACTTCAAAGAGTGAGTTTTGATGACAGGAAAATGTAGAGCAGCCTCTGTTGGGGTAACAATTGTCTCGCTCGTCGACGAGCGTTTGATGTATTTTCGTAAAACCTTTGTTCAAGTGTCGCAGACGAAAATGTTTTCCTCGTGTATCGAGGCGTGGACGACGCGCTGTGCGTACAATGTTCACGTCACGGTGAGCTTTACTTTCAGCAAAATGATATTTGATTTTCGCTTTAATCTTTGGTTATGGAAGTCGATGGCAACAATGTGTTCGTGCTTTGGAAATATTGGTTGGAGCTTTAGCTTTTACTATAAAATCGAAAGGAATGATGTATTTGCGTCGTAAATTGTGAGCGTGCAAGAAGTAGATTGACATAGGCTTTGTTATAGGTGCCGTCGTCGGCATGCTGGGCGCGCGGCTCAAGTCATGGATGGAGGCGCAGCTGGGGCGAGCTAAGAAGCGTAAGCAGAAGCAGACGAGGCCGACAACGGCGACGGCGACCACGGGTCCTCTGCCGCCTCCTCACCTGTCTTCCCCCGAAAGTGCGTACAGTACGGGGTACTCCACGGATGGTACCTCGCCAGGAACCGCCCCCGCCCCGCTTGCCGCTCCGCTCGTGGCCCCTCCGCCGCCGCCCGCGCCTCCGACCACACATCTCTACCATGAACCAGCCAAGGTATGTTTACGTTTAGCCATAAAGTACTTTCTGATAGCGGCCCAAAGCTGCGCATATCCCTGAAATGAGAGTTTGAACGGTATGGTAAGCAGGGAGGTACCCGTGTACCTAATCTGCATTATAGGCTCTTTCATACTGGAATAAGGACTGAGGGTCTTTTGAAAATGGATTAGTGGTAGTAGCAGGGAAACCTTATTCTGATCTGAATTGGTATAGAGTTTACTTACAAGATAATCATACCTAAGGAATGAGAATAATAATTAGATATAGTTGTAGTGTTTTTAGGGTTCCGTAGTCAACAAGGAACTCTTATAGTTTCGCCATGTCCGTATGTCTGTCTGTCTGTCCGCGGCTTAGCTCAGAGACCCTTAGTACTAGAAAGCTGTAATCTGGCATGGGTATACATATTAATCACGCCAACAAAGTGGTAAAATCAAATCTTGAAATATATTTTTTTAGGGTACCTCTCGTACACGTAAAGTGGGGATGATATTTTTTTTTCTCGTCTATCCCATGGTGTGGGGTAAGCCAAAGTCAAATCATTTATTTCAAATAGGCACGTAAAATGCACTTTTGAACGTCAAAAATTACAAAAATAGTTAATTGATTCTAGTTGCGCCTTCCAAAAGGTAATGTATGGAGAAGAATGGGCAAGAAACTCCATACTTACTCTTTTAAAATGTTAACAATAGTTTGTATACATTAATTAATAATTATAGGTGAAGACGATGTACCTAGAATAAAAATTACCTACCACAATTGGTAAAAAGAATGAAAAGTGAAGTAATGACAGAAAAATTAATAAATGCGATAGATACATGGTGCTCACATATTTACAAACATTGTATATGATTTTCCTAAAAATTTTAACATATAATAAGTCAGTGTGTGAGTTAAATTATATTAATCACAGAAAATAAAATTAATATCATAAAAATTATACAGTTAAATTAGCAACCAGTTTTATTTTGTCTAGACTCTAAATTGTCCTATGGAACAGGACCAGCATGTTTCCAAGCATTGTTATCTTGGATATAATCCTCTAATTTGTAATATGCTTGTTTTATTGTTTACAAAGTGTGCTTTTAATATGAGTTTTAATTTTTCTTTCATTTAATTGTAATATATCAGAAGATATTTTATTGTAACATTTAACACAGTACCCCATAAAAGATGTATGTACTTTAGATAATCTGAAAAATAGTTAATCTATTTTATCTTTATTTCTAGTATTAAAATTATGTCTATCACTGATTTTATTGAAAAGATGTAGATTTTTTCTTACATACATAATATTTTCGTAAATGAATTGGCAAGTACCGTCATAATATTAATCGATTTAAATAGTTCTCTAAGAGATTCGCGGCGATCTAGATTATAATGGCTCGGTATCGTTGGATAAGCCGTTCAAAAATATTGAGGGTTTGTTACACCCATTTTTCGGTACAGGGATTCGTTTGCGAAATATTAGGCTTTGAAGTGCTAATTTTTGTTAGAGTCAAGTGTCCCCATACCAGCTAAATGGATACATATGTGAAAAAATTTACAGCAGTAATAATAACGAAGTTAAAAGGAAAACCATCACAGCTAAGTAGGCTTTACAAGTTACCGAGTAATAGTCGATCAACTTACATTTACAGTTGGAAAACGTATTCTCCCATACATTTTGTATGGAAGAACATGTTTTTCAACTACAATGTTAACTTTGTTTTAGTGATAAATTCATCCCAACTACGAAAACCTTCATTGCGCGTGGTCCGACACGCACTTGGACGGTTTTTTTTTTTGTAAGGTTCTTATTAGATTTAATTAGTAAAGAGCCACATAACATATAAGTAACTCAGTTTTATGTACGAGTAGGTATGTTGTGTAAGTGATAGTAGTCATGCAGTGCAGAAGCACAAATTGGATACGGAAAAAGTCTTGAAAATTGTATTCCACTGAGCAATAAAATCTACCTGATTTGATTTATTAAGGTTTATTGGATCAACTGTTTTCACGTGACCAGTCACCATAACCCAGAGGCAATACAAATAGAAAGGAAAATCATCCTCAAAATAAAAGGCATCGTAAAAGTTCGGAGAACTGAATACAAATATATTTTCTACTAGCTGTTGCCCGCGGCTTCGTCCGCGTGGCTTTTTCTATAATAAAAGTATCTATCTGCTTGTGAAAGTCTCGTCAAAATCGGTCCAGTCGTTTCGAAAATTAGCCTGAACAAACAGACGGACAGATAGACACAGACAAAAAAAAAAAAGATTTTTGGTTATAGGTACCGTATACAGTATTTCCCACGACTTTGTCACATGGAGGGAAAGTACCTTAAATACTGTAGATAGAAAAATTTACTGAATGAAGACTTCATTTTTATTTGAAAAACAATACGAACTGCATTCAAAGAATTTCAAATAATCGCCTGTCTAAGCCGGGAATCGAACCCGCTAATAGTGAAAAAAACAAAAAAAAAACGATAATTTTACAGTACCGACCGAAAGGCTCAACCATATACATTTATTTCTTCTTCTTCGGCATAGTCTTTCTAGATTCTTTAACCACAATTTGTCTTTGCGGTAGGTAGGTATTTATGTCGGTCGATCTATCTTACCAATATCATAACCATAACATCAATATTGAGATATATTGTTTAAACATTTTTTTTTTACCCACAACGGGGATCAGGGGGTGGGGGAGCGGGGGGGGGCCTCTTGGCTTTCTTTCATATCACCTGATGGTAAGTGATGATAAGGCCGAAGGTGGAAGCGAGCTTCGCCCGGAATCCTTAACCATAACCACAGAGGAACTGATTAATTATCTTACCTCTAACTGACGAAACACAACAAATGCTGTTAACATTGTTGTTTTGGTCTCAGTCTTAGATAAGATGGTGGTAGCTGGTAGCTAGTCAGGCGGATTTTTTTGAACAACCAAACCGATTAGAAAATTTTGCCCCCGCCTGGGAATCGATTCGGAGACCTTTGGGCCTGAGATAGGTGGTTTTACCACTAGACCGCAGAGGCGGTCTACCCGTCAGTATTGATATTAAATACAATATTCTACCCTAGATGATTAAAATTCCAAGCTTACACCACAAATCCGACGTGATCACTGAATTCACTGATCAGATAAAACAAATGAATGACACATTTAATAATTTATTCACGCACAGTTTTCAATTAGCCACACAGTTAATCCATTTTCACCCGTCTGACATAAAGCCAATAGGCGTGATTATGAACTTAATAAGACCGTACACATACGGACTGAATAATGTACGTACAGTGGCATTAAGTAGACCGGTACTAATTGAAGGGTGGACCTCCAGGGCTATTTAAAGTCGGTCGGCCTGACATCAGTTTCAATTAGGTACCTATAGCGTTGCTTGTTTGCTTGGTACATACCTAAATGTCACGTGTTTGCTTAGATAAGCACGTTAAGCCCTAGCCCCTTGGTATACCTTATATTTAGTAGGTATTATAATAAAACAATATTTGGTACCTACTTAAGTGTGTCATGCTCAGAGACCTATGAAAAACAAAACAAAGTACCTAGGCATTTGTATAGAAAGCGGATCAGTTGCCAGAAATTAAGTAATTTAATGTTTAATTAATGAGGCTATCACGCTTGAATTCGCCGCTAGAGGCGCTAGTGTAGAATGAGGTCTCTAGAAATGTCAAATGTGAAACTGAACTTTCACTGTTTGCGGGATTTTCTACCGCAAATTGTTCCTAATTATTCATAATTGTAAAGATTGTGCCATTCCTGATTAATTATGGCTAAAGATTATAAGTAACAACTTATAGGATCTAATTTCGTAGCACTTGGAGGAAGAATAATATTTGTCTGCTTAATGCTTGCCAATTTTAGGAACATTATAATGTAAATATTCATTTGATATTTTAAAATGTAATAAAATAAATATTTTATGAAGTAATGAGTACTTAAACATATCCAAAACGTAAACAATAAAAGTACTGACAGAACCTTACTCAACAGTGGCGCCAACTGTTGGGCACAAAAACGATAGCCCTCATTACGTTTAGGTAACGTAGATACCTAACTAACAGGTTAAATAAATTTTATATGTCGAATAATTTCGGTAATCCTGAATAAAACAAACTATAATTAACGAACAACACGTAAATTCCAAAAAGCTATGATTTTTATAGTAATAAACAAAGTAAAAATCGAAACAAACGAACGTAAGAACTTTTCAGTAAGGTCGCATTGAACTCTGGCGTGAGCTACCAAATTCATAACTAGATGGCGTTGGCGTCGAATTGAATCGCGCTATCGTTTGCTTACAGATGTTTGGCCAGACTCGGCGGTCGCGCGTTACCATACAACTTTCCTTGTCTCGGGGAGCATAGTGCGCAGTGATCGTAAAGTGAGAGCACTTATGCTGACACCCACAAGTAAATCTTGTATACCCGCGCCCGGCTGCCGTAAGGGAGACCGAGCGCAATTTTTGTATAGCCCTCTTACTTACAGAGGGTGTAGTTTAGAAATAGAAACTCCGATAAAATTCAATGAATGTTTTTTTTCCGGTTTCAGAAGTAAAAAAACATAAAAGAAAATTTTTAGTACTTGATGTTTTGAACAATGGAGGCCCTCTTGTAATCCTCTTGCTTGAAGAGGTATCTGTTTCACTACGTCAAAATCTTAATAAAACTTCTTACATAATGTTAGATAACCTTACCCTTAATTCCATTATCTTCAATTAAACGATACCATTTATCTCTTAATTTCAGCGTCGCTCCTCTAATGTGGTGGTCCGCCGCTGTATTCCGGAGCCAACTCCTATTGCCGTGGTGGTATGCGCGACACCATCTCCCCGACCACGGTGCCGTATTAGGACCAACCCGTGGATGGGCGCGACCTCGCCCAACAGAAAGAGGCCGTCAAACATAGTGCACCAGCACTCGTTGCAGTGCCCACCGACGCAGCCGCAGCTGCATCACGCTCCGTACTCACTTGATTCTCATGTCAAGTATGGTTCCAGCTCCAGGTGAGATGTCTTTACTCAATAGTGTGATAATATTTTTCAGCTGGTAATTTTATTGGGAACTTGCGTTTCCACAAACCTACTCGCAGTAGTTACAAAACTTTTAAAACTGCCAAATGTTTATGTATTAAAAATATAATACAGTTATATACCAAATCACTTTTATTCTAGAAGAGAAGATAATTAAAATTTAATGTATTATAATACCTATGAGTAGTGAGAGGAATTTAAAAAAAAGGTCGGTAACAGACGCATAATCAAAAGTTGTTGATTCTTGCAGTTGAATAGTGGCCGTTATAAAATTCGACCAATAATTTATTAAGTTAAATTAATATTATTAAGATTATTAACATAGTAAATATCAATTTAACACTACGCTGTAAGCAGGTATAATTAAGTAGCACTGAGGAGCACCGACATAAGTAGGTTAGTGGGACTATGATTGTTCAACGAAGTTAGACATATAATTCAATTACATCGCTGCCTACCTTCAGGTGTATATTTGAATTTATAATAGCAAAGGTACCATAGCCGACGCAAATTTTTGGTATTCACGAGGTTGTAACTTGTAATCAAGTTCAAGTGTTCGCTGTTTGAAAGTTTGTGGTTTGTATACGCTGACCCATGCCCGCGAGCAAAAAAACATGGCATAGGGTATGCTTCTCATCCGGCTTTAGAAATACAAAGTGGAAAGGCTCTAAGTAATTACTTAACCTGAAGCTAAGCAGCGATGTAATTAAATTATCTATTCAATTACATAGCTGCCTACCTTCAGGTGTATATTTGCATTTATAATAGCAAAGGTACATAGCCGACGGTAATTTTTGGTATTCACGAGGTTGTAACTTGTAATAAAGTTCAAGTGTTCGCTATTTAAAAGTTTGTGGTTTGTATACGCTGAGCGCTGACCCATGCCCGGGAGCAAAAAAAACATGGAATAGTGTACCTATGCTTCTCATCCGGCTTTAGAAATGCAAAGTGGAATGGTTCTAAGTATTTACTTAACCTAGACAAGTTTTTTAGTTTTTCAACTATGCCAAACCAATGTTACGAGATTACAAGTAGATAACTTGACATACAATTTAAATTCTAATAAAATGAATAGCGGCCTATCTGCCAGGGGCAACATTTTTGGATTCATCTGCTTTGCAGCAGTCAGAAGTTTTTATCTAAAACTCAAGCTAAGTTGAGACAAATTACGTCTCAGGCCTCCGCATACAGTTGTAAAAATATTTGTAATAATCAAAATTATTATAATGCCTTTCTAAATTCCAGGTCACCGCATCTCTCGCCTCATTTATCACCGGAGCCTCACAGATCGCCCTACTATCGGGGCGGGGCCTCAAGCGACGAAGAATGCCGAGGAATGCGAACGAGAGGCCGGGAGACGGCCATATTGTCTGATAATGACTTCGATTCAGACGGAGACACAGGGCTAGATGGAGGAGACGAAGATGATGATGAGACTGCGTCGCCGGGGAGGAGGAGGGCTAGGAGACGGAGGCCGCCGCGACGACCACCGCGGTCTGCAGGTGAGATAACTACTAAAGAGTATTAAATGCCATTGTGAAAATGTTCTCTAGTAAGAATAGTTCCTCGAGACTGAGTGCTCAAGATTGAAGAGTGCTGAGGGACTAACTCGTACTCGTAACTCGCACTAATATGTTGTCAAACAAGGGGTTCTTTAATGCATTTGTCGAGGGACATGAAATTTAGATGGCCCTCGTAAGTAGTGGCATGGACATACATAATTATATTTACGTCGAGCTCAACTTCCAGAAAAGATAGAAATTACTGAATAACAATCCTGATTAAATATAAACAATGTATATGTAATTTTGAAATAATGTACAAAAACATACGAGCTTTGAATTATCAGCTTTATTTTCAGGAGCGACTCCACCTCGGATGCGTCGCCGCAACCACGCACCGTCAGCTCCTCCGGTTCGTGAGAGGGATCCTCTATTGGAAGCTGACAGGGAAGCCGAGAGGAAGTACAGGGAGCTCATTAGAGAGGCGGAGAAGTTGCTCGTCACGGTGTCACGAGCACCACTTGAACCGCCACACAACCCTAGAGTTAGGGAGCTCAGGGCAACTGAGGTAAGACAGGACACTGTTTGTGACTCACACACATATATTCTTCGTCTACCAGATCATGGTGACTTTGGAAACCAAATCCTAGGGGTATGATAAAACTACCCAAATCTTATTTTACTCAAAAAGAGCTACCTCTTTTTGAGTAAAATAAGATTTGGGTAGTTTATTTTTTTTTATAGAATTATGTAAATTATCATCTTTTTGATACCTACGTATCAAAAAGATGATAATTTACATAATTCTATTAGATTAACTCTGAATTTAAATACAAAGTATTGCCTTTCTGGACTATTTTTTATTCTGCATGATAGTCTGCACATTGCGACTTCATAACTTATTATGTCATGTTGAAGTATAGCACATACTTTCACTGTCCATAACGTAGACACTATAGTTAAATAATCAACGTGAATCATATGTGGTTCATGGGACAGCGAAAGTGTTAACTGTAGTATTAAAACAGCCCAAAACCTTGTGTTGTCAGGTGGAAGCCCCCCGTAGAAGTCCGGAGCGCACTCATATCACGAACTTCATGCGCGCGAACTCCCCCGAGCCCGTGCGGCGCTTGTCCCCGGTGGCGCGGCGCTCCCCGCTGGCTGCACCGCCCCCACCCCCCGTGGCAAGGCGTCTCACCCCCCCTTCGCCCACTGATAGACCCCACTCCGAGCCCCCCAAGAGGAAGGCTTATGCTCGGGATGAGGTTAGAGTCTTTTTTGCATGTTTGGACTTGAATGATCTTAATTTTCTCTCCTATTAGAGCAGAAACTATATTGCTTGACTTTCAATCTTGTAAGTAATTCGAATGTTTTTGTAATTTTGCTTTACTTTCAACACCTTATCTATCTAGCACCAGATCACACACCTGATGTACAGAGATATCTGCAGATAAATTTATCTTCAGAAATAGCAACCTGTTTCATACTATAAATTAATTTAAAAGTAGTACAAAGTAGATGAGTAGATGAGGAAAAAAGTAGATGAGGCTGCAGATTTACTGGCAAGAGAAGCATTTCTACCTATGGCAAATAAATTTCATAGTATCTAGAGACAGATTTATATGGCTAGCAGTAGTTAGTGACACGCAAAAATGTAGTTGATAAGTATTGTTTAATGGCCAAAACAGTACTTCACATTTCCTTATAGTCTACATTAATAGTTAGAGTAGCTAGCTTGACTTCTTTTTGCTCCACACTAGGTCGAGCCTGTCTCGTGAAGACCTGTTGTCCAACGAATCTCGAAAATACCTACCTGTCATTTCTGTTACCAGGTCCTGCAGACCTTGGAAGGTCTCCGCAAGAGTCTGCAGCAGCAATCAGCTCTGCTAGCGGTGCAGCGGACGCGCCTGGACTCCCTATAGCCGCAAAACTGTCCCCTTCCCGTCCCGCGCTCCTAGGTATTAGATCTCTTTAGATAATATCAAGTAGCCAATGCCGATTCACGCAACACGATGCCAATTTTTTTTAAAAGATTTGTTGTAGGTAGATTTTTAGTGGTTAACGCACTGCTCTCGTTTATTTCTTACTTCTATAAAAGGTAAGGAAAGACAATAATAGGAATCTAGTGTACAAGGATAGTACTTTCTCCCAATCTCTTTAACTTCTCCTCAATTGATGTGGTTAAAGTTCTGAATTTTAACGGGTTGTGGCAAATACTAATAGTTATTCCATTGACACTTGGATACTGGTTAGAACTTGTATTTATCCGTTCTACCCTGAAAATATTCGTTAAGCCTTCCCAATTTTAATCGGACATCGAGAGCAGAGTGATCCACGCTTGTATAGTGTGTTGTTGACAGATTTTTTATAATGCTAGTTGAAAAGGTTTAATGCTTCTTAAATTGTTGTTTATTGAAGTTCTGCGAGAACAGTCATTGTAGATCAAAGTAGATCAATATCATAGTCGTTCGTTTTTTCCCCTTTAAATCTTTTTTGTCAAAATGATTGTCTTAAGTTTTCGTATTTTTTACTGTACTAACTTAGGTAGGTAAGGTTTTATTGTTTGTTTACATTTGTCAATTATGTCGTAATTTTGGCTTTAGGGTCGTTTGACGTCAGAAGATTCTTAACAGAGATCAGTAACGTTATTCATCTTTCAATGTAGGGGGATTCGAACAGTGAAATAAAATGAATTGAAAATGTTAGTTACATTTCGCCTTTTCGCATTAAAAGTGTACAATTTCAAAAATATTCGAAATTGAGTTAATATGCGGAAATGTTTGGTATCACCAGTATTTTTCTCTTAAAACGCTCTCCTGTAAAATTAGTAAATTTTGAGATTATACATTTTTATTCAAAATTGAGTTAATATGCGGAAACGTTTGGTATCACCAATATTTTTCTCTTAAAACGCTCTCCTGTACAATTTGTAAGTTTTGAGATTATACAGTTTTAATGTGAGAAGACGATTTGTCAGTTATATGTTGCTGTTGATCTTAAGCATAGCAAGCCACCTGGTACAACTAAATAAAGTTGAAAATATTTTGTGAGAGTCTAAAATGAGTACCACCTAATACTCGAAATATTGGACTAATATTTTAGAAAAGAAGCTGATAGGAATCGGAGATCATATCGACACTTCTCACGGCTATCATTTACTGTTCCAGTCAAAAGCGTACAAGAGTCTTTAGTTGTTAAGAGCGTGAACGGCAAGTAGTTGTTCCAAATACTCCTTTTCTCTAGTCCCTCCATAAGTTCTAGTCAGTTAGCCTGTCGTGTAGTTAGTGTAGCGTTGTTATTTCCGTGTAGGCGAGGCCACTTTCATTATCTTCCATAATACTTGTAGCGTCATTTTATTAGTAGTTCTTAGATTAGATGGTAATTGACGTCGGTTCGTAGCTCTACTGAATCACTGAACAATTGGAAAATGTGTGGATCTGAAAAATGACACCATAATAGTCTTTTCGGATAAATATCTCATCTTCGTCCCGAAAGTAGATTTTGTAACTTTTGTAGTGAATTAATAAGCAAGAAAAAAAAAAGCAAACAAGTAAGCATGAAAGTAGAATGAATGCTGTGGAAATGCGTTCCTTGCAAAACGTGTGGCGTGATTATGAATGATAGGTTGAAAAATGATGTGATGAGGCAATGGTGTGGTTTAAAAGAAGATGTAGGGACAAAAATTGAAAAGAGGATGTTTAGATGATTTGGTCATGTTGAGAGGATGAATGAAAGGCGACTAACAAAAAGCAAATTTGTGAGTGGAAACGCCAGGAGGGGACGCCCCAGGAGGACATATAGTAACCTAATTGGTGATGTTCTTCAGAAAGGTCATAGCGTAGCACTCGCAATCCGCGTGCGTGTATGACCAGAGACCCTAGTGTGAGTTTATTTTAACCATCTCGAATTTACGCATCGAGCGCGTTCAGCACTCCTATTGGTGAAGGGCCAATCGGAGGCCAATTGGAATGTCGAACGCGCACGATGCGTCAAATTGAGATGGTTAAAAGAAACTCACACTAGGGTCTCTGATGTCTGATGTAGGAGCGTATCAGGTGGCGTTCTATAGTTTCTGCCTACCTCCATGGGAAGAAGCCGTGAGTTTATGTATGTATGTGTAGTGAATTTCAGAGTAGGGGGTCAATATTTTGCAAATGTTCAGTATAAGCAATATTAACAATAATATTATCTATTAGTGCCATATCTCTCAGTAGTGCTACAACGATGGTCGCACATACAGGTTAGATGTTCTGGGGTAGTGACGGAAAGTAGAAAATAAATGGAGTGCCATACAATTTTTTAAACTTGGCCCGTAAGCATCACCAGACGTGATAGTGATGTGTCTTACAATTAGTAATTTTGGAGTACAGTTAGCACTCCATTTATTATCTACTCTGTGGGTAGCGTACGTATCGAGTAGCGCCGTAGTATAGACTAGAGCGGTCTCACTAGGGTAAGGGCGACCAGTGGCCACGGCGTACTAAGACTGCGTTATTATATCTTATAATAATTAACTTATACAATGTTTACTCGTTATACTGTGTTCGTTCGGTGGCTGGCTGAGATGTCCACTTGTTCAAGTCGTCGTTTTCGATGATAGCAAACCTTCTGGGCATTTGTTTACTCTGCGGTATCAAGGCATGTACTTCAAGATTTTCTTGAGATACATCATGGTGTTGTAGGAAAAGTACCTGCAGTTGATTAAATGCAAGTACGCTTGCAGGTAGGGTTACCATTTCGAATTTTGAAAAGCCCAGACAAAAAGCCCAAACATTTGCAAAAAACGTCCGGATGTTATACTTTTTATTCATGCTTTTTTCGGAACTCATATACCTTTTTTTATTTTTGTAAAAATTCCTTGAATTAAAAAGTCCGGACTAATGACAAGGCCGGAGAAAGTCCGGACGGAGGGCCAAAAAGCCGGACAAGTCCGGACAAATCCGGACGGATGGTTACCCTACTTGCAGGAGAGTACATACCTAATTACTTATTGCAGTTTTGCTATTTTAAATCTGAGGTACCAAAAGCTTTTTCCATATTTGGACTAAGCAGTTGAATTTAAGCCCTAGTGTTAGATTTTCTTTTATACCTAGTCATGAGTTTAATTTGGTTTAGTATAACATCACGCCTGTATCACGTTTGTTGTTTGAATTTTATGGTGAATTAAATACTTTATTTTTTGGCAATGAGGGCTACCGTTTTTGTGCTCATCCGTTGGCGCCACTGTCGAGTAAGGTCCCGAAGTGTAGCTGCTAAAGTTTTTTATTACAGGCGTGAAAACAAAGTTTACATTTAAATCTTATTAAATACTTTAAAACCGGTGTTGCGCAGTCCCGTTTTGTTCAGAAAAAAGGAGGGCATAAGTTTCCGAAGGATGAAACTGGGCCTGAAATTGCGTTATGCGGACACCCGCGCGGTTCCATACAAAAGTGCTCCGTTGCAGGGACAAGCGCGGGCGTAAGTCGCGGAGGCACGCGCTGGGCCTGGTAGCGCCAGCTTACTGGCTGTCGTTTTATTTATGCTAGTCATCGTTTTGCTAAGTTCTCCATCGACACAACTGTACATGCACACCGTTAAAATTAAACTACGCCGTATTTAATTGCCGTCATAGCCCCCCCGCGTATCCACGCGTGTACACACGCAACGGGTGCCCGTCGCGGAAGCCCGCTTAACGCAGTTTCAGGCCTGACATTCATTGACCCGTAACTCATATTTGCCATATTTAGTCTCAGGTATTGCAAGGTAGGACTTAGGATAAATATGGTCAAGACGAAGATTATGGCTAGCATCTTCAGCAGTTCAAATCCTTCAGTTAAAGTTGGAAATGAATTGTTGGAAATGGTTGCCCAGTATGTCCATCCTCGCCATATTCTTTCATTTGGCAGAGTGTTAATAAACGGAGATATTGAGAAGAATACAGCTTGGGTGGGCCGCATTCAGCAAATTGGACGACATTTTGAAGTCAGCTAAAATCCCACAATGTCTGAAGTCCCGCCTCTATAACTGTTCTGCCCACCATGAAGTACGGTGTTGAGACGTGGACGCTCACGCAGGAGGCTGTGTACAGGGTGAGAGTTGCACAGAGAGCCATGGAGCGTTCCATGTTCCATAAGTCTTATAGACCGAGTCCCAAACGTCGAGATTCGCAGACGTACGAAGGTTTTCGATATCGGAAAACGAGTTATGGAACTCAAATGGAGTTGGGACACCTATCAAGGCGAAGTGTTGACATATGGAGTAAAGCAGTGACCGAGTGGCGTCCAAGGACTGGAAGACGAAGTGTCGGTCGTCCAACAGCGAGATGGGTGGACGACATTGTTGCCATCGCGGGTAGAACCTGGATGAGGCTGGCACAGGAGCGTGGGGATTGGCACAAGAAAAGAGAGGCCTATTCTCAGCAGTGGGTGAAGTCGGTCTGTGGATGATGATTGCAAATTATTCACAACATTAAGCTAATTTCAAATAAACCCGCGTATTCCACCCACAAGCAGTGACATTTGAGGCGTCTAATTGCAAACCCCGCTACAACGATTTTCTTTAAACCGACTTTATTCTCTCTTTTGAAAGTTTTCTCAATTCTGTACTAAGTGACAAACTAATTTCCGAGGAAATCTCTCTCTAACAGTACTAAATTGAGCCTCCAACCTTATGCTTGGTAACAAAATCCACTATAAATGGCATGGGTAAAATTGAATTTCCTCTACAACGAAAACAACCAATCACAGCGCTTGCTTTTCCACCAAGTGACCTTACGAATAGTGTGGCGGACCAATGGAGACTTGTGTAAATGTGTCGTGCACCAAGGAGTGCGATTACATTTTACTGAATTTAAAACTCATCAATAACTCAATATCCAGAAAAATCGTTTTAGCGGGGTTTGCAATTAGACGCCTCATCTAACATTTCGGATATCTTACGCTACACTAGCGCCTCTAGCGGCGAATTCATAGGTATGCGATAATATTTTTTATTTTCTAGAATAATAAATAATAGACACTATTGACTGTGCCATTTTTCAATAGCGGTATAGTTGCTTGTGCGAACCTCCCCGAAGGGAAGCTGGTAGAAATCGCGTTCCACCACTGGTAGTATATAGAACCACCCAGTAATTAGGTATAATGATGTAATGTCTTCCATTTAAGAATTTTGTTCACATTTTGATTACAAAGCTAATATGATATTAAAATATGATTTCGTCATTTTTACGTGGAGATTCGCGCCAGTTTTGTATCTGGAATTCCAATGTGACAGAAAAAAATTCAAGAGAGAATGAATGATGTAATACTTTTAGGAAAATTATTATACCATTATTGGTACCTACATAGTTACCTAAACGTGTTACCTGATTTAAAATATATGCATTTAACTATTGCATATTATAATCATTTAATTTAAATTAATTGTAATTTTTTCTGCAGTTAAGTACGAGAGGAAAATCTTTTTTCTACTCATTTCTTATACTTAAGTAATAGTAAAACCATGAGATTGCCTTGAATTTTAAAATTTTACTTCATACATATTAATAAGTCTTAGCCAGCTACCGAACGAGAAGGAAGTCTATAAGGGCTTCCATATTTTTGTTAGTGCAATTTTGGGGGGATCGGCTATACATGCGAACATCCCCCCAGCTAAATGTAAATATTTATCCACTTTACTTGTTCATTGTAAGTATAAATAAGATTTATACGTTTAGTTGAATTTTCATTAAAATATTATTCCAAGAATATGGTTTTATTTTGTTTTTTTTTTTACCCATGTGTAGGCTTTTACTTTTAGCAACATAAAAGAAGTGAATCAGTGAACTGTTGACTTTGTTTATAGTCAACAAGTGAATATATCTGACGACCACTTTTCTTCAGTACTAGCTTGATATTACTAGTTACTTCATAACTATTATGATAGATGGCGCTGTGTTCAAAATTTAACATAGTGTTGTTCCTACACATCGCGATAGATGGCGTTACTAGTTTGTAACACGAGCCAAGTCGATGAAGGTTGCTATTGAAAATGATGCAATTTTCTAAATAAAACACTGATCATTGTTGAGGCAATAATAAATAACCCGCAATTAGCGTTAGAAGTGTTATTAATTGCACAAACAGAAACAAATGTTGATCGTATGTAGGTAGTTTATTCGGTATTTTAAGTTCGTTGAACTGAAAATAATATTGATTATTGAATTATGACATAATTTATACTTTTGTTTTACTCAGAGTAGGTAATGATTTAGAAGAAAAAAAAATGCATTTAAAAAAAATGTTCTTCAATCCTGAAGAAACATTTTGTTCCCGGAGTTTTTTTTTCTATCTCTTTATTATTAAATACTCAAAGTGCCACATTTAGCTTTCTGTTGCACATCTTTGCATTTAACAAAAAAATAGTCTATTGAATTAACATCAGATTGTAACAGCGATTGCAAAAATAGAATTTGGAGATGCTGGGATTTGAACCCAGGACTTTCAGCATGCGAAGCAGACACTCTACCACTGAGTTACATCCCCGATGAAAAAGGAGTTGAAATTGCTATATTGGATCTACGACACTGAGTAATCAATTCCAACTAGTTTTTCTAGATAAATACTTCCTTATTTGTTTTTTCGGAATAACTAGAAAATGGATTATCCAGTGAGTTGCATGCTAAGGCAACGATTGTCTCTCCAATGACGCTTTGTTTACCTAGTGATACCTTAAGATTTACGATATTATGTTAAAAGTTCACGTAAGTTAAGTAGTAAGTATGTACTTGTTTACATTATTTCACAAATCTATATTTGTCGAGAAACTCCGTAAAGACCATTTAGGATTGACGTATTACTACCAAAGGAGTCAAAAGCTTCCGTTCCTTTAGTATGTACCTACTAATTAAATTACTAAAGTTACGGCAGTACCTAACACATTGTGGGCCGGATATTCGCCAAAATGGGCAATATTATCGAAGGCAATTTGTAAATCGTTTATTCTGTAAATAGGATATCGGAATCACTTTTACACGTCATATAAAAAATATAAAAACAAGCTTGGTGAAGTCGACATTTCCTCTGACTACCCCTGAGAAGAAATGGCGAAACAAACTCAGGGGTCAAAGTCTCTTTTAAAGGCCAGACATAATCTTGGTCAGATCATGTGAGGACCATGTTGATCCGTGTCTGAAATGGTATTTTGAGAAAAGAACCACATAATTTTGAGTGGACCTGTCCAGTCAGTGCAAGCATTTGTCAGTAAACGTATAGCTCAACTCAGGATTTAAGGAGCTCAACGACTCGACGAATAATACCAAAGAAAGGACATTTGGAGACAATAGATACTATACCCAAAGTCTCAAATTGAGATAATTTATGTAAACAAAGGGGATAACACAACAAAAAAATATCTTCGTAATGGTAATTCACAGAAAATGGCGAAAAAAGAGGTTCCATTTTCTTTTAAGTATTGATTTTAAGAAATAATAATTAAAATATAATCATACCGTAATTATTTTTATAAATTTTCAGTTTTAAACAAAGTGATTAATAAAAGTAGATTTTCTGGTATAAAATATTTTATGATACTGGTAACAATGCAGGAGATGCAACATTTTCAAATTTTTACATTTTCTACAACACTAATAATTACAACTCTCATTCGTAGATTCATATTGTAAGTAGCATATCTAGCCACATTTTGGATGAAAACGGTTGTAAACTGTTTCGAGTAGAAATCGATTTTGAGAGGTCTACGTCTAGCACTGGACTTAAAAGGGCTGATTATGACGGTTATATGACGTCTCCGACACACTACACAAAACATTGTTTGGCAACTGTATTTTATTTGCATAGTTCTTATAATTAATTCACTTTAATTTTATCGATGATTATTTACAAAATAAAAATGATGATAAAATGTTTTGTGCCACTGTCCTGTCATTTTGACAGTGACATTTCTTGACATTATTTTGTTTACATAAATTATCTGAATTAGAGACTTTGGGTTTAGGCACAGTGAGCATTCTGTTACGTAACGTTTTCCTGTCCCGACTCTAGGAACTGTCAAATAAAAAATTGACAGTTCCTAGAAGGTACATTGTAGATACATCATCCATCAACGTCCTTGCCTCATCCCAGTCTATTTGGGGTCGGTACAAAATGTTACTGTATCGTCCATAAACAAAAATGACGGCTGATAAGGACTCCTATATCAACCGTAATTTCTGTATGTCACCCCTTTCGATCTTTATCTCCAACAATTATAGCCATATACATTTATACAATAAGTACTTATATCTTTTGGTACAGTCGCCAGCACATCAGGTTATACAAAACTGTCAAATTTCTCCAAACGATTTTAAACATTAAAATGCTGATGGGTAAAGTTCAAAATCGAATGAGAATTTTAGTTTGTGGTAACTTGATGTGACTGTATACCACCGCGAGAGTTGTTTTATTTAGGACGCTCTATCTCATACAACGTTCCTCGTTATTTTAAGTGACCATACGTCCCGTTTTGAACGGGGCCGTCCCTTTTTTCGGTTCTTCGTCCCGGTGTCCCCGAAATAAACCTGGGGACACAAAATTGTCCCGTTTTCAGAAATCGCGCGATAACTGGCGGGACAGATATAAAAAATATAAAATATATATATATTAAAAAAAACATGCTAAGATTTATTCTTACTTCAAATGATCACCAGCTGTATAAAAACCAATTTGTTCTGCTGACAACTATAAAAATGACTGAAAATTTATCTTGCTTTTTGTAATTTATTTTTTGATGAATATAAAAATAAAAATAAATGTTTCTTTTTTTTGCATTGAGAACCTAGGTTGGTATTCTGAAAATTGAGTTTCCTTTATAAATCGGCCCTACTAATAGGGATGTGTCCTGGGTAAAAAAAAAGAAAAACTGTTTAGTTCGTCAATCAGATAATAAAAAAATATTAGACACGTATTTTTTGCTTTATCATATTAACAAAAAAATTACTTAGATAAAACACATTAAACTTGGGGAGTGGGGGTTACGTCACAGCTACGTATAAAATCTACTGAGAAGTGACGTCATGCCACATTTGAACTCAATGTATCGCCGTAATGTTTTTTTTTAAAAAGAAAAAATACGTGTCCAATATTTTTTAATAATCTACGACAGAAAATATTTTTTTAGTCATCCTAGCCTATTGAGATAGAAAAACCCATGTCCCGTTTTGAGTAAAAAAAATAAATGGTCACTTTCTCGTTACTGCGTTTATGTTTGATTTTCAACGCTCGACTCAGAGCCGAGAATTTAAAGAAAATCCAATATATATTTAGGCATTACGTTTAGATGTCGCCTAGTATTAGTGAACACGGGCATTATTTGCATTGATCCCAGAAAAGATGAATTACAAACAGTAATATTTCTTCAGACAGGAATTTTTGACAAATGTATTGCGGTAGACCGAGAGTCGCCAATCAACTTGTCATCAACCAAAGGAGATTTGTGTAGCGTAGTGTGCGAAGGGGCCAACGGTGCGTAAGTTAGCAGGTTATTGGTCTATCAGCCTGGGCCTCAAGTCTGCTGTTACAATAGTGTCAGAATGGTCTCTTCATTGTGAGTTTTTGACAGATTTGCCATACAAACACTGTCAAATACTCACAATGGCGAGAACATTCTGACACTATTGTAATAGCAGACTTGAGGCCCTGGTTTACTTACTGACCTATATACCTATACCTACAAGTATCTCTAGAATGAGGGGTAATGTCCAAGCAAGCACTTGTAAAATAATCTTTTGAAACATTCAAAACATTTCTGTCACGTTCTGCGATTTAGATAAATAATCTTTAGCCATTAGATATCGCACATTATTTTTTACAGATATTTGAGTTATTTTAATATGTGTCACAAATAAAACCTGATGGATTCACTCCAGAAAGCGTGCGAGAACAGCTGCTTCTTATTCGAGACACTTCACGAGGCCACACAAAATTTATAATTTTCTTTAATGACAGCTCAGCTATTATGGCTACGTACGTTAGATTATACCCCAAGGTTTATAACCAACCGACTTAAAACAAAAGGTCGCTTTAGTTCTAAACAAAGGATGTATCTACCTGCTAAGTAACACCTATTTTCAAAAATTTACATTAGTTACCTACCTACTTTGGTTCATTCGGGTTGCACATTTTTCTAACTAAACGTTTAAGGAAGTTGTGGTAGGTCCATAGAAATATAAATGGGTAGGTCCCAAGTCATCACATCATCGCCCCCATTTACTTATACTGGGTCCTATCTTAGCATTTACAACTATCAGGCGGGTGTAAAAAGACGCTTAACGAAGCAGAGAGTTACTTGTACTGACGTCATTGTGATATTTTCTGTGTACTGAACCATACCTGGGAATTTTCGGGTTGCGGGGATATTGAAGTTCTTTTAACCGCTTTCAAAAATGGGAAGGTTCTATGTTCGGCTGTATGTACTTTTTTATATATATTTTTTAAGTACCGATTTCTTCGTCCTTTGTGTACTGATTTTTCATTTGGTAGAGGAAGCTTGCGTGGTGGTCCCATATAAATTTTATTAACTTTGCTTGGGTAGTTTTTGAGTTAGCTTTTATAATACGTATTTTTACTACTTAGTGTATATTGATGATGTCATAATAACTGTCACTGATATTTACATAGTATGTAAGTAACTAATATGTGGAGCTTTCCGGCGACTGGGGCCACCCATAAATGAATTTAAAAAAAAACGGCTGATTTCCAAAAAAAACACTTTATAGTTAAAAATAACTTTAATTCTCGAAGTCGGTGAAGTCGGTGGCCAAAATAAAATACCGAAGACACGACCTTATGAAATTAAAGTTATTTTTCACAGTGTTATGTTTTTATTTTACTATTTAATAAATGATTAATAAAATAAAATTAAGCTATCTATAATTTTTGTTAATTATTAGGTAAGTACTTAGTTTGATGTACAGAATACGTATGTAGTTATCGGCTATGTGATGGGTCTTTTTACATTCTGTCTGAACAGTTTCATAAGAAAACAAATTCTTCACTGTACCTAATTGGTATACCCTCGACATACAGCGCAAATCTGTGATAAAGCTGGCTCGGCGCTCGGTTACAAGTTCACAACCTCGATACTCAATAATCCGTCAATCAGGAAGAACAGAATGCCTTAGGCCCTTCGCCCATGGCGACTTTTTGTAGCGATGCTGTCGCGCGTTTACAAAATGCGCGTTAGTCGCATTTGCAACGCACTACAGAAGCGATGCCAACGCGCTACTAACGCGCTACAGTATCGCGACTGTATCGATGCAACGCGCGACCGCGTCGGATGACATCGGGGAGAGAACGGAGGGAGGGTGGCGCGTGAGTGGAGAACCGAGCATCAATGCAACTGTGGCATTTTTGTGCCATTACTGAATCGCGTTTGTATCGCGACAGTATCGTGTTTGCATCGCGACTGTGAATCGTGGTGTGGGCGAGGGCAAACAGCTAGCGGCCGCATCGCGGCTGTATCGATGCGAACGCGCGACAGCATCGCTACAAAAAGTCGCCGTGGGCGAGGGGCCTTACGGTTGAAAATACTATAAATAGGAATAACATAAATTACGAAAAATATGTTAATATGCAAGGAAGTGCGGAAATAATTACAGTTCCATCTGTTCCGGTTTGTGTAAGAAAGGCAAGACAAGGTAGTCATCGAGACCGCCTAGTCATTAACTATGTGGTTAAAGTTCATTGCACAGTTAACTGTAATTTTATGTTCTTGTATTATTATGGCACTCGGGATCGGATGAGATTTTCTTTTAACAACTACGTATTCATCTGCCTAGTTTTTTTCTCAACTATGTTGGGGTCAGCTTCCAGTCTATTCGGATGCAACTGAATACCTGTATTTTACATGGAGCGACTGCCTATCTGACCTCCACAACCCACAAACCAGTGACAGGTCAAAGTCAAAATCAAATCATTTATTTCAAATAGGCACATAAAAGGCACTGTTGAACGTAAAAAAAAGAAAAAAAAAGATTCTAGTTGCCCCTTCCAAAAAGTAGTTACGTATGGAGAAGAATTTGCAAGAAACTCCACACTTGCTCTTTTAAAATGTTAACAATATTTTGTATAGATAAAATTTATAATTATATGTGAAGACCGAGTAACTAAAATAAAATTACTGTACCACACAATAAAACAACTGAACATCGAATTGCCGCTTTCACGTCTTTTTTAACCGACTTCAAAAAAGGAGGAGGTTCTCAATTCGGATGTTTATATTTTTATGTTTCTTTTTCTGTGGCATTCTACCAGCCAGTTTTTTTTTTATCATTGATGATGGTAAATATTTAGCTCAAATCTATGTAAATTAAATAATATTTAGTGAAAAGTAAATTATGTGTATGAATGAAGTCTTGTTACAAAATTGCTGATTAAAATTTTACGCAGCGATTTAACAGAGTGGCTGTATTAGAAGTTGGGACATGGCTTGCATAGTTTTTAAATTTTTGGGCAGCAAGGTAAATCGTTTACCAGGGACGAAAAGTACTGTTTTCATCCCTCTGATCAGGTAACTTCAAGCGTACTTTCAAAGTATAAGAAAAAAAAAAACGTTTAATCTAGTCTCCCACTCCTTTTCACTGAGAGGACGCCTGTGTCCCAGCAGTGGGAACATTACAGGCTGATGACGCAGACAAACTTTTCGGAAGGGAAATTTTGAAAAAAAGTAAAACCTCTACCTACTTACAAGGCATCTATTTTGAATTCGGAATTTTTAATATTTTTTGATATTCTATTTGCAACGTTCTCACAAAAAAAAAAAAAAAACTCGCGGAAACTTCGATCAATAATAGCACTATTATTGATGGTGCTATTATTGATCGAAGCGCGGAAAGATTAATCAGTAAATGGTTAAGGCACTAGGGTTCTAAACGCACTGAAAAGGCAATAAGGGAACATGCGTTTCTGATCTGTGCCACAGATTCATCATTTCAGCTGAAAGACGTCCACTGCTGGACATAAGCCTCCCCCAATTGGGGGGCGGGGGGGGGGGGTTGCCACAATCGCTACGCTTGGCAGGCGCGTTGGCGATCGCAGTATGGTGTTAAAAGTGCATAGAGCACGCTGCTGCCCATTTTTCAGTAAGTCTCTTAGGCCTGTGTTCACCAACATTCAAACCACCGGTTAGGTATATAAACAGTTGAATTATGTCAAATTTCCTAAGTAAAGAACTGATTAAATATCTAAACAGTTGATTTAAATGTTGGTGAACATAGGCCTTAGTCGCCTTTTACGACACCCACGGGAGGAAATGGAGTGGTGCTATTCTTTACGTCCGGCACCACACGGTGCCACAGATTACCCAGTACAATTCAAGTTATAAATAAATTAAACTCTTCCACATAAAACAGAACTAAGTGCTTGCGAAATATTTAACAATGTGTCTCCTACATTCAAAGTACTTGAATTTTATAGAGACCAGGAAATGACCGGTCATGTCATTAAAATATAACCGAGTTTAGCTATTCAAAGGTAATTCTAACCTCCTGTAACCCGTCTTTGTTGTGTAAATAAAATATGTTAATTCTGTTGTTTTGAAACTAATCTACCTTTTGGACTTCGTTCGTAAGTAAATCACTATGTACTTGCATGTCTACTTACGTAGGTACTCATGTTGTTAAACTAAATATTAGCTTCTGTAAACACTTTGGTACATAGAGTATATAACACTGGAGAAGCCCTACGAACACTTTCGCCTCTGTAAAAGTACAAGAACAAATGTTCTAGCACGTTCATAAAAATTACTTTCAAATCGATTTTAACGCACATCGTTGATCGGAAAATGCCTGGTTGTGCGTCGAACTTAAATAAAGACGAAATTGTAAGTATTATCTTCTAATGACTAAATAGTCAGGTTTTTATTTAAACAAAAAATACTAACCTCATAATACATACCGATTTTTCATTCGATTCAACCATGATTCCACGTAAAACAAGTCATGAATCGAATATTTTACTCACATTGCTTTTGTGACGTCATGCGTCACGATGTCTCGCTACATCTCGTTTTTATGTTTACGAACATTTAACATTTACGGTTCAAAATATTTTTCTTATGCATTACGAAAATATACGTCAAATCAGCAAAATTGACAAGCACTAGCAGAAATGTTAGCGAGACTTCCGTAGGGTTGGGGTCATGTTTGAAACCAAAATTGACATTTCGATACTTTTTTAACACGAATCAGTAATTTTAGTTGTTTAAAAAAGAGTTTTTTTGTAGAAATACACTAGCGCAAAGAAGTCGGGGATCGTGCCAGCTACGCTCCAGTGAAGACGCTTATTTTTCCCGAACATAATTGGGTGATTATGTTGGCATTTTTGAAGATTCAACAAATATAACACTCTGGTTTATTAACTACTCCGTGGTAGTTACTTATTATGAGTATGACGTAGGTAGTGTTTTATTATTGTTTGCTATTCCATACTGACTCTCATGTACCTACCTACTTATTTGTTAGTGGCGTAGGTGGATGTTAAGTAGCTACAAATAAAAACTGAAGTAAATACCTGTAAAAACGTTTTTAATGTCACAGATGGTCAAAATACCGTTTCATTTCTTATTTCAGCTATACTAAGCAGATTCAAAACGTCAAAGTTCTGATGGTCTCTGAAATTAATAAAGAAACTGTTGTGGCATCTCAATGGCCACAAAGAAATCATACTCCTATACCCATGGTATCACAATACCTTTATTGAACCTATTAAAACTAAATAGATGGCAAGAACAATTAATGTGGGCGAGAAACAACTTGCAGTCGTGTATATAGGATTGTAGGCTAATCGAGACCGGTATGTATGTACCTACTCGCAGTACTTGACGGGTTTCTATTCTTTATGGTACACTTGGAGAGATTACAGCTGTTATATAACACGACACTCATTTTTACTCAATCATCAGTTTTGTAACTGTTGGTTTTATTCGTGCTTCTATGCATCATTTAGTCAATATCGTGAAATTTTTGTTTTCATACTGTTCAGTCAAATTGGCAATAATAAATATGAAGTCTTTTTGATTTTTTGGATGTTATAAATAACTAGCTTTTGCCCGCGGCTCCGCCCGCGTGGATGTCGGTTATCGCGTAAAAAAGTAGCCTATGTCCTTCTCCACATCCCAGGCTATATCTCTGCCAAATTTCATGACGATCGGTTCAGCGGTTTAGGCGTGAAAACGTAACATACAGACAGACAGACAGACAGATAGACAGACAGAGTTACTTTCACATTTACAATATTAGTATGGATAAATATGCTTTGAAACACTTTTCTCATTTACTGTACTAAGTGAAGAAGTACAAAAAAAAAGATATTAAATTAATCGAATCGGGGGCGTCGGCCACAGGTGCCTCGACCACTGGCGGCCTAAGCCACGGACCCGTGTAAACTGCTGGCTTATAAATACAATATTAGATTTTGCTTATCGTAGATCATAATCCGATCCAGCCTGTCCCTTGCTGCCCTCCCCCAGCGACGCCCTAAGCCAAGGTCCGTACCGCAGAGGGTGTGCCCATAGCGTTTAGTCGCTTGGTTTATTAGTTTATGCCCTGGCTGGAGGCCTTCATTTATTGAGGCACTCACAGGAAAGTCCGGTTATGCAGACGACAACTTCCTAGGTTGACCTGCGAGATGCCAAGTCGTGATTTTATTTAATTTGCTTTAATTTATATCACTTCCATGTTTTCTATCATTAATTTAATAAAACCAGATAAAATAGTTGTCTTTATTATTGAAAAACGCAAATAAACTTTTTTTTGGCAGTATGAAGAACCCAAATAGAAAGACAAATGTTGAAAAAAAAAAAAAAAAAAACTTATATACTTTATGCCTGTTTCATTTTCTCGCAATCGAAGTGAAAAGCAGTGTATTTATAACTCGGGCATAAACGAGCCATTTTACCCCTCGACTTAACTCGGGGTAAAATGGCTTCTTTTATGCACTAGCTGTACAATTGACTAATTATTCACTTGTGTTTTTTCTGTGTATTTTTTTCTTATAAATTTTATTCTTTCTATATTTCTATGTTTTAGGGATAGGAACCCCCGGATTACCCAGTTATATACTGCGTTGTGCAGGTCAGATAGGCAGTCGCTCCATATAAGTAATACTGGTATTCAGCTGCATCCGGTCAGATTGGAAGCTGACCCCAACATAGTTGGGAAAAGGCTAGGCAGATTGATATTGAGGGATAGGAACCCCTTCTAGGGCAGAGACCTCCTCCAGCTTGTTCCAGTTTTCTCTGTTTGCGGCTTCCTTTGTCCATTGTTTTCCTGCTACTGCTGTCATGTCATTTATCCAGCGCTTCCTAGGCCGCCCTTATCGTCTCTTACGTCATATCCCTTATAAGTAATAGTTATGTTTTTGATTTTTCTTAAAATTCTTCTCTTCTGCCATCCTTTTTAATCCCAGTTCTATCTGGGGTCGGGTCTTCTTATACAGCGGCGCCAGGATGCTCTGTACTGAGTTGTCATTGGAGAACTTAGGTTCTTCGCTTTCATCTTCCTCTCGATACTGGACCACCATGTATCGGGAGTCTTCCTCTTCCCAGGCGTTTCGTAGGAAAATTCAGGACTAGTTTTACTGAGAAACTATCGTCTCTTTTTTCCTTAAAATTGTGGCTTAAAATTTCTAGCATTTTTTTTGCTAGGGCATTTCTTAGTTAACCTTGAGAGGTTGAGACTCTTTTACCGGACTTTCCTGTGGTGCCTTAAGCTCCTAATGAAACTTAATGCCTCCAGCCAGGGCGTAAAAACGTATAAACTAAACGACTGCGCGCTAAGGGCACCCCCTGTGGGGTATGAACCTCGGTTTAGGGCAGAGGCGGAGGGAGGATGGCAAGGGACCGACGGGGCTGGATAAAATCAGGGTTATGATTATTATCTGGGGGATTTAAAGCTACAGGCTCAGCTATAGCTCGTTACCCTATTGCTCTCCTGGAGGAGAGTCGTGGGGTCGTCTCGGTCGGTCAGTGAATTTCTAGCAGTGTATTTAGATTTATTTATACTTATTCTAACAGTCGTTTTAAAGCAAATATGCGTAGGTAGTAACAGGTGTATCCACTTTAAAATTAATAAAAATAATGTGTTTCTACTTAGTTATGTGAACAAAATCCATTTTGTTAGCTTCTCCATTGTTAGCAATAACATTGCTAATTAATTAGTCAAGTAATTTTTGCAAATTATTCTATTTCCACAAGCTTTTAATTGTATTATTTCGCTTTATGTATTTTAATTATTTAACTAGTGTTAGCCTGTAATAATATTGTTTATCACTGTTTATGTAGGACCAATAACATTTTATGGCAAAATAAATAATTTATGCTTTTAAACACTTTGTTTTAAGATTGAAATATCAGTAAAAAATGACGTGTTGCTCCGATCATCACCTTTTTGTCTCTTTACCGATAGTTCTTGTTCCATTTATGAATAATTATGAGACTTCTCATGGTAATGGACAGCTTCATTACTCTAAAAGTTTGGAATAATTTTATTTGTATAATAAATAATACATTTTTAGTTTCAAACAAACAGAAACAATTTCCCAAGTGGGTAAAACATGAACAATTACAGAAAAAGTGTATTGGTTACATTTTAAAAACAACGAACGAACGTTCTATAGGTACACTGAAATCGTACAAAGTAATTAAAATTATAAAATAAACAAGCATAAAATAAACAGTAAAAGTAATTTGAAAATAAGCTTCTTATTTATTAGTAATATTATAATATTGTAGAATGCATGGTAAGTATCTCTTGTCAGTCAAAATAGGTGATCTTAGCTAGGAACTTCACCGATAAAGATTGCATATTATGTGTGGAGATAGAGTATTTTTGAGTTTATTTTATTTTATTTATTTTAAGAAAACTTACAGCTAATACATTCGAGTAGTCATAAGTAATATGTAGAAGAAGGCCAATTACAAGTTTCCACTTGTATAAACTTATATTTGTAAAATTGACACCACGGTACAAACAGCGTGAGAGTTAAACATAGAAACAACTGAAGAGAATAAACAAAAATAAGATAAATTACACAACAAAGTTACACTTCAAAGGAAAATTACTTAATATTTTTTTTTTATGGACACTATTTGTGAATAAATCAAGCTCAACATCCCGGCACACCTTATTGAACATTCGACATGCTCTCAAAATATATGTATTTTGCCTATAGATAGTTCACACAATAGGTACATGAAGGAGGTGAGGTCTTCGAAGAAACACAGATGGTACACGAAGTCCAATCTTGACCTGGTGGCCAAGATTGGACTTCGTGCGTGGGCTTAGGGACGTTAGTAGACCCGTTCATTATTAGTATAATGAACATATAAAACGCTACGATTTACGCTAACGCTATGATTTCATATTCTTCCTTTACACGAGCGAAGAAAAACTACTGCAGTTTTGCAGGTGAAATTTGAAATATGAAATTTCTTACACCGACTAGTATAGTTAGGAAGATAAGTATTTGAACGATATTGAGTGTACCTTAAAAATCGCCTTTGTATACTTTCAAGGCGATTAATATAAACATTGTGGATTCCAAATTTGAGAAGCATATTCGAGATGGCTACGGACAAAAGACAAGTATAGAATTTTCATGGTTTTGACATTCTTAAACTCAGAGGAAACTCTAAAAATAAAACCCAACGCTTTAGAAGCCTTGTTGACTATATTGTCAATGTGCGCGTCAAACAAAAGCTTTGAGTCAAAAATTACCCCAAGATCCTTGATGACGTTGACTCTGGCAATTGAGGTATTCGATAATTTGTAATCATACCTGATAGGGTTTGGCTTACGAATAAATTTACAAGCTTGTTGTGAGTTGTCCAAGCTTGTGCTTTTTGCTTGCGGTACCTAACTGGGGATTTATCAAGGCCTTGACCTAGATCAACACTATAAAGGAGTTGTATAATTATTTGATGATTATAAAACATTTTCCCATCTTATCCTTAATTACCGTAACGGGGATTAAGATGATCCCGGGGGTAACAGACGTAAGCAAAAAGGCTGCCAGGTGGAAATGGTATTAAGCGGGTCTCGTCAGCTGCATGCACAGTGACTGCTGGGCAAGAGTCTTCAACGAAATGGGTTCCTGAAGTCGGAAGCAGCCGTCGAGGCCAGAAAGGGGTGGCGAGATGACTTAAGACACGAACCATGAGGGCTGGTTCGGGACGGCGGCGCGGGAAAAGAGAACCTGGAAAGGCTTCGTTGGTAGACTTTGCCCTGCAGTTTCTGTTAGTTTCTACAACGGCTAGAAAAAGCTTTAATGTAAAGTAGGAAGGTAGGTAATTTTAGTAATTTATCAGCAGTCGTCCCTTTTAGGGTACCGTAGTCAACATGCTTAGCTCAGAGACGCTTAGTACTAGAAAGCTGTAATTTGGCATGGGTATACATATTAATCACGCCAACAAAGTGGTAAAAAAACTTTTTTTTTTCTAGTCTTTTTTATGGTGTGGAGTTTCATTGGATAGGACGTTCAAAGAATATTGCGGGTCTGTGAAAACCGTTTTTCGATTCAGGGATCCATTTGTGTCATCATCATCATTTCAGCCGTAAGACGTCCACGGCTGGACATAGGCCTCCCCCAAGCACCGCCACCTCGACCGGTTCTGTGCTTGCCGCATCCAGCGGATTCCTGCGGCTTTCACAAGGTCATCGGTCCACCTTGTGGGCGGCCTTCCAACGTTACGTCTTCCGGTACGCGGTCGCCACAGATCCTTTCGGCCCCAACGGCCATCTGTTCTGCGCGTAATGTGCCCTGCCCATTGCCACTTAAGTTCGGCAATTCTTCGAGCTATGTCGGTTACCTTGGTTCTCCTGCGGATCTCTTCATTTCTGATTCGATCACGTAGGGAAACTCCAAGCAAAGCCCTCTCCATTGCCCTTTGGGTGACTTTTAGCCTTCTAATAAGGTCCATTGTGAGCGACCACGTTTCATTCAGTGCCATATGTCATCACTGGCAACACGCACTGGTCAAAGACTTTCGTCTTGAGACACTGCGGTATGTGGGACGAGAAGATATTGCGTAGTTTCCCGAACGCTGCCCATTTGTGTAATATTAAGCTTTAAAGTGCTAATTTTTGTTAGATTAAAGTATCCCCCTTACTGCCAGCTAAATAGTTGTTTTTGGATATGTGAAAAAATCACGGCAGTAGTATAATAATTAAGTTAAAAGGAAAACTATCACAGAAAAGTAGGCCTTGCCTTCCTTAGTTAACTACAATGTTAAGTTTATTCTTGGGGATAAATTCGTCCCAACTATAACGGAACGGTCTCTGGCTGTTTGTGTATGTGAGTTTAAATGTGTGTAAAGGCACCCACAATACAGAAGAAATTCATAGAGTAGGGCAAAGTTAAAAAAAAAAAACCCTTCATTGAGCGTGGTCCGACCCGCACTTAGCCAGATTAAAATATATTACAAAGCAGAGTATATAAGTATAAATAATTATGATAATTTCATCAGACTATATAAACAGAATTAATTAAATTTTTAAAAGATATTAGAAAATGTTAATGATAAATGATATTAGTTCTGTAAGTAGGTTTGTACAAACACTTTTACACGTCAATCATATTTTAAAACTAGATGAAGTCGGCGTTTCGTATCTGACTACTCTGAGAAGAAAGGCCGAAACAAACTCAGAGGTCACAGTTTCTTTCAAAGTCCAGACATAATCTTGGTCAAATCATGTGAAGACCATGTAGATTGGTGTTTGAAATGGTCTTTTGAGGAAGGAACCACACAGATTGAGTGGACCTGTCCAGTCAGTGCACGCATTTGTCAGTAATCGTGCAGCTCAACTCAGATGTTAAAAACATGACAGCCGGAAAACGAACAGCTACTTAAACACTTTACGAAAGCCAATCCACTTTCCACACTGATGTTTTACAAAACTTTCCTTAGAATATCCTACGTCATTTATAGGAAGTTTTAAGCAACTACAAACATGACACTGTATTATAGTAATTCGTATGTAAATGCGTACTAATGGAGTAAGCTGATGGGAAACCTGTCAGCATAACAAATTATCGATCTATTATGACTATTTATCGCGATGAACGTCATAGCTGATGAAAATTTTCCGTGAATGAAATCAATGCGTGGTTCATTGTACGAGAAAAAAATCGAATGTACGCATATTTTGTGCGAGCTCATTAACACTGAAGTAACAAATCCTAGTCCAGGTTTGTAGTAGTGTGTGTGTTCGTTGTGAGACTACGATCACACACATTACGTACCTACGTAATATATATGTATGTATGTATATATATATAAAACTATTGCGTGCTTCGACCACGCTTTTCTCCCATCTCAACTCTCCCACCCCTCCTTCTTATCTTAAATCTCACTTTCAATATCTATATTCTTCACACGCTAAGAATCTGCGTTCTTCCAGCAATCTTCTCCTACTCTGTCCTTCTCATACTTTTGATTTTGTTAATTCTTCCTTTCATATTCAGTCCATTCTTCTCTGGAACCCACGGACCACACGGCTCATGGGCTTGACGGCCACCAGTCGGTATGCATTTAACCGGAAATTGCGGAAATTTATTTATTTGTTTTACTTTAAAATAACACGGCCAAAGGCCAATTCCTCATCATCATCGTCATTTCAGCCGTAAGACGTCCACTGCTGGACATAGGCCTCCCCCAAGCATCGCCACTTCGACCGGTTCTGTGCTTCCCGCATCCAGCGGATTCCTGCGGCTTCCACAAGGTCATCGGTCCACCTTGTGGGAGGCCTTCCAACGCTACGTCTTCTGGTGTGCGGTCGCCACTCCAGAACCTTTCGGCCCCAACGGCCATCTGTTCTGCGCGCAATGTGCCCTGCCCATTGCCACTTAAGTTTGGCAATTCTTCGAGCTATGTCGGTTACTTTGGTTCTCCTGCGGATCTCTTCATTTCTGATTCGATCACGAAGGTCAATTACATTATTTAATAAAAAATTAAAGGGCATCTTAATTAATTACCTGTTAATTTGTTATTTTGAGTTTTTAGTTTAGTGTCTATTATGTCTCCCTATTTCGAGCAGTGCAATTATGAAAGCAGATGCTTCCATAATTTCACCCATTTCGAAAGACATAAAGGCATCGCTCGTTGCGAGACGAGCGGTGTCTTTGTGTCGTGTCGTGTGTCGCGCCTGTTTGTAGAAGCCTTAAGTCATAACATCCGGTAGGTACCTACTTAAATATGTGTTCTCGGCAAAATCTGTGAGATTTTGTCATGTTTATTATTGGATGGATTGTTTCATTCACGTGTTTTGACGTGCTTAAAATGCACATGACAGAATTTCAGACAACATATTCAGCCTTATAGTGTTTCCATTGTTGGGAGACAGGTCTTCTCTCGGTGAGAGGGAGTGGGCCTAATCGACACCGCGGAGTGCGGGTTGGTAGATGTCGCATGTCTTCGAAATTTTGGTTCTAGTACTTACCGGTTTCCATATGATGTTTTCCTTCACCGTTTTGAATTTCAGGCGAATAGTACTATGACATAATATTGAATCACATAATTGATCAATCAATTATGTATAAATAAAAAATAAAAATAAAAATTAGAACGCAGAGCTAAGAGGCTCATTGGCGACGTAAAACTGGTGGATGCCAAGCTTCACAGCTTGGCTCATCGCCGCAAGGTTGCCTGCTTGTCGGTCTTCTACAGATTGTACTTCGGAGAGTGTGCCCATGAACTCCACGACCTCATTCCACCGGCCCCCTTCTACCATCGGACATCTAGACGCACTGCAAGTTACCACCCCTACCTAGTTGATATTCCACCAACTCGCACTAAGCGTTTTCAAACGTCTTTTATAATGCGCACAGCAAAGGAATGGAACTCTCTGCCTGCGTCTGGGTTTCCGAACGCATACAACCCTAATCTATTCAAAGTGAGAGTGAACAGGCTTCTTCTGGGTAAGCTCACTCCATCGGAGACTTTGTCTCTGTCACCCAGACCTAGACCAAAGTCAAGAGCAAACCCATAGTAACAAAAAAAAAAAACAAACAATCAATCAATCAGTTTATTTGTGAAACATAGGTGTATACATAGGTGTTTACATAAATAGGGGGTGCGCTATGTTTTGTCATAATTAAGACATACAAATTTATAAGTGACAAATTAGGTGTCATTAGATTATGTGACTTAGAAAAATCAATACTTTCAATTAATTAAATACAGGAACAGAAAAGAAAAGGAACATCACATAAAATAAAATCAATAAATAGTCATAGTAATCATTATCAAAAGGTGAAAAATTTCATTAGGTATTGTAATAATTGGTCGTTTAAAAATTCGTCTTCAGTATAATACCATTTGTCAATTAATAATTTAGTAAGAGCTTTTTTAAACTTATATAAAGTCATATTTTTTATGTCATCAGGAATTTTTAATAAACACTTTAGGTGCCATACCAAAAAAATCTTTTTCCCATCAATGCGGTCTTAAATTTTTTATGACATAGTTTATTTACGTATTGGGCACGTAATGGAGTTTTTCTAGTTGATTGGACGCTTATGTCATTGAATATTCAATAGTAAGTACTTATCTATAATTTACGTAATTTTATCAATAATTTGGCAAGCCTTATCAGTCTTTATCAAGAAATAAAGTTGTAACTATTATATCGTTAAATATAACTTTTGTATTGAACTTTCTGATATTATTACACACAGTCAAAGAATGTTAAAATTCAGCAAGTTCAAAGCCACAGTTGACAGTGAATTGAGTGGCGCGGGCGACGCTCATTGCATGCACAATAGTATTTCATAACAGGACAGAACTGTGACGTAACATCGCGCGACATCGTACGACTGTCCAAGGCACTTAACAAATGAAACAGAAGACCCACTTCCAAGAATCCATACTATCCATCCATACTTTAATACTATAATACTCTATCTGTCTGTATGTTACGTTTTCACGCCTAAACCGCTGAACCGATCGTCATGAAATTTGCTGGAATATGGAGAAGGACTTAAGCTACTTTTTTACGCGATAACCGACATCCACGCGGGCGGAGCCGCGTGCAAAAGCTAGTAATATTAAAAATGTGAAAGTAACTCTGTCTGTCTGTCTGTTACGTTTTCACGCTTAAACTGCTGAACCGATCGTCATAAAATTTGGCAGAGATATAGGCTGGGATATGGAGAAGGACATAGGCTAATTTTTTACGCGATAACCGACATCCACGCGGGCGGAGCCGCGGGCAAAAGCTAGTAATATTTTAAATGTGAAAGTAACTCTGTCTGTCTGTCTGTCTGTATGTTACGTTTTCACGCCTAAACCGTTGATCCGATCGTCATGAAATTTGGCAGAGATATAGCCTGGGATATGGAGAAGGACATAGGCTACTTTTTTTACGCGATAACCGACATCCACGCGGATGGAGCCTCGGGAAAAAGCTCTGCGTCTGCGACAGATGATCTTACTACTAAACCACAGAGTCGGTCAATATATTATTATGACTTTTAAATAAACCTTCTTTACCGTCCGTTCAACTGATTTTGACGTCTATTGCGTTGGTGGCATGAAAAATGGGAGCTGCAGTAAATAGTATTGTAACCACTTTTTTGCCTTATGTCTACGGAATACTAAAATCGAAAGTCAAAATCGGTTGAACAGATTGTAAAAAAAAAAAATATTGAAAAAATTTAAAACGCGCGACATGTTTTCGTTCTTCGTTCGTTATAAAAAAATTGTGTGTATTCCTCAAGTAGTGAGAATGAAAGTATTATATTAACTCCAACGAACATTGTATCAGATGCTACAAAATCCCGTGAACAATATGCATAGTATATATAGATAAATAAATAAACGCTCTATTCTTATTCATAAGTTGCACTTACTTATTTTCTTTTAGCAACACTATTTTAAGCTCGAGTCTCGAGACTTTGTATCCCTCGCTGTGCTCAGGATTATACTTTAGAATCCTTCGCTCCACTCTGGATTCAAAGAAACACCCTAGCCTTTAAAATAGTTGTTTGCTCCCTAGGCAAACAATCTACTATTATGCGATTCACCATAGGTGAAACACTTCTTAAGAATAATTCCATGATTGTTTCCGAATGAATTTAGAAGAGGAAGCAGTTTGTTCTGTATTGATCACAATGAACAATAATTGTCCCATGCGTATCTAAAACGTTTCAGCGTTGTCAAGTAGTTGATCTTCGGTAGTTTCTTGTTGAGTGCCGTCTATATTGTCCGAGTCGTGGCTGACCGGGAGCGTTCCAGTCACATGGTGTGTAAAGATTTTTATTGGATCTAATCTGCAACAACAATGCATTACTCTTTCTAGTGTCGTCTTTATTTTTAGACCCTTTTTGTGAGAGTAATACTTCTTGACTTCGTAGAAGTACGAACATAGGAAGGATAGACAGAAAATCATGGTTTGTTCCAGAGATCTCCACCGACAAATCATTAACACATGGAACTTTTTGCAATATCCAGAAGTGTGGCAGGCGTGTGGGGTATGGTAGGCGTGTGTGATCGCAAACGAACAAGAACCGCTGCGGCAAAGCTCCTCCGGAGCCCGAAGTGAGTCTGCGTGCCGCAAAGCTGAACACACCGGTGTACATGCTGCACTACACCACTAAGGCGGAGGACATCGTGGAGTACGTATGCCAAAGCACATCGTACACGCCGAGGGTGCAGTTACTGGAATCGCACCGGAACGTCAACTTCAAGGCGTTCATCGTGCGTGTACCGAATCTGTATCTGCCCATCGTCATTTTAGAAGACTTTTGGCCGCAGGACGTGGTGTTCCGTCGCTTCCACGGACAAGTTCCACAGGACAGCACAAAGTACAGCTAGTGCAAAGTGAAGTGCTACTAACTTAGTCTTAAGCCTTTTTATTGACACAAGATTAATATTAAAATATGTATGTTTAAGTTAAGAAATTTTTCTATGGGCTTGTGTTTTCTGAAATAAATGGTATTATTGTTATGTTATTCCGACAAATCTAATAAGTGATCAGGTTCACCTCTAGAACAAACTTAATATTCTAAAATCATCGAAAGCTCTGACTCCTAACAATATTTGGAAAAGTTATTACAAACCACAGTGTCTTCATGTAACGATCGAAAAGCAAGCAAGTAGTAACTGTAGAAGTTACTCGTACATGAAACGGATAAATAAATAAATTTCGAAAGGCTTTTGTGTTAATTTATTACGATAAGGAAGGAAAAACTGCGCAAAGAAAATCTTTTCATTCAGCAAGAATGAATGAAACGCATATTGTAATAAAAGTCAAGGATGGAATAGTTAATTATATTCCTACGTGTTAGATCGGTACTTAGGTACCTTGTAATTAAAGATGACTTTAACCCCACCTCATTATTTGTGTTGAAACAGATTCTACGGTTATTATAATGATATCAGGGTCATCAGGCCTCGTCTTATTGATTCTAGTCTGTAGTCTTTTTTGTTTCCGCAAAGGAAAATTTGTACTTAATAAGTAAATTAGTACTTCCTTTCTTACTTTTCCTATCTTTTGTTTTTTTGTCATTTGCATTAGATACCTATTTCTTTATTACGAGTACAGTTCAAACGCGTACGCGGACGCTACGAGCTCCGATCTTTCTAGGTGATTCTTCTTGCTACAGGAGACAATGGAAATGTCTCATGGGCCTGTGTTCCGACCTTTTCATCTTCATGTATCCTAAAAATACCCATACCGCGTTAGTGGTTCCTCTAATTTTCCAATCTAGCACTCATCGCATGATCGCAAACAAGCGATATGATACGGTACGACCGGATCGAAAGTTCTGGAGGCCTTTCAATTCGACCAACGTTGGCCCAACAGAAACTAGGCCATGAAATGAGCGTGGCATTGTGCCCGTGGGAAGTGCAGATTACTGGCGCTGCTAATAGGGATGTGGATGCTTCTTTTGTGTGCATCGTGTGATGCGGGCGACGGTTTACTGTCAATAATGAATTGAATCACGAACGTTCTCGAATGATGCTACAGTTTTTCTAAAGGAGTGGGCGGAGATTCAATTAGATGGCTTGTTGAAGATACGGATGTTATTCCCGGTATGGGGCGGTACCTTCAAAACAGTGATGCTTAGGGTGGAACGAGCTCAGCGGGCTGTTCTCAAAGTTATTTATTTCCGCAAAAAGGACTACCCCACAACTCAGTTGTACTCAGTAGCCCAAGTACTAACGGTGAGAAAATTATACGTTCTTCGCTCTATCTTACGCCGATATTCCACGATGCCACTAGATAGCAAGCTAACTCGCAGAGGCCCTTTAGACGCTTTTTAATTAAATGTGGCACCAACCGACGCTTATCCCTGTACGCACTATGCAAGTGCACCCAAGGACAACCCCTGGTGGGTGTAGGACTATTGCAGGATATGGAACCAAAGATATTGGACTATAGGTTTGGGTGGTTAAAATGGACTGACTACCTAAAACTATGGAAGGACTATGGCCCCTGCCTGATCAATGTTTTATTATACACGGATAAATTGGTATTATTATTATTACAGTTGTTAGTAGATTGGAATTTGTGCGATATTTTTAGATGTGTTGATCCTACACCAAATCTGCTTGTCTTCAGCCCAAGTTTTATTTTTATCAATCAATCAATCAACCAGACACAACAGGATCACCCATTCCAAATTCGAAATTTCCATGATCTTTGTAGTGTCATTAAGAGGACGTACAACGGTTCACGCCAATCCTTTAAAAAAATATATTATCTTGTGACTGCAAACCGGTTTCACGATGTGTCTGTGGGAACAGAACAAATAGTTATAACTAATAATGTTCATAATTTTAGTTTAGTCTTTCGTAGTTCATATTCTTTTAACTTATTGTGGTATAGTAACTTTATTCTATATACAGTCAGTATACACAATTAGCTGACCCCCCTTGCATAAATGATTGAGATTTTTTTTACTAACAAATCGTAAGATTTTTTTTTTTTTTTTCTAGTTTTGGGTAGGTTTCGTATAGGTATTTAAATTAAATTAAGAATTATAAAATTCTATCGATCCGTATTCAAAAAAATCTCAACCATTTATGCAAGGGGGGTCATCTAATTGTGTATACTGACTGTACATCGTCTTCATAATTATAAAATTAATGTATACAAAATATTGTTAACATTTTAAAAGAGTAGTAAGTGTTGAGTTTCTTGCCCATTCTTTTCCATACCTCCTTCTGGGAGGGGCAACTAGAAACTTTTTTTTTATCAATGTTGATGTTCAAAAGTGCCTTTCATGTGCCTATTTGAAATAAATGATTTGACTTTGACATACTATGCAATAGTTGATGTTACAAAGAATTATAATTTTTCTTTATATTTTTAGTGCTTCAATGTCCACCTGTTTCGTCTCACCTAATTTGAATAAGTTTTTGTTTGACAAATAAAACTACGGTTTTCACATGTTATTGTGGGACTGTATTATAGATATGTTTGACTAGACAGGATGACACCGAAAACATTGTATGAAATGTGCTAACGATTGTTATGCTACATATACAGTGTGAGTCTTTATAATGTGCACATATCGAAATCAGGGAATCTATGCTTAATTTTATCTACGGAAAAAATACAAAAAAAAAACATTTTTTTTTTATGGAATTTTTATTTTTATTTCAAAATATACAATTATTGTAAAAAATGATGAAAAAAAAAAAACTGATTTTTGTTAAAAAAACATGTTTCTTTTTAATTGTGGGTAGTGTTTTCCCCAATTTTTATTTTATGAGGACGCCTAATAATTACTTCCAATCATTATGGAGTTTGTTTCATCGTGATAGATCATTTAGTTTAAAAATTACACCGTGTTGTTTACACTGGGAACAATTTTTTTTTAAATTCGTTAATTTTTAAAAAAAAAAATAGTTTTTTTAATATTTTTGCCGTAGATAAAATTAAGCATTCCCTCATTTCGATATGTGCACATTGTAAAGACTCACACTGTATTATGTACGATAGATGATAGTGTATAACCTATCTTATATTCACGGAAATTTTAACAATGGCATCTCGCAGGTCAACCTAGGAGGCTGTCGTCTGCTTAACCGGATTTTCCTGTTGGTGCCTCAATAAATTAAGGCCTTCCCAGGGCAAAAAACTGATAAACTACGCGACTACACGCTGTGGGTAGACATGGGTAGTTCGCGAACGATTGAAGGAAATGAACTACTTCATTTTGCAAAATAAACTTATCATTCAATCAGTTGTTATTCAAATGTGTCTCTACTTCATTTAGTTCATTCTTTTTTTCCACTCGGTTAAAAAGGTTTAACTATCAGTAAAAAAAGAAAACAGAAAAAATACTACCTAATAAAAATAGTTTTGCTTAGATTCATATTTCATGGTTGAGGTTGACCTTGACAGTCCTAAGCCTGTATATAGTATGAAGGAAAATCGAGATATGAGATGAACTAGTGAAGTGTATCACTCATGGTAACTTATCAATCACACTCTGGCTATGGACTCGTAACTCGTTCTGATTTGCTGAACTTAATGAAGTACTGAACTAAATGAGTGGACTACTTCGCTAAGCGAAAAGATATATTTCATTAATTTCTTTTCACTGACACATTTTGCGCATGTCTATGGGGTACGGACCTCGGCTTAGGGCGTCGCTGGGACAGCAAGCAAGCAACAACAAGCAAGCAACAAGCAAGCAAGTGGCAGCAAGCATCAACAGCAAAGCAGCAAGTGACAGGCTGGATCGGATTATTATTATTAAGCGACAGAAATTTCTCTTAGGTTAAGTTTATTTTATCGTATACTTGATCGATCTTCTTTGTTTCTGCAGAATGTAGACACAAAGAAGACAAGTCTTCAACTACCAGCTCGGCTGGCTGGTAACTATGACTTTGTCTACATCGAAAAAATTTGTCAGCCGCATCTGAGAAGACTTAATTAGCCATCCCGGTAATTTGATGTTGTGATGAGGCTTGCTTAAATGATGACGGCCAAACAGACGTTTTATTTGGAATTTCGTTCACCAAGTTGGTAAAAACTATCCATAAACGAAAATTTTTGTCAAGAAGAACGATGTCAACAAAAATGTACAAAACCAATTATGTACAATTGTAATTGTCGGGTCGAGGGTCACAAGTTCGAACGATCAATGCCACCGAGTTAAGGATCGTTTATTTAAATAAACAATCCTCGATTAGCAGGTCCTGCTTTGCATTGTGTCGGTGTGTACATGGAGGGGCGCGACCTCTTCGCGCGCGCATCCGAAGTTGCGCCATCGACCACAGCGGCCCTCGGGCGCACCCAGCGTTTGAGTTGTGGGGACGAGTGGCTCTATGTGATCGGGGTATTAATTTGCTGGAAGTAGGTTTTAAATTAGTAATTTATGGATCCAGCCTGTAGATCAGGCGGTGGTCAAGGGTAGCCACGGGGTCTTCTAGGATTGAAACCATGTAGGTTAGGATATAATAGTTATATTCGGGAAGTAGGTAACAGTTCAGGAACTGGTCTTGTTTCGTGTGTTACATCCTGAAGAGACTGCTCTTCAGGATGTAACACTGAACTGCTAGATTTAAAATGATCCTAAAAATCTGAACACTTTTTGCTCCTTAAAAAAGGCAGGTAGGCTGGATGTTTCTTGATCAGCGGGGTGCGTAACCAGGGTGGGAAAAAAAGAGTAAATTTTTTATATTTTTTAAAACAAACAGTTCAAAATGAAACAAGCGAGCGATTTTTCAAATTAATTTTAACAGAATCGATATTTTAAAATTTTATTATTATATTTTATATTATATTAAGTATATTATTTTATATTATTTTTATTTTATATTATATTATATTTTATTATAAGGAAACATTTACAAAAATCGATTAGTTGGTTCGTTAGTCTTAGGACTAACTATTATCTAATCTGTGAACATACTTTTTTTGTAATCAATCTAAGTACCTATGTAACATAGATACTGAACCACTTACATACAGCCTGTACGTTCCGAATTGCGGATTTCGATGTTCGTTCTTAGATGGGGAATTACCTTACCTAAAACCTAAAAGTATAGGTATTTAATTATGCGAAGTCCCCAAAATAATTGCTAACAATTTCCAATTCTTTGATTGAGGTATCGAAGTGATTTGGCGGTCAAGGTCAAGCTCAATTAATTAATTTAACCTACTTTTTTTTTTTTTTTTGTGTGAATCACATGTCATGTTCTTTAGTAGGCACACATCGGTTCAAATAACTATACACCTACATAATAATACGTATGAATAAAATATTTGGCGAACGTGACACAAGCCACCATCGTAAGCTATTCAGGGAATTGGAATGAAATAACACTTTATGCGAAACTGTTAACCACAAAACACAATATATATTCGATCATTAGGGATTAGGTGCCAAATGGCTGGCTGTCATTTTGACCCACTGGAAGAAAAACAAAACCACTACAGATCTATCAAAAGTACCGTTACATTACTGTAAATTTATTTTTAAATTAGGCACAGGCAGCTGTTTTATACTAGGTAATAAAATCGTCGCTCAGTTTTGTGATGGATATTGATTACATATTAGGAGCTTATTTTATAATATTTTTATTTTCGGAAGAGGAAGCGTGATGCGAGTTGATATTAAGGATCTATTTCACCAGTGTGCGGCATTGTGCGACATGTTTGTGAAAAAAATTAATGTGCTGAACATAATTTTGGTGGAATTTCGCCTTTATCTATCTTCTATATAAATAAAAATCAATGTTTGTCAAGCCAAACCAATGATCAATGGTTTGGCGTTCCCAAACCATTGATCAGATTGTGATGAAAATTTGGTAGGGTGTTCTGAGGAAGGCAGCAAGGGTTTCTGGCCCAAAAAAAAGTTCGATCAATAGCTGTTTACTTTACGTGGCATTGCAACGTATGCAGCTAGTGTTTTATAAGAATTTATTGGACAAGAGCGTACCCACATATCAACATTATATAAGGTGTATCTATTCATACATGAAATATTTTTAGAGAAGCATCTATAGGTGGTAAAAAAGCCATAGCAGCGAATTTTTTTTTTTATATGTGTTTTATATATTTACATAATTATTATAATTTTAAAATTGCTTGAGACATTTTGCCAAAAAACCTTTCCTTACTTATTCTATTAATGAACCATCCGGACGCGGCGACGACTGTGGCAGCAGAAGCGCGGTGAATTTTGATAATTAATCAGCATATCAAGCAATTTTAAATTATTTTTTTTTTTAAATTACCACTCACATTTAAAAAAAAATCGTTTCCATGGCTTCTTTACCACCTAAAAATCTATCTAAAATATCTCTTAAAGTAAGTATCTCTTAAAATATTTCGTGTTTGAATTGATACACCCTATATACGATCAAATGCGGTGTTATTGATGTGGTAAAACTTCCTCACTCATTGCAGCTAATGGTTTAATGACGGGTGCAAATGTTTTTAGTTATGTATCCTTTATCCATAAATTTCTCAGAAATTAGTATCAATGGATTCGTTTTTATTAGATTTAGCATGGTTGGACTAAGGCCATCATCATGGTACAGAGGAAAATACTTTGTACAGTTCGACGTGGACTTTGCATACTGGCAGCGAGTGATTTTCTCTCTGTAGGTACCTAATCGATATACGGATGAATTACACAAATCAAGTTAATTTATTTGCTTAAATGTATATTTACAATGTATGATCTTAAAACAATAAGTAATAACTCTCTTCATTGTGAGTTTTTGACAGATTTGCCATACAAACACTGTCAAATACTCACAATGGCGAGACCATTCTGACACTATTGTAATAGCAGACTTGAGGCCCTGACGTAGTCACAGTCCATTGGGATGGAAAACTATTACCTGGATTGGATGTACGAAGTTCAAAAGAAGAACGTTTGCCCCATTATTGCTTCATTTGACGATAGAGAACAGCTTCTTGCAGTGCCAAAACTAGAGAGTTCTTCTGGATAACATCAAGCTAAAGCCGTCTCATCTGCTCTCTTTGACTGGAACCTTAATAATAAAGTTCAAATAATGTGCTGCGATACAAAAGCTTAAAATACTGGTCATTTTAATGGAGCTTGTGCTGTTTTGGAGCAGACGTTAGAGAGAGAATTTTTGGTTTTCGGTTGTCGTCATCATGTTTATAAATTCGTCCTAAAAACAGTCTAATGCATTCCTAACTCAAAACCTTACTTAACACGGCAGAAGAAGAGCAAAAACAATGCTTTTTGCGCTGTGCCCAGGAACATAGAAATTTGTATCTGGACTGTTAAAAAACTACACTAAAGAGAAGTTACCCTGGCTGATTGTTATAATTTTATGTTTTGAAATAAAGATTAATGTTTACCTTATTTTATTTTACCTCATACTCACCAAATTTGTTGCATTTATATTAGTTTTATAGCAGATCGGAATAATAGGACAAAACACGATTTTAAATAAACTTTGAAACTCAGTCGGCACGGGTTGCGATCATGCTAGAAAGCTGAAATTTCATATTTGAGTATATTTTAGCATTTATAAAAAAATTAGAGGCTATGCGAATCGAAAAAAAAAAAATGTCATATAAGGGACACCCTATGCTACATATACAGTGTGAGTCTTTATAATGTGCACATATCGAAATGAGGGAATCTATGCTTAATTTTATCTACGGAAAAAATACTTTTTTTTTTTTTTTTATGGAATTTTTATTTTTATTTCAAAATTTACAATTATTGTAAAAAATGATGAAAAAAAACCAGATTTTTGTTAAAAAAACATGTTTCTTTTTAATTGTGGGTAGTTAATTCCCCAATTTTTATTTTATGAGGACGCCTAATAATTACTTCCAATCATTATGGAGTTTGTTTCATCGTGATAGATCATTTAGTTTAAAAGTTACACCGTTTTGTTTACACTGGGAACAATTTTTTTTTAAATTCGTTAAAAAATTAAAAAAAATATTTAGTTTTTTTTTATATTTTTGCCGTAGATAAAATTAAGCATAGATTCCCTCATTTCGATATGTGCACATTGTAAAGACTCACACTGTATTATGTACGATAGATGATAGTGACCTATCTTATATTCACGGAAATTTTAACAATGGCATCTCGCAGGTCAACCTGTCGTCTGCTTAACCGGATTTTCCTGTTGGTGCCTCAATAAATTAAGGCCTTCCCAGGGCAAAAAACTGATAAACTACGCGACTACACGCTGTGGGTAGACATGGGTAGTTCGCGAACGATTGAAGGAAATGAACTACTTCATTTTGCAAAATAAACTTATCATTCAATCAGTTGTTATTCAAATGTGTCTCTACTTCATTTAGTTCATTCTTTTTTTCCACTCGGTTAAAAAGGTTTAACTATCAGTAAAAAAAGAAAACAGAAAAAATACTACCTAATAAAAATAGTTTTGCTTAGATTCATATTTCATGGTTGAGGTTGACCTTGACAGTCCTAAGCCTGTATATAGTATGAAGGAAAATCGAGATATGAGATGAACTAGTGAAGTAAGTGTATCACTCATGGTAACTTATCAATCACACTCTGGCTATGGACTCGTAACTCGTTCTGATTTGCTGAACTTAATGAAGTACTGAACTAAATGAGTGGACTACTTCGCTAAGCGAAAAGATATATTTCATTAATTTCTTTTCACTGACACATTTTGCGCATGTCTATGGGGTACGGACCTCGGCTTAGGGCGTCGCTGGGACAGCAAGCAAGCAACAACAAGCAAGCAACAAGCAAGCAAGTGGCAGCAAGCATCAACAGCAAAGCAGCAAGTGACAGGCTGGATCGGAATATTATTATTAAGCGACAGAAATTTCTCTTAGGTTAAGTTTATTTTATCGTAGACTTGATCGATCTTCTTTGTTTCTGCAGAATGTAGACACAAAGAAGACAAGTCTTCAACTACCAGCTCGGCTGGCTGGTAACTATGACTTTGTCTACATCGAAAAAATTTGTCAGCCGCATCTGAGAAGACTTAATTAGCCATCCCGGTAATTTGATGTTGTGATGAGGCTTGCTTAAATGATGACGGCCAAACAGACGTTTTATTTGGAATTTCGTTCACCAAGTTGGTAAAAACTATCCATAAACGAAAATTTTTGTCAAGAAGAACGATGTCAACAAAAATTTACAAAACCAATTATGTACAATTGTAATTGTCGGGTCGAGGGTCACAAGTTCGAACGATCAATGCCACCGAGTTAAGGATCGTTTATTTAAATAAACAATCCTCGATTAGCAGGTCCTGCTTTGCATTGTGTCGGTGTGTACATGGAGGGGCGCGACCTCTTCGCGCGCGCATCCGAAGTTGCGCCATCGACCACAGCGGCCCTCGGGCGCACCCAGCGTTTGAGTTGTGGGGACGAGTGGCTCTATGTGATCGGGGTATTAATTTGCTGGAAGTAGGTTTTAAATTAGTAATTTATGGATCCAGCCTGTAGATCAGGCGGTGGTCAAGGGTAGCCACGGGGTCTTCTAGGATTGAAACCATGTAGGTTAGGATATAATAGTTATATTCGGGAAGTAGGTAACAGTTCAGGAACTGGTCTTGTTTCGTGTGTTACATCCTGAAGAGACTGCTCTTGAGGATGTAACACTGAACTGCTAGATTTAAAATGATCCTAAAAATCTGAACACTTTTTGCTCCTTAAAAAAGGCAGGTAGGCTGGATGTTTCTTGATCAGCGGGGTGCGTAACCAGGGTGGGAAAAAAAAGAGTATTTTTTTTATATTTTTTAAAACAAACAGTTCAAAATGAAACAAGCGAGCGATTTTTCTAATTAATTTAAAAAAAAATCGATATTTTAAAATTTTATTATTATATTATATATTATATTAAGCATATTATTTTATATTATTTTTGTTTTATATTATATTATATTTTATTATAAGGAAACATTTACAAAAATCGATTAGTTGGTTCGTTAGTCTTAGGACTAACTATTATCTAATCTGTGAACATACTTTTTTTGTAATCAATCTAAGTACCTATGTAACATAGATACTGAACCACTTACATACAGCCTGTACGTTCCGAATTGCGGATTTCGATGTTCGTTCTTAGATGGGGAATTACCTTACCTAAAACCTAAAAGTATAGGTATTTAATTATGCGAAGTCCCCAAAATAATTGCTAACAATTTCCAATTCTTTGATTGAGGTATCGAAGTGATTTGGCGGTCAAGGTCAAGCTCAATTAATTAATTTAACCTACTTTTTTTTTTTTTTTTGTGTGAATCACATGTCATGTTCTTTAGTAGGCACACATCGGTTCAAATAACTATACACCTACATAATAATACGTATGAATAAAATATTTGGCGAACGTGACACAAGCCACCATCGTAAGCTATTCAGGGAATTGGAATGAAATAACACTTTATGCGAAACTGTTAACCACAAAACACAATATATATTCGATCATTAGGGATTAGGTGCCAAATGGCTGGCTGTCATTTTGACCCACTGGAAGAAAAACAAAACCACTACAGATCTATCAAAAGTACCGTTACATTACTGTAAATTTATTTTTAAATTAGGCACAGGCAGTTGTTTTATACTAGGTAATAAAATCGTCGCTCAGTTTTGCGATGGATATTGATTACATATTAAGAGCTTATTTTATAATATTTTTATTTTCGGAAGAGGAACCGTGATGCGAGTTGATATTAAGGATCTATTCCACCAGTGTGCGGCATTGTGCGACATGTTTGTGAAAAAAATTAATGTGCTGAACACAATTTTAGTGGAATTTCGCCTTTATCTATCTTCTATATAAATAAAAATCAATGTTTGTCAAGCCAAACCAATGATCAATGGTTTGGCGTTCCCAAACCATTGATCAGATTGTGATGAAAATTTGGTAGGGTGTTCTGAGGAAGGCAGCAAGGGTTTCTGGCCCAAAAAAAAGTTCGATCAATAGCTGTTTACTTTACGTGGCATTGCAACGTATGCAGCTAGTGTTTTATAAGAATTTATTGGACAAGAGCGTACCCACATATCAACATTATATAAGGTGTATCTATTCATACATGAAATATTTTTAGAGAAGCATCTATAGGTGGTAAAAAAGCCATAGCAGCGAATTTTTTTTTTTATATGTGTTTTATATATTTACATAATTATTATAATTTTAAAATTGCTTGAGACATTTTGCCAAAAAACCTTTCCTTACTTATTCTATTAATGAACCATCCGGACGCGGCGACGACTGTGGCAGCAGAAGCGCGGTGAATTTTGATAATTAATCAGCATATCAAGCAATTTTAAATTATTTTTTTTTTTAAATTACCACTCACATTTAAAAAAAAATCGTTTCCATGGCTTCTTTACCACCTAAAAATCTATCTAAAATATCTCTTAAAGTAAGTATCTCTTAAAATATTTCGTGTTTGAATTGATACACCCTATATACGATCAAATGCGGTGTTATTGATGTGGTAAAACTTCCTCACTCATTGCAGCTAATGGTTTAATGACGGGTGCAAATGTTTTTAGTTATGTATCCTTTATCCATAAATTTCTCAGAAATTAGTATCAATGGATTCGTTTTTATTAGATTTAGCATGGTTGGACTAAGGCCATCATCATGGTACAGAGGAAAATACTTTGTACAGTTCGACGTGGACTTTGCATACTGGCAGCGAGTGATTTTCTCTCTGTAGGTACCTAATCGATATACGGATGAATTACACAAATCAAGTTAATTTATTTGCTTAAATGTATATTTACAATGTATGATCTTAAAACAATAAGTAATAACAGCCGCACAGGTCGATCGATCAGGTTAAGCAGCGGTTGGCCCGTGGATGGGTGACCATCTTTACATACCGAGACCCCTCCGTGCCTCGGAAAGTACGTTGCTGTTGGTTTTCACTTGTAAATCTTTGACAGTCATTACGGGCCGTGAGAAGCCCGAAAGTCTGACAACCAAGGGGTATCGTGTTAAGCAGTAAATGGGTTGTGGAGGTCAGATAGGCAGTCGCTCCATGTCATCATCATCATCATTTCCTAAATTTATTGACCTCTTTCTCGAACTTGGACCTACCTAACTTGACAGTTTGTCCTAGGTAAACATATTCGTCCACAACTTCGAGTGTAGCGTCTCCGATATCCATGAGAGTGGGTGTTACATGGGCATTTGACATGACCGTTGTCTTGTCCATTTTCATTTTAAGACCCACTCGTTCGGAAGCTCTACTGAGATTATCGAGCATTGTACTGAGGTCTTCCATTGTCTCAGCCATGACAACTATATCGTCGTAGACAGTTTGTCCTAGGTAAACATACTCGTCCACAACTTCGAGTGTAGCGTCTCCGATATTCATGAGAGTGGGTGTTACATGGGCATTTGACATGACCTTTGTCTTGTCGATGTTCATTCTAAAACCCACTCTTTCGAAAGCTCTACTGAAGTCATCGAGCATTGTACTGAGGTCTTCCATAGTCTCATCGTCGGTAAACCGAAGGTGAATGATGTTGTCGCTCCATGTAAAATTATTATTAATTATTTCATGTATTCAGCTGCATCCGGTTAGAGTGGAAGCCGACACCAAATTAGTTGGGAAAAGGCAAGGCAGATAACAATGACATTCTACTATAGAGGTATGAGGAACAGGGTGTAAAGTTCACTCATACTCTATGGAAAAGGGAGGATCCTCCACCCAGACGTGGTGTTGTCTGGTGGGCAACTGCCCAACGATTGATGTCGGGGTGTTGTATATATGCTAGTCGCGCGGTAAACTCTGATTGCGCGATACAGGATTTGTGACGTCAGGTCTTTGATGCGTAGTTCGCATATGGCGTTGTAGATGTTGCCACACTACCATTACATAGTGGTGTGTTTTTTTTTTGGTGTTTCTTGCCCATTCTCCATACGTAACTATCTTTTGGAAGGGGCAACTAGAATCAATTAATTATTTATGTAAATTTTGACGTTCAAAAGTGCCTTTTATGTGCCTATTTGAAATAAATGATTTGACTTTTTTTGACTTTTTAGTTTTATCCTGCACAATGCTATATGTTTAGTGCGGGACGAGGCAGGGTGGTTTGACCTCCCCTAAGCTCTTTAATCTGTATATTAAAGACCTGCTAGCTGAGCTCAGCAGCACTCATGTCGGCTGCTCAATTGATAATGTTTGCATGAATAATATTAGCTACGCGGATGACATGGTGCTGCTGAGCCCAGCAGTCAGCGCAATAAGGCAGCTCTTACTAGTCTGTGAAAAGTATGTCCATATACATGGTCTTTTGTAAAACTGCAAAAAAAGTGAGTTCTTGGTCTTCAGGGCCTCTGGCAAGTGTCCGCCTAGTGTGCCCGCCATAAAACTGATTGGTGTTGAGCTAAAACAGGTCTACCAGTTCAAATACCTACGGCACTATGTCACTAAGGATCTTGATGACCAAGTTGACATTGAAAGTGAGCGCAGGACATTGGCGGTTAAAAGTAATATGCTGAGATGCAGGTTCGCTCGCTGCAGTAAACAGGTAAAGGTTACATTTTTAAAAGCTTACTACCAAACTTTTTACACTTTTTTTTTTTGAGACTTACAATTATGGTTTTTGTTTGAATAAATAAATTATTATTATCATTATAATTTTAATTCAATTTAAAAACAAGAAAGACAGTAGGTCAACAGCAAATAAGAACTCTCGAGCATTAGGATTTTTATGGAACAAATTAATTAACTGATGTCAAAGTTAGACCTATGGTCTGTTCAAGAGATGAAGTTTAATATAATGTCAGATTAAGAATATATAAATAATTGTCATTGATAATGTCGATAACCATAGAAATATAAAAAACCTTATATCTATCGTCTTAACTATTCTATTTTCAAATATTTATTCGATTAATATACTCCCACAACCATCAAAGTCAAAGTCAAATCATTTATTTCAAATAGTCACGAAGATGCACTTTTGAACGTCAATATTACATGAATAGTTAATTGATTCTAGTTGCGCCTTCCAAAATGTAGTTATGTATGGAGAAGAATGGGCAAGAAACTCCATACTTACTCTTTTAAAATGTTAACAATAGTTTGTATACATTAATTAATATTTATAGGTGAAGACGATGACCTAGAATAAAAAAAATTAAAAAATAAAAATTACCACAATTGGTAAAAAGAATGAAAAGTGAAGTAATAACAGAAAAAATTATAAATGCGATAGGTACATGGTGCTCATGTGAGCACCATGTACCTATCGCATTTATAAATTAAAAAAAAAAAAAAATTGTGTAAATATGTATTTACAAACATTGTATATGATTTCCCAAAAAAAAAAAAAAAATCAACGTATAATAAGTCAGTGTGTGAGTTAATATTAATCACAGAAAATAAAATTATTATCATAAAAATTATAAATTATACAGTTAAATTAGCAACCAGTTTGATTTTGTCTACTCTAAATTGTCCTATGGAGCAGGACCAGCATGTTTCCAAGCATTCTTATCTTGGATATAATCCTCTAATTTGTAATATGCTTGTTTACAAAGTGTACTTTTTATATGAGTTTTAAATTTTCTTTCAAATAAGATCTAATAAGATTAACCATATGTTGTCAGTGTCTATTAATAATATTGTGTTGTTGCTATCGGTTAAATCCAATTCATAACAATATACAGGTTAGACCTCTTACTGTCATCATGGATCATGTGATCATGGATTAAAAACAAGGTGTAACTTTAGGGTCTCTTTGACGTCAAGCAACTTGCTTTACCGGTCTGGTATAAGGAAAAAGTAGCTATCGATACTAAATAAAAAAAAATACATAGCCTGCTATAATTCTAATCTTTCTTTGACTTTGCCGTTGTCGGGTTATAATAGGGTTGCCACCTTATTTTGAGAAAAATTAAGTACCTATCAATTTTTTTTTATAGGAAATTAAAATATTAGCAAGAAAAAAAAAAAACAATATTATGTATGTTTTTATTCCCATGTAAATATATTTTTGGGTGCTTTTAGCAAATGCTAGCGATTTTTTGTTGTCTTTGAAAGTTTAAAAGCTAGTTTAGCAACCGAAATTTTGATTTAAATAAATAAATGACGCATTTTTTTATAAAATTTATGGACGATACTCTTTCTTCTCGCCACTTCAGATTCATGATCGAAAAACTCTTAGTGGAAGCTGAAGTGGCGGAAACAGAGACCAACAAAATTAAAAAAAAAAAAAATTACTTAATGCAAGCTATCAGATGCATTTTTAAGTATATATTGCATTTTTACAGAGTTGAGCTGCACGATTACTGACAAATGCGTGCACTGAATGGACAGGTCCACTCAATCTGTGTGGTTCTTTCTTCAAAAGACCATTTCAGACACCAGTCTACATGGTCTTCACATGATTTGACCAAGATTATGTCTGGACTTTAAAAGAGACTGTGACCTCTGAGTTTGTTTCGGTCTTTCTTCTCAGAGTAGTCAGATACGAAATGCCGACCTCATCTAGTTTTAAAATTTGATTGACGTGTAAAAGTGTTTGTAAAAACCTACTTACAGAAATAAAATCATTTATCATTTATCATTTATATATTGTTCGTTTTACGCATCCCAGTACAGATTATAAATAAAGTATTATCACGTACTTTATTTTTATGCAAATTTATAAAGTAATATTAGTAAAAGTTAAAGTAAAGAAAATAAAGTAGGACACTTTATTATAAAGTATGGTTGGCAACCTTAGGTAATAACGTCCCGTTCTTTAAGAATAGTGAGCTACAGCTACGAAATAATGTTGACTTGTTTGTTTTGTTTCAATTGTTTTTATAATTTGTTTTTCAGCGGCGTGGGAAAACAAATCCAGTTTGGCAGTGCTGGCAGTCAAGCATTTTTTAAATGCTCAATTTTTGTATGAATTATTCGGCAAAACCTGTAACACTTTTATTTTGTAAAATAAAATAGTTATTTTTTATTAATTTTAAATATCTCGATTGTTCTTAAGCAAAGAATTACCTACGCAGTGGAAATGAATATTATAACTACTATAGCATTAAGGATTTCAGTAAATCAAATAGATAAGAGGAAACAGAATTTTAAATTTTAGTGATTCTGTAGTGCTAAATTAATTAAAGTAATCGTTAAGAATTTTCCAGACTTCCACCACAATATTGACTGTCAAAGTACCAACTATCCGTTAGTCTCGAAACTAGTTAAACAATTCGAGTAAATAGTTCTCATGCATCACGTATTCACGTGAATGGTTCCTGACACTTAACAAATAGTACCTACCTATCGTGTGTACCATATCAAATAATGTACCATCTGCGTATAATTTCCTTGAACGCGTAATAATTAAAAAGAAAACAAAGAAACCGCTTTGAAAGAGATAGATAAACAATGTGCTTATGTAATTTGGTGTTACAGTTGGCTTATTGTGAAAATATGATGTAATATCTATTTTGGCCGAGAGTGTAGTAATAAATGAGTTCGCTGTAACTATGGAATTTTTCATCAGACGTATTATAATTTGTCTAACGGCACAGAATAGCCTTTATCAGAAGTGGTCATAATATAAGCGGTTCAGCAGCTTCAATATCATCAGGATTGTCCCCGAATTTATAGCAGTTCGTCGTGAACGTGGTACGATAGCGGCTCCCCTGACATCTTCTGTCATCAAAAGACCATCAATAATAATAATAATATAATATAATCTTTATTTTCAGACCAGAGATCCATAAATCAATGCGATGCTCTGCTAGAGTGACTGTCACCAGCCAGTGTCACTCTTATCCGACCTTTTCGGTGATTCCAGTAACTTCGGCGGCGCCACTTGCTGCGCCGTCATAACTATAGAATAATTTTACGCGTATGCGTTTTACAGTGTCTTATAATTATTTATGCAACTGTTGTATAATAAGGGGTATTAAAACACGAATCACATGAGTGTTTTAATACCTAATTATGTACAGTTGCATACAAGACTTTATCTACACCCATGTTATCTACTCTTTGGTATTTTCAAATTCATGAAATCTTGGTACACCTTTTGATAATGTTTTGTCGACTTTTCTGGTAATAATTGGTTAGAAATGTTCTTTGCTGCTTTAGAAATATCTGGTGGTGTGTTATCAAAGCTTGTATCACTCATTTTTGTAAACAAAAAACTTAAAATTTTTGCAATAATAATATCGAACAAAAATGGCGGGATGCGACGTGAACTCGAATAACCTATAGGTATTTTTTTATTATTACGGCGCTGTGGTAGTAAAACGCGCGTGCATGACAATGTTCTTTTTTTGAAATTCATAAATGTGACTGTTTGATGACTGATGAGTAAGGAAGGGATCGAAAACGCAAAGAAGTTGCATAATGAAATTTAGTACAACATTATAACACTCGTTTGGATGATATATTATGGTTACTATGACACCGGTTGTTTTAATGTTGGCAATAAGCTGTTTCAGAAACTTTTATAGAGGAATTATAACATGGGTGTAGATAAAATATATTATAATTATTCTTTGTGTGCTGCGTAGATAGGTACTTATATAAAATTGTACTCTGTGTGAATATCAATGGGCATTAAGTAGCGACTCTGGCATTCATAAGTTGTTTGCTAAAATGGTTAAATGCGCAGTGTGCAGAAATTCTTTAACGTCGTTACGGAGATTCGTCAATTTGCATATGGTTACTTTGAAGGTCGCTAATACAAGACGCACCTGAATCTCTTATATAAATGTTTTTAATTCAACATTTGATGTGAAATAAGTTACCCATACATAGCTTCCAGATGTCATGATTTGGCTAAGTTCACTAGACCATGAATATTCTTTAGATATCTATCTATATCATACATAAGTGATGATAAAAGATAAATGTTATAATTTTACACACATTGTAATTTCAAGACATTTTTATTATACTTGGACGTAGTTATGCAAAATGGATCCAGCCACAAAAACTTATTTTTAGTAAAATTGATATATTAAAATAACAAGACCGTAGTTTGTTTTCCAAATCTTCTTAAATATTGGGTCATTTTATTTACTTCCTGTATACGTCCAAGTTATAGTGATCATTCATTAAAACTATATTCTATCGGCTCAGAAGATAAGGTTTTAGAAGATGTCAGAATCGCTTTCTGTGTGATGAGGGTAGTTTTAACCATAATGTCACAAGTATAAACACGTAGTATTTGTATCGAGTAGTTATTATGATATTTTCTTATATTCAGAATTATAATCTACGCATAAATAATTTTTTTCATTATTTGTTCTCAAGTAAAAATCCTTACAACTATTCTGTAAATCGATTAGATGGTCGTTTGATGATGTTTCAAGATAATGGGCCTTCGCGCTGTCGATGATTCGAGATTTTGATTCATCGAGGTAGGAACTATCGCGCTCATAATTTAGATTTCAAGTACTATCAAGATAACGTTTTCGAGCAAGTATTAATCGATTTTATGTCATCACGTTCGATTTCAAGTAGAGACGACCACTTAAGCAGTCTGTTTCTTCTTTATTTACTAAAGATTAAGGCTAAAGATGACCAGTAGCAGATGAGAGGACCATGGATAACCTTTAAAGTTCAAATAAACACAATCATAGAGGAAAAACTTGAGATGGACCTGCGCAGTTGTCAGTGGAGGTCAAAAAATATTTGATTGTCGCAACCTCGGTTGTTGCGAAACCGACGAAGAGAGAAAGTACGTGCTATGTGGTAGGTTGGTACTACCTCTACTCATTGATCTGTGGTGTGAGATGTGCCGTTTGCGAACATCATTGGCTGCATGCGGAAGTTTTGTGGCTATATGACGTGCAACAGCTTTGCGGTACTGTCAACAAAGCAATTTGGTACGCAGCGTTGTGACAGTGGAAATCCCTGGGTCAGGTTTATGCCCAGCAGTGGACATCTTTCGACTGAACTGATAAAGGATGACGAAGCGTAGGCAAACAAAACTTTTTAAACCACGTTTAAATAGTTTTTGGGGTATGACTGAATTAACTGGACTACTTTGCACATCCAGAACATAGCTTAAAAAGTAACTTGTAGTAAGCTGCCTGCATATTTATACGTTTTGTTGACTGTACATTGTGCACTGCGCCACATCTCGTCAGGCGGCGATCTACTGGACATGACATAACATGTTACTTTTTGCCTTTGCATACGCGACGCTATGAGCCGCGAAGATGGGTACTGTTACAAGTTGGCATACTTATCTATGTAGGACGTGACGTCGGCACGGCTTATGCAATTAAAAATGACTATATAATTATTATTTCTTTAGTTGTATGGAATATGGAGAAAACATGCTACATAATGTAGTAGCTTGGGTACGCACAAACTTGGCCCCCAACCCTTGCTCGAGCCAGCCCGCGTTGCTGCAAGTCTGTAGCTTTAAATTCATCCCTAAGTAATCTTAATCCGGCCTGTCCCTTGCCGTCCTCCCCTAGCGACGCCAGTATAAGCCGAGGTCCATACCCCACAGGAGGTGCCCTTAGCGTGAAACTATAAGGGTTCCTTGTTTACTACGCAACCCTAAGCACAAGCTAGACTTCCCACTATATTATTATACTCTGTGAACTAGACAGACGATGACGGCCTAATAAAGGTCGTTTTAATTCCCTGGATGCGATGTGATCATATTTAGCTTATGTCTGGCGTTGGTTTGATGATTTAATTGGCTAAGTACGTAGACTAGTATAGTTTTTAGTACCTACGTGAGGCACATAACGTGGACGTAGTTTTGGCACAATGCCACATGGTGCACCACTGCCAACCCGGTGCCTCATTACTCATTACTTACACAACTTCTGCACGCGCGGAGGTCTTGTTTATATTTTCACTTGTGCGATAATACATGGCCTTGATAACCTGCCACCAAAACAAGGTGATGATAAATATTTATCAGAAGTTCTTACATAATTATTAGGTTAGCGAGGGTGTGGCTTTATACCAACTTATCTGCGAAAGAAGCTGCGCATGACGTAGTCATTAGATGGATGGTTGGTTTGTCTCTGGACTCGAGGTGATTACGACTCTCGACTGAAAGTGATCTTCAATATAGCTATAGGGACAGAGGACAGTCGCTAGTGCCTTTGATGTTCGGACCCGATGGCCTATGAACCTGTTGAAATAACACATTGTCATCATTATTATAATATGATTCAGAATATTTGAGTATTGAGTATTTGCTTATCACAAAAACCTCGTGTTTACCTCACGCATGAATCACATTATAAGTAATACTCTCGAGTATTCGAGATCATTTCACAAGAGTTTCGCCGTTTCTCGTTCAAAGGTTGAACGTCAATACCTACGGCTTTGGATTTTGATCGATCAAGGTAAAACCCTTGCTTGTCGGTCATAAACAGACCAAAGTGGATTTTGAACGCCAGCTACTTTAAACTGTGAAGATTGCGAAATAAAATATTTGTATTGACTGATTTAGACTAATATTGAGACGGAAATCTAACAGGTAGACTAGAATCAATAAGGAAATTGTTGTTTCTGGTAAGTTTGGAGGCATATTGATGTAATGTACGTGGTTGCAGCTTTAATGTTAATGATTATTGTTGAAGGAACTGATTTTGCATTTGTTCAGCTGTGTCAATATTATGGGTAGTGCTAACAGACAGCACATGATGCGCAACTGCCCAGTGTAACTCTGACAACTGATCCTGTCTGGTGTTAGGTTTGGATGAGGCCATCCATGAAGATCATCAGCATAAAGATGATACGAACACCGAAGACAATGAGTTATAAAATTAATGAAGATGAAGAATAAAAATGGAGAAAGAATACCGCCTTGTGGAACCCCAGCATCCAGGTCACGCCAACTTGACGAGTTCTCATCAACGCGAACAAACTGCTGACGTCCTCGAAGATAAGAAGGGAACTACTCCAGGAATATCATGGCTTACCGCGTTAAAGGCAAAACAGTAACCTTGGTATTCTCCATCGCTTCTCTAATTTTACCAGTCACTTTATGGAGAGGAGAAGCTTTCCTGTGCCCAGCCATGAATCCAGACTGAAAAGAGCTAACAAGGTTGTTCCGGTGTACAAACCCCGTGAATTGCTTGTAAACGCAGGCCTCAAGCACTTTAAACAGGAATAGGAGAATGGAAATGGGTCAAAAGGCTAGGGAATTTAAAATTTTGGGGAGTGGGCGGTCATAGGTCTCTGCAATGGGTCTGTTATTGCAAGCATTTTTAGTCTTTGTTTGTGGTCAGACTTGGTTAGTGCAACTGCTATCACTAAATAACTATTAATCAGTCATATTATAGATTATTCTGACGATGATGAGCTGCAGTAATGTAGCATTATTTCGACCAAGGCCTCAAGTCTGCTATTACAATAGTGTCAGAATGGTCTATCAGAGATTTCATAATTATTGATTTTGACAAGTTTGGTAATCTACTAATATAATGGCGTTATTATGACTTTTCAATGGTCAGCCACTGACACTCCATGAAAAGAATTGGTAATCTCGTAAATAACGACAAATGAAACTTCCTACTAATTTTCGAACTTCCTACTACTTCAGATTGCTTATAACACTAATAAAGAATATGTAAAAATATATATATGAATGAAATCTGGCATGAATAAATGTTCAAAATGCCATTTTAATACAATTCTATTACGAGACCATTCACCGACCAATGATCGACCATTATGAATTTAGCAGACTATGAACTTTTAGCAAAATGACAATGGGATCGTGTTGGAGTGACGAATTTATAAAAATAGCAGACTTGGGCCCCAGTGCGACATTACACTGCTTGCAAGAACTCTAGTAGTGTTCAGACCAAAGAAAAATAGACTATTGCAGTAAATCAAGAAAAAATAATTCTATAGTTTATACGGTAAACATACTTTGCTTATCTAAGTAGTCTGTAGAAGTGAAATAGGAAAAGAATCACTGTAATGATAATAAACGCTGCCATTACTATGATTTATATCCATTTTAAAATGTTATTTATGTGGTTGTAGAGTTGCAGCTAGACTTGTTTCTGCATAGGTATTATATACTTCCATGTTTAAGACTACGTAGTCAGTAACAAAAATTGATGTATTTAGTTTCAAAATAGGTTTGTTGGCATTGAATGACAGATCAAACTTACTGGGCCTCAAGTCTGCTATTACAATAGTGTCAGAATGGTCTCGCCATTGTGAGTATTTGACAGTGTTTGTATGGCAAATCTGTCAAAAACTCACAATGAAGAGACCATTCTGACACTATTGTAATAGCAGACTTGAGGCCCAGATTTGATATTTTATGTCAATAAAAGTCATAGTTATGTGTGTGTGTCATAGTTATGTGATTATGTTACTTAACTTGAACTAATAGAAAGTAACCTTAAGCTTACAAAATTTGCTTAAATTACTTTCAATTATATAATTTTACTTTATTATTTAGCAACTGAAACATTAGTCAGGTAGGTAAGAAAAATATACGCACATATAGTAAATACAATTATTTTAAACGATTTACATGGGACGGTACATTTTTTATGTAATTAACTTCGCTATTGCGTTGTTACAATGACATTATGTATTTACGCACAAGAATTACATAATGTACATAAAAATTACCTAAGTTCAATGTAAACAATGTAATAATGAAGTCAACATATGGGTTTACTAGCTTTTGCCCGCGGCTCCGCCCGCGTGAATGTCGGTTAACGCGTAAAAAAGTAGCCTATGTCCTTCTCCATATCCTAATATGCCAAATTTCATGACGATCGGTTCAGCGGTTTATGCGTGAAAACGTAACATACAGACAGACAGGCAGACAGACAGAGTTACTTTCACATTTATAATATTAAGTATGGAGTATGGATAGTATATATTATAGTATATATAGTATAGTATATAGTATGGATTGTAACCGTGACTCGTGTACCGAATACCTAATAACATTATTATAATACCTAAACCGAAGTTTTACCATACAGGCATGTGATTTGTAATTTTTCACCCGTTTATTCTATGTAAAACCATTCAAGTAAATGGAATACTCATCCAGCCTCTGAATATGAACTAATTGTTTTAAGATTCAAAACAATACAACCAACTTATAAAATTACTTCATTTATTCATTCATCATTTCAGCCGAAAGATGAATGAAAGATGAATGCCCACAGGTGGACATAGGCCTCCCCCAATCGAGGGGTTTGCCATGATCGCCACGCTTGGCAGGCGGGTTGGCGATCGCAGTATGGTGTTAAAAATGCATAGAGAACGCTGCTGCCCATTCTCTAGTAAGTCCCTTAGTCGCCTTTTACGAACACCCACGGGAGGAAATGGGGTGCTGCTATTCTTTACGTCCGTCACCACACGGCACTACTGTTATTACTTAGTCACAAGCTAACGACAAACGAATAAAAAAAAATTGGTGTGAGGTGTGAGGGCAGGAGAATGAATATAAAAGACTGCTGTAATCCATAGGATAGACAGCAGTAGATTACAAAAGTCGCGTATAAAAAAGCCTAGTACACACGACATCCAGCTATACAATCATATCCAATATTAGCTGATGTCGAATTGTATAGGATTTCCGTATAATAAGAGGTCAGCTTATAAATGGAAATTATAGCTTGATATGTAGCCGTGTGTACGATACATTTCGATATACAATGTCCGTCCCAATCAGGACATTTCCGCAAATAATGCTGTCCACCATTACAATGCAGTAGTACTAGACCGACAACTAAGAGACTATCACAATACATTGTGAGTATTGTGACAATCTCTTAGTTGTCGGTCTAGTACTGCTGGTTACGAGAAGGGGACATTTCCTGGTTTAAGGCCCAGATATATGCCAGTGACCTTGAGTGGTTAGCTTTCATATGTTTTGTACTGAGCTCACGCAACGCGTCGAACGTCCAGCCAGTAATAGGACTCGCCCATCCAGGAGCACTGTCCCAAATAAGACGCATTATTAGACGCATTATCTTTTGTTACTAACATAATTCTTAAGTATACTAACAAAATATGGATCACTGTGTCTGAATTAAATAAATAAATAAAATAAAATAAATTTATTATACATAACACAAAAGGTATTTTAATAAAACACGTACTACTACATACTAAATGATTAATAATTAAATTATCTTTAAAAGGGAGAAGGTATCAGAAAAATACGCTTGATAGATTTTGCGTGATTCTCAGTTTTTTATCCGCGTTAGACATAAATTTACAAATTAATTTCATTATATAATATAAACATAATCTAAATTATTCATATATTAAGTTATTCAAAAAATACTCTAATTTAACATATATTTTTTCCAAATCATCGACACTACTCGTTTAGACGTGATCTTCAGTATAAAAATCATTAAGTCGGTTAACGTCGCCTTAAGTGATCTCCACAAACTGCTCTCATTCATTTTATTGTGGTATCCTTGACATTAACTAAAGATATAAAAATATATTTAAAAGTTGTACCAGTTAGTCCCTTTTTGCATCACTCATGTGTGACTTCCTTTTTAAAGGTTTCCAATTTGTGTTGTCTTTATTTTTTGTGTGTGGTTATTGGTAAAACACTAACAATCTTGAAGGACTGTATTACTGATGGCATCATGAACAACAGCTTTTGTGCTTTGACTTTTTACTAAACCTACTACTTTTTTAAGTGAAAACTTCTTTAGGCGCGTTGAGCACTTTTTGGTAGGGGAAAAACTTATGGGTTCACGATCTTCACCGAGCGCTTTCCATGAGCTATGTGTATACTGTGTATGTATGTGTACTTTTTGGGTGAACAAAAATCATGGAACTCGCGTCATCGTCACCGAACGCTTTCCATGAGCTATGTATACTGTGTATATATGTGTACTTTTTGGGTGAACAAAAATCATGGAACTCGCGTCATCGTCACCGAACGCTTTCCATGAGCTATATGTATAAAAGAACAGTTATTCCAAAGTTTTGTGTTTTCACTTCTGTCGGCAGTCCTTATGGCTGTCTTATTTTTTTTAACGTTATTACGTTTTCATTTACCAAAAACAAACCTTAAAGATTTCGTTGTTCTGTAGGTACATTTAGAGCGTTGTTTTTTTTTTTGTATGAAAGTCTGATGAATTATTAAAATTCACAGAACAAAAGTTGTTGTCTATGATTTTACCAATGACCAGGGTCATTGGTAAAATCATAGACAACAACTTTTGTACACAGTCCACGAAATCTGGGAGACGTGACTTTATTTATTTATTAAGTTTCAAATATAAGTCGGTTAATGGCTCAAGTTATTCTGAAGATTTTCAGAACATTCAATTCAATTCAAGCATTGGAGAAAAAAATTGTTCTTATACCCAAAGTGTCAAATTCAGATAATTTATGTAAACAACGGGGATAACATATCAAAATAAATATCTTCGTAATGGTAATTTACATAAAATGGCGAAAAAGGAAGTTTCATTTTCTTTTAAGAACTGATTTTAAGAAATAATAATAAAAAAATAATCATACCGTAATTATCTTTATGAATTTTCGGTTTTAAACAAAGTTATTAAAAAAAGGAGATTATCTGGTATAAAATATTTTATGACAAACAATGCAGGAGATACAAACATTTTCAATTTGTTTACATCTTCAACGAAACTAATATTACAAGTCTCATTCATAGATTCATATTGTAAGTAGCATATCTAGCCACATTTTAGATGAAAACGGCTGTAAACTGTTTCGAGTGGAAATCGATTTTGGGAGGCACACTTTAGCACTGGACTTAAAACGGCTGATTAAGACGATCATATGGCCGTGTCTCCGACATACTACACAAAACAGTGTTTGGCAACGGTATTTTGTTTGCGTAGTTCTTATAATTAAATCACTTTAATTTTAGTGATGACTATTTACAAAAAAATAAATATGATATTATGTTTTGCACCACTGTCCTGTCATTTTGACAGTGACATTTCTTGACATTACTTTGTTTACATAAATTATCTGAATTAGAGACTTTGAGTATAATTAAATAAACAAGAACATAGCTTTCGTGATAAGTTTTTGTTAATGGTTTGCTCACGTGTAGTATGTTTCAGGATTTCATGATGGTTTTCGATTGAGTTAACTCGTGGACCTATGCTTGATGCCTACTGCATGATTAGAGGTCCCAAAACTATTCGATTAAACCGGTCAAGTGCGTGTCGGACCACGCATAATGAAAGGTTCCGTAGTTGGAAAGAATTTATCCCAAGAATAAACTTAACATTGTAGTTGAAATAATAAGAGTAACCGTGGATTTTCTTGCCGGCTCTTCTCCATAGGAAACGACTAATTCGAACCGTGCGCCTAGCTTCTGACGTTTCATAAGTGCCCATGTAGGTTTATGTGAAATAAATGATTTTGATTTTGATTTTGAGATACATGTTCTCCCATACATTGACCGGTGGCAATACGTGACGGTTAATTTTCCAACTGCAAATATTTGGTAGACTATTACTCGTTATCATGTAAAGCCTATAACTTAGCTGTTATAGTTTCCCTTTTAACTCCGTTATATACACTACTGCCATGAATTTATTACTAATCTACACACTTGACTCTAACAAAAATTTGCACTTTAAGGCTTAATATTTCACAAACGGAGCCCTGAATCGACAAATGGTTTAAACAAACCCACAATATTTTTGAACGGCCTATCCAACGATATCCCATACCTTGGGATAGAGGAGAAAAAAAAATATCATCCCACTTTACGTGTAGGGGAGGTAACCTAAAAAAATATATTTCAAGATTTTATTGTAAACCTTTTTCTGCGTGTTTTTTTTTTTTAAATTAATATGTAATTACAGCTTTCTAGTACTAAGAGTCTCTGAGCTAAGCCGCGGACAGACAGACAGACAGACGGTCATGGCGAAACTATAAGGGTTCCTTGTTGACTAAATCGAATCCTAAAAACTGTGCCGGTCACGGTGGTCCTGAAAAATACATTTGATGTGAGATGAAATGATGAGAAAAGTTCATAGATGATTTCAGGATAAGACTGATATGAGCCATGGCTTACTTCACATCAAGGTCAATAGGTACTTATTGGATCGATAATGGACTTTGAGTTTTCTTACAATAACACTGCGTAGGTTCATTACATTGTGCCGTGTGATGCCGAACGTAAAAAATAGCACCACCCCATTTCCTCCCGTGAGTGTCGTAAAAACTAAGGGGCTTATTAGAGAATGAACAGCAGCGTTCTCTATGCATTTTTAACACCATACTGCGATCGCCAACCCGCCTGCCAAGCGTGGCGATTATGGCAAACCCCCCAATTGGGGAAGGCTTATGTCCAGCAGTGGACGTATTTCGGCTGAAATGATGAATGATGATGAGGTTCATTACAACAAAAGTTGCAGGGGCAGGATTAGTGTTGCCAACTTTTTAATATCAAATATAGTATTATTGAAGCTTGTAAAAATATAATAGATGGCGAAAAAATATGGTTTCAAAAACATTTTTACTATTTAGATGCATTGTTTTGCTACTATGAACCTTTATTAACAGAATTTTTTTATGTCTCTTAACTGTTTTTAAACTCTTCATTAAGCTTTTATGAGATTAATATACTGGCCCTATTGTGAACATCTCGCCATTTTATATTGAAATAAAAATATAGTAGTCTCGCCTAGTATATATTTTGTTTAGAAATGTAGTATTTAGGCCTCTATTATAGCAGGATACTATATTATACTAGCTGACCCGACAGACTTCGTTCTGTCAAAAGCTATAGTATAAACTCCACTACCCTACCCTACCCTACCCCACCCTACCTACCTACCTACTTACCCTACCCTACCCTACCTACCTACCCTACCCTACCCTACCTTACACTACCGTACCTACCTACCCACCCTAACCTACCCTACCTACCTACCTAAAACTTAAAAAAAATAGATAGTAGCCGATTCTCAGACCTACTGAATATGCATATAAAATTTCATAAAAATCCGTCAAGCCGTTTCGGAGGAGTATGGTAACTAACATTGTGAGACGAAAATTTTATACATATATAAGATAGTAGGGTTGGCAGCCCTAGGCAACCGACGAGGAAATTCCAAGTGTATGCTTAGATACTTACAAAATCGCCAAAACAGTATACTAGCAGAACGCAGTGATTATTTAAACACCGGTCAGTGTCACGAGCAAGCTACGACTTGGCCCTCAAATAAAGTGATCATTTGCAGTCTGTATGCTACACGCAGTCTGTTATTATTTTCGTGGGTACCATACAAGGGCAAAGCATGTACTTAGGGTACCGTTAAGTTTAACTTGTTATACTTACCAACATGTACTGCTGTAAAACCCACCTTCGTTTTAATAGTTCAAAGAACCTGATTCATTTAACTTTAATTAACCAATTAGGTAATACAATTTAAATTACAATTTTTATGATATTAATTTTATTTTTTGTGATACTTTAACTTACACACTGACAAAGGTTATTAAATGTTAAAACTTTAGGGAACTCATCTACTTTTACAATGTTTGTAAATATATGAGCACCATGTTTCTATCACATAATTAATTTGTCTGTCATTGCTTAACTTTTAATTATTTTTACCTATTTTGGTATAGTGATTTTATTCTAGGTAAGTGCATCGTCTTCAGATATAATTAATAATTAATATATACAAAATATTGTTAACATTTTAAAAGAAGTAAGTATGGAGTTTCTTGCCCATTCTTCTCCAAACGTACCTAACCAAACGTAACCTTTTGGAAGGGGCAACTAGAATCAATTTGTTATTTTGTAAACTTTGACGTTCAAAAGTGCCTTTTATGTGCCTTTTATTGAAATAAACGATTTGACTTTGAATATAAATTTCAGTTAAAGTCAATAATAGAACAAATATACAAGTATATTTTAATACATTGCCCCACACTAGGAATTTCTCCTGTATTGTGGGTGCGTTTACAAACATTTAAACTCACATACACAAACAGCTACACCCGGAACAACTACTTGTAGGTTTTACAAATATTTGTTCCGTGCGGGAATCGAACCCACGACACGCAGCGCAGCAGTCAATCAAAAAACCCGACTGCAAAAACACATAACTGAAAAGAGAAAAACAAGCATTATAATCTATAGAATTTTGGTATCGCAGGCGGGGACAAACAAAAGTTACACCATATTTTAGGTTTCAGTCGGGTTTTTAGTATTTTTTTTGAATAATTTTATTTATTTCAAGCTTTTTGGTTTTATTAATACATGTTTATGGATTTGACTCATTACTAGCTTTTGTTTGATACCAATATTGTTGTAATTTATTTAAAAAAAACTTTCCCCTCCCTTTTTTGTATTTGCAGATGCAATATATAAATATTGTATAGCCTATGTCACTCCCACAATTAAGACGAATCTAACGACACCTCATATGTTAAATTCCATCAAACCGTTTAGGCTACAGAGCGTGCCAAAGAAATAGACATACATACATACATACTCTCGTCCGGTAAAAATGAACAATACTTTCATGAATCCCTCTCACAGTATTTCTGACATGCCAATAAAATCTTCGTCCATTCATCCGCAAACAGATTATTTGTTAGATTAGAATCCTAGAGTTCTGTGGCGGCATCTACAACGCCACATGCGAACTACGCATCAAAGACCTGACGTCACAAACCCTGCATCGCGCAATCAGAATTTACCGCGCGACTAGCATATATACAACATCCCGACATCAACCGTCGGGCAGTTGCCCACCAGACACGACACCCGTCTGGTCGGAGGATCCTCCCTTTTCAATGAGTGAACGTTACACCCTGTTCCTCATACGTCTAAAGATCATTAAGTGCGTCCAGAGTGCGAGGTATTGGGAACTTAGCACGCGCCACGGGACGACACAGGGGTACACCAAACAGCCTGTGCATTTTGTAGCGGCAGTCTGGGCCAAAGAAACGAGCCAGCACAGCATGCAGATCAAGCGTGTCAATAATGCCACGGAGCTTCTTGCCCTTCTTCCTAATTGCGTTGGTGACATCAGAAACTTGGAGATGGAAAGGGCTAAAACATTTTCAATGTTATCAAACTTAGAACTAGAATCGGTTCTTTCCATATTGTTGCGTTTTATCTGTGAAATTTTCAGTTCGGTGGTGCTATACGTATGGACCAATCCATGTGAAATTATTGCATACAAGACCTATATATTAAGCTGTTCCTTACCTTATTGACCAATAGTTCAGTGAATTATCAGTCATTGGGTAGAACAAACAGGACATTCCAATACAAGGCGATGTTGTTTGCTTGATGATAAATGAACTCCGAAAGTTTTCCATCTATTAAAGCTCCACAACGACGTAGCTTTACTATTAATACTTTTTTTCATACTCAGATCACAAAAACAAGTTACTGTATGGAAAATCTAAGCCTCAATTGAGGGCATAGACCTCTGTTATGTTGGTTTTACGTTTTTTTTTGTCTTATTACGTCAATTAACCGGTATAGTAAAAACCAATTGAATTATTATTTGCGTATAAACTTTTCTCTGACGTCAGTCTCCCGAGTTTTGGAGAAACAACTACGAATATTATTTCATTAAGTAATAAGAATCTTAATAGGCGATGATTTAATTAAAACTTTATGATGCTTGAATTCGCTGCTTTGGTCGTTCCAGCTATACCAAGAGCACAATAGTTGATACCAGGATCCATCGCTTGGGCTACATGCGATAGAAACTAAATTCTTCCGATTTTTTTAAAGGAAAATAACAAAGTGAAACTTAAATTCGGTTGTAAAATAACTGTTAAGGCTCGTACAGACTAGTGCGATAACGCGGGCGCGACGCGACACTAGTAGCATAATTTCTTTGTCGGTGCCTGTCGCGCCCGCGATATCGGACGAGTCTGTACGAGCCTTTAGAATTCTGCCGCGCTAGCAATATAAGCAGTAAGTATGTTTTGCATATTTTTGAGTAATTGGCGTGCAAAGTTTTTGTTACAATTTTGTTTTTTCCGGACTTCTTTTTTTAGTTATATTAATTGTGGTGATTGAAACGTGTAGCCCAAATAAAGCGCTTTTATATTCTTCACTCAATAAAATTGTATATATCACAATAGTTTTAAATGACGAAAATCCTTTTATATCTAGTGTTAGTTGAAGCAACTGAAATAGCGATTGCTTAGAATAATAGTAGTAAGTAAGTAAGTTACTGCTGTTATTATAAGCAACTCATACTAGGTTCAGGTTATAGCTCAGGAATAAAAACAAAGTGTTACATACAAAACTTTTTTGTTTATTAATATTTCTTTACTCACATAATATTATATTAAATAACGAAAAGTTTCACTAGGTCTAAGTTTACTTAGTAAACTAATCTGAGAACAATAAAGTGTATTATTATATCGACAGTACGAGTATACACAGTCACTGCACATAACTTAAGTAAAAGTCAAACATACATGATAGAGCTTTACTTGCAAACCCGGGTTAACTACATTTACTGTTGTTATGTTAAGGAAGATGTCTCATTTATTGGACTTACTGCTTTATGCTTAACGAAATTTACCGGTTGCCGATAAGCTAATAAAACATCTGTCAGCACATCTTATAGAGTTCATTGCGCTGATTCGGGATCAATATTTAAATCATTTTGTCAAAAATTGCACTTACTGCTGATATCGCTAGCGCGGCAGAATTACATACTTCATAATAAAAAAGTGATGGTATATCTGACTTGGGGTCGGCAAAGACACAGAAACGGGACTTACTCGTATTTCCAGACGATAATGATGTTGACTGACAGGTTGCAAATGATCGTCAAGTCTTTTTTGTTTATAGGGTTCAAACATACATACTTTGTGATTCTTCGTCCTTAAGGCTAAACCTAATAGGTAAAAATATCATGGGCCTTTACACCAAACCATTTATTAGGGCTATGTATTAGGGTCTACCTTTCAAACAACATTAAGTCGGTCTAAGTTTCCATCAATTAAGATAACTGGAACATTAATCCAGTCCAATTTGTGAATGTTAATCGGCAGTTAAGTGTTTCGGAAACCCATTATGGTGGATAGTAAAATAATATAAATGGTTTCGTAACTATACCACCCAGTGATTTGACTATAAATATATCCGTTTATAAATCAGATAAAGAAAAATAAGAGAGAAAAATACGTTTAAAAATGCGTTTATTGGCATTACAGCAAAAAATACACCTTAAAACTATAAAAAACATAAAATAATTATTATAATGCCAAAAGAAGAGCCTCTGCTCAACGTAATGTCAGATGACGACACAAAGGGCCAGCGGCCGGGTATACATATTTTACCGGCGCGTCCACGTCGAGCTCCCTACGATCTGGTGAGACCATCCGCCGATCGTCACCATCCCTGGCGTCTGCAGCGTGCCACACTTGCTGCGGTCTTCGTCACACCAGGAGAGTACTGTGCTACTCCCAGGGAATTTTTAATTAAACTTTGTGACCATAAGCGTTCCTACCCCCTTCTCTTGATTTTATAAAATATATATTTTATGTTGACAATTTACGTGGTCATGTTATTTATATCTTTCACGTAAACCTTATCCATCAGATTGGCGCCTGATGCTGATTTTCAGCTGCAACCAACGAGTACGTTATAATATAAACATAATACTCCATTTGAAATAAGATTAGACATATAAATCAACTTTTTTACAGTCCGTTCAACTGATTTTGACTTCTATTGCGTTGGTGGCATGACTAATGGCAGTTGCAGTAAACAGTAGGTATCGTAACCACTTTTTTTTTAATGCCATCCTTAAGCTTACCGAATAGAAGTCAAAATCGGTTGAATTGTAAGAAAGGTTTATTTGAATGTCTAATCGTATTTCAAATGGAGTATAGGTAAGTGTGTCAGTTTTCGTAGCCCGCGGTTTCGCCCTCGTCTAGGTCAGAAGTTATCCCACGGGAACGTACTACCGGTATAAAAATAATTTTATGTCCTACCCAGGTTATGGTCTAATTGTGTGCCAGATTTCATCAAAACCGGTCAGCTGTTAAAGCGTGAAAATGTAACAGTGTAAATGTGACAGACAGGAAGACAGAGGCCGACAGAGTTACCTTCGCATTTTTACAATTGAAAATAGTATATGCGTAGGTTTGGTCATGTGGAGAGGATGAATGAAAGGCGACTAACAAAATGTATTTACAAGGCAGATGTGTGTGGAAACACCGGAAGGGGACGCCCTAGGAGGACATACAGTGGTATATCTAATTGGTGATGTTCTTCAGAAATGTCAGGTGCGTAGCACATGCAATCAGCGTGCGTGTACGACCAGATGCATGAAAGTAAAAGAAGCAAAAGGAGTACCTATGTAAGTGTAGCAGGTGGCGTTCTATGGTTTCTGCCTACCCCCATGAGAAGAAGGCGTTAGTTTTTCTGATGTGTAGTATCGATGATTATTATCATTTAACACAGATATGGAAATGTTTGGGAATTCTCAAGTTTACTAAAAAATCGCCAAAAAGTTAGACATTGCAAATTTTTTAGATACCTACAAGGACACTCATTATCAGATTTTTTTGTCAATAATGACACGTAAAGTCATTTTAAATTCCCACTTAATGTTCTATGTTTGGTTCCAAGCGATGTGTGTCGTACCGCCGTGTCTTGCAATACGTTTTCACTTCCTTATTGGTTCCGACAAAATACAGTACACTATGATACGTCATAAAGCAATGCTGGCATTGCTTTCTGTTTATGGATCAGGCAGCAGTTAGGCTGGATGTATAGGAAAAGGAAGAAATGGAGCGCTATGTGCCGAAATACCGAGCGACTTTGATAACCAGTGCAAAGCGATGTTGAACAAATGAACGCAGCTGAAAAACAGTTGATGAGGTTAAAACCTCATGGTTACATGATGCAATTTAAACTCCTGTGACATAAATACCATAAGTTGAAGCATCAATCAAATTTGCACATTCGAATAAAATTTGTCTTTTGTTGCTTCAATTTTATTGTATGTCGCAAGCAAGAAGCTTGCATCGTGTAAATGGGGATTTACTCTATGGGCAGAAATATTTACTCAATATATCCAATACTATAAAAAAAAATCGTTTTACGATGCCTTCGACTCGATAAAAGAGGACGAAGTGCATAGTTCACCGCTCTCAGCCCATGAATTACTAATTTTTACGCCACAATGCCCTCGATCGATCGACTTGGACTCTGCAGGTACAATTTAAAGGCGTCATACGGACTATATGTAGATAAGTTTAGCGTAACGGTGTTCGTTGTACGTCTGATAACTTTCTGTCTCTTAGACTATGCGTAGGGTCACCTTTATGCGTCAGGCTCGGATTCCAATTGGCAATGACTGATATCATGCTCCATTCTAGCATGCCTCCATGGTTGCATGTTTTCGTCAGATATAGGTTGGAGTATTTCTAATTGTTTTCCTGGTTCTCGTATATGTTTCTACGTCAAACAATAATGAATTAGTGTCATCTAAAACAGGTCTCTAAGGAAATATTTGGCGCTTGTGGTTTCTTAATGATTTGTTGAGGTTTCAAAGTTAATGATATTTTTGTTGTCATCATTTACCTACACAACAAAAATATCATTATATCATAGGTCCTTGTTATAGATAGTTGTTGCACTAAGTGAGTTCATGGACATTAAAACAGAATTTTGGTAATATCTAACAACCGTTTGGTAATATTTACTTTGTCTTTAAAAGTAAATCACTAATAATAGTAAGTATATAAGTAATCACTAGTAATAGTTCGCGAGCACATTCGTAAGAAGCTGGCAGTATCAGCACAACGTTAATGTTTTCCCATTGTTTGTCTTATTTGTTTTAGTATATTCGTGTATTTATGTATGTTTATTTGTGCTTGTATATATATAGAAATTGGAAATTTGGTATATATATATTATATTTATAGTTTGTAAGTATCTATAAAGATCACATGATATGATATTTTTCGTAATTGCACCTACCACTGTTTGTCTCTGCATCACCCAAAGGTTGACTGGTAGAAAATGCCTATGGCATTAAGTCCGCCTCTGTACATTTATGTGCTTAAAGTATTAAATAAATAAATAAATAATACGCATAAGCATACGTATAATTTTGGCATTACTACGAGCTTAGTGCGTGAGTACTGTACTATGATTAAAATTAAATTATTAAAATAAGTGCTTACATGTGTAAGGGTATGTACATACGTTCTTATTTTAATAATTAAATTTTATGTAATCATAAATTAATAATACATTTAATCTAATCTTAATTCGTTTATTTGCTGATTACGTACGAAGGCCAGGCCAGGCCAGATCAGCCCTGGGGACTACCTATACTATGGGATATACTGTGGGGTATATACCTACCTACATGTACCTAGATGTAGATAGGTTTAAATAATATATTCAAAACTTATAGGCAGTTAAGTTTAAACAACATTATAACGTCGTAAAACCTGCTGTATACATAAGGACAAGATTCTACTATGAGTGTTTTAGAGGAAACTGCAGTTATCAGCACGCTTAATTTATTCATCACTAGCTGCTACCTGCGGCTTCGCCCGCGTGACTTTTTCTAATATAATTGTAGCCTAAGTTATACCTTATAACATCAGCTATCTGCCAGTGAGAGTCCCGTCAAAATCGGTGCAGCCGTTTTGGAGATTCTAGGAACAAACAGACAGAGAGACGGAAAGACAGAAAGACAGACAAAAAATAAGTTGTTATAAGTACCGTAACTTTCATATGCATTTAGTAATAAGTTGTTATTTTGACATTACAAACAGACACTTCAATTTTTTTTAATGTACATATAGATGTATAGATATCACATAGATAGTATACTATTACACTATCAAAGTCACCATTGATCAACGATGGTCTTGGTCAATGCTGGCATGCGGAAAAGATGCAATGAACTTTGGACTCGGAAAGTTAAATAGAAGTAAAGCATGTAAGGCGGTCATGGACATCCACTTTAGGCGTACAGGTAATCGGTTTCCTCTACTAGAAAAATCAAGATATTTTTAAACATTGGGGCACCTACATACATAGAAGACAACCTATATTGAGAGGGAGCGCAGGGCTTTAGCAGTCAGAGGTAACATGCAGGCCCGCAGATTCTCCTGCTGCTCTACACAAGTCAAGATAACGTTGCTTAAGGCGTATTGTCAAAGCGGGAAATCCGTGGGTTAGCCACACCAAAAGATGTCCTGTGATGATGACGCGCTGGATGTCCTGCGTGTCCCAGTATAATAAAATCTGCAGGGTGATGTTGGGGATGCCTCGCTTCTGCGTGTGAGTGTGAGTTGTGCGAGTGCATCGAGGATGTTTATGCTGTATCGCACTGATGGCTTTCGTACCGTCATCCGCAAGAAAACTGTATCCCTGATCTGCAGAATGCTTGGCAACTGCAGCGGAATTCTGAAGACTGTAGCTAATAGGATCTATTCCCCGTTATGGAAATCCTTCATTAATAATAATAATTATAAATTTATTTAATCAAGTAACAAGGACTCATTGTGTTAGTAAACTTACGGACTCATTCTGTTAGTTTTTTATTAAAATTAAAATTTAATTTGTTTCATCCCATGGGAGATAGCACTGCAGTGATTGATATACATGCAATCGAGCCTGCTAGCGATCATTAAGCGGGTGATATAATTGTATTTTATTGTAATATTTAGTTTTAATTTAAATCGGAATGTATGGATTTAGATATCCGAAATAAAATAATTTTATTTATTTATTTATAGAAGCTAGGCAGATGCCTAGCCCACCTTAAAATATTTAAGAATAATATAATATTATAATTATTTATTTTTAAAGAAGAAGTTGTCAATTCAATAATTTTATTTCAACAGAACAGAAAGCCAAAAGTTGTATTAAATACAGTACAAAAGTTATTTTTTTGTAATGGCTTCTTGCAGGTCAAGCAGACTTCGTGGTCAACGTAGGAGGCTGCTTAACTGGACTTTCCTGTGGGTGCCTAAATAAATTAAGGCCTCCGGCCAGAGCATAGAAACTTATAAACTAAGCGACTCACGTTAAGGGATCCCCTGTGGCAGACCTCGGGTTAGGGCATCGCTGGGGGAGGGCAGCAACCTAAGGGACAGGCTGGATCGGATTAAGATTATTCGGGGACGAATTTAAAGCTACAGTCACAACGCGGCGGCGAGCTATGGGCAGCTCGCCGTCCCTTACCAACTTCCCTTGTCCAGGCGTTGTGTTCCAAGCGCGCCTCAAAGTGATGTCAGCACGCACTGACGGGGTCCAATGGGACCGGTGCCTGCCAGGGTTGCGGGTTTGTCCGAAAGGGATACCGTGGCCCTGGCACACAGGCAACTAAAGGAACACGGGTGGGTTTTAGTCAGTAAAAGTCTAACACGCCCTCCCGTTCCACCCAGAGCGGGAGAAGTTATTTGATAATTTCCCACTCAAAAAAAAAAAGGCTCAACGCGGCAGTGGCGCGGGCTGGGTCGAGAGCGAGGTGGTCAAGGAACACACCTAGGTATTTTGCTCGCTTCTCCCAAGGGATCGGCTTGCCATACATAGTGATCCGACTGGAATTAATTAATTATGCTTGATTGTACATTTAAGTGAAGTTGGATTGGAATGGAGATGGCCAATGTTAATTTTATTTACACAATAACATTTATTTGCCCTGCAAATGTACTAGGTACTAGGTACCGAAATATGAGATTCCCATAATTCATTCTCTAATCAGATTGCATCAAAACTCTTTGTTTCTAGTAACGAATAGGAAGCATTTAGAGAACCAGCTAGAATTTACAATTACATTCCTAATTAGCACCGAATTAATGATTTTTCGGTGCGTTTGTGCGAGGTTACGTCACAACCAAACAAGTTTTTATTGTGATTTGCTCTTTACAAAGGTGTTTTAAATTCGACCTCAATAAAGTTCACTGAATTTAAGAAAGCTTCAAGTATGAAAGTTAACTTTAGCTTTTTAAGTGCTTTTTGATCTACCTAGTGCTTTGACGTGGCTGCGTCCGCGTCCGTGTGAATTTCGGATATATCCCATACAAAATACAACACCCCATTAATTTGACCCTTATAAAGACAGGCTTTTTAAAGGAATGCCTATGTCCTTTCTCAGGATTCTAGATATCTCTATAAAAAAAAAACAACATTACTTTCGGTTCAGTATTTTAGACGTGTAAACGTAACAAACAGACACTTTTCTCTTATCATTCGTTTTATGGCAATATGAATTGTAATAATTTCGAAGTACTATGGTATCTTAGATGTATCACGTGGATTTAAGATATTGTCATAGTACTGCATGCCGGAGTAGAGTACTTCGAAATTGACTCATGTCGGACTAGCATTGTTGTCGAAGAAGTAGGTATGTCGTCGAAGTCACATCGTTTCCTAGTTAAGGGTCCGTGCACGAAAAAAACTCGTTTTTGTCAATTTCTTATCTAATTGTCAGAAAACTTGAAATAATCGAAACATTAAGTCTGTGTAACTATAAAAGTACAGTTTTCATGGTGCTAAACCCTTCGTGTCAGTCACAGCAGCTTTTAATAGTTTCATCATTTTTGTGCTCTCCAAAATATAGTTTATTTCGCCATTGATTTACTTAATGAAGATATTGTATAATCATTAAATAAAATTTTGATTATATTTCAAGGATAGCTGAAGACTAATTTGTGATTTTTAAATTTCTTTATATGATTTGCTAAATAATAGGAAAAATATATATTACTGACGAGGTTTAAAACAAAAAAAGGTTTTTTCAATATAATTTTTCTGCTATATTTTGTATGGAAGTTGAAAAAAGTGGTTCCGTTACATGCAAGTAGACCATATAATGATGTTGATGATATTTCTTAATGTTCAAAATCAAAAGTAGTTTCTTGTAGAATGATGATCAAATGTCAGTCTCGCGTCATTTTTCGGAAAACTTGTTGCAAATATTAGTGATTTACCGTGAGTACTTAATTTATTTGAAAAATCCCTTTCAGCCACATGCAAAACAAAGAACACGACTTTTCAAATCTCAAATAATTTTGTTTAAATTATGTTTCCCTTTCTCACAAACAATGAACAAAATTGATCAAAATCAGTCGATTTCGTGCACGGCCTCTTAAGTCATGTCGAAGAAACGCTTAGTCGGAGTACAGTAATGTCGGACTGAAGGTAATTTGAACTAAAGTATCGTCGAAATAAAGACGTGTCGGAGTTCCATATTTTCGAAATAAAGTCTTGTCGCATGAAGGCTCGTACAGACTATAGTGCGATATCGTGGGCACGACGCGACACTAGTAGTACAATTTTTTTGTCGGTGCCTGTCACGGACGCGATATCGCGCGAGTCTGTACGAGCCTTTAGGGTTTGTCGAAATTTGGTTTTAAGTCAAAATCATTACCTACATAAGATACCTAATTACTTACTGTGACCACTTATTATTCCGAAACATATTCACCACACAATTTCAAGTTACTATTAACAGCGACTTTTTTACAATAAAATGTTGCATAAATGCCTACTGATCATTTTTGTTCTTTATTAATGAATGCTACAATCGTAGAAATTACAGTTCCTATAAAAAAAATGTAAGTAGCGATTGTAACTGTCCTTGAAGTAATTTTTTCTTTACATGCATCAGGTACGTAGTACCTACAGGTACACACGGCTACATATCAAGCTATACACTTCCAGTATAAGCTGACCTCTCATTATACGGACTTACCTATACAATGCGAGATCAGCTTATAATGGAATTTTATAGTTTGATATGTAGCCGTGTGTACCTACTTTAGGTGTATGTGTGTGTGTTGAATATTACAGAGAGGGTCGATGTAAGGCGTGCGCGCACGAAAAAAACCGTAGCAGGACCAGGCAAGTGCGGAGATTGCCGTCATTTGAATACCTGTTGGAGATGCAGTTTTTTCCAGAGCTTTCCAGTGTCGAACTGGACGCGTTTAAATGCAAGGAAGTCACTAACCTCATGTGCACACAATAATACTTACGTTCAATATAAGGACGTGTTCACTGTTCCAGATCCTACAAGTGCGTAGCGGACGCACTCTTCCGTATTTAAATGATCTTGATTATTCTTTTACACTATTAAATTGAGTTTTAGTTTTTCTTATAAATATATAGAAATGTTTCAATAAAAAAATTGTACAGAATTTTTTACACGTTTTAATTATCTTTTAAATTAATATAATTAATTAATTTGGCTTTGTTGAAAAAACTGCTATATAGATTGCTTTAAACTTTATTGGTAGGTTACATAGGTATTAAAATAACGAGATATTATAGGGTTTTCTAGCGATTTTGTGTCAATTGGTCATATAAAACACATTAATAAAATTACGATCTCAATAAATCGATGATATAGTTGTAGAATCAGGCAATCAATTCCTTGAAAGTATATAAATGTAAATACATCTCAATTTGTATAATAGGTATACGTACCTACTATTAGTAGTTTTTCCTTCTGCCAACCTGAATAATGATTAATAATGATTATGACTGAGAAGGCGTCCAAGGGTCCATTCCTTAAAAAAAAATATTATCTCGTGAATGAGAAGGAATTATGAAAAACGGCTCAACAGCGACCTCGGTAAGTGTGTCTAGAATGTTCTAATACCTTTTATAAAGTTTCATATTGAGACACGAAGCAACAAAATACGATCTAGAGGAAAGTGGCCGTTTTTCTTTAGAATAAATTTTGTTGCCTCCTATCTCGTACGTACGAACAATTCAACTATGATATTAGTGGTAACTTTATTGTGAACAAAGAAATCTCCAAACGGCTGGTTGACACTTCCCGTGACCCGAGGGTTGGCTTTTACCTTGGCCAGAGGCTAAGTACTGCCATACAACGTGTCAATGCTGCCACTCACTTGAGTACATTACCAGTTGACAGCAATGCGGAGGAATTTTCGACGGCATATTTTAGTTTGCTAAAGGCTCGTACAGACTCGCGCGATATCGCGGGCGCGACAGGCACCGACAAAGAAATTCTGCTACTAGTGTTGCGTCGCGCCCGCGATATTGCACTAGTCTGTACGAGCCTTAATAGTTTTAGGCTGCGTTCACACATGCGCGATTTTTTCGGCGCGAATGCGCGCACGCGTTGCGTACGAGTAGTACACGCGTCGTAATCGCACAGCGCCTGCGCTGCCTCCCTCCCGGCTTGTAGACAACAAATTTCAATGCGAGTTAGACGCGGGTGCAGAAGCGCGTGGAGTGCGTTTAGCGGGCAAGTGTCGTCTTAACGCGCCCTTAGTTAGATTAGTATATTACATGTTTTTTCTCTTGACTAAATCGTAAACTTCGTTGTACAGAGTAAAACGAAGACATGTACCGTAGAACGGGGCTATTTGGATTTTGAGGGGTTATTTGGAACAAAGCAATAGGGATGATGGCTGGGTAATAAAAAAGAAAAACTGTTTAGTCCGTCAATCAGACAATAAAAAAATATTAGACACGTATTTTTTGCTTTATCATATTAATAAAAAATGACTTAGATAAAACACATTAAACTTGGGAGTGGGGCTCGTTACGTCACAGCTCAGTATAAAATCTAATGAGAAGTGACGTCATTTCACATTTGAACTCAATGTATCGCCGTAATGTTTTGATTACGTAAAAAAAGAAAAAATAATTCCAATATTTTTTAATAATCTACGACAAAAAATATTTTTTTTAGGCATCATCCCTATTGAGATAGAAAAACCGATGTCCCGTTTTGAGTAAAAAAATAAATGGTCACTTTCTCGTTATTGCGTTTATGTTGGATTTTCAACGCTCGACTCAGAACCGAGAATTTAGAGAAAATCCAATATATATTTAGGCATTACGTTTAGATGTCGCCTAGTATTAGTGAACACGGGCATTATTTGTATTGATCCCAGAAAAGATGAATTACAAACAGTCATATTTCTTTAGACAGGAATTTTTAATAATCTACATAACGGACAAAAAAATTTTTTTTTAGTCATCATACCTATTGTAAGATTTGAGTTGACATAAATTCGAATTGTGATCTTCGTACGAAAATTTTTTAAAGTAAACAAGACCAGAAATAAATTAAAGCTGTCTATGGTGTTTTGGTAGAATTTATGTCAACTCAAATCTTACAATTACTTTATTTCAAATAACCCCCGAAAATCCAAAGAGACCGGTATACAGAAGGTTCTAAACCTACGAGTGAAATTTTAACTCTTTGTTCGCTGTATTAGGACAGAAACAGAGCGGTGACAGTGACAGAATACCAAGTGTCCCACCATCGCGTGCGACAGCCGACGACGATGAAAACGTCGCACAGTATGACTCAGCCCTAACAATGGTTGCATGTTAAGATCTATGTTAAGCCACATGCTATGCACAGCGAATCCATTGTTAATATGCAATCATGGAAAGAATCATGATCGTAAACCGCTTTGTATTACAGATAATTATAAAATTGTATACAAATCGGAGTTTACGTCGATAGAACAGGTGGCATTTGTCATGCTTGTTATGTCAATCAACTCCTATTTGTGTGAATGTTTAGCTATAACGATACAAACTATCAACAACATTGGATTTGTGTAAGGATTTTCCGCAAATCGAAGTTGGCATATCGTCGTTGCGACTTTAAGTCCACTTATGTGAAAAATTTCAACTATATGAGAAAATCGATATTTTAAGCACCAACATTTTATTAGGAAGCACATTGTAGATCTTGAAATTGGTAAAGAAATGACGATTAAATCGTCGAATACACATGAGAGTTTTTGCATTCGATAGAGCTTCAAAATGTGAAAAATGCTGGCGTAAAAAAGTGATTTAACCAAAAGTGACACCTAAGAGGTCTTAAAGTCGCAACGACGATATAAAATCTTGCAGTGCAGACATCATGAGGAAATTGGCATGTCCTAGAATCAAAAATTCGAAAACATGTGACATCTACCTACCAACCCGCACGGGGCCCGCGTGGTGGATTACAGCTAGGATTGCCAGCTCCGGTTTTATGTTTTAGAGGATTTTATAGGATTAAAATAAAGGTCTTAGGATGAAAAAAAAAAGGATATCATATTATTTTTAATAAAATGCTGTTATGGTATCAGTAGCGACATTTATTTTGTACTTGGCTGCTCTAAAGCAACAAAAAGAAAGAAGAAGCTCTTAGGAGCTTATTCGTTTTCTATAATAAATTGATAAAATTGTTTGTATTGCATGTTGTAGTTCGATTTAGTTTGTAATTCTGAATTTACTGTGTCAATATCTAACTTATTTAATTTTTCCCAAAATAAAGGACAAAGTATTGTTCTCTATTGAAGATTTCAAATTTTTTGGTCTGAAATATAGGACGTCCTTTAAAATAAAGGACGTCTGGCAACCCTAATTACAGCCCACTCTCTTTCACCGAGAGGAGGCCTGTGTCCCAGCAGTGGGAACATTAAAGGCTGATAAAAATCTTCAATACCCACTATTATGATGGAACTAATTGTGTTGTGTTGAGATTACTGATCAACTTGTAGGTTGATCAGTCTTTGGCAGGGATTAACTACCACATTATTCTACTGCGTTGGTGGGGCTTGTGCCTAAGTAATAACAGCCGAATAGGTCGATCGATCAGGTTAAGCTACGCTTGCCACGGTCGGTCCGTCGATGGGAGACCATCTTTACATACCGAAACTCCTCCGTGCCTCGGAAAGCAAGTTAACCCGGTGGTCCCGGCTGTCATTCGTGGATCTTTGACAGTCATTACGGGTCGTCAGAACAGAAGCCCGAAAGTCTGACAACCAGTCTTAGCATGGGGTATATATTATAGTATTATAGAGGTATGAGCAACAGGGTGTAAAGTTCACTCATACTCTATTGAAAAAGGAGGATCCTCCACCCAGACGTGGTGTTGTCTGGTGGGCAACTGCCCAACGATTGATGTCGGGGTGTTGTATTTATGCTAGTCGCGCGGTAAAATCTGATTGCGTGATGCAGAATTTGTGACGTTAGGTCTTTGAAGCGTAGTTCACATGTGGCGTTGTAGATGACAGTATGACCCAGTTACTGCGTTATGGAGGTCAGATAGGCAGTCGCTCCATGTAAAATATTGGTATTCAGCTGTATCTGGTCAGACTGGAAGCCGACCCCAACATAGTTGGGAAAAGGCTAGGCAGATGATAGTTGGTGGTGCTTGCCCGTTGCTCCTGGGCCGGGGTTGGTTGTTTTGGGGATCTATAGAACCTATGTGGCCTACAATACTTACTATGATGTGGCAAAGTCTTCTGTAATATAATTTCCATGGTCAGTATCTTTAACTAGAATGCGCCTTCTCATCTGCTGCTGGATAATGGCCTCAAGCACTTAGACTGGTTCTGTGCGTCATGTTTGTGAATGGGCTCCGTCAGTTGGGACTGGGCATCTCTTAGCTACCACGACTTATTTTTTATTTTTGAATTGTTTGTTTTTATTCTAGACGCTTTTAACGTGTACATTTTTATTTTTTATTTTTACATCGTTCTCACATTTCGTTATAAATTCAACATTATAGATGTAACTAATGATTATTTTTGTAACAATTTCATTTAAAAGAGTTTCCATGGAGTTTCTTGCCCGTTCTTCTCCATAGGTACCTACTACGCTTTGGAATGGGCATGTAGCTTCATTTTTCTTACTAACCGACTCCTTGACAATTCAAAAGTGCCTGTAAATGGATTAATTGAAATAAATGATTTGAGATTGAGTTTGAGTTCGCATCCAGCGGATTTCTGCGTTTTTCTGCGGATTTCTGCGTTTCTGCATCAGGTAACTTTTTCCTGCGTCATTCAAGTAATTCATCAATAAGTTATTTAGGCACCGAATTACCTCATTTGTTTTATTAGCAGTAGCTAACTGTAGTTCTTAGAATTCCATACAATGTAGCTGAAACAAGATCTTATTTTTCCTGGCACAAAGGTCAAAGTTACGGTCAGTCAGTTATAGTATAATTATCTAACAATCACAACACTACCTGTCTGACGTCAGCAGTCATACGTTCATAATTAGTACATCTGACGTAGTGTTAAGCATGACTTACACGGTGCAATTGAAATACCTGGTATGCCACAGGTACCTTGTTTTTTCCTTTCTTTCTCAGTTAGTTTTAATGATAATCTGGCAGTATGAGTACTTTATGCGTCCTACCCAAATGTCCTTTCTTTGGTATTGATCATCGAGTCGTTGAGCTCCTTAAGTTCGAGTTGAGCCTGAATGTCCTATCTTTGGCATTGATCGTCGAGTGGTTGAGCTCATTAAGTTCGAGTTGAGCTACACGATTACTGACAAATGCGTGCACTGACTGGACAGGTCCACTCAATCTGTGTGGTTCTTTCCTCAAAAGACCATTTTAGACACCAATCTACATGGTCTTCACATGATTTGACCAAGATTATGTCTGCACATTAAAAAGAAACTGTGACCGCTGTGTTTGTTTTGGCCTTTCTTTTTCATATAGGAAACGATAAAGAATATATAATTCGACCACATCTAGTATTTAAAATATGATTGACGCGTAAAAGTGTTTTTACATACTTACTGAAATAAAATCATTTATCATTGTTCAAGTAACAATAAAAGTGGCACCGTCTAAACAGTGTTTAAGCGAGCCAAGTCGTTTGTTTCTTCAATTTACTATTAGTACCATACGTTTGGTATACCATAGGAAAAAAACTTGCATTGTGTAAATGAGGCTTTATTTTATAAACATCCGCGAAAAATTCCAGTATGCCACTGATACAACAAAAAAAAAAAAGATTTGTATTGTTCACAGAGGTAGGTAGATAGTATATATACGTCATCATCATCATCATTTCAGCCGAAAGACGTCCACTGTTGGACATAGGCCTGCTCCAAGCACCGCCACTTCGACTGGCTATGTGCTTCTCGCATCCAGCGGATTCCTGCGGCCTTGACAAGGTCATTGATCCACCTTGTGGAAGGCCATCCAACGCTACGTCATCCGGTACGCGGTCGCCACTCCAGAACCTTTCGACCCCATCGGCCATCTGTTCTTCAAGCAATGTGCCCGGCCCACTGCCACTTAAGTTTGGCAATTCTTCGGGCTATGTCAGTTACCTTGATTCTCCTGCGGATTTCTTAATTCCTGATTCGATCACGTAGAGTAACTTCAAGCAAAGCCCTCCCCATTACCCTTTGGGTGACTTTTAGCCTTCTAATAAGGCCCATTGAGAGTGCTCACGTTTCAGTGCCAGTTAGGTCATCATTGGCAACACGAAATGCATGGTCAAAGACTTTCGTCTTGAGACCCTGCGGTATGTGGGACAAGAAGATATTGCGAAGCTTCCCGAAAGCTGCCAGGCTGTATCGGATTCTACGATGGACCTCTTATTCGAAATTGGACTTACCTCACTGTAGTGTGTAGGTACGTACTCTTAGTTAATTAAAATAACTAAGTGGGTGGCTAAATTCAGGTGTACTATATGCTTCTAGTATTTCCCTTCTGGAATAATAAGCGTGATGTTATGTCTTTGTATTATATTATTTTGTTGGAAACAAAACAAGCAGTTGCTTCAGTACTTTTGTAGCCACTGGTAAATCCCATGTTATACAAAATATTTAGACTTCGTTTCCTGTTTTGCAGCTACATATATTTTTGATTCCGTTACACTAAAACTAATACTGTCCATAGAGGAATGGAGGAAACTTAAAGATATATTTTATGCTATAAGTGTCGCTTTCCTAATAATAATGACTCCACCATGCGTCACTATGGCGAAAGATAATTCCGCTGACGTAGACACCTATCTAATTACATTAAGTTATTCATGCGCGAGAGAAAATGAGAGCAAGAACCAAGGGAGACGTTTATGTATGGTTTTGGAGCACTTTATTGATGTAACATCTCCCATACATGTAACAGTTCTTGAATGTGATGAAATGAAATCGTTTATTCTGTAAATAGGATATTGGAATCACTTTTAAACAACATATTAAAAAAAAATAAGCTAGATGGAGTCGACATTTTTTATCTATTATCCCTGAGAAGAAATGGCGACACAAACTCAGGGGTCAGTCTCTTTTAAAATCCAGACATAATCTTGGTCAGATCATGTGAGGACCATGTAGGTCCGTGTCTGAAATGGTCTTTAATTTTTTTGAATGACATGGTTTACACCAAACTCCCTAAATTACTGAAAATAGGACAAAAATGTAGGGGGCTGTAGGTTCAGGGACAGATGTATTAAGGAAGACTTTGTTGAATTCACCTCTTAATAGATAGTTAGTATGTATTTGAAAATCTGAAAGCAGGTTGGTAACCTATTTGAAAGTAGGTACGTAGTGATACGCTGGCGAGAATTTAAGGTCGCGGGCTCTCAAGAGTGGGGGACTCTGTCCGCCCACCGAGTGACCTCAGCGAAGACGGCGTGCCGTCTTCCGGGCGGCGTCGCGGCGCGGGGCACAGTAATCACGTGCTGGCTTACACACTTGCACAGTTAGGTTTCGGGGAGACCCTTTTACTGTCTCCCAAGAGATGTGCACTAGAAGGCGTTGCACAGAGGAGATTTCGGATCCTTCTTTTGAGAGTTAACGGTGCCCCTTCCTGGATGTGCAGATAGTGATCACCGGGATGGTTTTGGTGAGGTAAAAACCCCACACTTGTCGGTCTTATCCCCAAACCTGCACCTTCCATTAAAGCGTTATTTTGTCATAATTAAGTATAAGCTTAAATGACTGGCATAATAATTATTTGAGATATTCCAATAGAACAAACACATTTTTTTAGATTTATTCAAATTCAAAAACTTTTACCATTCATTATTTTCGTAAATTCGTTCACTAGCCCAATACCGTCTTTTCTAGCATGGTAAAATTATTATGCTTTGAACTGCCAAGTTACTGAATATGATTAGAAATTCTAGTGTAGAAAATCTAGAACTGACTACAGCGTGTTAACGAGATGAGAGACTACTCTGTATTAACGAGATGAGAGACTACTAGGTGTACCTAAACTAAAGCTGCCGATAATAGAACCCGTATAATTGTAAAATCTTGCTATTTTAATAACCATAGAAAGAACAAGAATATAACATAACATTAACATCCTCCTGTATTCCCCGAAAAGGGTTAGGCGGGTTACACCTACATTTCGTTATTTATGTTTAAGTCCCATGTAATAGCCATGTCCAAATGTCCTTTCTTTGGTATTGCCCGTCGAATCGTTGAGCTCCTTATGTTCTGAGTTGAGCTGCACGATTACTGACAAATGCGTGCACTGAATGGACAGGTCCACTCAATCTGTGTGGTTCTTTCTTCAAAAGACCATTCAGACATCAATCTACATGGTCTTCACATGATTTGACCAAGATTATGTCTGGACTTTAAAAGAGACTGTGACCTCTGAGTTTGTTTCGGCCTTTCTTCTCATCAGAGTAGTCAGATACGAAACGCTGAACTCATCTAGTTTTACATATGATTGACGTGTAAAAGTGTTTGTAAAAACCTAGTTACAGAAATAAAATCATTTATCATTATCATTTAGGGAGCAAAATAGAACAATAGCAGTAGGTACGAAAACTTTATCAGCGTAAAGTAGCGTAAACATCTACATCAGCTGCGCCCCTATATATCCAGTAGGGGCGTAGCTGATGTAGAGGTTTTAACCGTGCATGTCATTAGCATGCAACCTCTCCGAGACTTGATTTACCTTACGAAGGAAAATGTTTTAAATATACAATATAATATTTTTTCTCAAGCATGCATGGAAATGTTGTCCTTATTTTCGAAAAAAGAACACGCGAAGTATCGAATTTACGGACAAAGAATATAAAATTCATTGCAGGAGCGTTTTTTGAATTTGGAACATTACAACGCTGCAGCAATGTTGTATGAAATGGCGTGCTGCTTTGATTGGATCTCTTTCATCATTCTTGGCATACCAAAGTAAGTCTCTTGCTTAGCACAAATTGCGTTCACGTGGCTGTATAGCCATAAATGCGTTTGCCTTTTGGCACAGATGATATATCGAAAATTGGCGGCAAAGCTGAAAATTCGTCTTGATTACATTTGTCTTGTTATTTACATGCTTCAGCCACTACATCCAATGCCAACCTGCAAACCTCATCAGAAGTTCGACAAACAAACATAAATGTACCGGGGATATCAATAACATTTTCTTTTAGTAATTGCCCCAATATGACTAATGTAACTTTTAATATTGATTAAATTAAATGTATAATATAAATAGTATGTTTTATTTCCCTGCATTATTTTGAGAAAAGCACTATATATGTCTCGGCGGAAAAGGCAATTGCCTGTCTCGTATTAGTGAAGTCCTCGCCTACGGCTCGGCCTTCATACTAATACTCGACCTGAAATTGCCTATTTCCTAGCCTTTGCAATGATGTACTAATATCCTAAAAGGTATATTTATTTGATAGTGTAGTACGTCCCGTACCCTACAGTACATTTCCAGTGCATTTCGTTCTAGTACGGAAATAATGATAGTAATCATTAATTCCGTGCTAGAACTAAATGCACTGAAAATGCACTTAGTATGGCATAACTGTTTTGTTGTTTGACGTAACGACGAACAAGCTGACTCACAATATGGGATTTTTTTATGGCTTTGCTAATAAATAATAATTACTACTGACTTGAAGGAAACAGGAAAATCTAGATGCGCATAAATATCGGAAAATTGTAATTACCTACGTAATCGTAGGAATTGTTAAATTTTTATGGTTCCGTACCTAAATGGTAAAAAGGAACCCAGCTGGTCACAACTGGATATCTTAAGAAATACTAATGCTTATCAACTTGAATTTTGGAATAGTTTTAGATGACGTTTGCCCAACTATTTTAAAAATAAGAAAGGTTTTTTTTCTTTTTTTTTACTAGAGACTGAACGGGGTCTTCAAAAATTCGAAGTGGGGCTACTAGGACATGTGGGGTATCATATTAAAGAGCGCTAATTACATTCTCAAAAAAAAAAAAAATTTTTTTTGAGTATGCAATAAAACGGGGCAGTATTTGTTGAGTGCCGATAGAAGTAAAAATTAAATGACTTGTGAATTGTATCGTCGAGCTATTAGATTATTAATTTCGAGCGTTCGGTGACGACGACGCGAGTTCCATGATTTTTTGTTCACCCAAAAAGTATACATACATACACAGTATACATATAGCTCATGGAAAGCATTCGGTGACGATGACGCGAGTTCCATGATTTTTGTTCACCCAAAAAGTGCTCAACGCGCCTAAAGAATTTCGAAAATAATGAATTACATTCTGCATTACTATTCTCAAACCTACAGCTCTTTATATTTGTACACACGGCCACAAATCAAGCTATACTTTTCCAGTTTAGGCTGATCTCGCTTTGCATAGTATTTCCGTACAATGAGAGTACAGCTTATACTGGAAATGTATAGCTAGATTTGTGGCCGTGTGTACTAAGAGTATTTAATCATTATTATCTTGATACTTAGGTCTTGCCAAGGTATCGTGTTACCTAGTAACTGGACTGTGGAGGTCAGATAGGCAGTCGTTCCATGTGAAATACTGGTATCCAGTTACATCTGGTTAGACCGGAAGCTGACCCCAATATACCTGGAAAAAACTAGACAGATTGATGCCTGTTCACTCTTGATTTAAAGGCAGACAAAGGGTTATATGTGGAAGGGAACACAGACGATTCCACACTTTGGTTATGCACATAATAAATGTGGAGGAGAAGCGCTGAGTAAGACTGGACTGGATATCAACCAAGTACGCATGGTACCCTGCAGTACGCCTGGGAGTCTGGTAATAAAAGGGCGATGGTGGGATCAGGTCGTGGAGCTCCTGCGCACACTCTCCGAAGTACAGTCTGTAGAAGACAGGCAAGCAACATTACGCCGATGTGCTATAGGCTGTGAAGCCTAGACACCAACATTTCGTCGCCTATAAAGCCTTAATTTGACTTACCAAATTATTGTTTTGCATAGAATAGGCAATATATAATTATAACTATATATATTGCCTATTCGTAAAAAGCGACTAAGGGACTTACTAGAGAATGGGCAGCAGCGTTCTCTATGCATTTTTAACACCATACTGCGATCGCCAACCCGCCTGCTAAGCGTGGTGATTATGGCAAACCCTCCCAATTGGGGGAGGCCTATGCCCAGCAGTGGACGTCTTTCGGCTGAAATGATGAATAATAATAAATAATAATACCATTTATTTCAGGCAACACAGGCCCATAGAAAAATACCTTAACCTAAACATACATATTTTAATATTTTAATGATGAGGCATTATAACTACACTACAACTAAACATTTCAAATCGTGAAGAGACACGCCTTCAAAAACACAGACAAACAAGAATGCACGCAATCCTAACAACCTTGACTTGTTGAAAATATTACGTTGGTAAACCTGTATTTAACCTAAACATTTCTGTTAACGAAAAATTCTTCGCAATAATTTATTGTTAAATATTATATAAAACGGCTAAAAGAGGTGTCCAGCCTTGTAGATGTGGCGCAGTACTAAAGTACGGATTCACATCGTGGTCGGTTCGACGATCGACGCGTGTGACCGAGGCCGCTTGCCCAACCATCTCTCTTGCTCAAGGCATCTACACCGTGGTCAATTTTAATTACTTATGTAACTGTTCCGTTCATAAAACGTAGTAAGTCACAAAAAATTAAGCTTAGAACCAAAATGTGATAATGGATTTTCGACTCTAGTTAGATAATGGTGCCGATTCCCTTGTTCACAAACTAAACTAATTTTAAGTTCAGTGCATCTTTTTCTTTCTATTTCAATAAGGAAAGGACAGAAGATAAATTTTAGTTTAGTCCTGTCAAATTAATCAGCGCCTGTCACTACTCCATAGAAGTTTAGACGTGATTAAAAAAAAGACGTGTGGCACTCGGGGACTGCCGCGGTAAAGCTATTGCATAGCATTTTGTATCAACTTATGCAATTATAATTATTTATTTATTTTATTTATGCAGTATTTCTTTTTCTTTGATATTATTTTTTTTTTTTTCGTTACGGAATTTCTGGATTCGGTCCCCGCGCTCAAGGCCCGCGATAGAAGCTATGCAATAGCTTAAAAACAAAATAAATAAGTGCTGAACGTCGTAAAAGTGTATAACTACGTAAACAAAGTCAAATACTATTCAAATATAAGCATAATAACAACTTTAAAATAGACGAAAGTGTTGAACCTAAAGTAATTTTAAATAAAAAAAGAGTGACAAACTGTTTTGACAGCGAAAAAATTCCATGTACATGAGTCATTTCCAACCGTCTAGTCCAGTTTAAAAATTGTTCAACTGGAATGGTATCAACTATTTGGCAAGCTTTAATTAAGTCATTGTAGCCTTGCGGTGCAACAGGGGAACTGAATGTACTCGTAATCGACTGCTCGTGAGTTCAAACCCCACTATCAACAATCACTTTTTGTGAAGATCATAATTTAATAAACTAATATTTATAAGAATAAAATACGCAGTACACAGAAAAAAGGAACTGCCAGAAATTATTAGATCACTAGAGGGTACTGGTGTAGGAAAAACAGCGCTTTGTTGACAAAGTTCTTGACAACAAACAAGACAAGAATATGGCGGCCGGTAGCTATGGCGGCTGAGTAGCGTAGTGCGATAGAGTCGAATAGATGTTAAAGCGAGACAGCGATAGCGTGAGGGTTTTTCGTTACGGAATTTCTGGATTAGGTCCCCGCGCTCAAGGCCCGCGATAGAAGCTATGCAATAGCTTAACTTGCCGACTAAAATTACGTCAATTTACGTCAAGCGCTGATTAATTTGACAGGACTAAACTAAAATTTATCTTCTGTCCTTTTCTTAATGAAATAGAAAGAAAAAGATGCACTGAACTTAAATTTAGTTAAGTTTGTGAACAAGGGAATCGGCACCATTGTCCAACTTGGACAATTGGTGCCGATTCTCTTGTACACCGAACTAAACTATCACTAAAATTCCTTATTTTGGCTATGAGAATCTTAAAGCTATTTTGCAAACAAAATTCTCTAAATTTAAAAATAACTTTGACACAACTAAATTGAAGTTGACAATCGCGACTCCACATGGTATTTTTTTTTTCTTTAGGCTTCGCAACGTTGTATGTAGTTGTTTGCCGTACCCCATGATTTTTTTAGAGCCGGAGGCGCGCATGTGCGGGGCAGCCTCAACGTGTTTTATATGGAATTTTTTACTTTTAGTATGGAAATAAAAAAATATTCCCTGCATGATGAGATTTAGGGGTTTGAGTGTTGCAAAGGGGGTCGAAATTTTCATTATTTTTGCGATAGGACGCACCATTTTCGAGATATAAGCAAAAGAAAAGAAAAAAATATACAGTACTGTATTTGCACCAGAAGTCGAGGTGTTCGTGTGAATTTAAGTTCATCACAACTAATTTTATTCCACACCTTTTTAATCGCGATTAAAAATAGGCAGATTTAGTTAAAATATCTAAATTTTTGTTTAAAAACGTCAAGTTCAGAATAGCAAAACAGCCATTTTCACTTAATTAAAAACTCAGTACCATCTTAGTGCTGTCAAACTCAAATATAGATAACTTTTTTCACTTTAGTCAATTTCAGAATAGGAAATCGTCGTTTGACAGGAATAAACTAAATTTTGGTTTTAGAGAATTTTGTGACAAGAGAATCGGCACCAATACCTCTTCCTAAACAGAGAATAAACTAAACATTTGTGTTGATCACCCTAATTGCGTAACACATAGTCAATTGCAAAATAGAAAATGAGAGTTTATTTTCAGTAAGGTTTCTTAAAGCAAATAATATTTTACCAACAACTAAAGAAGATTTGTGCATTCCTCGTTGCAAAATGTTCATGTCAGTAATGTAAGAAAAAAAAATAAGTAGGTGTTTTATTTCAATAAAGAAGACTAAAATATATTTTTATAGAATATTAAACGCAATAATTCTCAAAAGAATGGGCAGTAATATATGCAGTAAAGCAAAAACTATAAAGTGATGAATATAACAATAACAACACACATTGAAAACATTGCGTTAATATTAAAATATGGAAAACTTCAACAACATAATTGTATATTTATATTAAAATACAATGGAAGTTGTTAGAGCCCTATACCCAAAGTCTCAAATTCAGATAATTTATATAAACAAAGGGGATAACATATCAAAAAAAATTCTTCGTAATGGTAATTCACATAAAATGGCGAAAAAAAGGTTCCATTTTCTTTTAAGTACTGATTTAAGAAGTAATAAATAAAAAAATAATCATACCGTAATAATTTTTATAATTTTTCGGTTTTAAACAAAGTTATTAAAAAAAGGAGATTTTTAGGTATAAAATATTTTATGATACTGGTAACAATGCAGGAGATCCAAACATTTTTAAATTCTTTACCTCTTCGACAACACAAATATTACAACTCTCATTCATAGATTCATATTGTAAGTAGCATATCTAGCCACATGTTGGATTAAAACGGATGTAAACTGTTTCGAGTGGAAATCGATTTTGGGAGGCCTACGTCTAGCAGTGGACTTATAAGGGCTGATTATGACGATCATATTATTATACACACTACACAAAACATTGTTTGGCAACGGTATTTCGTTTGCATATTTCTTATAATTAATTCACTTTAATTTTATAGATACAAAAAATTTAATGATAAAATGTTTTTGCACCACTGTCCTGTCATTTTGACAGTGAAATTTCTTGACATTACTTTGTTTACATATATTATCTGAATTTGAGACTTTGGGTATAGTTACCTACTCAAAATGCGAACCTGTATTTATGGAAATATATCTAAGAAACTGTTTCATTATCTGCCTAAGAAACCGACAAACAAACAAACCTAACAAACTGTTTCATTATCTGAACAACAAACTGTTTCATTATCGGGCTAACAAACTGTTTCATTATCTATCTAACACACTTGCAAACTAACAAACCTAACAAACTGTTTCATTATCTGCCTAACAAACCGACAAACTAACAAACCTAACAAACTGTTTCATTATCTGAACAACAAACTGTTTCATTATCGGGCTAACAAACTGTTTCATTATCTATCTAACAAACTTGCAAACTAACAAACCTAACAAACTGTTTCATTATCTGCCTAACAAACCGACAAAGTAACAAACCTAACAAACTGTTTCATTATCTGAATAACAAACTGTTTCATTATCGGACTAACAAACTAACAAACTGTTTCATTATCTATCTAACAAACTGACAAACAAAAAAACCTAAAAAAAACTGTTTCATTATGTGCCTAACAAACTGATATACCTTGTACCTTAGATTACGTAACACAATCGCAATCTGAATGATTTTGAAACAGATTGCTAGTCCATTGCTTCATATGTTCTAAAAATTTGTCTGCTCGACAACGTCAATAACGCAATGAATGTTGTTGAACTGTCAAAATGAAACTCATTGCTATTGTGTGTTACGCAATTACCCCACTGGTGTCTTTACAATATTTGCCTTTACGGCTGAACCAATGGTATCTGTCATTCTTTATTTTGAGTTTATACGTACTACATACAGTCGCCAGCACATCAAGTTATCACAAACTGCCAGATTTTCCCATTCAATTTTGAACTTAACCTTCAACATTATAAAGTATACAATCGTTTGGAGAAATTTGACAGTTTCGTGTAGCTTGACGTGCTAGCAACTGTACCATAACTGGATGGTAGATTTTCGAAAGTTGTTATCATTTGCGATATCTGCCACTTCAGCCTTCTTTGTTTAAAGAGCACTTACTACTCTAGAATTGCACCAGGTGTCGAAAAGTATCCATTGCCCAATGCATCCATATTTATATCCATGCATTAGTTTTAATTATTTATCTTGGTCAATAAATATGAAGTATGTTAAAGATTTTGATGTCTTTATTGCCTGCCTTGCGGGTCATGGTAAAGGCAAAAGTCAAATTCAACACAGGGCCCTTCCCGGTCCGACTATCGTCAACGCGAGCATGGTTGAAAAGCTTGTTGTTTCATCCAGCGCAATGTTAATGCTGCCAGGCAAGTGAGACCGCGATAACATTGAACGAAAAATAGTGTGCGAAAATCTCATAAAACTTGTTCCGGGCAATATGTTTTTGAGAAAGCCTTACAAGTTTTTGAAATAAATGTGTTCCGTTTAGAATCTCCATTACATGTGCGAGGTTTCAATGAAGATGTTTTCTTTATTTTTACAATTTATGAGTGCATTTAGAACGGCCAAAATTCAGGTAAAATTAACTTAAAACCTAGATATGGTAAACATGATGCCAATTCGTTCAAAACTTTTAAAGAAAGATGTGTTACGACGCCATAATTACATACGAGCATTTCTATGAAAAGTATGACAGGTTGACCGCTCTTATATTCCGTCCACCGAGAGAATGCTTTTTTGATACCTGTCAGTTGTACAAGATTTGGAACTAATAAAGTTTAAATTCGTAAAACACATATATTCGTTTGTATGAAACTGACAGGTGTCATAAAAGCATTCTCTCAGTGGACGGAATATAGCAGCAGTTAAAAGCACCCTAATTGTGGAACACACAAATCACAATCTGAATGACTGATCCATAGCTTCATTTGTTCGAAAAAAAAAAAAAAAAAAAACTGCTCTACAACGAAAATAACGCAATGAATGTTGTGGAACTGTCAAAATGAAAACCATTGATACTGTATGTTTGTTACGCAATTACCTCGAAAATCGCTACGTGACGTAATGTATTTAACAAGTTCAGTAATTACAATGCAAAAATCATTTTCAAGATTCCCGCTATGACCGCTATGATGCTTTGTTAGTTTTAAATGCTCATTTTTAATTTTTTACTTTTTGTATTTCTTGTACGTGTCCCAAATAATATATTTTTCATTCTTTCTTTATTTCTTTCTTTCTATGTTGTAAATGTGCTCATTGCACAATACTGTGATCTACTCTCTCTGTACAAGGTGGTCGATTGCGACTTGTTCAAGATCATACTAGTCACGGCCACGTATACAATATTGTACATACAGTGTGTCTGGTCACCGGTGTCCGACCCGTTAAGGCGAAGCAATATCGTAAATGGTATCGGCAAATCCACCTTAATAAGGCATTTTTTTAGGTAATATCTTAGTGAATTTAAAAAGTAAAAAAAAGGTAAGTTAACACTCTAGTTTTTTTTTTACATTTAATAAGTAAAAAAAAAATGAACAACTTTTTACGTTACAAATATTTTTTTAAGATTTTGATGGGAGTTTTTGATAAACCTTTTAGTGTCGCACGAACCAACTTTTATGCCTGTAAGACCTCTACATCGGTAGATATTGCATAATAAAAAATATATTTGCAAAGCTTTTGAGCCTGACTGTACGTCAGCTACCCATTTATAGTAATCCGGTACCCTACATATTTAAATTAGCTTTTTGATTAAAATGGGGTGGAGTACTTTGAGAACATTTTAATATTACCTTGGAGTAGAATGAAACCTAATTAAAAATGTTATATTTTTCATGGAGTACTTTGGGAACTCTTTTTGGAGTACTTTGGGAACAAGCCAATAAATGAACCCACACGTACTCTGTAAAAAAGAAGAAAAACTGGATGACATTTCAAAACAGCAGGGGAAAAATGCTTTATTATGGTGGATTTGGCGATAATATTGATCATATTACTTCGCCTTAACGGGTCGGACACCGGTGACCAGACACGCTGTGTAAATATACACTGGACACTCAATATATCTGCTTCAATTATGTGTTTTATTGTCGTAGCACCGGTGAACACCGTGACTTTCACTATCGTCAATTTTATTGAGGCGTGGTTTCTACCTATGTGATTGAAGATTCGCATTGTTGGCTACGGTATTTTAAGTTCCTTCGGGTCAATACTTGCTAGCTTTAGAAATCTTCCGACCGTGACATCAAACGTTGAGAAAATTACTACCGTTGTGCGAGTAGCAAAATCTCCAATTCTTTAGACTGAAGCAAAAAATACAATAATTAGTTTATACTCTTTTATGCTTAAAGTCAAAGAACTTGACCATATAGAGTTCACTGTGTTTAAAATTAGAACAAAGACCTTTTTAGTTACAATACAAGGAAAGAAACAATTGATGACATGGCATTGACATTACGATATAAAGACGTGACTGCCACTTTGTAGCCATTAGATCCGAACAATGTCCACTAGGATCCAATGACAATGTTGAAGACACTAAACGTTCTGTTGATAAATTCGATATTATTGAACTTAGATCCGGCAATGTAGGTGCCACATCTGAAAGCTTATCTGGCCAGACAGGAGGTGAATACTGAGACGACGGCTGATAGAGAGGTAAACATAAACTGACGCCTTTTTTCCCATGGGGGTGGGCACAACCCCTACAAATACTTAAATACTCCTCCCAGAAAGGAATTCACCAATAAATTAAGATGCAGGCAGACAACGACGATGGACTGTCACTAATAATTTCGTCCATCATAAGCCACTGTGTATACGAGTTATTAGTAGCTATTTTGATAATAACATTATTTTTATTGCGCAAAGGTACGATATCGCTTGCATTAGCATGACCTACTGCCGCCGCTTACGACGCATTATCAAATCTTCATTCGTGTGAATGTTCACGTCCAACCAGACGGGTGAACAGACGTTTGTTTATGTTTTTTTTATCGTCCAACGTGTTTCAAAGTTCATTCGACTTATCGACCGGAATTTGGTACGGGGAGGCGTGTTCGGTGCGTGCAATGTCGTCTTATAACGTAATTAATAAAGAAATAATCACATTTACCGTGAAACTGGTTTTCTACTGTGCGCATTAGGTCGAGCTGATACTGAACTGCAGTTTGTTTTTTTCCATTGTTAGAAGTAAAGTTTAATAGGTAATATACACGTGTAAACAGGCTGATTTGATCTTGTTTTGTAATAACTTAATTACTTTGTGCTTATCTCAGAGATAACTTGCCTTTTAATTATTTTTCTGTCAAGGAGTCTTGACCTTAATTATCTACTATCCTGATCTTCGGAAATTGTTTTGTTTATCTAGATTTTAAAGATTATTAGCGGAACATTGTGAATACTTGAGTTATATCTAAAACTCTAAATATTTTATTTATTTATTTACTACTAGCTTTTGCCCGCGGCTCCGCCCGCGTGGATGTCGGTTATCGCGTTAAAAAGTAGCCTATGTCTTTCTCCATATCCCAGGCTATATCTCTGCTAAATTTAATGACGATCGGTTCAGTGGTTTAGGCGGAAAACGTAACATACATACAGACAGACAGACAGAGTTACTTTCACATTTATAATATTAGTATGGATATGGATTACCACTTATTTTTTTTTTTTCAGTAGTGAAACCCAATACAACAATGTAGCTACAATAACCACGTTCAGAGATGTCACCCAACACCCAATTATACACCACCATCAACAAAAATAAAATAGTAAATACCTCAATGTTGATATCTTTTGATCTTCAAATTTCTCTGTATAAACATTTTACTAGCTTTTGTTCCACAGCATCTATCCAATGCAATGCCATTTTGGGCTATTATCACCCTTCCACTTTGTGCTCACATCGTAATACTCATGTAAGTAATCATCAAAATCATGTTTGGTACACTCACTAGTCTCATAATCATGATCTGTAATGCTACACTGAGCTCGTCAACGCACTTACTTCCTATATTACATTTTGTTTATCACGGAAGCCAGTTGCATAATAGTACCAGTTATTTTTATGTTATCTTTGCTTTAGTTTTTGTTGTAAAACTCAATGTTATCGTTGGTGACAATGACGCTGGATAAAGATACTCGTAAAACATCATTGCAAATAGTTTAGAAATAAAATAAACAAATGAAAAAGTGTATAGTCCGTGCTAGACACAGACTCTTGCATTTAAGCTACAAAGCCATTTGAACTGATGAATCTTGGAAAGGACGCCCCAAAACAGCAATTATGCAAACAGCGTGATGCTCCCTTGTGAATCTGGCCTTGAAAGAAAGAAAGAATAACGTTTATTTGGTCACAGTTCGTGAAACACAAAATACAAACAAATTAAAAAGTGAAAAATAAATAAAATTGTAAACAAATAGCTGTGCGCCTCACGGCTGCGCCAGAAAGGTTCATTTCAGCATTAATGATAGACAGATGCTGGTTTTCTAATGAACCTGTAGGGACAAGTGACGGGAAGTACAAACAGTTTCAATATACCTAATACATAATTTTTACACTTATAAATAAACTAGCTTTTGCCCGCGGCTCCGCCCGCGTGGATGTCGGTTATCGCGTAAAAAAGTAGCCTATGTCCTTCCCCATATCCCAGGCTATATCTGCCAAATTTCATGACGATCGGTTCAGCGTGTGAAAACGTAACTTACAGACAACCAGACAGACAGATAGACCGACAGAGTTACTTTCACATTTATAATATTAGTATGGATTAGTATGGATAAATAGGTACATAACTAAACAAGTAATCAAATCTAATAACAAAAAAAAAAAAAAAAAATTGCGAAAGCAACAAAGTCTCAGCAAAACATGTTCATTCGAGATTAGCTAGAAGAAGTAATGTAAATTTGGCATAGTTATAGTCTGGGATATGGAGAAGGACTTAGGCTACTTTTTTACGCAATAAGCGACATTTACGCGGGCGGAGCCGCAGGCAAAAGTTAGTAAGTATCATATAAGTGAAACATTTAGGGCGACCATATCGAGTTTCCGTTGCGAATCAAATACTGCTGTAAACGTATTCTGAACGTGTGGACTTGACTTGAGACTTGAAATAACTGCTGGGACACAAGCATGCTCTTTGTGAGAGGGAGTGAGCCATAATCTACCACGAGGGCCCAGTGCGGGTTGGTGAATTGATTGAAGCGTAGATATGTTGAAATAAAGGACTAGGTATATGCTGGGCATATTGAACGGTTCTGTTATAATATAACGGAAGACTCTATGGATGTATGGAGTAATGAACTTTGAAAATGCGCTTGTGTATGCGGGCCTATGCATCGTATGCATTGTCACGTTCTGTCTCTTGGTCGTCGAGCTGTGCATCGGAAAGAGAAAAATTATCAATAATAATAATGTTATCTTTATCATAATATCCTGTAACAGTGTGTTGTCAAGGGCGATAACGTTAACAACTGCAACGATATCATCTGTCAATGTCAGTGCAATATAATCATTATTGATGATTGCATAGTTGGTAAAAAAATCCTTTATATCTACGTATTACAATAATGCTATAATATGCATATCTATACCCCGAGTCTCTAGTTCAGATAGTTTATGTAAACAAAGAATCGTCGAGAAATGTCACTGTTAAAATGTCAGGACAGTGGTAAGGCAGAAAATCTCCTTTTTTAATAACTTTGTTTGAAACCGAAAATTTACAAAAAATAATTGCGATATGATATTTTTTTAAATATTATTTCTAAAATCAGTATCTACTTAAAAGCGAATGGACCCTTTTTTTCTGCAATTTTTTGTGAATTACATAACGAAGATATTTTTTTGATATCCCCTTTGTTTACATAAATTATCTGAATTAGATATACGTTGTTAATTCAATATTTATAGATTTTTTTAAAATTAATATTGCACTATTTCAAGACGAGTTAGAAATTATCATACCTGCCTAATTGACGGATAGTGAGATGTGTATGAAATGATAGGTCTGTTAAGTAATCATTCAAGATAGGAAACTCTCTGGTGTCTAAACACTAGAGAGTTTCCTTTCTTGTAGCTTCATTATTAGTCTAAACTTTACAAAACTTTAATGTCTAAAAATAAAGTTCTCATCTAGAAATGTAAGAACACTTTACAGCCTAAGGGATCAAACTTGTTTTTTTTTTATCTTCGGGAATGGGAATATATAAAATGTCGCAGTATTGAATTTTGCGGAAACCGTAAAACCTACCTCAAGAAGAATTTAATCCAAATATCAGAATAAGATAAAACAGTGACTTCATTCGTGATATACAGGAGATTGATTATTCATTATCAGTAGCTCTTACTCTAAGAGGTACTTCAAATCGTTTTGAAAGGAAGCTAAATCAAGTCATGTTAGGATCGCTCTTTCGCTCCACTGGCATGAATTGCTGCAGCTAATTCAATTGATTCGCGTATGTGGGTGACACATTTGTCACTGGATCCCCCTCGTCACTCTATCGCATTAGGTTTTGGATACAGACAGATCAAGGTCATGAGGGAATTATTTCCTTTGTTATGTAAAGCTGGCCTTATTTTCCATTAGGTCTGGAATTCAATATTTTTTGGAAGTTTTTTGTCCCATAAGTGAGTTTGAATTAAGTTGAACAGGAAATAATTTACAATGCTTATACAAAATATAACTTCCTCAAAAGCGAAAGGGAACAGATTACTGATGTAAAAAACTTATAATCTCTTCCAGCTGTCATTGCAAGAATGTCAGACCACGCCACAGAAAAAAAAAGTAAAACAGCGGTAATATTTGAATGAAACAAAATGGCCGCTCTGCAATGGTGCTAGCAGATTCATTACATTGCAAAAAAAATTACCGTTAAGATTTGCGGGCGTTTTAACAATCGCGAATTGTATCGAGGTCGCATTTTTTGTTAGAACATCTGACGACATTAAAATTATTCTATGACACAGTTTTGCGTGCTAACTCATGTGGGTCTCGTCGGATAAAACTGTAAAGGAAGCTACTTAGGCATAATTTTAGTGAAATATAAGTCTTGCCTAAGTCTCAATTTAATTTTCAGCCGACCAATCAAGTCAGTCAAAGAATTCTGAAATTCATAAATCTCAGGGTATCCTAGAAGAGCCGTGGCTGGCAAATAACGCAGTGACAGCTGTCATGAAAATGATGGCAGCGGGGTTTGAATTCACGGTGTCAAAAAATGCTTTCTAGGAAAACACACCGACGTCCATACACGGGCTGCTCAAGCAGTTAGTGATCAAAATACATGGACCGCTCGTGCAGTCAACGTCATTTGCTCGACAAGTCACAATCAAAATAATTCAAAATAGTAGCGAAACAAGAAGCTAGCGGGCAGGAGACGCACGCGACGTGGAATGAGAAGCGCAGGCGAAAGGAGTACGCGCGAGAGCGGTCGGTGTATGACTGCGCTCAAGCAGTCGGTGCTTGACCGCACTATGAAATTTCACCGTGCTGCTGACCACCTTTAGTGGCGGTGATTCTAAGACGTGGTGAAACCCCACTGACATCTACTGAAGAACATGTTTAACGTCTACACAATACACAATCACAATTTAAAAACTTAATGCCCAGTACCATCAAACTTCTTGACAGGAATATCAATATCCTTTGTAACAATCCTACTAATACAGGCGGTATGTGGTCTAGTGGTAAAACCACCTGTGTCAGATCCAGAGGTCCCGGGTCCGATTCCCAGCGGGGGCAAACATTTCTGCTCGGTTTGGTTGGTGGTAGGCCTTGTTCTAAGTCTGCCTGACTAGCTACCACCATCTTATCTAAGTCTGTCGCCAAAAAAACACTGTTAACAGCATTGGTTGTGTTTCGGCAGTTAGAGGTAATATAGCCAGTTCCTCTGTGGTTGAGGATTCCGGGTGAAGCTCGCTTCCATCTTCGGCCTTATCATCACTTACCATCAGGTGAGATGAAGACCAAGAGCTTCCCCGTTGTAAGTAAAAAAATATTATAAATGTGAAAGTTTGTGCAAAACGGATTTGGATGAAGGTACACAGATAGTCTATAACCTGGATTAACACAGTATAGTTTTATTCCGATATTCCCGGATGAAACCGCGGGACACAGCTAGCTGTGTTTTAAAATTGGCAAATTGCAGTTTTTACGAGTACGTCAATTAACTGGACTTGGGCCGTTGCATTCTAAAAATGGAACTTCTAAAAATATTTAAAAAAACGAAGGAATGCTTTTGACGTCATACGGGGGTCCATATGACGTCAAAAGCATGCCTTTATAATTTAAGTTATTTTTGTAAGTTCCATTTTTAGGGTTCCGTAGTTAACAAGGAATCCTTATAGTTTCGCCATGTCCGTCTGTCTGTCCGTCTCGGCTTAGCTCAGAGACTCTTAGTCCTAGAAAAGATCGTGACTGCTTCAAGCTGCCTGTATGGCTAGCCTTACTATCATAAATAATGTTTCAGTGACGTCAATGGCCGGTAAATTGCGTTGGCTTTGTGGCGGTTACCCCTCTTCTAGGAACCGTAGCTTTAGTGACTGTGATTCTAAGATGTGGTGAAACCCCACTGACATCTACTGAAGAAAGTTTAACGTCTACACAATATAGCTAATAACATCTAAAATGAATCACAATTTACAAACTTAATGCGCAGTAACATCAAACTTCTTGACAGGAATATCAATATCCTTTGTAATAATCCTACTAATATTGTAAATGTGAAAGTTTGTGAGGATGGATGGATGTTTGTTATTCAATCACGACAAAACGGCAAAACAGATTTGGATGTTTGGCACATAGATAGTTTATACCCTGTATTAACACAGAATACTTTTTATCCCGATATTTCCACTGAATCGAGACTTATGCGGATGAAACCGCGGGGCTCAGCTAGCTGTGTTATAATTTGCATATTGCAGTTTTTACGAGTACGTCATTTAACTGGACTTGGGCCGTTGCATTCTAAAAATGGAACTTATAAAAATAATTTAAAAACAAAGGAATGCTTTTGACGTCATACGGACCCCCGTATGACGTCAAAAGCATGCCTTTATAATTTAATTTATTTTTGTAAGTTCCATTTTTAGGGTTCCGTAGTTAACAAAGAATCCTTTAGTTTTGCCATGTCCGTCTGTCTGTCCGTTTGTCCGCGGCTTAGCTCAGCGACTCGTAGTACTAGAAAGCTGTAATTTGGCATGGGTATACTTATTAATTACGCCGACAAAGTGATAATATAAAATCCTAAAATCTAATCATCTTTTTTTTGGGTACCTCCCCTACACGTAAAGTGGGGATGATATTTTCTTTTCTTGTCTATCCCATGATGGGGATATTATTAAGCTTTAAGGTGCAAATTTTTGTCAGCGTGAAGTGTCCCCCCCTGGCAGCTTAATGGTTGTATTTGGATATGTGGAAAAATTTAAAACAGTAGTATATTTATTCAAGTTAAAAGGAAAACTATCACAACTAAGTAGGCTTTACAAGTTACCGAGAAATAGTCGACCAATTTACATTTGTCCTTGAAAAAAAATTCTCCCATATATTCTGTATGAGAGAACATGTTTTTCTACTACAATGTTAAGTTTGTTCTTGGGATAAATTCATCCCAACTACGGAACCCTTAATTGCGAGTGGTCCGATCCGACACGCACTTAGTCGGTTTTTTACATACAGGCTTACCTGGAAAGTTTTTGGTCACTTAAGTTAAAAATACAATAACAAACAGAAGGCCGTTGGGGCCGAAAGGTTCTGGAGTAGCGACCGCGAACCGGACGACGTAGCGTGGGAAGGCCTCCCACAAGGTGGACCGATGACCTTGTGAAAGCCGCAGGAATCCTCTGGATGCGGGAAGCACAGAACTGGTCGAAGTGGCGGTGCTTGGGGGAGGTCTATGTCCAGCAGTGGACGTCTTTCGGCTGAAATGATGATGATGAAGTTAAAAATAAACTAGTGTTTTATTCAGAGCACAATACTGAAGTATTTTTTGCCAAATATGAGAAAGATCTGACTGATTTGTATTATGCCCATCGGATGTTTATGATGGAAGGTAACTGAGAAAGATATGGGTGCCGGAGAAGGGTTTGTGGTAGGTATTAAAAATGTGGAGTAATAAGTTCAGCATCTTTTCCAGTAGGTAACAATAAACTACGATTCAACTACCAAGCGTAGACCATCAATGCGTCATTGGGATGGATGGGAGGCCCACGGTGCAGCAGCCAACGTTCTAGGTAGAATATAGGCGATGTGTAGCTAAAAAGACAAATGAAGATTGCGCAATCGTATCCTAACAACAGTATAATTTCAACATTTAGTTAAAAATGTTGTTACTCGTAGTAATAGGAAGTTGTATAGTTATAATGTTAATGGAGGGTAAATTTGTCATTTGGTACAAGAGGAGTTAAGGCCACTCTAGTCGGTCATATTTCCATACAAACGCAGTAGTAGCATTTTTGTTGGCGTTTGGTTGGGTCACATAACTCTGAAGTTGGCCCAACTAAATGCCAACGGAAAATGCTACTAGGGTATGGTGATTGCTCGTCTGTTTGACGGTGTAAATTCAAACTAAAAATAATATCAATTTTTCTCGCCATTATCTAGTCCTGTATCCAAGCCGAATTTGGAAATAAATATTGTATAGGAAGTTATGAGCGTCAAAACTTCCATATTTCAACACTAATATCAACTCATCTTTGTACGAAAATAAATAGAATATGTAGTATGAAAATGGCAAAATAGAAACTGTACAGGCATAGATAATTTATTCAAAAGTTCAAATAATTTTATTTTAATTATATATATTAGGTAGTTTTGTCATTATATATCAATACGCCCAAAGGTCTGTTCATAAATTGAAACCGCGCATGTGTACATCATTAGCATTGGTATACTTTACGAATAATACGAGTGAGGAGGGACGGAGTGTGTATCCTTGCGCGCACTAGCTTCTTACTGTTCATCACAGTGTCTGCCCATTTCCCTACGATGTTCGATGAAATACTCGTAGCATGCATATTGGCCACGCCCACCAATGAGTTCCAGCCGTCGACTAGCTTCACCTTAAGTGGTGTTTTATGTAGATCGAAATTCTTTGTTGAACCTATCTAAACACTGAAATTGCTGCAGAGAGGCCGTAGGATCTACAAGAATACAAGGTGGACCTGTCTTGTGATCCATAGGTTTTAAGTGCTGCTTTTTACTCGTTTAAAAATAGGATACTAGTTAAAATATGTTCCCCTACGTGATCGAATCAGAAATGAAGAGATCCGCAAGGTAACCGACATAGCTCGAATAATTGCCAAACTTAAGTGGCAATGGACAGGGCACATTGCTCGCAGAACAGATGGCCGTTGGGGCGGAAAGGTTCTGGAGTGGCGACCGCGTACCGGAAGACGTAGCGTGGGAAGGCCTCCCACAAGGTGGACCGATGAATGCCGCAGGAATCTGCTGGATGCGGGAAGCATAGAACTGGTCGAAGTGGCGGTGCTTGGGGAATGCCTATGTCCAGCAGTGGACGTCTTTCGGCTGAAATGATGATGATGAGTTAAAATCAGCTAAATTCTAATGTGACTCCTCAGTGGTAACCTAAACACGGCTTAAGGCGCTATGATCCGCTCAAGCCGACTAAAGTATAAAGGCTTGCGAAATTGTGAGTGGTTACCTCGCGCATTTGGTAGATAAATAAACATAGTAATTATTTTAATCATTGAATCCAGAGAAACTCAGTGAATTGTGCAAAAAAATGTTACTACCTTTTCATTTATATAAATAACTCGCTTTTGCCCGCGGCTTCGCCCGCGTGAATGTCGGCAATTCTCCCACGGAAGTATACTACCGGGATAAAAAGGATAAGTATTTTCAGACTACCTAAAAGACAACAAATACCTACAAAAAGACAATAAAATGGATATAGTATGTTATCCTTAAGAGATAGACATATGCCATCGCAGACTTTTCTGTAGACCTATATTCTTATATAGGTCCCAGATACACAATTCCACCATACATTATTTTGTTATATCTCAAAGGGTTTAGACAGCGTTTACGTTGAAAGCTCCCAGACGGCTTATTTTTTTCCGACACTTACAACAAATATCGTTAATGTATACAAAAACTTAACAAATTATATACTAAAACCTTCCTCGAGAACCACGCCACCCATTGGTGAAAACAGCATGAAAATCGGTGCAGTAGTTTTTAAGTTTATCGCGAACAGACAGACAGACACACAGACGCGGCGGAGGACTTTGTTCTATAATATGTAGTGATAAGAGAAAAACGTCTGTTTTGTAGCTATGATATTAGTAAACACTGTAATGTTTCAAAGGGCTAATTTTGGGATTTTTTTCTATCGAGCAAAGTTAATTTAATCGTATAATTAAAAGCGATTGCATGTCCGCCAGGTCCTTAAATAAGAAATATCTTTTTTTAGAAATCTATAACACTTTTTTATGTTTCCCAAGAATGATATCGCCAGCACATAGTGAGGAGGCTAATTTGTAGGGGAAGAGGTACTCGGGAAGTTAGGGATACATAGCTATATCTACAAGAAATTACTATTTAAATACGCCACATCGTAGTTTTTCCTCATTCGATCGTCAAAAATGATTAAGTGGGTGTGTCATTTTTTTTTTTGTTTTATATAAATTGCAATTTATATTCATATCGTCATCATGACAAGACACTTTGATAGGATAGAATATCATTAAGACTCATTAAGCAGACAAATATATGCATTTCTTGTATTATTTAGGTACATCCTTAACATCTGCTCTTGTTGTATGGTCAAGATGATTCGCACATAATACAGAAATCATAAAAAAAAATCTGAAACAAGAAGGAATCCAAAAGGTGAATGCAAAAAAAAAAAAATTTTGAGGAAAAGACTACTCTGAAATTTGTATAGCCTACAATCATGCATGAAAATTTTACGGGGCTGGGTGTTCTTTCAAATGAGATTTGTTGACTGACAACGCACCTACGCTACTAACAAATCAGGAGATCAACCAATAGAAGATCCTTTGCATGGGAGAGTCGAAGGCTGTTTACCAAATTTTAACTAACTTTTGAAGGTCTTCCTTAATCTTGGCAAGGTTTTATTAGACGTTGCAACAGATGCTTATTTGGTTATACCACTGATGAATCATTTTGGTTGGTGGTAATTTGACCACTCACCCTGACAAAATTTTTGATCTAAGAACGGTAGGTACGAAAGTCACTTTAAGATATACCTACACTTAGATAAACGTGTGAAAAGAAATCGTTTGAAATTCATAAAAACACCTACAGTCCAATATCCAAACCAGTTAAGCATTTGAATAAACATAGCATAAAAGTCAGCACAATAGCAATAAAAAATGTTTTCTGTGCAATAAACACTTCAGTATCGAACTGCATTAATGATGAGTTTCCCTGCTGTTTGTTTTATTTTCAACGTTGAATAAAGAAAACCTGCTAAGTAAAGCTGGTTTTAAATAGGAGCTTAAAATTCAGTCACTATGTCATTTAGTAAATAAACCTATCCTTTATCGAACTGACATTAACTTTAATGACATTAATCACAAGGATCAAATCTATAAAATCTACAATACAACTATTTACTTACCTCCTGTTAAAGCATTCATTATCTACTACAGCTGTATTGTCTTTGATAATAGCACTATCTTTATACTTATTGTTTGATACTCATTATATCGATTTCATTATTTGAATCGTATCAAATGAGTCAGAGAATTATCATACGGCATACCTATTAATGAATATCAGTTTTGGGCGTGACCACAATATCAAGATTAACTATTATAAGATTAGTTGTTTTGATCGGGATTTTTTGTTAACCTTGGAATTATATATAGGAACCTAAATGTTAATTATTTTGTGATTTGATCATTTACTACATATACGACGTCATTCGAAACGTTAAATGTTGTTGGGGATTTACCTTCTCAATTAACTTTGATTTATATTATTAGGCATTTTATAGACATAGAAGTAAACAATCTGCCTAGCCTTTTCCCAACTATGTTGGGGTCGGCTTCCAGTCTAACTGGATGCAGCTGAATACCAGTATTTTACATGGAGCGACCGCCTATCTGACCTCCACAACCCAGTAAGTGGGTACCACGATACCCCTTGGTAAGACTGGCTGTCAGACTTTTGGACTTCTGACGACCCGTAACGACTGTCAAAGATCCACGAATGACAGCCGGGACTTACGGCTTAACGTGCTTTCCGAGGCACGGAGGAGTCTCGGTATGTAAAGATGGTCACCCATCCACGGACCAACCCCAGCAAACGCAGCTTAACCTGACGGATCGACCCGTGCGGCTGTTATTACTTAGCCACGAGCTCCATAGAAGTAAACAATGTTGTTATTAAAACAAACAGAACAAAGTTCAATATTTAACATTTTCATCATTTCTTGAATTACCGACACTGCACTTAATAAGTTCATGTTTCGACGAGTCAGTCGTCGAAATACTTTTTTTGTTAATTTGCGAAATTGGATCCTTTTCTTAGATATTTACCAAATCGTTCTCTAAATCTGTATCTATAACAACGTGCGTTCGTCTCGCAAAAATGCGAAAACGATTTGACCGATTGTGATGAAACTTTGGTAAGTTATTGAATGCGCGCTGGAGGTTCCTAACAAAAAACAAAAATTAAATAAATATAAGAGGCATTGCAATGCCTTATCTAGTCGAGTTTATATAAAAGTTATGTCAAACGACAAATAGTTCGACATTCACGGTATTTTGTGGTCAACTGATAAACTGGAATGTCGTCTAACACTCTTTAACCTAAATAAATCACCAATGAACTCCTTTACAGGTAGCTAGAACAAAATTAATTTATAATTAAAGGTCAATAACTCTCTATAGACACAGCAATAAATCCATGTAAGTAATTAAGCTCAAGTGTTCGTCGACACATTTATTCTGCCGATATTGACGACAATAATCACGATTCGATCCATGTGATGGCCACGTGGCATTGTAATGCATCAAACATGATCTTTGTCACAGATAAAGTATAGGTAGGTGTGTACATATCGGAATTATTGGTATTATGATACATCTTTGTTTTGATGGTGTTGGTGTTTAGGACTTAGGAGGAATCAGAACATACCATATATTTTTGCTCCATATTGGTGTAATTGCTGTATGGCGATGGCGTTCCAGTGAGAGGATAAATAAATAAATAAACCTGTTATCATCTGGCTAGCCTTTTCTATGTTGGGGTCAGCTTCGAGTCTAACTGGATGGAGCTGAATACCAGTATTTTACATGGAGCGACCGCCTACCGTGTAGTGCCGGACGTAAAGAATACCACCACCCCATTTCCTCCCGTGGGTGTCATAAAAGTTGATTAAGGGACTTACTAGAGAATGGGCAGCAGCGTTCTCTATGCATTTTTTCACCATACTGCGATCGCCAACCCGCCTGCCAAGCGTGGCGATTATGGCAAATTCCCCCCTTTTGGAGGAGGCCTATTTCCAGCAGTGGACGTCTTTCGGCTGAAATGATGATGATGATGATGACCGCCTATCTCTACAACCCAGTTCAGTTACTGGGTTGTAACACGATACCTCTTGGAAGACGTTGTCAAACTTTCGGGCTTCTGAGTACTCGTAACGACTGTCAAAAATATACGGAACCAACTGCTTAACGTGATTTCCGAGGTACGGAGAGGTCTCGGTACTATGTAATGGATGGTCACCCGTCCACGGACCGATCTCGGCTAGCGTTGCTTTACCTTGCAGGTCAATCCGTGCGGCTATTTTTATTTAGTGTTAGTGGTGGCCCAAACTTTTGGCCGTCCCGAGAAGTATATGTATGTATAGACGCCACTATCAGTCGTTCAATCGCTGCCAATTCTAGTGGCCCACGAGTGATTACTGCTTTTAAGCACCTCATCATCATCATCATTAAAAAAGGGTGTCTGTAAAAGATCGCTTTTAGCGATAAGACCGCCCATTGTGGCACCCTATGTAACAGTTCTACATTTTATATCAGTAATTTTTATGGTGTACATAATAAAGAGTATTCTATCTATCTATAATTTCAGCCGAAAGACGTCCACTGGTGGACATAAGCCTCCCCCAATTATGAGAGTTTGCCATAATCGCCACGATTGGCAGGCGGGTTGGCAATCGCAGTATGGTATTAAAAAATGCATAGAGAACGCTGCTGCCCATTCTCTAGTAAGTCCCTTAGTCGCCTTTTACGACACCCACGGGAAGAAATAGGGTTGGTGCTATTCTTTACGTCCGGCACTACATGGTACCAACCGGTACGGTTTAAGCACCTATAGTGCATGAATGGCACAAGCAATTTGACGCACCACCTCGGCCACTGACTTCTGGGTCTGGCGAAAATCCATACAGTTTGTGACTACCAGCCGTCGACAGTCAGTCCTCGGCGTCAACAACTTTAACACGTGTAGTGATTTTAACTTTATCTTGCCAAATGGTCTGATTACATTAAAAATAGATTGTATGTGTCTCCAAACCTCACGTGTAATTATCATGGCGACTTCTCATTACTGTGTTAGGGCTCCCACACATACCTAACTGCGAATTCGCAACGCATCGCAAATATCTGCGTGCGAGCTCGCACGAATGCACCGCAAGAGTTATCGTATCGCATTGCATCGCTGTTTTGGGTGGGCGCCCTTAGGTCAAATTATTATCTTTTTTTATCGCTGTTATAAATATCATGCAGTAATCACATGATGTTGAATGATCTTGAGTTAAAAATTAGACCATCTTGCGTCACTTATTATTTTCACATTTGTCCTAATTTTATTATTTATTTCTCTAATTGGACGTGAAAATCACGTGAAGAATATAATTTATTTGATCTGTTGACATAATTGTAGTTAGATAAAAGTTATTTAATCATTCTCAGTTAATGGACGGAATCTTTGGTCGTACTCGTAACTCGTGAGTAATTAATGCTTATCGTTAACCGTATCGATATTATTATTTTGCTCGAGCTCGAACAATGAAAAGTTGATTGCCCTTGAGTATTGTCAGGTGAGAGTCGTTATTTTGATGTTTGATTATAAATACATTATATTGTGATGACAGCGATGAGATAATTCATAGCTGGAATGGATGATTTTTGAACTCTAAAACTGCGAACGATTTATCACAACATCAATCCTTTAGCTGGCAAAAAGGTATCTGAAAGACACAGAAGACCCGGAAGTCCTCACACCTTCATCTTCATTGATTTATCGCCCCATACGTAACCCCCTTAGGCAAAACCCATAGTATCTTACTTAACCCGTCCACCACTGCCTGCACAGTTGCATACATCAAGTCACATGAGGTTTAAATATTGTCAATGCGATGCGCGGAAGCAATTCGCCATGGTCAGTGAAGCTATTGTATTTAATTGTAACAAAGATGGACGCTGACAAAACCACTTGACCGTGGCTCCGCGACTGATTCAGAGGTCCTAGCACGAACGCGCGACGTAAACATAACATAAATAGGAACGATTGTATTTAGACAATAGCTTCTGCCCGCGACTTCGTCCGCGTAAAATTTCGGCCCCCGATCCACCCCGTCGCATCGCGTTGCACTTCGTGTTCGTTTAGCGTTCTTTTTGACTTTTCTTTTTTCTTTTTGCTCGGCCCCTAAGAGACCTAGCGTGATGTTATTTAGCCTTTAGCATTCCTCGATAAATGGACTATTCAACACTATAACAATTTTTCAATTCGAACCAGTAGTTCCTGAGATTAGCGCGTTTAACCAAACGAAAAAACAAACTCTTCGGTTTTATAATAGCGTAGATATAATATATTATATATATAGTGTAGCCCTAATACAAATAAACACGGAATAAAGTTATGCTAGGAATAAACGTCAAAAAATTTATGGTTACCGAAGTTATTCCTAGGATAACTTTATTCCGTGTTTATTTGTAAGGCCCTAAATGTGTACGAGTACATTACATTACATGGTATTATACAATTTTATTTTATTTTTTATCTTAATAATATTTTCTAATTTAAAAATTGCATGTATTCTTTTGTTGTCTATGTTTCACGCTGGATTATATTCGAACGCAATGTGGATTGTTACGGAATAAATAAATTTAAATTGAGTATTTTTGACGTGATAACGTCTTATAAATCTATGAACGCCGCGCCAGCTGCACGCACGAAAAAGCATGACTCATTGTCACGTTCCGCCTGAGACGATTGTGCAAGCGAGAGCGCGGAACAAGCGATAGAGAGGCACGATCGGCCTAAGCGTTCGGCTTGTGACGCAAAGTTTTCTTATGACGTTATCACGTAAAATTATCGTCCGTAAACCGACTTTTTTATTTAAAAATCGTTCAAATTTACTTTACGTTTTACTCCGAGCGTTCGTGCTAGGCCCACATATGGCAAGTGCCAATAGGCAAATTAAATGTGATGTGTAGGCAATTTTTATGGCTATCCAGTTTTCTTTAATGGTGATAATGTAGGTAGGTGTTCCGTGTTCCGGATTAGAAGTAAATTCCTCGCGTATTTTGGGTTTTAATTCGGCTACAGTTTAAAGAATTCAGTTTCTATTGTTTTACATTTAGTGTGACGATAGAATGTGGCGTGATTGTTTAGCTGGCAGTGGAAATGTTTTAATATGAGACATTTGAATAAAGTATGTAACGCAAAAAAAAAAAAAACAACCTAGTATTTATTTTATTAATATTTTTAACAATTATTGTCTATTCGTTTTGAAACATGAAAAAAAAAATCGTAACCAGCATCGTCACATATAGGTAAATAAATAATTATGCATATCAAGCATAAAACATTCACACCTGAAAATAATAAAATATAAAATTAGCATCGTTAGGTAGGTAGGTACCTACTTACCTACTTTTATGCAAGTCAAACATACAATATTATTTAATTTTATTCACAGTTGAGCTACTTCCAATTAATGTTCCTTGTTAATTACAATAACAAAAACACTTGTATTGCGAACCTTCAAGGCGTAAAACTCGTCTGAAAGTTCAAGTTTGGTGGCGCGTGCGCAGGTCGGTTAGCGATGCGTTACGCAATATGGCGCCCGCGTCCGTGCCCGACTGCCCGTAGTTAGTACGTAGTTAGTAATTCGATTGATTGTAATCAATCGAATTATTTTCAGTAAAAGAAATCAATTTTAATAACATAATGGACACATTTTTATTATGATGATTCTTTCTTTAGAAAATTTAGGCCAAAAGGCAAGAATTAAATATGCTAAATCGGTTTTTGATCACAAACAATTCCTTAATTAGTTTCGTTTGTAATTAATTGTTCTTTGTAATCAATACTTAATCAGCTTTTTGTAGCGTGACTGTACAGTGTTTATCAACGTAGTCCCAAAATAATTTTATGATATCCAACAGTTGTTTTATTTATTTAACTGAATTTGATAAGGATGTCTACGACTAATTCACCTTATTTGAGTAGATAAGAATTCCCGGTAGGTAATAATTATATTGAATCATTTTCCTTGTGTGAAATATTCTGTTATACAAAAATTAAATAAAAGTGCTTCGTCGACAACGCTTGTTACCAAAGCAAAATCGCAACTGATAACTTTGACTCATGAATACCAAAGTTAACAAGCTATTTTATACTCACTTAGTGGCAAAATAAAGTCTGATATACGGTGAAGATAGATATTTATAGGGCCTGATAAGTAAAAGTAAGCGATTCTTTCAAGATAACCGGTCGAACCGAGAGCAATGTCAATGCCTCCAACCCTGAAATACAGTTAACCAGCCTAATAAATATCCGTCAAAAGGGATGATTTATTCGTGATATAGAATGTCGTGATTAGGTGCGATTCCTTCCGTTTTTTTATTTATTTTTTATTTATATTTCATTTATTTAGGACCATTAAAGCAGAATTTACTAGTAGGTACTTGGTTGGGCCCACAGAGCACAGAGTCGCCGTGAGCGGCAGCGTCTAGAGACAGCAGTAGATACTAATAAAATTTGTGGCACGAAAAGTATATAGTATGAATATTAGTGACAAAGAAGAACAATAAAAAGTGTGTATATTAGACCTAAATCAAGAACACTACAAAACAAACCAATTTGAGCTATAAAGAAGTGCACTCGTCGCACTGTTTAACGAACGTCTGTATGAAGCGAAACTCATGGAGAAAATATCAATAGGGTAATCTGTCAAGTTGAACCTTTTCTTTTTGTTATTTGTGTCGAAGTGCGAGTACAATGCGTGCCACGAAAGATGAGACTTGACCGCGCCTCCCGCGCCCTTTCCATCGCCCCGATGACGACCGATCCCGTCCCGCGCACAGACCTCATACTGCTAAAGAGACCTAAAATCGTGTACCGCGCAATTCGAACCACGTGGTGTGTCAAGTCTCATCTTTCGTGGCACGCATTGTACACAGTGAGACTTGGTTTGTATCGAAAGTGTTGACAATGGCATCGATCGCGGAAGCGTCTCCAATTCTCCATGCTCTGTAGTTGGGCCTAAATCTGTCTAAATTACTACCTATGCCAGTAGCCTAGCTAAATGGTTTGCCAAAGTCCTTAAAACCCCAAATTGTCAAACAATTTACGCGGACTTACTTTGTGCGTCACTCACATCACCACTGCTCTCAAAACTGTGAAGGAACATTGTGAGGAAACCGGCATTCCTTGAACCAAAAATTTGAAGATATGGGACATCTACTAACCCGCACTGGGCCCGTGTGGTAGATTACCGGGTGGAAACACCACCCGCTGGGCTAGGCTAGGTTTAGGCTGATTATGAGATACGCGGATTTATACAATCTACTTATTTATTTTATGACAATATACTTACTTTGTTTCGAGGGGCTCGTGGCTAAATAATAACAGCCACACTGGTCGATCCTTAAAGTTAAGCAACGCTTGCCTAGGTCGGCCATGGATGGGTGGCCATTTAATACATACTGAGACCACTCCGTGCGTCGGACAGCACGTCACTCTCATTTGTAGATATTTGACAGGTTGCGGCTGTTCGATAGACAAAATCAAACTGGTTGCTAATTTAACTGTACAATTTATAATTTTTATGATATTATTTTAATTTTATGTGATTAATATACTTTAACTCACACACTGACTTATTATATGTTAAATTTTTAGGAATATCATATACAATGTTTTTTAAAATATGTGAGCACCATGTATCTATCGCATTTATTAAATTGTCTGTCATTACTTCACTTTTCATTATTTTTACCTATTGTGGTAAAGTAATTTTTATTCTAAGTACATCGTCTTCACCTATAACTATTAATTAATGTATACAAACTATTGTTAACATTTTAAAAGAGTAAATATGGAGTTTCCATTCTTCTCCATACATAACTACCTTTTGGAAGGGGCAACTAGAATTGATTAACAATTTTTGTAATTTTTGACGTTCTAAAGGGCCTTTTGCGTGCCTATTTGAAATAAATGATTTGAATTTGACTTTGACTTTGATAGGCAGTCGCTCCATATAATTGATATTGATGATATTTAGCTGCGTCCGTTTAGACTGGAAGCCAACCCGACATAGTTGGCAAAAAGCTAAGGAGATGATGATGATACTTACTTAGTTTATAATGTTGAACCTATCACACGTAATGGATGAATGGAGATAGGTAAGAACGTTATGTTACGAAGCAAATACCTACTTTAATATTATCACATTTGCGAGTATCATAGTAGCAGATTTCCAATTATAACTCAAATGAGATAACACAGACACACACTATCTCAAATTTCAGTCGGAAGTTGTAATCGCAACTAGTATATTATTACATCACTACACTGAAAGAAATAATTAGCCGAACTAATGAAGTTACTTCAAAAATAACTCAACTTTAGTTATAAAGGAATAAACTTTGCTTAAACTAAACAAAACGATTTTGTAGTGTGCAAAACAGGGTTTTGTAACAGATAACATCTAGTTCGCAAGTCACAATTTTTGTGTAAACAAACAATAACCAAGTTTTTATTACAGTTATGCAAACATTTCTTTCAGTGTAAGTATTGAATTATGATACGGTTTTAAAACAATATGATAATTTCAGTTGTTGATAAATGATAATGATAAATGATTTTATTTCTGTAAGTAGGTTTTTACAAACACTTTTACACGTCAATCATATTTTAAAACTAGATGAGGTCGGCGTTTCGTATCTGACTACTCTGAGAAGAAAGTTGATGATGATACTTACTTAGTTTATAATATTGAACTTATCACACGTCCCCACATGAATGGAGATAGATAGGAACGTTACGTTACTAAGCAAATACCTACTTAAATATTATCACATCTGCGAGTATCATAGTAACAGATTTCCAATTAAAACTCAAATGAGATAACACAGACACACACTATCTCACATTTCAGTCGGAATTTGTAATGATTTATTCCGTTTTAATACCAAAATATAATACCACTGATATTAGTTTATTATTAGTTATTACATCACTAAGTATTGAATTATGATACGGTTTTAAAACAATACGATAATTTCAGTTGTTGTGAGATCAGATGGTTTTTTAATAGGTAAAATGCATAACCAGAATAATTAGCCTATAATGTTCCCACTGCTGGCTCCACACGGGCCCAGAGCGGGTTGATAGATGTCTTCGAATTTTTGGTTCTAGGACATGCCAATTTCCTCACGATGTTTTCCTTCACTGTTTTGAGAGCAGTGGTGATTAAATAATTTTACAGAAAGTAAAGTGCCTGCTTGTGGTTCGAAATCACGACCTATAAATCGTAAGTCGCGGCCGTTGTTACTGGGCCACCACTGCTCTTACCATTGACCCACCACTGCTCTTACCACTGGCCCACCACTGCTCTTACCACTGGCCCACCACTGCTCTTACCACTGGCCCACGACTGCTCTTACTAGTGGCCCACCACTGCTCTTACTATTGGCCCACCACTGCTCTTACTAGTGGCCCACCACTGCTCTTACCACTGGGCTACCACTGCTCTTACTACTGGCCCACTACTGCTCTTACTACTGGCCCACCACTGCTCTTACCACTGGTCCACCACTGCTCTTACCACTGGCCCACCACTGCTCTTACCACTGGGCCACCACTGCTCTTACCACTGGCCGACCACTGCTCTTACCACTGGGCTACCACGGCTCTTACTACTGGCCCACTACTGCTCTTACCACTGGCCCACCACTGCTCTTACAACTGGTCCACCACTGCTCTTACCACTGGCCCACCACTGCTCTTACCACTGGCCCACCACTGCTCTTACCACTGGCCCACCACTGCTCTTACCACTGGCCCACCACTGCTCTTACCACTGGCCCAACAATGCTCTTACCACTGGCCCACCACTGCTCTTACCACTGGGCCACCATTGCTCTTACCACTGGCCCACCATTGCTCTTACCATTGGCCCACCACTGCTCTTACCACTGGCCCACCACTGCTCCTACCACTGGCCCACCACTGCTCTTACCACTGTTCCACCACTGCTCTTACCACTGAGTCACCACTGCTCTTACCACTGGCCCACCACTGCTCTTACCACTGGCCCACCACTGTTCTTACTACTGGCCCAACAATGCTCTTACCACTGTCCCACCACTGCTCTTACCACTGGCCCACCACTGCTTTTACCACTGGCCCACCATTGCTCTTACCACTGGCCCACAACTGCTCTTACCACTGGCCCAACAATGCTCTTACCATTGTCCCACCACTGCTCTTACCACTGGCCCACCACTGCTCCTACCACTGGCCCACCACTGCTCTTACCACTGTTCCACCACTGCTCTTACCACTGAGTCACCACTGCTCTTACCACTGGCTCAACAATGCTCTTACCACTTGCCCAACAATGCAACAAGGCCAGAATGGTCTGGTGCCTCCCCAGGATATTTGGTTACCGATTCAAAATTCTGGGTTGAACACTTAACTAATTTCACACAAAAACAAGTTCAATCAAATAAATAATCTGCAACCGAGAAATAAACTAGTTGTAGTAGAAAATTATAGACATTATACTGTATCTGGTACGCCAATTAAGGATTGCCTTTACGAGTAAGAGGCCACCGTGCAAATGCTGAATTAAAAAATAGCGGTACCTTCTTAGATATCAGGGGACAGCCCCCCCCCCTCCCGAAAATAGTGCTAAATAATCCAATGACTATAGTAGGTACACCTCTGCCTAATCCTTCGGTGAAAAAATGCGTTATGTCATGTATCTTGGTTACCGATAAATTCGTCCTATAATCTACTCGCATCAGCTGCAATTATCTTATACCTACCTACTCGTTTTATGCAACATACGTAAACATTTAATTATTTACACGAACGTTTATCTCAGAACTTATCTACTATTCTACACGCATGGTACCTACAGCACGCTTCTTACAAATCATGTGCAAATCGATTCAAATACCTTTGCAGTGATTAATTTCTTATAATGTATCTATAAGAGCCATACATACGTGGCGCGTGTCGATACCTCATCGTTTTATTACAATGTGGCGTAAGAGATAAAATTATACGTCATTTTGCATTGTAAACAGTAGGTACTTACCTTCTGTCAACCGCACAGTTAGTGATAAGCCTGCCTTTTGCCGAAGCGGAGAAGAGAGGAGAGGAGCGGCGCTGTGCCAATATTATTATTAACCGATATCATTTTTTGACGTCTTTAAATTTGCTTATACAACGTGTTTTTTTTTATATCCCATAACTCTAGGGTTATATTCTATCCTCCTTACTAATAAACGTTGTATAGCGTCTGTATAGTTACACACCGATTTCTCTCTTTCACTCGTCAGTAATTTGACTTTCGAAAGAAGAAGACAAAGCGTTGTGTAACTATACAGACGCTATACAACGTTTATTAGTAAGGAGGTATAAGTAAAAATAATACAAAAAGTCCTAGAATATGTGGTCCAAAAATGCATAGTTTCGAAGATAATAATTATCATCAATCAGATTAATTTACATCAAAATCATTTTCATTTAAACCAGTCATTGATATTTAAAGCTAAGAAAATGCGACGTAGTCATATTTCACGTAAGGGTGTTTTACATATGATGACTTTGTCGGATTAGGATTGCATGAAAAATGAAAACAAAAAAAAAAATCGTAATTGAAAAATAATTCATATGCCAGTTGATTCTTTGATATGGTCTCATTCATACCCTAGAGTAATGGGATATCTAAAAAAACACCTTGTATAGTGGGAGGCAATTCAGAAAACTGATGGTAACAATATCTGGGGATACAGTTTGGTCTTGCATTTGCACTGTCAATGTCAAATCGTTACTGCTGTTGTGCGGTTGACTGTACCTACTTAGTATTTCAGTTCCTCATCTTATCTTTAAAACTTGATAATAAGCGGAACTAGAATTACTATCCTTTTATCTTTTACGGAAAAACAGAGAGCAATGAGAAAACTTTTGTGACTTATTGGAAAAGTCGATGTTCAGTTATAGGTACCTACTAAACGGATTTGAAGATAATTTTTTTTACTTACTTATAATTTGAACGACTTACGAATGGGGTCCCATCGAATGAAATTCATTGCTCCGCGTTGTGGAATGTAAATTGCACGAATCTAACAGTAAAGACAAATAACTAAAATAATTTGCTGTCATACTATTTATAGTATAAAACTCGCTCGAACGGCTTTTTTTCTAAAATAAATTTATGCTTATACCATCAGCTATCTGCCAGTAAAAGTCCTGTCAAAATCGTTCCAGCCATTTCGGAGATTAGCCGGAACAAACAGACACAGACAAAAAAAAAATTATAAGTACTGTATAATTTTATATTTTCATATATGCGTTTAGTAACAAAAATTGTTATTTTGATATTTTAAAAGAGTAAGTGTGGAGTGTCTTGCCCATTCTTTTCCATACGTAACTACCTTTTGGAAGGGGCGACTAGAATCAATTAAATTTTTTTGTATGTTTTGACGTTCAAAAATCAAAAGTGCCTTTTATGACATAAATGATTTGACTTTGATTAAGAGGTGATAATCTTGGTCAGGTAAATACATAGGATTGCCAAAAACGTGTAAATGCATACATAATAATTATGTATTATCTATCACGTTTTCAGCAATGCGGCTTGAAACACGACACCTAGTAGGTACCTACATAAATATAAATAATTTCGCAAATGTTGGTAGTGACAGGGAAAATGGTCCATAAACAACATTTATAATAAGTAATTCCCTCGACTGATAGCATAAAGATAGCAACTGATACCGGGTTTTATCGTACGTTTACTCCCTAAAGTATTGGGGGGCACGCTAAGCTTTGCTTGTTTACGTACTGAACCAAGCGTGGGAGATTTATAGGAAATTATATAATGTGTTTTTTTTTTTATCTAGGCCATCTCAGAGTGTAACCACTAAGGTTCCGACTCTTTAACCGGACTTTCCTGTGGCTGCCTTAAGCTCCTAACGAAACTTAATGCCTCCAGCCAGGGCGTAAAAACTATAAACTAAACGACTGCTGCTCACTAAGGGCACCCCCTGTGGGGTACGAACCTCGGCTTAGGGCAGCTGAGTCGGAGGGAGGGTGGCAAGGGACCGACGGTGGCTGGATAAAATCAGTGTTTTGATTATTATCGTGGGGAGTTTGGATTCCATGCTGCTCAGCTAAAACGCGTGCTGGCGCTTCACTTACAGTCAAGGGTCGGGGAGGACTATTCGTTAGTCGGGGATTTCGCGCGGGGCCTCGGCGGCGAGGTCGGAATGACGATCGTGTATTGTGTGCTCTTATTTTGCGAACTGTACTAGTTTCCCTACGACTCTCCTGGAGGAGAGTAGTGGGGTCGTCTGGGTCGGTCAGTGAATATAATGTGTAACTGAATTAATGCTTAAATATGAAAGAAAGAGTCTATAATTAGTAAAGAGTTATGAAAGAGTTTGTTCAGAATCGTTTACTGAATCAATTTCTGTCATTTTAATGTATATATTTTTTTATCCCAAAAATAATTAAAAACTACGTAAATTTACAGTCACAGTCCGCTGTTTAGTTAAAACAAACCAAAATGGACGAAATAGTGTGTGCGTAGATTTGTGATGTGACCTATGTGTATATCTATTTTAATAAATAAACAATGTTTTATACATAACTAGCTTTTGCCCGCGGCGCCGGCCGCGTAGATGTCGGTTATCGCGTAAAAAAGTAGCCTATGTCCTTCTCCATATCCCAGGCTATATCTCTGCCGAATTTCATGACGATCGGTTCAGCGGTTTAGGCGTGAAAACGTAACATACAGACAGACAGACAGTTACTTTCACATTTATAATATTAGTATTATAATATTAGTATAGTATGGATAGTAAAAATTCTGTGTATGTATTGTGATATTATGCGGTTAAAGTATGAAATTGATTCATACTGCAAAATTAAAACTTGTTTTTTTTCCCCAAGATGTAACATATTTATTTAATCAAAATATTTACCCTCATTATCTATACATTGCTACCATCTAATCGGAAGTTCATTTACCCTATGCCTTTGCGGTAGAACTCTGGGGATCTAGATTCGACAAACTGTGTAAGCATTTTGTACTGCCTCTTGGGAATATTTTTATTTTACAACAACAACATAAACTCACGCCTTTTTCCCATGGGGGTAGGCAGAAACTATAGAGCGCCACGTGCTACGCTCCTCACATACTCCTTTTGCTTCGTTTACATTCATACATCTGGTCATACATGCACGCCGGTTGCGAGTGCTACGCACCTGATCTTTCTGAAGAACATCACCAATTAGGTCACTATATGTTCTCCTAGGGCGTCCTTTCCCGGCGTTTCCACTCACATCTGCCTGTTGTAAGTCGCCTTTCATTCATCCTCTCAATATGACCAAACCATCCAAAATATAATATATATTATGTTTTTTTTTTTACCACGTAGAAAATTGTCCAATCGCGAAAAAAATGGTAGTCAGTTGGAGCAAGGTCTGGCGAGAACGGAGGATAACGTATGGTTTCTAACTGCAGCCCCTGTAGAGTTACAACGGTGTCCCGTGCAGTATGAGGTCTTGCGTTATCATGGAGCAATAATGGTGAAGATCGATTCACAAGTCGGGGCTGTTTCACTGCCAGTTTCGCCATCATTGTTCGAAGTTCGGCACAGTAAACATCTGCTGATATTGCTTGACCAGACCTGAGAAAGCTATAGTGAATAACACCATGAAAAGACCACCAAACAGTTACCATTACCTTTTTATTGATAAGCTTTAGGGCACTGTTGCGGCGTTTGACCTGGGGTCAACCATTGCACTTTTCGCTTACGGTTATCGTATAGAATCGACTTTTCGTCACATATATGTCACAAATCGATCCAATATTCATTCATTTCTGTACCGATTCAACAAGGCAGCACAAATTTCAACACGGGTTTCTTACTGCAGATAAGTAAAATCATGAAGCACCCATTTTTCATATTTTTTTATCTTATTGATTTGATGCAAATGAGTCAATATTGTAGGTAAGGTAACGTTAGACCGTGCTGCTGATTCCTGGGTAGTTTGACTGGGATCGGCTTCCACCATCTCCTTCAATTCAGCGCTATTCACCTGTGTGGGCGGTCTTCCACGTGGTTCGTTCTTCAAGTCGAAGTTTCCATTACGAAAGCGTTTAAACAAAAAACGCACGGTGCGTTCATTAGCAGTCTCCTCTCCAAACGCAGCATTGATATTGCGAGCCGTTTCTGCCGCGTTAGTTCCGCGTCGAACTCCAATTTCGAAGTATCCATCTTTTCCTACTAAGCTAAATAAAAAAATAAAAATTGAAATTCTAAAATCGAATGTTGCACATTTTTTTAAAGAAAAATCTTATAGGTATAATGTAAAAAAGTTTCACTCAAATATCTCAACACCATGAAAGTTTAATGTCAATTCAAAGTACCTGTTACCTACTATAAAACAGCAATTTCATACTTTAACCCCTATTATAATATTCTAATTGATTTCAAAAGTTAAACTTTGCCAATTTAATGCATGTTTTGCTAATCTGCTTATTCAAGTCAGCATTAATTCGTGCGCAGATTATAAATTGTATAAATATGTAATTAGAATTCAAATTTTGTAAGTCCTTACCCATGCTTAAATAACATGAATATAATTACCTTTTTATTCAGATTTATATCTTATGAGAGTAATTAAAGTAATTGTTGTAAAAATAACTTTGCGTCGGTATTAATTAGCTCATTATTTTTGCACGACTGTGTAAATGCTGTGAAATTAATTGTGCTTATGCTAGGAATGGATTCAGTTGTTAAAGGATAACTACCACACTTGATACTACCTATAACCATAGCATAGTTACTGCAATTAGCTGACCCCCTTTGCTCATATGGTTGAAGCTGCTTTCAGACTACGCTATAATATAATAGCATATAGTATATAGCTCATAGCCAAACAATATCCACCATACATTGTTATGGACATTCAGTTGTTCACACTGTACATAGGTACTGTACTATATATTATTGGAATGTATATGGTTTCTTGCTCATTCTTCTCCATAAGTACGTTACTACCTTTTGGAAGGTGCAACTAGAATCTTTTTTTTTTTGTTAATATATATATAAATATAGATTTTTCACCCAAAAAAAAAAAAAACCGGCCAAGTGCGAGTCGGACTCGCGCACGAAGGGTTCCGTACCATTATCTATAAAAGCGGCAATAAAATCACGTTTGTTCTAACAGAAATACATAATCTGTGAAAATTTCAACTGTCTAACTATCACGGTTCATGAGATACAGCCTGGTGACAGACGGACAGAAAGACAGACGGACAACGGAGTCTTAGTAATAGGGTCCCATTTTATTCTTTAGGTACGGAACCTTAAAACCAACCAACTTCAAAAAAAATAATACAAAAAAAATGAAAAATAAGTGTCGGTGTATAAGAACAAAAAAAAAAAAAACGAATTGAGAACCGCCTCCTTTTTGTGAAGTCGGTTAAAAAGAGTCTTTCCCAGCAATAATTTTTGCCTAATGTTACTTAGTTTGATGGGCAGTATCCGTAGTTAACGGGTATGTAATAATGTGTCTTTTTACACCCCGTATCGTTGCGATCGACTTGTTTCCTAGAATACGGCCGCTACCATAATAGCAGACCACCAACTATCGATAGCCATGAAATAACAGAGGAGCGACAATCACTTTGGTACTCGTGTCGTAAGTAGATGTAGGTACTTACGAGAAAAACGGCAGTAAATAGTAATTAAAACGCAAAGTAGTAGGTTGTATCATTAGTACACAGTTCCACGTGCAACTGTTAAGACCGTGAACTCTGTGTACAACCAGACATTATGGCAAAGGTGTTTACATACATCTTATTTATAATTTAAATACTTAATCGTTTATGCAAAGACAAATATGGATGACTGTCTGATTGCGCTTGCAATTATAAAGTTTATGGTAAGGTGCCCAAGTCTTTTGTAGGAAATACCTACCTTACCGTCCGTGTAGTCCGGACGTAAAGAATAGCACCACCCCATTTCCTCCCGTGGGTGTCGTAAAAGGCGACTAAGGGATTTACTAGAGAATGGGCAGCAGCGTACTCTATGCATTTTTAAGACCACTGCGATCGCCAACCCGCCTGCCAAGCGTGGCGATTATGGCAAACCCCCCCAATTGGGGGAGGCCTATGTCCAGCAGTGGACGTCTTTCGGTTGAAATGATGATGATGACCTACCTTACTAATCAGTCTTTGGGAATAATAAAACCGGCAAAGTGCGTGTCGGACCACCCACAATGAAGAGTTCCGTTCTCCCATACGAAATGTACCTGAATGTAACTGCAAATGTGAGTACAATATTGAGAGATTTTCCATGTTATTTTAAAACTTATAGATTTTCCTGTAAATAAATATTTTCTGTATTTTTTTCAAAATTGTTTAAGTCAAGTTGTCAAGTTTCGGAGATAAGTAGGGGAATAGTCAATTTTCATCTATATTCTTCATCATTTCAGCCGAAAGACGTCCACTGCTGGACATAGGCCTCCCCCAAGCACCGGCACCTGGATCGGTTCTGTGCTTCCCGCTTCCAGCGGATTCCTGCGGCTTTCATAAAGTCATCGGTCCACCTTGTGGGAGGCCTTCCAACGCTATGTCTTCCGGTACGCGGTCGCCACTCCAGAACCTTTCGGCCCCAACGGCCATCTGTTCTTCGGGCAATGTGCCCTGCCCATTGCCACTTAAGTTTGGCAATTCTTCGAGCTATGTCGGTTACCTTGGTTCTCCTGCGGATCTCTTCATCTATATTCTTAACAAACTTTAAAAGTATTTATGTTAAAATTATAAACGAAATCAAGGAAATCTGAAATCCTTTCAATAAGATCTTTCATTTGATATGTCACATGGTACAGTATTTTTAGTTTATAATTTTCTCCCAAAAAGCCAAAAAGTGACCCCCATATTCAAAATTCATTTATTTACGTTAGCCGTCCGTGTTTGGGTCATAGAAATTTACATGTGTACCAAATTTCAACTTAAATGCAAAAGAAGTGATCTAAGTATAAAAATCCCACTTACTGGCCCATTCGCCAGAGTATGGTTTAATTTATTTCTTGAACGAGTAAGTTATATTATAAGCCTTCACGCGTAAGCTTTACTGACCTTTAACGAAGCCTTTAAGATTGTCTACAAATAGACCAACCATAAGATTTCTTAAGTGTCCATAGTGGTGGAAGTACAACCGTACTACCAACTACCAACTTGGGTGGTCAACTGACTATATTGTCAAAGTACCCACCCATTTGAATACTTTAGTTGACTTTACAGAGGTGGAACTGAACTGTTTAGTTGACTAATAACTGTTTCATAATGGCACTTCCACGTGCAGCCATGAACCTAATGCAGTTGCACTATATTATAGCATGTATAAAACACCTGATAAATCTTTACAATTGCACTTTTATTACTCGCTTTATCTTGCAATTTAATGCTGGATAATAATAATGAATGACGTCGTCATATTTGTTGATAAGTCTTCTTATTTTCGTGTGTTTAGTGCCTAACCTGATGTCAGAGTTTTTATGCTTCCCATGGGCCTTTAACTTGGCTTTTACATGCTGTTGAGAAATATCTCTCAGGCTTCTCCGCCATGGTATCTGGAGGCAAAAGTCCTAAAGAAAGAAAGAAAAAAGAAAGAAAGAAAGAAAAATTGTTTATTCTGCATAAAAAAAACGCGTTTAATAAAATAAAATAAAATAAATTGGTTGTCTGTGAAGTTGGTTTACGGACGATAGTTTAACGTGACAACATCAGAACAAAACATTGATGCGGCGCAAGCGTACAATGAGCGTAACGGGACAAAGAGTCATCCTTTTTCGTGCATGCAGCCGGCGTTCATCGATTTATTAGACGTGGTCACGTCAATAAAAATATAAAATACATACAATAAAGTAACCAAAAAAAAAAAAGCAATACAAGTTTGACAATTTAGTCCATTGCTTGATGTCAGGACCAGGGACCAAAGACAATTTTCATTGTTACACTGTGTTGCGTCACTGGCAAAAATGTCAAAAAAACAAATGTATTAAACAAAAAAAAAAAATATATATATATATATATGCCGATTACAGAGTGGAAAATAACTACTTTTGTAACAAACAAACAACAGTAACAAGAACAATTAAGCCGTGCGTCGCATCTGTGCAAGAACAGGTCGTTGCTCAGCAAAATGCTGTGACTTCGGACGAACCTACCATCAAAGCGCTGATTTTCAGCAACTACGCGTTCTCGCGCACTTATGGGAGTGGCGCGAGGAGATGAAACGCCGGGGCGTAACTTTGCTGCCGCTAGAAATCACGGCACAGCGGATAGAGCTCCGGCTGGATCTCATGGCGACATGGGGAGTGCGATTGTTTCAACCAAGCGCAGGGCACGCCACAATTCCGGCGATAAGTCCCCTCTTTGAGAAAGAGAGTGCCTCTAGAGAGGCGTCCTCACCTTCCGCCTGACGCAGGTCACGGTTGTTTCGGGAGGTTCCTGTTCCGGATAAGGTGGGAGGAAACGCCCGGGTGTTACCACTGTGTGGATCCCCCGGAGGACATGGTGGAGGTCTGCCCGGCTTGGGTGGAGCACCACCGTGTCCTCGCTGAGGCGATTGGCGGCGGCGACCTCTTGCGTCCGGCCTTGGTACAGGCCATGGTACGGAGCGGGAGTGCATAGGAAGCCATCACTTTCTTCTGCGAATCAGTAATGCTCGCGAAGAAGGAGGTGGAACGCGTGAGAGAGAGGCAATCTGTGCATAATTTCATCATTTCATCACGCCTCTAGTCGCCGCAGGAGACGCCCTGGGCGTCGAGAGTCAATAGCCGATTCCCAGCCATCGTAGGCGCGGGCTTGCGAACGGCGAGCAATGGGCAGCTCGCCGTCCGGTAAGGACCAGGCCCGGGTCACAGCATACATATGGACAGTACAGAAACTACGAGCAAAAGTTCGAAACGGCACACTCACACGGACGCCGATTTTTCATTCTAGGCCCGATGCGATCAGTCATGGCAAGTACTAGTCTGCTAGTGCTGTCTGTATGCAGTAGCGTTTAGGTACATTTGTACTGAACACAATGCACCTCTAAATAACCTTTTAATTTAAATGTCATCCACTCGCCGACAATTGCTTTAATTTGATTGCAAATCATTTTGACAACAAGCGAATTATAGCTGCATTAACAAACATATGGTTGCGATTAAGGAGATTAAAAAACGATAATCCGCTAAAATAGAGTGCACTGGCACACGTAGGTTGCCGACATATATCGATTTGGGTGTCCATGAGTCCACCCCCGAGGCGATCATGAAAGCGTAATGCCCTTTTTGTTACTATGCAAATTATATGTAGTTATATTCATACACTAGCTGTTGCTCGCGGCTTTGCCCGCGTTGCTTTTTCAAATATAAATGGAGCCTAAGTTATCACTACATATTATAAAACAAAGTCTTCCGCCGCGTCTGTCTGTCTGTTCGCGATAAACTCAAAAACTACTGCACCGATTTTCATGCTGTTTTCACTAATGGATAGGGTGGTTCTCGAGGAAGGTTTTAGTATATTATTTGTTAAGTTTTTGTATACATTTTTGTAACATTAACGATATTTGTTGGAGGTGTCGGAAAAAAATTAAAATGTGGCTGGTATTTTATTATTATTTCCACGCGAACGAAGTCGCGGGCAGAAGCTAGTTCCATATAACATCAGCTACCTGCCAGTGAAAGTCCCTTCAAAATCAGTCCAGTCGTTGCGGAGATAACCAGGAACAAACAGACAGACAGATGTTTTTTTGATATAATTACCGTAGGTATATACTTTCATATAGGTCAGATAGGCAGTCGCTCCATGTAAAATACTGGTATTCAGCTGCATCCGGTTAGACTGGAAGCCGACCCCAACATAGTTGGGAAAAGGCTAGGCAGATTGATTTAGGTATATACTTTCATAAATGCATAAAGTAAAAAGCTGTTATTTTGACATTACAAACGTCAATTTTATGTATATCGTATCGATATAGATCTAGGTACACATGTACCTCACCATATCATTGCGATTTAAGAAACAAAACAAATACGTAAGTTTAGTTACGTTCACGTTTTTTAACTTACGATTCATCTTTTACGCCAATACCATTAAAAAAATCAACATCTTTTAAATTAGTAGTCTAGCTAGAAATAAATGCGAAATACTATTATTTTATAAGAGTTCTATGGGGAAAGATTTCTCTAAATCATGATGGCAAGAAACCTATTTCAACTTCGTGAAAGTGAAGGCTAGAAGCTAGTAACAAAGGAAAGTAAGTAAGATATATCTGTCTACGTAGGAACCAAATGGGTAGTATTATTGTAAGATCGAGATATACTATTATACGAGCATAGGTACCTTAGCCAGTGCATAAACAAGCTTAGTAGAAATTCTTATTTTATTCTTGCTTTTTGGTCCCCACATGACCATCCATGACCATCATGACCATCTTCTATGACCAACGCTATAACTACCTATACATTTATTATAAAACAAAGTCACTTTTTGTCTGTGTGACCGCTTAAATTTTCTAAACTACCCAATAGATTTTGATGCGGTTCTCACAATTGTTTAGTGAATTTATTCCGGAAGGTTTATATATATATTTAAATACTAGCTTTTGCCCGCGGCTCCGCCCGCGTAGATGTTGGTTATCGCGTAAAAAAGTAGCCTATGTCCTTCTCCATATTCCAGGCTATATCTCTACCAAATTTCATGACGATCGGTTCAGCGGTTTAGGTGTGAAAACGTAACATACAGACAGACAGACAGACAGACAGACAGATAGACAGACAGAGTTACTTTCACATTTATAATATTAGTATGGATATGTACATACGTACAAATAAATAAAATTGCAGTATCTGTTTGTAACGTCAAAATAACAGTTTACTGAATGCATATTATGAAAGTTTATACTGTACCTACTTATAAAAAAAAAAAAGATTTTTACGTTTGTCTGTCTGTTTTTTCCAGCTTATCTCTGAAACGGCTGGACCGATTTGGATGGGACTTTCACTAGCAGATAGCTACTTTTATTTGAGAAAAAGCAACGCGGCCGAAGCCACGGGCAGCAGCTAGTGTATACTAACAATATCAATCTGCCTAGCCTTTTCCCAACTATGTTGTGATCGGCTTCCAGTCTAACCGGATAGTACCGGGTAGTGTATACTAACAATAGATTTAAATATAATAAAGCAATCTCGATGTTTCGTCAAGTCGGGAAAACTGTGTTGCAGACACGGGTCGCTAGTAGGGCTTTCAATCTCGCTGCTTTTCTGAATCCCGGGAAAAAAATCGAGACTCGATGCGGTCTCGAAATTCCGGGGAAAAACGATTTTCAAGACTATTTTAAAAGTAGGTTTCGTTCTTATTGGCTAGGCTTTTAAGCAGTCAAAACAAGATGTTTCAATCATGTACTTTATTAAATTTACAGTTATATAATAAAATTATTAAAAAAAAAAATTGGTTGTCTGTAAAGTTGGTTTACGGACGATAGTTCAACGTGACAACGTCATAACAGAACATTGATGCGGCGCACGCAAGCGTACAAGGAGCGTAACGGGACATTTTCGTGCATGCAGCCGGCGTTCATCGATTTATTAGACGTTGTCACGTCAAAAAAATGAGAGTTTTTCATTTTTATAGTGGGCATGTAAGAAATAAAGGTCGTTTAATGTAATTACCTAAGTAATTGTAGCAATGGTTTGTTTAGGTATTTCCCTAAACCATTGGACAAGTCTCAAAAGTCTCGTTATTCCCGAGACCGAAAATATCAGTCCCGAGTATCGAAAATAATGAAGTAGTCGAGACTCTCGGAATTTTTGAGACCGAGATTCCCGTGATGAAATCCTGGAATCGCTAGTGCTTAATAGTTTAATCCTCAGCAATTGCATTTTGTTTGATGGATGAACAATAAAACTACCAAATCAACCTACTAAGTGGTTGGTACTGGTCATATCGCCTATCTCCTCGCTGATTATGAAAAATCGAAATATTTTTTGTTACGGTAGATTATATTATGATTTCTTTTTCTTAGACTAGAAGACTACACTGGCCTGCCGGCTCGCCAGACTTAAACCCAATAGAGCACACGTAGGATGCTCTTAAGCGAGCTGTTTGGAACCGTCAGCCACGTCCCCAGACAGTGCCAGAGCTCAGGGAAGCCGCTATTCAAGAATGGAACAGGTTACCCCAAGAAATGCTGGATAACTTGATTCTCAGCATGCCCAGGAGGATCACCGCATGTGTTCGAGCCAGGGGAGGAGTTATATTATATTGATTATAAACCTTTTATTAATAAATTGTTGTTTAAGTTTGGTCAAACAGTCTTTTTCTTTCTATCAAATTTCTGTTACAATTACATAATGATTAATTACTCCATTTTTTTAATAAAAAATTAAGAAAATTGTTTTATTTTTTAATTTCAAACAGGTTACTTCATCAAGAAAAAATATTTGTTGTGTGTTTTCTGTAAATCCAGGGGGGATTTAAAGAAAACACACAACAAATAATTTTTCTCGATGAAGTTCAATTTATAAATTATATCAGCTTAATACGCTAGTGATCACAAAGTTTTTTTGATGTGTGTATGTAGATCTACATTATTATGTTGGTCAGAGTTATTGAGAAATGAAATGACGTAACCAGGGCTGGTAAGCATGTTCGAAAAGGTATGATATCCCCACGATCAAGAAAGCTCATGTTCACGAATACGCTATGAATGAATGAACTGCCAACAACAATAGAGATTTAAATAAAGACAAACAATTAATTTTAAAAGTACACAACGCGACATAGTTCTAAGGGTTCACGACCACACACGACCTCAGAGCTGACTGCGTAGGATATTGTTCTGATTCACTATATTACGAGCGTAAATAATAAATTGCCTGTCTAAACATACCACAGTTACTCGTATCTATTTAAAACCATAATTGGGTTTATAAAAAGGAAGGCTGAATGAAAGATCGATGATAAGAATATTGAGCACATACTTATAGAAGCCAAGTTGTTTAGGGATTAGTTTTGATGATAAGCAGCAGTGTAAACTATGAAGTGTCAGGCGTAATGCGGATAAAAACTGCCACTTGCTTACTTCAGATGTCGCTACTATTGTCCGTCGTAAAATTTGATACCTAGCTGTCAATAGCCATACATTTTTTGTAAGCAGTCCACTTTTACTCATAATTAATTAATTTGCCCCGTTGGGAAGCTGTTGACTGCAAAAATCCAGTACCCATGTATTTCCCAAATATATTAAAACAAAAAACTGTGGCACAGAGTTCTCCGAAGAAAAAATTGGAAACCCCATATTTCGTCAAGAACTCTAGAATATATTGTGCTATTCTTATTATATATTACTAGCTTTTGCCCGCGGCTCCGCGTAGATGTCGGTTATCGCGTAAAAAAGTAGCCTATGCCCGTCTCCATATCCCAGGCTATATCTCTGCCAAATTTCATGACGATCGGTTCAGCGGCTTAGGCGTGAAAACGTAACATACAGACAGACAGAGTTACTTTCACATTTATAATATTAGTATTAGTATGGAAGTATGGATAAATCTATTTTTATTTGTTTCACTCCTTGTGTCTGTCGGTAGACTATTCAATAGGTATGGTATTCGTTTCATTAGGGTTCTGTCACCAAAGTATAACATTGTGTTTGGATGTAGCTTGTTTGTATTTTGTTGGTAAACGATATTCGTCACTCTCATCGATGAGTAAAAATATCTCTGAATGGACGTAACCATAATTAAGCTTTGTCTTGAATGAAGATTTTTCGCAAAAAATGTATTCAGCGTGTCACGACCATGTCATAATGCTTAATTTTATGAAGAGTCTATCTAAGCAATTTCAAAAGAAGAATCGTGAAAATAACGTGTGCTATAGATCTACAAAAAGCAGACAAGAGAACGAATTTGAAGTGCCTAATGAATGTTTCTATCGTTTTCTCGGAAAGTAGTTCCCGAATTAGATATGGGTGTGTACCAGATAAATCACGCGTTCTATTGGATTCTCCCGGCTTTAAAAATAATATTCCTTTTTTTCTGAATACAGAAACGTTTATAATACCAATTCTCCGTTTGAAATAAGATTAGACATTTAAAATAAACTTTTATTGCAGTCCGCTCAACTGATTTTGACTTTTATTGCGTAGGTGGCATGACAATTGGCAGCTGCAGTTAAACAGTTGGTATTGTAACCACTTTTTTGCTTTTAATGCCATCCCTATGCCTACGGAATAGAAGTCAAAATCAGTTGAACAGACTATAAAAAAGGTTTATATAAATGTCTAATCTTATTTCAAATGGAGTATAGTAGACCATCATCATAACAAGAAAATCTTTAGAACGATGTACCTACCGAGCCATAAATTCTGCCTTATAAACTACACATCAAAGAAAAGTAGGTACTCATTTATCGAAGCAGAGTTATGTGTATATAGTTAAGAGTTATACAGAATGTTGTTTTATTCTGTCAATAGTGTATATATAATTTCATAAAGATTTACACCACTCTGTAACTGCCCAACATATCTTGGCAGGTGGTGAAACGTGGAAACTGAATTAAGCTCATAGAATTTGATGCCCAATTTAGATTTGTCTTCGCAAGCAGCGCCGCCACCAAAGGCCAGGATATACTGGATACTTTAGAAACGGCTTGCCTGTCGTGAAAACGCGTTCGATGCATGCTCGATTCTTGGAAATTTTCCTCGCACCGTTGCATTGTCGTTGCATCGTTCGGAGAGCTTTTGATCGCTCTTTGTCTGTCGGAGCGGACGCGACGCATAATATAATGACGCACGTCAGTACGCTTTATGCAGCTTTGTTTAGATGATGTGAGATTCTAACGCTAAAGATTTAATTGATATTTTTATTTTATTTATTTATTTATCCAGTTTCGAACAACAACATAGTCCATCTTGTTAGTGAAACATACCTTATAACTAATGTTAGTAATACAAAACACACAATCAACAACACAAAACCGGCAACACATACCGAATTAAATGTCCGAGGCAGGTTGAACAGAGAACGATCAAGCAAGAGATCAGGGGGCCAATTTAAGTCTACTAATGTACAAACGATGCAATGGTCTCTTCATTGTGAGTTTTTGACAGATTTGCCATACAAACACTGTCAAATACTCACAATGGCGAGACCATTGCAACGTTTGTAAATTAGTAGACTTAGGCCCCAGGGCCTCAAGTCTGCTATTACAATAGTGCCAGAATGGTCTATCATTGATTTCATAATTGTTGATTTTGACAAGTTTGGTAATCTACTAATATAATGGCGTCATTATGACTTTCCAATGGTCAGCCATTGACACTCCATTGTAAGAATTGGTAATCTCGTACATAATGACAAATGAAACTTCCTACTAAACTTCCGACTTCCTACTACTTCAGATTGCTTATAACACAAATAAATAATATGTAAAAATATATAATATAAATTAAATCTGGCATGAATAAATGTTCAAAATGCCATTGTATTACAACTCTTTTACGAGACCATTGACCGACCAATGATCGACCATTATGAATTTAGCAGATTACGATCTTTTAGCAAAATGACAATGGAATCGTGTTGGAGTGACGCATTTATAAAAATAGCAGACTTGGGGCCCTGGAAAGTATGGAAATATTGATACCTTTACTGAAACAGACAAAGTTGGCGCCAGTTTTCCATATCCAGGCCTTTGTTTTTCAGGCATCCAGCCAGCCGAGTAGGATTTTCCAAACAGCTTACCTAACCTTCTTTTATTTGTTAGGAATTCGACATGTTTAGGTAGCAGACGGTGCTTTCTTTCTCTGTTGTCTATCAAAGATTAAGTTAATTAAAAATGGAGTTAAGTTAAAAATCTTTCCAAAAATCTTGCATTCACCTTTTAAGTTGGTGATACTTAAGACGCAGATATATGCCAGTGACCTTGAGTGGTTAGCTTGCGTGTTCTGCACTGAGCTCACGCAACACGTCGTACGTCCAGCTAGTAATAGCACTCGCTCATCCAGGAGCGCTGTCCCAAATAAGACGCATTATTAATATAATACACATAAAACAAAAGGTAACTTAATGAAACACGTATACTAAAAGATTAATAATTAAATTATCTTTAAAAAAGTGAAGGTGTAGGAAAAATACGCTTCACAGATTTTCCGTGATTCTCAGTTTTTTATCCGCGTTAGACATAACTTTATAAATTAATTTCACTATGTAATATAGACATAATCTAAAATATTCATATATTAAGTTATTAAGAAAATGCTCTAGTTTAACATTTATACGTGATCTTCAGTATAAAATTATAAAAAGTCGGTTATCGTCGCCTTAAGTAGATACACCACCTATACACAATGTATAATTGAAAACCTCTTTAGGACTAATCGTTATAAACAACTTTTATTTCGGGACCAAGGCTGAAATAATGAAAAAAAAAAAATACGTTTGTTTCCTACATTTTTTCGAGCTATGCGAACATAAATGTATGGAAAAGCTGTTTTTTTTTTCCAGATTTCGTGGAAGTTCCCGTAGCAAAACTTATTCGCGCGTGTCGCGTCTGTTTCTAGGAGCCTTTACTCGATAGTCAGGACCAAAGAGATTTAAGTTGTTACGTATAATTTAATGTCTTTGGTCAGGACACTCGCGAGGGATTGTCGGCACTGATTTGACGGCACGGTTGGCGCAGTGGTTAAGCGATTAACTGCTGCGCTGCGTGTCGCGGGATCGATTCCCGGACGGAACAAATATTTTTATAACCTACAAGTAGTTGTTCCGGGTCTGGCTGTTTGTGCATGTGACTTTAAATATTTGTAAATGCACCCACAATACAGGAGAAATTCATAGTGTGATGCAACGTTTAAAAAAAAAAATTGTATGTGTTTAACACAAACGTCCCGCCCGCCGGATAGAGCGTGCACTCAGTTCGAATTACATATAATTACTTACATTACACATTATAGAAGTCTGTACCTACACGATTCGTACTTAACCGAAATTCGTGTTTAACTGCATGGGTACCATAATTCACCGTTCACTGATCCATTACTAATCAACAGGTCCGATATGGAAAGTTAATTAAAGTCACAATAAATCTAACGTTGTTACATCACAGTACCCATCTGGCACCAGAAACCAGGGCCTCAAGTCTGCTATTACAATAGTGTCAGAATGGTCTCTTCATTGTGAGTTTTTGACAGATTTGCCATACAAACACTGTCAAATACTCACAATGGCGAGACCATTCTGACACTATTGTAATAGCAGACTTGAGGCCCAGTCAAACAGCTAATGGTCATTAACCCAATAGTTAATGGTAATTTTATTTATAATTAGCTTCTGCCCGCTACTTCGTTCGCGTGAAATATCTTGTACCCCCGACCCACCCCGTCGCATCGCATCGCCTGCCCCGCGATATTACTTAGTTTTCGCTTAGTGTTCTTTCTTAATTTTTGCTCGGCTCCTAAGAGTCCTAGCTTCATGTTAAATAGCCTAAAGCCTTTCTCAAGAATTGGGATATCAAATTCAAAAATAATTTCTCAAATACTTCTGGTAGTGCCTTTTTTTTCAATGGCGAATAAATAATCAGCTGTTCTCTACATTTATGTTCGCATAGCTCGTCAAAATGTAGGGAACAGCTGATTATTTTTTCGCGATTTCAGGTTTGGTTCCATAGTGAAAGTTGTTCATAATGATGAGTATAATGACCCCTTAAGAGGATGCCCATGAGTTCAATTTCGCCCTGTATAACGAAGTAAAAAGGAAAACTAACACAGCTAAGTAGGCTTTACAAGTTACCTAGTAACAGGAATGTGTCCTGGGTAAAAATATTAAAAAAAAAAACTGTTTAGTCCGTCAATCAGATAATATAAAAACACTAGCTTTTGCCCGCGGCTCCGCCCGCGTGGATGTCGGTTATCGCGTAAAAAAGTAGCCTATATCCTTCTCCATATCCCAGGCTATATCTCTGCCAAATTTCATGACGATCGGTTCAGTGGTTTAGGCGTGAAAACGTAACATACAGACAGACAGACAGAGTTACTTTTACATTTATAATATTAAGTATGGATTAGACACGTATTTTTTGCTTTATCAGATAAAACACATTAAATTTGGGGAGTGGGGGCTCGTTACGTCACAGATATGTATAAAATCTACTGAGAAGTGACGTCATGCTACATTTGAACTCAATGTATCGCCGTAATGTTTTGATTACGTAAAAAAATTAAAAATACGTATCCAATATTTTTTAATAATCTACATGACGAACAAAAAATTTTTTTTTAGTCATCATCCCTGTTGTCGACCAACTTAAAAACATGTTCTCCCATACAGTTTTCAACTACAATATTAAGTTTGTTCTTGGGATTAATTCATCCACACTACGGAACCCTTCATTGTGTGTGGTCCGACAAGCACTTGACCAGTTTTACTAATTTATGGGTCTGTCTATGGTCGTGTAAGACCTTAAAGAAATCAAGTTTACGCAGGATCAGGTCAACAACTCAAAGTGATGGTTACTCATATCCAAACTGGTTATAAAATCTTGAAAAGATTTGCATCATTATTTCCTCAATCATGTATGTTAAGTTTATCATTTATTGTACAATCTCGTCCGACTTGGCGGTCTACTTAGTGATGCAAGAACGTGTCTCTATTGAATGAGACAAAATACATTACTTATATCTACATTGAACAAAGAATAAGATTTTCTTTAAATAAAACGTAGAAAGACATACTAGATTGCCTCGTTATTGTTATGGTCGCTACTCATAACATGACGGGTCCGTAGAACAAACACTTATGTAAATATAAGACGATTTTTTTTAAATTCGATTATAGCAGCTACTATGATACTCAATACATGTGATCAAAAAACAAAAAATCGTATTATATTTACATAAGTGTTTGTTCTATGGACCCGTCGATGAGGTCCTAGGTTCGATTCTCAGGTTGGGCAAAGAGTTATTGGGTTTTTCCTTTAGGAATTTCTTGGTAGCAGCCGGGAGTCTGGATTAGTGCCCGGTTGATGGCAATAGACTCGTCCCCATAACCGACTTTTAATGATTTTATACTGAAGATCACGTCTAAACGAGTAGTGTTAATGATTTGGAAAAAATATAATTATGTTAAATAAGAGCATTTTCTTAATAACTTAATATATGAATATTTTAGATTATGTTTATATTACATAGTGAAATTAATTTGTAAAGTTATCTCTAACGCGGATAAAAAACTGAGAATCACGCAAAATCTATCCAGTGTATTTTTCTGAATTGTTCACGTCTTTAAAGATAATTTAGTTATTGATCTTTTAGTATACGTGTTTTATTAAAATACCATTTATTTTATGTATAATATTTTAATAATTCGTCTTATTTGGGACAAACTCAAACTCAAACTCAAAGCATTTATTTCAATTAAACCATTTACAGGCACTTTTGAATTGTCAAAGAGACGGTCAGTTAGTCAGAGTCGGCAAGTTGAAGCTAGATGCCCATTCCAATACGTAGATCACTATGGAGACGAACGGACAAGAAACTCCAAGGATACTCTTTTAAATCAAGATATTACATAATCCTGGGTACATTATTCTTGTTGTTTATGTGAGACAATGTAAAAACTAATAAAACAATTCAAAAGTAAAAACTAATTAAAGAATTCAGCGCTCCTGGATGGGCGAGTCCTACTACGGGCTGGACGTACGTTCAGTACAGAACACGCAAGCTAACCACTCAAGGTCACTGGCATATATCTGCGTCTTAAATGGGACTTTTAAATATAACGGGCGAAATGTGGGTACTATATCTACACTTCTGCCTAACCATTCGGGGATTACAGGTGTGATTTTATATTATGTGTAAAATCATAGGTAGGTACTAAGTTAAAAAATAACAAAGCCTAAAAACTAAAAAAATAAACCCCATGGGTTTTTGGTGTTTAGTTCAATTTTCCTTATTGGTTTAAGAAGAAAAAAATCATCTGTCTGATGACTTTTATCTCGTTAAGTAAATACTTATATAACGTGAGCCATGCGTAAAAAATAACAGACAAAATAAAAGATTTAGGTACACAGTTCGCATTTAATGGGTTAAATACCAAATAAAAAATCTAGAGGATGCTATCCTCTCGCATGGCTGACCTTATTTACTTACCGCGAGATGAAAGTCATGAGGCAGATGATTTTTTTTTTCTTCTTAAACCAATGAGGAAACTTGTTCTACACAACAAAAACCTGAATTCAATTAACTTCGTTGCCAAACAAAGAAAACGCGCAATAATTACAAATAAGAGGTACTTAAGAATGTTATTATTACCGGCTGCTTAGTTACTTGGTTGAAGTTTTTATTTTATTTATTCTAAGTTTAGTAAATGGCCTCATGTGTGGTAAAATTATAATAATGCGTAACATATTATGCTTGACGAGACTGTTTCATAATTTAAAAGAATGGAGTTAAGTAGCTTACAGACGAGCGGCATCTTGCCAGCGACTGAGATAACTGAAGCGGTCACCATCAGTCAACGGCTAGCTGTCGTCGACCAATAGCGTCGTCTTGACGTTAAGTCGACTGCAGTCGCAGTGACGACGACAGCCGCCGACACGTCGGTCGATGGAAGCCGGCGGCTGTCTATGGCATCCACCGAGAAGTGACGACGCTGACGCCTGCAGGTACTTCTGTCGTTAAAATCCCGTTCGTCTGTATGCGGTCTCTAGGCGGTTAAAATTGCTCGTCAAGCATTTACGTGCTTGACAAGCACGCTATCGAAGCTTGATGCAACGTTAGGAATGCTTGTCAAGCATCCGCATTCATTTTTAATCAAGAATTGCTAAAAAATAGTTTTTCATCAAGCATTTTCTATGTAGTTTGCTTGTCAAGGACATCAAGCTTCGTTCTAGACGGTCAAAATTGGTTGACAAGCATGAAAAATTCACGTGCTTCTCAAGCAATTCTGATCGTCTAGGGATCGCAAAAGAGTAGCGACTTAACCTGTGTCACGGCTTTTTATACATAATACAGATGGGTAATAAATATAAACTTATAGATTACCTACTTACAAGGTTTTCCCAAGAATATTATACTATTTTGGATAACGTTGCGGTTACTTACTTGATGGTCCGAGACTGTCAGATCAGATGGCAATATAACCAGCTTAAAACCACTAACGTGCAAGATAAATTCAATCAATCAGTGTCGTCCATGACGCGCGCTATGGAGCGGGCTATGCTCGGAGTTTCTTTGAAGGATAAAATCAGATATGAAGTTATCCGGAAAAGAACCGGAGGTACCGACATAGCTTGCAAAGCAAGCTAAAGTAGCAGTGGGCTGGCCATGTTTGTCGAAGGACCGATGGCCGGTGGAGCAGATGAGTCCTGGAGTGGAGACCGTGTATCGGCAAGCGTATTAACGCCCCGCAGCTAGATAGACCGACAAAATGATAAATGATAAATGATAAATGATTTTATTTCTGTAAGTAGGTTTTTACAAACACTTTTACACGTCAATCATATTTTAAAACTAGATGAGGTCGGCGTTTCGTATCTGACTACTCTGAGAAGAAAGACCGAAACAAACTCAGAGATCACAGTCTCTTTTAAAGTCCAGACATAATCTTGGTCAAATCATGTGAAGACCATGTAGATTGGTGTCTGAAATGGTCTTTTGAAGAAAGAACCACACAGATTGAGTGGACCTATCCATTCAGTGCACGCATTTGTCAGTAATGGTGCAGCTCAACTCAGAACATAAGGAGCTCAACGATTCGACGAACAATACCAAAGAAAGGACATTTGGGCAGGCCGCATAAATTACTCAAACTGCCATACCATGATCAGAAAAAAAAAATACTGAGAAGAAAAAAATAAAAATAAAGACCCACATAGTCTTCACATTCACAATAATTAAAATAATAATATTATACTTCACAAGTAAATATTCATGTCAATGTGTATAAAGCAATCACAATAAAAAAAGTTTCAATATGTAAAATTTGGAGCAGCTCAATCCCAAGCCTTTTTGTCCTCAATATAATCTTTAATGGTATAAAAGGCTTTCTGGCACAACTTACGTTTAATGAATGATTTGAATTTATTAATGCTTAGATCTTGAACGTGGCTTGGAAGTTTATTATAAAAGCGTATACATTGACATCTGAACGAACCACCTATTTTCTTGAGCCGAGTTTTAGGTACAACATACATGTGTTTGTTCCTAGTATTTATATTATGGATATCACTGTATTGTTTAAACAATTTTATGTTTTTATGGGCATATAAAAGATTTTCAAAAATATACTGAGAAGGCACAGTCATAACATTAATTTCCTTAAATTTCTCTCTGAGAGAGTGTCTCGAACTTAATTTATAAATTGATCGAACAGCTCTTTTCTGCAAAACAAAGATAGACTGAATGTCGGCGGCATTTCCCCACAACAGAATACCGTACGACATTACACTATGAAAATAACTAAAGTACACTAAACGGGCTGTCTCTAGGTCAGTTAAATTACGAATTTTTCTAACAGCGTATGCTGCGGAGCTCAGCTTCTTAGACAATTTATCTATATGTGGGCCCCACTGAAGCTTAGCATCCAAAGTTAAGCCCAAGAATACAGTGCTATCTTCAGGATTCAATTCTTCGCCCTTTATCAACACATTATTTTTCACCTGCCTCACGTGAGGCAGCGTAAACTTAATACACTTGGTTTTTTTTTCATTAAGTAGTAAATTATTAACATTGAACCAATGAACTACTTTTGAGATCGCGCTATTTACATCGTCAGTAACCAGCTCCTGACGTTTAAGTTTAAACAAAAGTGAAGTGTCATCCGCAAACAACACTATTTCATGATTATCCTTTATGAGGTAAGGCAAGTCATTAATATAAATCAGAAACAAGAAAGGACCAAGAATTGAGCCCTGTGGGACTCCCATTGTTACTAAAGATCCGGGAGATCTTTTCCGATCAACGTCAACGCTCTAAAACCTATTACTCAAGTATGAAGCAAGAAGATCCAGAGCGGTGTTCCGGATCCCGTAGTGGCGGAGTTTCCTGATTAACGTTTCATGAAGAACACAATCGAATGCCTTGGACAAATCACAAAAGATGCCCAAGGCATCACATTTATCTTCCCATGCATTATAAATATGTCCTAAAAGTTCAACACCAGCATCAGTAGTTGAACGACCCCTTGTAAAACCGAACTGTTTACTGTGTAATAATTTATTTTTATTAAAAAATCTTTGCAATTGGTCTAACATTAATTTCTCAAAAATTTTACTAAAGGTAGGTAGTACTGAAATAGGTCTATAATTTGTGGGGTCTGATGTACTACCTGATTTAAACAATGGTATTATTTTACTATTTTTCATAAGATCGGGAAACTCCCCACAGTCGATACAATTATTAAATATAAGAGCTAAAGTAGGTGCTACAATGTCAATAATAGACTTAGCAACTTCTACAGAATTACCCCACAGATCCGCAGTCTTTTTGACGTTTAAAGTGTGAAAGGTTTTAATTATATCTCTACAGGTAATATGTTCAAAATTAAATTCTGAATCGCAAACATTAACATTTTCCTTAAGCAAAGACTCAGCAACAGAAGGTGAAGAGTTTAGGGATTTAGTAGTTAAAACGGGAATATCCGAAAATAAATTTTCAAAGGCCGCGGCGACTTGTGAGTCTGATTTTATTATTTTGTCATTAATAGATAGGCTGTAGTCAGTATTTCGGTTGCTAGACCTTCCCGTTTCACTATTAATAGTATTCCAAGTCGTTTTAATAACATTACTACTGTTTTTAATCTTCGAATTCAAATAACGAGACTTGGCCATACAAAAAACTTTTTTAAATAATTTTGAATAATTTCTAACATATAAATTAAATTCAGCGGTATTTACACAAGTCCTTTCATTGTACAGCTCATAAAGCCGCGTTCTACTTTTATGAATACCAATGGTAGCCCAATCACTGAAAGATGCGTTACTATTTACTGAGATAGTTTTGGGAATAAACGTGGAATGAAATTGTTTACAGTATATATAAAAAAAATCATCATATAGATGAATAGGATCAGCGTGAATAGACAAAGCTGGTAATTTATTAATTAGTTTAACTTTAAAAGCTTCCAAGCGACTTGCAGTTTTGGGATTAACAGTGATATCCTTTTTTGCCATTTTGTTATTTTGGTTTTGGATAGTAATCCGTTGCCCGCAATGATCAGAATCTAGTAAATTTATAATTTCTTTGTGGCTTGGTATAATATCCGTATAAATATTATCTAGGCATGAGGCGCTAGTAGGGGTTATTCTTGTGGGCTCCGAAAATAGGTGTACAAGATTGTAGGACTGAAACAGACTTATTATTTTACTGCAAGAACCTGATTTTTCTAATAAACGACGACCTTATAAAAGTGGCTGGGGCGTACCTACTGGATGCGTAAGGCGGAGGACAGGGTGTTGTGGCGCAGCCTGGGAGTGGCCTATTATGTCGAGAAGTAGACTGCGTTAGGCTAAGTTGATTGATCAATGACATTGTTGTACTAATGACATCAGAAGTTTATCCTAAAATCTAGGTTAGGTACACAGTTAAGTGAAGATTATTTTTGGAAAACAAATACCTAACGGCGAGTGCTAGACCAGAGGCATTATGACTCGGGTACCTAAGCAAATGTAGATTTACCTCCTTCCCGTTTTATACTGTTATATATTGCAGAAAGAAGTTGATTAGCTGGTTATCCGAGATCTAGCTAAGCTGCATGCGGGTGGGCTCGCAGAAATGTGCAAGTAGGTACCTACCTATAAGAGTTGACTTTGCACTTATCGTTCCTATTTATTTAGATTTCTTTGCACCTAGCATTTAAGTACGTGGACATCAGTTGCGTAGCTACAATTATCGTGAGAAGGAAGCCGAAGCAAAAAATAATCAGCATAGCTATTCATAAAGGTAAGATTCGCTACCGTATCGACAATGGCACTTGAAAGACTAGCAAAACGCTATTCGCAGATGCGTCATCATGTAATGCACAGGTGTACCATATTATCTGGCAGTAAGAAGAGTGGTTGTTCCGAAGGGCAGCCGATAGGAATCGGGTTGTATGAAGGCTGCGCCTCTGGTAGACATGTTGTTTGAAACTTTGTGTAATGAATATATGTATATATTTAACTACAGGGAGCAGAACATACCATGGGTTTTTCGTGGGACGAACTTGAAGGTTCGTGCCTGCTTGGTTGGTCGTTGGTTTAATGTTGGTTTGGGTGGTTGCTTTGCAATTTTTAGGTAGGTAGACTTCGCACTTAAAAATGATAAAATGACGATATAATTATGTTGGTAGGTACTTCTGTAAATCCTACCAAATAGTTTGAACCTAATTATCAATTTTGATTAAGGAAATTGATAATTAGGCAACACTATCATAATAATTCATAACTTACCTTATAACTTATCTGCAGATAGTAGTAATTTGTCGATAGTGTTAAATGAGCGCTAAGAATAATTACGAAATTTTTATCTATTTTTAACCAAACACGAGGAAAGTAAACAAAATTATCACTGGTGAGATATAATTAGAATTACAATGTATATACGTAGATAAGTACTAAGTAGGAAGTAATTTATTGCACACTGTTTTAACGCACAATGCTTTCATTGTGGCATCTTATTAAAATAATGATCAGCTGAGTAATTGGATAATACAAACAGGCGCGACACGCGACGTGACACAAAGTCACCGCGTGTATCGCGACGAGCAGTGTCTTTCTGTCGCGTCGCGTGTCGCGCCTGTTTGTAGGAGCCTTTACAGTAGCAATGGGTTACATTTTCACAGTTCAACAACATTCATTGCGTTATTCGCGTTGTTGAGCAGACAAATTTTTCGAACATATAAAGCATTGGATTAGCAATATTTTTTTTAAATTTTACTACGGGTTTGCTCTTGACTCTAGTCTAGGTCTGGGTGACAGACAAAGTCTTCGATGGAGTGAGCTTACCCAGAAGAAGCCTGTTCACTCTCACTTTGAATAGATTAGGGTTGTATGCGTTCGGAAACACAGACGCAGGCAGAGAGTTCCACTCCTTTGCTGTGCGCATTATAAAACCTCCTATCATTCAGATTCTGATTGATAGTGTTACGTAATAAGGGTTCTGTTGTATTTCTTTTGTTTTATCTTTTTAAACATTGTCTGTTGAGGTGAAATACATAAATATTAATTCCTCCTGCCAGACCGCTACTATAAAGGCTCCAGGCGCGACACGCAACGCGACACAAAGAGAACGCTCGTGGCGCGCCTCGCGGTGTCTTTCAAGTCGCATCGCGTGTCGCGCCTGTTTCTAGGAGCCTTAAAAGGCTGAGATATTGTCAGAAACACCAACTCACCGCACTTGGTAGATGCAGTGTTGATTACTGAAATGCTCCTGATAATCGAGCATTGCATATGTAAGCAGGCACGCCCTTTATGCCAGGAGACTTTTATATATTATGTACTTTTTTTTTGCATTTTTAGTTTTTTGCTTGAGTATAGTTTTTCACTGTTTTTGCTGATAAGTATATTGGCGTATGCTAGCTGACATATAGCAAATAATTTAATTTACTGTTCTGTGTCTTGTAATGTTAATTACTTTTCACTTCTCATGCTCTAAAAGTTCGTCTTTATGTCGTGCGTAGGCGACATAAAATCGCTTTTTATGCTCTAGAGCATAAAGTCAAATCTTCGTTGAAGACCAAGGCAACCGGTCCAACAGCCACACGAACAACTTCAACTTCATAGAATAACCTCTTCATTTTAATTCGTTTCGTTAGTATTCTAAGAACAAGGCAAGGATAGCAACAGCCAAAGTACCTACACAAAAAAACTTCATGAAATATACTTATATTTTTTATTTCGTCCTTTTTTTAAATTAGTTTTTTATAATAGTTAATCAATATATTTAAACTATAATTAAGTTATCATAGATTTAAAAACAAAATGTTTTTATACCAGCAGTATGTAACGACCTGTCAGGTGTCACGTGACCCATGTCACGATCCTACTGAAAAAAAAAAAATGAAAAAAAGTTAATTGGCGGGAACCATAATTATTTATCAAATTTAATTAAATTTACAATATTTATATGTTGCTGTTTCATTTCCTCGCAATCGAAGTGAAAAGTAGAGTGACTCGTCCATAAAACCTATTTTACACTCTATATTCATCCTCGCTCGCAAGCTCGCTCGGATGGATAAACGTCTCGCGTAAAATGGTGCGTTTTATGCACTTAATGTACAATCTACTATTGCATACCTACTACTGTATAGAGTCGGGTTTGTCTAATTGAACAGACAGATGTGCTGCTGGGGAGTTTGTTGCGCCACTTCTCCTTCCCAGCGAAAGCACTAGGAAGTGGTGAAGAGCGGGCGTTTTGGGGATTTGATTTTGATTTTTTTGCTGATTCCATCTCAGAGTATTAAAAAAAAGCCTTTTCCTAACTATATTGGGGTCAGCTTCCAGTCTAGCCGGAATCAGCTGAATACCAGTATTTTACATGGAGCGACTGCCTCCTCCTACCTCCACAACTCAGTTCTCCTCCACTCCTAACTCCTTTGGCTTCGGGTAAAAATACTTTTGACCAGGTTTTACACGGTCAAAAACCGTGTATTACGAGTATAAGCACCAAGATGTTGCTATTTTCTGGTTTTGAATAACCTGACAAGTAAGTAGTTCATACCACTGCACACTGCAACCTGTTTTAAGTGTTTAGTACTTGAAGATAATAATCTTGTATGATACTTAGCGCTAGGAAAATAACTAAGTGGTAACAAGTACTTACAGCAAGAACTTCGCACGGACCTAAAAATATCGCTGCAGGATTTTATCGCGCACTGTATTTTCAACTCTCAGTCAATCGATTGATTGACTGAGAGTTGAAAATTATGTGCAATCAATCAATCAGTTTATTTGTGAAACATAGGTGTTTACATCAATAGGGAATGCGCTATGTTTTGTCATAATTAAGACATACAAATTTATAAGTGACACATTAGGTATCATTAGATTATGTGACTTAGAAAAATCAATATTTAAAATGAATTAAATACATGAACGAACAAGAAAAATCCGGCCATGTGCGAGTCTGACTCGCGCACCGAGGGTTCCGTACAAAGTAGTTGAAAAAATGTTCTCCCATACATCGATATACGTGACGGTCAATTCTCCAACTGCAAATTTAAGTTTGTAAAAGCAAAAACGATTTTTTTATGTGATAAAACTACAAATTAACAATTTTCAGACTTTTTTTTACTTGTGCTGTAAGACCTTGCTTCTTGCCAAATTTCATGATTCTAGGTCAACGGGAAGTACCCTATAGGTTTTGATTTACTTGCGAATATCGCATAATTGTCGCATAAATGGCTGTATCTTTTTATTGCGTTGACTTAGAAGCTTGATTTTTCAGAGCTCTAAGAGAGCATAAGCCTTCGTATTTAATATTAATTTCAACTTGATATTTCCACGCGTACCTGAGAAAAAGGGTCTTGACAGACTGACAGACAGACGGACAATGAAATGATCCTATAAGGGTTCGGTTTTTTCTTTTGAGGTACGGAACTACACATTACCTATCTGGGTAAAGTCAGGGATATTGTTCACTAGTTGGTACTAAATTAAGGCGCTATGATTCGGCGTTCGAGCCGACTAAAGTAGGCTCGCGTGGTCGTGAGTGATTGCCTCGCGCATTTGGTAGGTATTTAAAAACAGTAATTATTTTAATCATTTTATCAAGACAAACTCAGCGAATTGTGCTAAACAATCTTACTACCTTTTCATGTAGGTATATAAAAAAATAAGAAAGAAACGTGTTTTGTAGCTATGCTATGGTATTGATTAAACATTACGAAAAGGGGTAAATTTGTTTTTTTTTTCTACCCAGCAAAGTTGATATCATCGTACCATTAAAAGCGATTGCATATCCGCCAGATCCTTAAATAAGATACATCTTTTTTTCAGAATGTTTTAACACAGATTTTTTGTTTCCCATGGATTAAAATAACTAGTAAGCGCGGTCTCTGTCGGTTCATACCGCCTTAAATTGTCCGTATATTATTCAAATCACAACTACCATTCTTTGACAGTTGACAACTGTTGTATGAGTTCGCTATAACACGACTAATTGACGTAGGTAGTGTCAATCTACTTAACGTGGGTACGTGTTTTACCACAGTTAAAGGCTCTTTTGATGCAGGGTGCATCAAAACCATCATCGCCCAGTGGCTAAATACAAGCCCTCGGGGATGCTAAATAAAAAAAATACAATTTGTAAGTACTGCACCATGTTTAGGTAGTAAAATCAGAGTTTTCCTTATTTGAAATTGACCAAAAGCGAGGAAAATAAACAAAAAGCTGAGTTTCAAAATATTATTCATACAAATGTTACCAAAACCAACGTTGTTGCATAAACAGTCCGGTGTAGTACCTCTTTAAAGCCACAAACTATTTAAGGAGCGGGTGTGAAGACCGGGGTAAGTGTAAAACTGTGAAGCTACGAACATTGTTATGTCGATGACAGGCCGACGACCAACAACTATGAAGCTATATAGACTACTAGCTTTTGCCCGCGGGGCCGCCCGCTTGGATGTCGGTTATCGCTCTCTGTCAAATTTCATGACGATCGGATCAGCGGTTTAGGCGTGAAAACGTAACAGACAGACAGACAGACAGATAGACAGACAGACAGAGTTACTTTCACATTTATAATATTAGTATGGAAGTATGGATACCCAGGTAGACAGGTACTATCACGGTCACGTATCTAACTACCGTAAGGATTATTCCTGCTTACAGTGCTCGGCCGCTATAGTAACGCTTACCTACGCTCATCAACCAATAGCATCGAAGCTTCAGATTTTTGATGAGCCCCTTTTTTTTGTAAATGAAAAAAAAAAGAAAACAAAAAAAACCAGCTGAGGTGGTCAGACGTCTGTTAAACAACAGTTGTAGTCATCGTGTGCACGGGATTTGGTTTTCACGGGTGGTCAGATGTCCGTGTTCGTGCTAGTACTTACGGCTCTCAAAGCTCCATGAAACTGTACCATGACATGACTCCTATCTATGTTCTTTCCTTTTCAGTTCCGTACGCAGTCAAAGCCACTGAGACTTTTTTCTATCTCGTGCAAAACACACTGAAATAAAGTCACATAAATGTCCGCCCAGTTCCATCCTAAAGCCAGCAATTATTATGACCGGCGTGAGCCTAGACAGGTCCAGTACATTGCTCTAGTTTATCGTGACAAAGGTTAGCGGGTTAACCTAACCCCCCAGAGCCGGCCGGTGCGTGTGTGCGACTTGCGACCGGCCGCCCGGCCCGCCGCGCATCGCGAGTTGCGCACCGCTTGTGACGACTACTGCGCATGTCAAGCTCGGCTGGCTGACCGCCGACTGACGTCGCTTAGCTCTCTGGAACATTCGCGAAACTCAACGCCCTGACGTCAGCTTACGTCACAATACCGACAGTGAAGCCTGCTACATACATAAGAAAAAATTACATCTAATCTACATAATAAACACACTACGTTTTTAAAGCAGCGCCGGTGTCGCAACTATCTACTGTATTTGACTTTGACCAATCTGCAAACATTTTTCGACTACCGATTAATTACCCACTTATACAAATTAATTGAATTTTCGAGTCAATAACCACCAAGTACAAAATGCCCACCTACTACGTGTAATTTTAACTGTTTTATCAGTTAATCATCAAGAACTGATGTTTGAACTGTGATTTCGTTTCACCGAGACGTATTATTCCGAAACAAGGTTTCGTTCTACATCCAAGTTGATTGTAAAATGCGTCTACTTACAACTTTTTACTAATGGCCAAACAAGTTTAACCAGATTTTACGAGTCCAAGGCAAAGCATGCACTGTAGATGGGATGGACGGAGGGAGACTAAAGGCTCGCGCAGACTGGCGCGATATCACGGGCGCGACCCTCGTCACACCCGCGATATCGCGCCAGTGTGTGGGAGCCTTTAAACGAAAGATATTGGTTGCATATTTTTTTACATGAATATTTCAGGCTCAGTTATAAATTCCAACTTTTTGTTTTAATTTGTCTTAATGTTCTATGTTGCGGTGCGTACATTCCATCTTGAACTGGCTCGACAGTCGATACAAGGAGTCGAGGACTCGTATTGCATGCAACGCACACCGCTGCATTGCGTAAACCTCAGCCGACGAAGGCCGACATACGGAAACTTTGCAGGCTTGAATCGCAAATTGCTGCTAATTTTGCAGACTCGCGCACCTATTAGATTATACTGAAAGTCTCTAATTCAGATATTTTTTGTAAACAAAGTAATGTCAAGAAATGTCACTGTCAAAATGACAGGACGGTGGTGCAAAACATTTTACCATTTTCTTTTTTTAATAATCATCTATGAAATTAAAGTCGATTAATTATAAGAACTATGCAAACAAAATACCGTTGCTAAACAATGTTTTGTGTAGTGTGTTAGAGACACTGCCTATGATCGTCATAATCAGCCCTTTTAAGTCCACTGCTTGACGTAGGCCTCCCAAAATCGATGTCCACTCGAAACAGTTGACAGCCGTTTTCATCAAAAATGTGGCTAGATATGCTACATACAATTAATATGAATCCATGAATGAGAGTTGTAATATTAGTGTTGTTGAAGATGTTAAAATGTGAAAATGTTTGGATCTCCTGCAGTATTATAAAATATTTGATACCAGAAAATCTCCTTTTTTTATAACTTTGTTTAAAACCAATTTTTTTTTTAAATAATTACGGCATGATTATTTTTTAATTATTATTTCTTAAATTCACTACTTAAGAAAATGGAACATTTTTTCGCCATTTTATGTGAATTACCAATACGAAAAAAATAATTGATATGTTATCCCCTTTGTTTACATAAATTATCTGAATTTGAGGCTTTGGGTATAGTCAGTCTTCTTTCACTACTACATCGTATATAATGTCCAGGGCCTCAAGTCTGCTATTACAATAGTGTCAGAATGATCTCGCCATTGTGAGTATTTGACAGTGTTTGTATGGCAAATCTGTCAAAAACTCACAATGAAGAGATCATTCTGACACTATTGTAATAGCAGACTTGAGGCCCAGGTCATTTCCTAAGAATTTGATTGTGTTTACTATTCAGTACTGGTCTGGATGTCAAAAGTTTTCCTCGTACACTTGACATTGTAGCCCGCCAGACGCCCACCTATTTCATAAACGTACGTCCTTGTGACTCGTGACATTTAGAATTGGTTACCTCAAGATACCTATGACAAATCCTTCCATGTTTTGATATAGTATACCTACTACAGAATGTTTGAATGTTTTCGTGGTAGGAAAGTACGGTTTACGTCAAACGTATCAATTAATTCGACATTGACCGATAAACCGCAGTTTACGTCAACAATTTCCGTGCAATATTTATCTTAAATTATATACCTATTTCGCAGAAAACATAACAGTAGGTAATTGTTTAAATACGACCGTAATTTTCAATATCATCTGAAAATTAATTAAGTTACCCTTGAAAAAGTTGCCCGCATCGCATCAAATTATATTGCCGCGGGCATTTGCGGGTTAAGAATTAAATTATGTAAAGTTTTAACGTGTGACTGCACCGACACAGTCTCACCTTCGGAGTTTACAAGCAGGTGACAAAAAAAAAAGTAATGGCAGTCATAAGGACTGCCGACAGAAGTGAAAACACAAAACTTTGGAATAAAGGCTCCTACACACTGGCGCGATATCGCGGGCGCGACAGGCAGCGACAAAGAAAATGTGCTACTAGTATCGCGTCGCGCCCGCGGTATCGCACTAGTCTGTACGAGCCTTAACTGTTCTTTTATACGCTTTCCATGAGCTAACTCATGGGAAGCGTTCGGTGACGATGACGCGAGTTCCATGATTTTTGTTAATTTTTTTTTATCCATCCGATTGAACCTGCGGGCTAGTCGAGAAAAGTAGCCTAAGTTACTGTTAGCTGACGTTATATAGAGTCCCTTATAACATCAGTTATCAAACAGTGAAAGTCCCGTCAAAATCGGTCCACCCGTTTCGGAGATTAGCCGGAACAAACAGACTGAGAGACAAAAAAAAAAAACATTGATTTTTGGTAGTACCGTGTATACTTTCATGAGCATTTAGTAAAAAAAATATATTTTGACATAACAAACAGACACTTCAATTTTATTTATTTGTATAGATGTAAGGAGACAACTTAGTGCTCATTGTATAAACATTGTAGAAAATCCTAACTATTGCTTGCTTAGAACTCAAATAAACAACCTCCGTGGAGTTTAGTGTGGGTAGACCCACTGCAATGTACCAGGGGCCTAAACTAATTTACAACAAACGTTGCAATGGTCTCGCCATTGTGAGTATTTGACAGTGTTTGTATGGCAAATCTGTCAAAAACTCACAATGAAGAGACCATTGCAACGTTTGTACATTAGTAGACTTGGCCCCCTGTTAGACTGTGTTTGCTAAATAAATTGAAATAACTACCGCCAAATCTGATGTAAATTAGATAAAATTAGCTTACAGCAGGTCAAAATCAATTATGCAATATTTAATTGCACAAGGCCAAGAGACTAATTCTACTCGATTAGATTATAAATCGGATTGTCGATGAAGATATGAATCTATACACACACAGGCTGTCTCAAACGTAGTGGTCCAAAGACAAATGGGGTAAAGTGGAAGTGGCCTCGTATCATTTAAAATTTTATTTATATATATTTTTAAATATCGTCGGTTTACTGCAAGAACTCAAATACAAAAATATAGTCAAAACTTCGAAATAAGCAATAAATTAGTTTTAGTTTTAACGATTGCCCTAAATCATCTTCATTATGCTTATGATAAAGAAAAATGAAACACAATGAGTTTTTGCATTACCTATATAAAACTCGCCAAGACGAGTTCAATGCATTATAAACTTTATGATTTTTTGCCATTAATAAGTTCTTCAATAATTTTTTTAATGAGCTTTGAAGTTTTCGCTAAAGTTTAATAAAAAGTTAGAAAAGACAAGTAAAAAATAAAATCTGGAGCGTTGAAGAGCCACACTGAACGTAAATATGAGCATAATCTTGTCCCTACACTATCAATCAAGGCATCTTCCAGCCAGATTTGAACTCACCACGTCGAAAATTTTGTTCACAAGGGCGAAAAAATCCAAGTGAAGGTGTAAAATTTCTTGAAAATTATTAATTTAGCGAAATTTTCAAACTGTTGAGAAAACCCAACCCCATTTGCCTTTGGACCACTACGTATGAGACATCCTGTATAATTATTATAAGCAACAGCTTTGGAATTTCCATTGTTATTTGATTATGTTATATCTATAAATAGTAAACAAAGTCGCTTTTGTCTGTCTGTGGCCACGTTGCTCTTCCAAACTACGCAACGGATTCTGATGTGGGTTTCACCATCATTAATATGTATAATATTAATGTTTTATAAATATTAATCTTCCGGTATAAATGTTCTAAATATAGACACCAAAAGCGACTTTACGACGTTTACTTAGACATAGCACAGAAATCTCTAAGTTTCGACCACCCGCGTCGCTAGTTATTTATTTGAAGTGTATGAATCCGTTCAAATCCAAGAAACGCTAGTTCGTTTACATTCTCTGTGCCCTGTTGACGTAAATGTCAATTCTGCAGAAGGAAGGCAGCCGTATGTAGTTTACATCAGCGGTTTTGCATCATTGCTGTGTCAACATGGCGAGCCTCTCAGCTCAAACCAAACAAACTCAAACTGCTCAAACTGGGACTTTGACCTTTCTATACAGTTTATAATTGGCAATTTTTTAAATCGCTTTGATATTTTTAATATCGTTTTAAAACGTTATCATATTTAAATTATTAATTAAACTAATTTGGAAAGTATGGAGAATTTTGTTTCTTTTCCTGTCTATTGGGATGAATTACTACCCCGTTGTTAGGGTTTCGTAGTCAACAAGGAACCCTTATAGTTTTGTCATGTCCATCTGTCTCCGTCCGCGGCTTAGCGTAGATACTCTTAGTACTAGAAATCTGTAATTTGGTATGGGTATGAATGAATGAATGAATGAAATGCACCGACCCCAACGTGGTTTAACCAGACTCGATTACTCGAATGAACCCAAAGATTCACACTAGCCCCTCGAGCCTCATGTTTCATGGGACTACAGTGGCCATTGCATATCAAGGAGTAGACCGGGGTGGCACGATAATGGTAGGGAAGACATGCCCATAGGATATGGAAGGATTATTAGAGCCGTACCGGATATGCATCCTAAAGTAAGCAATGGAATAGTGGTGAAAGCCCGCAAAATTCAAAATTATTGCAATTTGCAGATCAGTATCAGGGTGTATGTTGATCTAAATATGATTTGCGGCCGTATTGAATATTTATTCATACGAATCATAATCATAAAAATCATGAATATAACTCTCTAAGTTCATATAATCCTAATTAATTAAATCATGACTTTTAGGATTATACTAACTTAAGGGAGTTGTATTACTGATTCTTATTTATGATTATAATTCTGTAAAAACATATTTGTTACGATCGCGAATCATACTTTAATCAACATACGGGTGTATGTTGATTAAAGTATGATTGGCGAGACAAACAGCTGCCAATTGCAAAAATCGTAAAAGAAATTGAATTTCGCGGGCTACTTTAGCACTTCCCCCATAGGCCTAAAACATACACAAGCGACGTAAGGCAGCAGGCGTGGAACAGGCGTGGCGCAGGCGTGCGCCGCTTCAAAACGATTTCATACAAAATGTATGCAGGCGACGTTTTTGAATTATACTGAAGCGACGCGGCGCAGACACGCCGTTTCGTTGCCTGCGCCGCGTCGCTAGCAGTCTTCTGAAGACGAAGACATCTTATCGCACCAAAGTTAGCCTATACAATGCCGGATCTGAACGTATCTTGCCTGTTCCACGCCTCTTCTGATATAATTCAAATCGCGTCTGCGCCGTATCTGTCCCACGCCTGCGCTGCGCCTGCCCTGTGCCTTCGCCTTACGTCGCTTGTGTGTGATTTAGGCCTTATAGCGCTAATTTTTGTTAGAGTCAAGTGTCCATCCCCTGCCAGCGAAATTGTCGATTTTGGATATGTGAAAAAAATTACGGCTGTGGTAATCTACTGCCGTAATTTTTTTGAAGTTAAAAGGAAAACTATCACAGAAAAGGCGTTACAAAATAAAGGCTCCTGCAAACAGGCGCGACGCGACAGATAGTCCTCATCGTATTTAGATGAGAAGTGCAGAGTTATTTATTTTTTTGTTTGTTTGTCATTCAGTCTACCTAACTACACCCATATTTTTCCAGTTGTGTTTTTTTTTGTTGTTAATTCATATTTAAATATTTATTTACCTAGCAATTACTTACAATTATGAAATACGAATATTAGTCAATTCTTAAAGAATTTCTTAAAACGGCACAGTCGGTAGGCGCCACTTTGCCAGGCGATACGGTAGGCCATGGGTTTTTTTTTAATCCAAAATATTTATTGGCTTGCCCTAATTTCGACCCCTAGGCACGCCACTGATGAGAACATGATATTTCATCCCAAATGCCAATTTTAACTTACTACAGATTTCTTTGTCAGACATTGAGACATATTACAGGGATTATATTAAATGTTTCTGCGTAAGACGAAGACAAGTAGGTAGTTTATTTTCGTCTTATTTAATAATTCAGTCATTTTCATTTCTTTGTATTTACATTGGAATGTTTTTGTTCCAAATCCTCTTTGTATTTGTCTTGTAATATTGTGTCAGACAATCAGGTTGCTTCACCTTTATAATTGATGCGAAATGTGTGACAAGATACGATTGAGCACGATACACGAACTACTTATCAGTCGTTTTTATCTTACAGAGATAACTGCTGTTCTTGAAACTTTTGTAACAGTTTCTGTGGTGTATCGTTATAATATTCAGGACACGAGTCTTATAATTCTCTCCCTTTTTCAGACTTGGGGTGGAAATTCTGTATTGATCGTGTTAGAAGGGTTCGTAGTGCCCGTTTCATTTCTGAATGTTATCTTGTCTAGGTTTTATTTATGGTTCCATGCCAGTAGTTAAAATTGGTTGTAAAAGCGGACGCATAGTTATATTCTTTTACCGTTCAAATGCTCCGAACAATTTGCAATATCCTGGTTGGAACCATTTAAAAGAAATCGACGCATTTATTGCAGACTTCTAATTGGAACATATATTTACGTGATGACCATGTCAAATGGCCAACAGACGCAGATATGGATTCAAGGGTAGATCAATTCTAGAGGATGTGTTACTATCTGTCTGTTAAGTGTTAAAGGAGTTCCAGATTGCTATCTTTACTATATAATATTATAAAGCTGAAGAGTTTGTTTGTTTGGTTGAACGCGCTAATCTCAGATTTTAGTGTTGAATATTCCAATTATTTAGAAAGGCTATTTAACATCACGCTACGACCCTTGGGAGCCGAGTAACGCGACACAGACTCCGATCGTCGCGCGCCGAGCGGTTCCTTTGTGTCGCGTCGCGTGTCGCGCCTGTTTGTATGAGTCATTACTAGACGAAGTCGCGGGCAGAAGCAGGTCGCAATAAAAACTCAGATGAATCTGTATCATTGTCTTTAGATTATCACACCTTACGTCGTAGTTCCATATCAGAATGGTGTAAATCTCCACAATAACATAGCTTTACCAACAAGGAATGTCGGTAGAATAAGTCCTCATTCATGCGTAGGTATTACATAAACGTAGTTGTCGGGACAGAATGTGGGTTGATCCCCACGGCTTCGCCTCGTTCCGTGCTAAGTCGAAACAGCAGACGTATAGAGCCAACTCAAAATCGATTTCTAGAAGACCAAGCCATTTTATTTAGTTCAAGGGCGCGTTTGCCCTAAAAGTTATGCGATAGTTTTGTACACGCAAAAATTTACGACATTGAATATTGAAGTCTGCACAATATGGATATTTTATGAAGAACCCAGGTTTTAAGAGTTGATAAATTTGTTTTCGATGCAGCCCAGCAGACCTTAATTGCGTAACAGACTATCAATCACAATCTGAATGATTTTGAAGGATATTGCTCATCCATTGCTTCTTATGTCAGAAAACTGTGTCCGCACAACATCGTAAATAACGCAATGAATTTTGTTGAACTGTCAAAATTAAACCCATTGCTACTGAAGTGTGATACGCAATTACCCCGCAAGTTCAACATTATTAGAATTTTTGAAGCCAATGAGCTCTCTCCACAGTGATGGCCTTTTGAATAGGACATCCTTTGGTTATTTTAGTATCTGGATAGTTAAAGACGACCTTGCATGGCCTCGAGCAGTTAATAGTTTAATAATGTTGAAATAGTTGTAAACAGAATGACGCCAAAAAATACTAATGATACTTTACTTGTTTCAAGATTTAGTTAAAAATATGAATTGATATTTGTTTTCACACCTGTTAGTTTAGGTTAGCTACGAAACTGACGAGAAATCTATTAATATTCTGTGTGCTTCTAATTTAACTAGCCGGTTTGGTCTGATTATGTGTGTGTGTGTGTGCGTGATTGTCTATTGTCTATCATGTGAGGCAATTCAAAGGTTGCATGAAAAAGAAACTAAGAAATAATTAAAAATTTAATTTATTAAATAACCTTTTAACTTACTGAGAATCCCTTACACGCCGAGCCCAATAACCTATATGTACAGTTCGGCCCGCTTACTCAATATGTACAGCACGTGAAGGACAGGCTTCAATCAATCACAGGAATATTATGTAGGTATGTGCCCTAAACCGGTGCGCCAACTTCTTCTTGATAGGATCTCGTGAGGTGCGCTGCGGCGGCCGTCAGCGAGCGGAGGGAACGGCGCAGGCCGCGAAGGTGCCGCCGACAAGCGGCCGCTGCCCGCGCGGCTGACTCTCGCTCGTCCTCACCCTCGATACCAGAGTCTCCCGCCGCACTCGACGCGTCACTCTCTGTATCACTAAGGTCCGACACCCGCCTGCCCCGCTCCACATTCTCCTCTGTGTCTCCACTTGACCAGAGCAGCTCAGTCTTCAAATCGTTCAACATGGCGAACATGTTAAACGGGTCATCGTCACCCTCCTGTGGCAAGTTCATCAGCCGGCTGGGCACGAGCACCGTCTCGTCCATGACGTTCACCATTTTGACGAACTTCTCCATGTCATTCAGTATGCTCTGCTTTGAGAATTCTGTGTCATCGTGGCGGGCAATTTTGCGCAGGGTGTTCCTGTAACAATGGCAAAAATTACATTAGAAACATTCATCATTAACACAACTTAATTGTGTGTAAATGTGCCCGAGCTATCGCCAAAAATCTGTTCTGTACAAAATGTACATTGAGAAAGTGAATTTTCTACATATATTTTTTTTTCTTGAGTTTTCGCTCATGATGTTTTAATAGTTACTCTACTATTCGGGGTGTAGACAAATCCAAGATTTTAAAAATCGGTCCAACCGTTCTTGAATTATAAATGGTGTAAATAACCCGACTGTGTTTTATATATATGATAAATATTGGAAAAGGTATGAGAAGAGGCCATTGCCCTTGAGTGGAACAATAATATTCTGGTGTTATTATTATTGGAAAAGGTAGTATTAGTAAGCACCAAACTTTATGGCAGCTCTGAAAAGCACGCTACCCTGCCCCACCCCTAACACATGAATTTGTTACCCAAATTCGCACAGTCACTCGCCTCATGTTCTTCGGCTGTATTGTTCCTGGGTAAGTATTGCCATAGCCCTTCTCGTGGCTAAGTTATGACAAACATGATAGGAACTTTAATCAAATCATCTGTATGACCTTAAACAATAATTGATTGGGATATAAGAATTGCCTACAACAAGCAAGAACCTATTTATGTAGCTTTTGATGACTATGGATAGATTCTTGGATATTTTGAATGAGACTCACAGTGCATTACTGATTATTAAAGATAAGTATTGACGTGGCCCTTCTCACTGCTAAGTTGTGACAAATATGATAGGTACTTTACTCAAACCATCAGTATGATCTTAAACAACACTTTATTGGGCTATAAGAATTGCCAACAACAGGAAGAACCTATTTATTTAGCTTTGATGACTATAGATTTTGAATGAGACTCATGAGTTCATTACTGATTATTATACTTATGTAGGTACTATGATTATCCTACTCAGGTTTTTTTATTGCAGCTACACGTATAGCAGATTTTTTTGATATTGAAAGTAATATCAGGTAAGGTTTACAATTTGTTGCCTACCCACCAACAATTTTATTGTAAACATAGTAAAATTTTTGGCAAATACCTATTGCACGGTGTCCAAAATAACAAAAACTGACTTTCTGTTACATCAATTTGGCTATTTCAGTTTAAATTATCCATTATAATTAGCATCATAAAATGCTATTTGGTGAAAATAATAACAATACAAGTTATTCAGTAGCACGGAGAAGACATTCAACAGTCTCAATTATTTAACAGCGCTTCAAGAGAATCACCAAATGGCTTCTTTCAATTACCTATTTTGAATGGGACTGTAGAATCTAAGATCAACATCTGTTTACATATTACATCACCAGCATTCACTTGTACACAATTCAAATTTTATCACACATTCAGAAAACTGGTCACTTAAACTGGCAGTTTAGACATAAACAGGGTGAAATTATTACCCAGTTTTGCATACTTGATCATTGTAAATAAATTTATTTCGATTCTGAATCCATTATGTGTATGATGAAATTCCTTGTATAATAATTTGCCGGTACTTAACAGGATACAGTTTGCATTCAAACAAAAGAGGAAATAACATGGTTGGACTGCTGGTATTTCCAAAATAGAGGTTATACTGTGTGATTATGCTGGGCCTTTCAAACAGTTTAAACTATATAAATAAAATGAGATTTAATCTGTAAATACAAGGTTAATAGTATAATAACTATTCAAGACCATTTATTTTAATACTTAAATGTTAAAATCTATGCAAGCCAAGCTCTTTGGCTTCAAGTGTTTGCCTTTAATATTTAAAATCAAAGCAGTATAGCTTCATGGTAACATACTTACTTTACTTCAATGGTGACATAACAGGTAAATGGTGAATAAAACATGAGGCTCAAGAATTTGGCATGACCCTGAACCTTGAATGATACCAATATGGTTACAAGTTCGATGCTAACATAATGCATTAGATGTACTCAACTACTTGTGACAGAGACTTCATGGTAACAGACTGTTATCAATGAAGTCACTTTAATATTTTCTGAGTCACACTCTGACACCGCGCACGCTCAGAACACAGGATAACCTCATCGATGAAACTATAAGCGTCTAACTGCTCTCGGTAATACCACACAACACCACCGGTCACCGGCACAGTGGTGAATTCTGAAATTTATTATGAAATGACTCGTCAGCAATGTGAAAGGTGGCCAAGAGCGCAACCATATTAAAAATCCTTTCCGTTCGATGTTTAATGCTGCCACGCACCAATTTTGAAACGTTAGCGTCACCCAAATTCCAGAATGCATCACGGACGCATAGAAGAAAGGTCGCAGGGCCACATGCAAGGGGCATGCAGTATCCAAGCCGTGCCCATCGGTCGCGGTAAAATTGTAAATCAACACTTTGACGTACCTGCTATTCTCCAATTTGCTTGATATATCGGTGTTGAAAGACATTTTCTCGTGTTATTTAACAATATTTAAATATCACTGAACACACACGCCCCAATTTTTTGTGATGTCACTATAAAATTGACGTTTACCCGGCTTGCGAAACAACGCGAACTGAATTAAACTGACGGTCTCCAACAAGCACCCGCACGCTACGAGGAGGTTTGACGTTTTGCTAGAGGTGGGGAGCGCGCTCGTATTTATATGACACGATCATACGATGCAGGGGAAGCGAACTTTGAATTTTATCAGTGTAGGTATAATGGAATAACTAACTAATGATATGAATTTAATCGATGTTATTAAACACTACTAATGAAATAAATAGTTCTGTTGTTTTGGCACACAGTTGAGACCATGTTTCTGTCATGAAAACATTATCTGCTTGAGTATACTCAGATCGGCCGGGCGCGTCCCACAGAAGTCACACCACATACAGAACCGGTGATTGGTTGGTTTGAGCCCCAGTCTTTTATTCATTGGTTTGATAGTTTGGTTCTTTGCGCGGGTATTTTAAATTTTGGCCCGAGAGATGCTCATTCATAAAATAATGCTTACGTCCATTCTACAACGACATAATTAATATTTTTCTATAACACTTTCTGCTATTGGCTATATTATTAATTTATCTCTAAATACTTTTGAAATAAAATGTGCTTTATTTATTTTAATTAGGTTTTTTCAACAACATGGTTACAAATCACTGAATATACATGGGTACCTACTTTCTTTCAGTAAATAAGGTGAAAGGTCTGTAGAATATACTTTACTTATTGTATGCTAAGTGTTGAATTAATTTATTGTCCTTATTTACTAACGTACATAAAGGAATTTAAAAATTGGAATATTCATGATAAATAAGCGCCTACCTACCTAGGTACCCATTGTTTTTGCATTAAATATGCTGAATGAAAATTAACCAACTGTGAGGTAGTTTGGTTATAAACTGGGAGCAACGAACACCTAACCTTTTTAAAGTACCTACATTTTGGACCTAAGATACGACACCTTGACTAATAGTGCAAAGTTCCAGTGATCATATTTTTTTTGTGCATGAAGATGTCCCCTGGCTCTTTTGTTTATGTGATCACTAGCTTCTGCCCGCGACTTCGTCCGCGTTAAATGTCTTGTTCCCCCGACCCACCCCGCCGCAAAACATTGCCTGCCCGTGATTTTACTTCATTTTCGCATAAACTTTCATTTAAAAAATATTGTGTCCTAGTTAATAGGAATGTTATTCTTCCTCAAGAATTGGGCTGTAAAATGCAAAAAGATTTTTTCAAATCCAACTCGCAGTTCTAGAGATTAGCGCGTTCAAAAAACAAAAAACCGGCCAAGTGCGAGTCGGACTCGCGCACGAATGGTTCCGTACCATCCATACGAATCCTTACTAATATTATAAATGTGAAAGTAACTCTGTCTGTCTGTCTGTCTGTCTATATGTTACGTTTTCACGCCTAAACCGCTGAACCGATCGACATGAAATTTGGCAGGAATATAGCCTCGGATATAGAAAAGGACATAGGCTACTTTTTTACGCGATAACCGACATCCACGCGGGCGGAGCAAAAAAAACGGCAAAAAAATCATGTTCGTTGTATGGGAGCCCCCCCTTAAATATATTTTTTTCTGTTTTTTAGTATTTGTTGTTATAGCGGTAACAGAAATACATCATGTGTGAAAATTTCAACTGCCTAACTATCACGGTTCATGAGATACAGCCTGGTGACAGACGGATAGACAGACAGACAGACGGACAGCGGAGTTTTAGTAATAGGGTCCCATTTTACCCTTTGGGTACGGAACCCTAAAAACTAACTCTTCAGCTTTAGAATAGACTACCTCGCAGAGTTGATCATTATTTTGCTGCGGAGTTATTATAAAACAGCTATATCTCCTAAGATATTCATTGAAATTAAATGATGTAAAGGCAACTTTGTTCAAAATTAAATACTTGTGATGAATAACGTATTTATTTGGATAAGGATTAATACCATGTTTATGAAAACTCCTTCGCAAATAATGCATTAATTTCGAACAAATTTGATTACCATAAAAAAGGTTATAGTGAGTCAATCTTAAAAGATAGACATATGCTGTCGCGGACTTTTTTTTAGAACATTTAAAGGGGAACAATTCCATAATACATGATATTTGCGTAACTTAAACCGTTTACGCAGCGCACGCAACGTAAGCTCTCAAAAAGGAATATTTTTTCCCGTTTTTGCAACATTTTTCATTTATGCTCCGCTCCTATTGGTTGTAGCGTGATGTTATATAGCCTATAATATTTCTCAATAAATGGACTATCCAACACAAAAATAATTTTTCAATTCCAACCAGTAGTTCCTGAGATTAGCGCGTTCAAACAAACAAACAAACAAACAAACAAACTCTTCAGCTTTATATATTAGTATAGATTAATAAGACAGTCAAAACTTTTTAGAGTTGGTGCGGCAATTGAACTCTCGTCCTAACTAAATATTAGACGTCGAACAGCCCGCTGCATCTATTTGTGTCGCACGAAAGATCTTGAAAGTGCATTGCAAACATAAGTACGCAGCTAGGTGTTGCTGGCGCATAAAATAGATAGTAGATAAACACATTATCGCTAGGTATGCAGCAATCCATATGACGTAGGTAGGTACTTTTACAACGAAGTAAGCGCCAGATGATTTCTTTATAAAGAATTAAGAACTTCGTTTGACATCAAGTTAATTTCAGCGCAGCACAAAAGAGAATCGGTTTTTAAGATTCCATTGCTTGATTATGATTAGTTTAGGCGGCCACGTATGACAGAGTTGTCTACTCGATGAACGTCAAAGTTAGGGTAGTTCCACTGCGCTCCAAGTTTTTATTACTTTCAAAAATTATAAGTAACAAAATGGGTCCACAATGTTACCTGCAAAATTTTTTTTTTTGCTAACTTCTCAAAATTTCTTGCAGCGCGGTGGAACTAAAATATTGATATATTTTATTTCTGTAAATTCTTGGAGCGCAGTGGATAAAAATGTATGAACATTAAAATTATGAGAACGGGTTTTGGCGCTTCTAAAGTTCAATGGCTAGTTAAACCTGACGGTCACGTGATGTATGGGTTTAACATGTGGCGTGTAGCATGATGCTGGCTGGCAGCCATTGGCGTATTACTGGAGGCCTTTGTCAACGGGGTATTTTTTTAATTTACTTTTTTTGTGTTCAGGAAATTTATAGAGAATTTCCCAGTAAGGATGAGAGATGATGAGACTTTCTGTTTTGATACCTACTCATGTAAATAGGTGCAGACACATAAAAACCGGCCAAGTGTGTATCAGACATCTCACAATGAAGGGTTCCGTTAGGATTAATTTGTCCAAATATCAAATTTAACATTGTAGTTGAAAAACATGTTCTCCCTTATATCGATATACGTCACAGTCAATTCTCCAACTGCAAAAATGTAAGTTGATAATCGCAAAAAAAAAAAAAAAATTGGTAGTTAACCTACAAATTAACGATTTTCGGACTTTTTCCTTTACTCATACTGTGAGACTTTTTGTTTTAAAGACTATTTTAGCACTGTTAATTAAACCCTACCGTAACGTACCGTGTGGGACTTAAAGAATAGAACCATCCTATGTCCTCCCGTGGGTGTCGTAAAAGGCGACTAAGGGACTTACTAGAGAATGGGCAGCAGCGTTCTCTATGCGTTTTTAACACCATTCTGCGATCGCCAACCCGCCTGCCAAGCGTGGCGATTAAGGCAAACCCCCCAATAGGGGGAAGCTTATGTCCAGCAGGGGACGTCTTTCGGCTGAAATGATGATGAAATTAAACCCTGAAACACCTATTAACTTATTAAGAGTTAGACTGTACCTACATATTTCGTTATAGGTACCTACTAAGGTCCGGTAAGGCTTATATATAGTAGGTACTTGTGTAAGTACCTATTTAATAACCGACTTCATAGAATTAATCATCATTATAAGAAAACACTCATATTTTTATAGGTCATTTAAGAATACGAGCAAATGAAATGATGAAGGAGTCGTCTATAGATCAAATCATTTGAAAATTGTAAAACCAACAATGTGCTTGACTTTCAAAGTTTTGACTTTCAAGTCTCAACTTTTGTCAACCATTTCAAACCAAGTAGTGTCTAACAATTCCTGTAATACTTATTATTATTAGATTTAGCAGTTTTTATTTCCTGTTAAAAATAACAGTCACGTCAAATCCACGCATATTTCTGTGATTGGTCACTTGGAAACATTTGAACGTCGAACGATGCGATAAGGCCATATCATTTTTGGTGTTGCCCAGATCAAGTTATAGAGAACTAAGTAAGTAGATATATGTAGGTGGAAGAATTACTAATAATATGTTTTTTTGCAGTGTTATTGTCAAAGACTGTTTAGATTTGTTTGCACTCATAAGTCATAAGACAAACCACATACTTAATTTCTATTAAAATATTTAGCATTTAAATATATCTATCCAAGTGCCTTATAATATAGATATACATATTTAAATGAACATATTAAAAAAGAATACATAAAAATAAACACATTAACATAAATTATAACATAATAATAATTATTATTATTATAATTTATTATGATAATATAATTAATTAATATAATATTATTAATAATTTATTAATTATATTAATTAAATATTATGTTTATTTTTATGTTAAACATATCTTTATCATAATTATATATTTTTTTTCAAATATTTTTTTTATTTTTTTATTTGTTGACTAGTATTATATACAACATGTCCCGGAATTAAGGCACACCACCAAACACCCCAATTAGAATGTCATGTTATAATCATAACGGAATAAAAAAAAAATTGATAGTGCAAATTGCAAATCTACGTAGTAGTAATTCGTCCATTTTGGTTTGTTTTGACAACGGTAATTGTGTGTAGTTACCTTTATTTTTTTTTACAGAAATCGATTCACTTAACGATTCTGAACAAACTACTTTCGGTTGTTGTTGTATTTCATATTCTTCTTTGTAATCAATTCGGATCGACATTTACTTAAGCCACTTAAGGGGTCATCAGCAATTTATTGTTACCTAAAAATATTAATACACTTGAATAATTACAAAACAAATGCTTTCAGTGTAAATTTTCCGACCCCCGTCACTTTCGAAAAGGCAGAAAACAAAAACATTTTCCGTACGTCATATCTCTCATCGACGCCCACAAATCAAAATATTATTCGATTCCTAGTTTTAGAGTTAAAAGTTGCATCAGATTATGTTTTTATCGATTCAACGGAATCGGCTGAACATAACAAATATGTCGTGATGCTAAAACGAGCGCTGTCCTCTTCAGCAATAAAGTCTGGATTAGTGTATCGCTAGACTGTTTGGCTAGCTGCTGACGTCGTAAATCTATTTATTATTTACACACATTATGCATCACGCGTGGGATATGTAGCATTATGATGCTCATATGAAAATGTGACCAATGATGAGTGTGACTGAAAACGTAGATCCATCTGACGCATTTAGGCAGGCTTTCCTGTTTTTGAAATGTGATAGAAAAGCTTTTCCTCATTTCTGAGTACCTACTTACCTATTTTAAAATGTTGGTCCTTGTGTACAACTTTAACATTTTGGTATTTTGTGGGTATAGTCTGGCTCTACTGTGTATTAAAATTCTGTAACCACCTCAATGGCACGTGCTACGATTATACAGCGTGTTACGGAAAGGGTATATCCATAAAAACGGGGTGAAGAGTGTATCTGGTTCAGAATCTCTGTACAAAATTTCAGCTCAAAACTAGTAACTAAAAAATGCTTAATATTTTGTTTATTTCGATAGTTTATTAAATTTAAATCATAACAAACGTGTTACCGCCGTTTCTTTGTGTGTAGTTTATTGACACCGATCAGCTGACTTGGTCTAGTGATGTGTAGAATTCAATTGGAAACATTTGATTTTTAGTTAAATGTTTCTTAACTTTTTATTTATGTAGGTATAGGTATTAAAAAATATTGCCCGGTAGTTTGTTATCACCAAAAGAATCCGTGCCTTTGAAATGTATATACCCTTTCCGTAACACGCTGTATTATTTTCTGCGTTTTTTTTTTTACGCAAACCATAGCTCGGTTGCGTATGCCTCATGAGAAGTTTTATTGGCCACAGTAGATACATTTCTTTTACAGTTCCCTGATTTCCTCATCTTTTTCCTGTTATTAACTTAGTTAAATGAGTTGAAACAATCCCTAACCAATATGGGCTAAGAAGATTAATTTTATATATCAAACAAATACGCACAGACACATTCAATTACTTACGCAAAAAAATATTAGTATTGCCTAAAGAAGTAACTTTCAGGGCTGGCTGTTGTCAAGTCAACATGTTGTTAATTCGTTGGGGGTCAGGTTGTCCAGGTTATCAGTGTAAAATGTCACGACAAGATCGCATGAACGACACACCCACTGTGCGTCATGTGAACATTATGAGATAAGTACTGTGAAACACGTTGCATACACATGCTTAGAAATCCAACAGAGACTTAGCTTCGTCAATCGTGCTGTGATGCACATGGCACAGTTATGTAAGCGTGATGATAGCGATTACATTCACTTGCAACTCTTACATACACGTGTCGGTAAGGCGAGCGAAAATTGCGATGGAATTTCTCGCATGTTTTTCCGCGTCGATAAGTGTGGCGAGACCCTAAGATGACACGCGTACGCTTACTAACATCCTTAACCAAAATAATTCAGGTGAAGATTATGAATAACAAATTCGTCAGCTTCCTGGATCAGAACGGTCCGATATCAGAGAATCAATATGGCTTTCGCAAGCACAGGTCAACGGCGGACGCAGGTACTAACCTTACTTACTACTGGCAAAAGCCTTTGATACAGTGTCTAGGCGCATTCTACTTAAAAAGATGGAAGCGATTGGTGAAGTGAGGTTTAGCTGTCGAGTGATTTCAGTCTTATCTGACAGACCGCACACAAAGGGTTAGCATGGGGGACAAGTGACAGCCGTTTGCCAGTTTTAACCACGGTTTACTTCAGGGCAGAGTGCTCGGGCCGACCCTTATTATAGAAAGTAGAAGTCAATCTGGATCTCTCTCTGTTGTATTATTTACTCAGTGCTCTTGCGTTATGCCCATAATCATGTGATACGCAGTTTCTATTTGCATAATTGCACGGGTCAGTATAGTAAGATGATCTTCTTAAAATAAGTTGAATGGAACATATTACGTATATATTAATAGAGCCGGCACTGCGTATTAATTAGTATTATGTTGCCGATAGAAATACTTTCTAGCTTTCTAGTGTGTTATTGCTCCCGTGCATTGTTTGTGAATGTGTTGTGATGAATTGTGAGTATTACGGGTATAGCGTTTCATTGTTGTGCAGTGTCAGACAAAGACTTTTTAACAAATAATATCCGTTGGTAGGTATCATTTTGGGCAAAAATGGTGCGTTGGCTGCACGTTCTGGGCCTCAAGTCTGCTATTACAATAGTGTCAGAATGGTCTCGCCATTGTGAGTATTTGACAGTGTTTGTATGGCAAATCTGTCAAAAACTCACAATGAAGAGACCATTCTGACACTATTGTAATAGCAGACTTGAGGCCCTGTTCTATTCGTCAGTCAAAATTGGAGTCAGTGGGTTGGTGATTTTAATGTTGTAAGTGTATTAAACAGAGATGGGGATAGAAGATATTAGGTTTTGCCTTACAAAGTTCAAAGATCCTGTTGGTTTTCATTCTATCATCATCGCAGAAGGCTAGTAGCAAAAGTTTTCGGTAGGTACACACTGCTGACCTCTCATTTTAAGGAAAAGATATGTAGTCGTGTGTACCATAAGTACCATAGCTGTTGTGATCTCTAGATCAACCTTGAATTCGGGACTTTACCATTATGAATGTATGACCAATGTAAAAAACATGTTTTCCAACTTAAATCAGCGTAATTTAATTTATACTTATAATACTAACTGCCAGTTATTACCGTAGGAGTGAGAGCAAACTGCGAGAGCAATAAATTGCAGCAGTGTTGTAAGAGTAAATTTTCCTCAATTTACTTTTACAGTCGTAAAATACAAATAAAACACTATTTAAACTAAATCATACGATGTATGAATAATCTGGTTCTAGGAGTCGGTAGAACTTGTTCTGAAAATAATATGCTAGTATATAGTTAAATCACGTAATAATTTTCGAAAAACTTATGATGTTGGTATGTATTTCCGAATCTCAAGAAATTATTATCGTATAGTGTTATTTATCTCATGTAGGTAATGCATAATTATCTAAAAGCCATTTATAAATTTTATTGTTTGTTTATTTACATGTACCTATCAACATTTTCCACGCAAACATTCCGCAAACACAGATTGCTTATGGCGCCAACCGTTTCTTCTAGATTGTAGATCAAGTACCTACCTATCTAATAAATTGCCGTAATTTGTTACTATAAGTAGTTAAATCGAGAACCCTGTTTATTTTTTAATTAATTTAAGTTAGAAGAAATTAAGGAGAAGAAGAAGAAAGAAGAATAAATTAAGAAGAGAATTTAAGAAGCTCATTAGTGAGATAGGGCACAAGATAAGTGACAAAACGGGTGACTCCCGCTCCGGCTCGTTCTTGGTGCAAAGGTTAGCCATTGCCATCCAACGTGGCAATGCAGCAAGCGTTATGGGCACTTTTGCGCTGGGAACAGTTAGGGGCGGGTTATTTTAAAGTGTTTGACTGTAACTTTTAATATGATGTAAATAATGTATGACCTAATTTAATTTTTATATAATTAATGTGTTTCCTACTATATTATTTGGAATAATTACCAATTAAATATATATTTAAGTTAGTAATACTAACCTATTATTGTCCCATTGCAGGGCAAAGGCCTCTTCTCGTACAGAGAAGGCATGAGCACTGAGGGTATCTATTACGAGAATCAGGGTGCTGGCAGGTTCATTTTCAGGGGGGTGCATCTTCAGCTCCACGAAGCGAGCTTGATAGTTTTTGCACTTCACCTCGTTTAGGTTTCGTCCGTAAAAAAAAAAAAAAGTGCCGATAGAAGTGAAAACTATGCGTTTTGCGTTAATTTAATTTATTTTGATTTAATGTGATTTGATTTATATTTTATTTAAATTTATTTGTTTTTATTTGATTTGATTTATTTTATATGATTTTAAATGTTTGGCGATGGGTGTTATTTACCTGAAATAAATGAATTTATTATTATTTATTATTATGTAACTTGTGAATTGTACCGTCGAGCTATTAGATTATTAATTTCGAATTATTTTTGGTTTATAAAGAAGTGTTTATAATCAAGGATTAAAGTTGAAATTGGTTATTAACACTTCTTTATAATTCAAGCGTTCGGTGACGTTGACGCGAGTTCCATGATTTTTTTCGACCCAAAAAGTGCTGAACGCGCCTAAAGAAGTTTTCACTAAAAAAATAAATAAAAAAACAATGCAGTCATAAGGACTCAAAACTTTGGAATAACTGACAGTCTGGCGCTACACGTCACGAGCATGTCGCACATTTCGGTAACACGAGACCATAAGGCGCGAAACACACGGCGGGGCGGGGCAGTCTTTTTGACCGCAAAGCAATAAAGACCGCGTCTGACCGTCGATGCTCGCGGCTGCCCTCACTGCGAACACAAAGGTATATGCCGCGCCGCCAGTGCCCGCCGGGCACCGGCGCGGCGCGGCCGTCGCGGTCTTTTTGCCCTCTATGTGCGTTGGTAGATTCCCTTTGCACTATCTTTCGCGGTCAAATTGACCGGCCCGGCCTGCCCCGCCGTGTGCATCGCGCCTAAGTTGTTCCCCCAACAAAAAACGCTCAACACGGCTAAAGGCTCCCACACACTGGTGCGATATCGCGGCCGCGACAAGGGTCGCGCTGCCTGTCGCGCCTGCGATATCGCGCCAGTCTGCACGAGCCTTAAAGAAGTTTCCGCTTTATAAACTTTTTTTCGAAATCGATATAGTCTGTCTACTGTTGTATAGAATTCGTTTTTTTTTTGCCACGAATCGGTTTTGATTTTCATAGCGAAAGTTGTTTAGTATGACGAGTAGAATCACCTCCTGATAGATTGAGTAGGTTTAGGTATTAAAATTAGGTGTTTACGGATATTTTTTATTTCTGAATGTTTTTGAACCAACATTTTATTTTAAAGCCAAGGGGGTGCAAGTGCACCCTCTTGCACCCCTTTCCCGGCGCCAATGATGATAATAACCAATATAATGAAAGACTTTAATTTAACACTTACATATAAAATAATATTTTATTATATATTTTGCATATATGCTTGGATTAATAGTCCGTTTTTAGTACCAACAGTCAAACGATTTATATACATTTTAGCTAACTATGTATTGAATTCTTGGGACACGTGTACATCGTACAATGGCGCAGGTCACGGCTGAAAACTTTGCCAAGAAAATATTTTGAACCGTTCTAGATATGCTTAGGTGTTAAAATCGTACCACATTCCACTTAGGTATAGTTAAGCCAGATTGAGCATTCGCTTATCTTTTGTCATCTTCTAATATCACAGAGCCTCCTGGCGTTACCTATATTTTGGGTAGGTACCTACTATCAGCGACATCCGAATCGGCACACTTTCAAAACAAAATCCCGTCACAGTTCTAACCTAACCTAACCTACAGTTCAGAGGCCCTAGTGTGAATTTATTTTAACTATCTCGACTACTTAGAAATTATTGCATTTTAGACTAAAATGCAATAATTATTTTTAGGCATTTTGCTTGTTAAACATTTTGATATGCATATACTTGGAAAATGTGTAAATCTGCTACTGGACTCAGGCCTCCTCTTGGCGAGAGGGAATGGACTGTAACATATCACGCGGGCCCACAGTGCGGGTTGGTAAATGTCACATAACTTCGAGATTTTGGTTCTAGGACATTCCGGTTGCCTCACGATGTTTTCCTTCATCGTTTTCAGAGCAGCGGTGATAAAATAATGTACCCAAAGTAAAGCGCTTGTCAGGGTTCGAACTTAGGAGCTACAACTGCTACTACACTGGCCCCCCACTGCTCCTTTTTAAACATCATCATTCATCATTTCAGCCGAAAGACGTCCCCTGCTGGACATAAGCCTCTCCCAATGGGGGGGGGGGGTGCCTTAATCGCCACGCTTGGCAGGCGGGTCGGCGATCGCAGTATGGTGTTAAAAATGCATAGAGAACGCTGCTGCCCATTCTCTAGTAAGTCCCTTAGTCGCCTTTTACGACACCCACAGGAGGAAATGGGGGAATGGGAAATGCTTTTTATACATAACCTTACTTAAATTTACGATAAGAAGCAAGCAAAGCCCTTATCATCACGGTTGCTGAGCAGGTTATCGCTATCAGGTATTATTACTTCATAGGGGGATTGTATTCAAATAATAATATTATGTACTAAGTATTTCATTTGTTATTATCCGATAATATCGCTATCTGAGATGATGTCATTCTAGGATCTAGGCAGTTCATTTCTCCACAAAGATTATCACGTAGCTTATTATAGACCTCCCGATATGATGCGAGCAGTCTTGTTCGATTTATCTTTCTTTCTCTTACTTTGCTGTATCCGGCAACCGATAGGGTCCATGATAGTATCCCATTTTATTATAATAGGCAATAAAAAGCTTTAAAACCTTTATAATTTTTATCGTTTTATTACATTTTAATGTCAGTATTAACTGCGGCGAAAAATCCAGCATAAGCAAAAATCGTGAAAATTCGGTTGTCACCCCCAACTAGATGGCACCCGGTGTGCACCGCCCCCGACGCTAGCTACGGCACTGCAACTACCCTCAATGAACCTTATTTTATTGCAATACATAAGTAGGTATTGTAAAACTTGTAACTCAAATACCTCTCCTCAATCGCTCGTTTACTGCTTAGAATTGTAACTCCTTTTAACCGACATCAAAAAAGGAGGAGTTTGTCAGTTCGTTGGAATCTTTTTTATTTTTTTATGTTTGTTCCGGATTACTCAAAGCCAGCTAGAACGATTTGATTTCTTTTTTTTTTGTTCGACCGGATCTTCTTTCCAGTATAGGTTCCATTGTCATTGGCCAAAAAATCCATCCATCCAACCTGAAGATATCGAAGGAATTCTTCAAATATTATAGGCACACCTATAGCGATTTGGGTATTTTTTATAGTAACTCGTGAATTTGCTCTCGGAAAGCACCATTTGGTGAAGTGGAACTGATGATGAAGACCACAGATGGCCACCCGAACTACTCAATAATAAGTATTTCACGGGTTGCGATTCGATTACTTTAATATGGTTGCTAAGCAATTTATGCTTGTCACAATGCGAGCTCATGGTGAAATACCAGGAGAACTCCTCAACAGTTAACGTCCCTGCATCGGGAAAAGCAATATTTTGTAAAAGGCGATGAGCAAGTTAACATTAGGCTATTGTAACTTAGATAAATTATAAACAGACTCACTAAAAAGCGAGAAATAAAACCATCATCATCATCATTTCAGCCGAATGACGTCCACTGCTGGACATAAGCCTCCCCCAGTTTGGGCAGTATGGTGTTAAAAAATGCATAGAGAACGCTGCTGCCCATTTTCTAGTAAGTCCCTTAGTCGCCTTTTACGACACCCACGGGAGGAAATGGGATGATGCTACTCTTTACGTCCAGCACCACACAGTACGTAAATTAAACCATTTTAACAATAAAACAAAAAAAAAACCTCTTTCGAGTTAATAAGTTTTTTACATTGTCAACGGTTTTTCTCCATCTGTTACGATCGGTGGCCTAGTGGAGTGCGGCGCTATAGGTACTTCCAGTTGCTCAGATATTTGATCCGACCACCGTTTTGGACTTCACCCTAGTAGCATTTTTGTTGGCATTTAGTTGGGCCACTTACCTCTGTAAGTGGCCCAACTAAATGCCAACAAAAAATGCTACTAGGGGAGCCTCTAGGTCTTTTGCCCTCTATCTTTTCTGTAACTCAAATACCTACTAAATGCTATAGCAGTGTATGTACGTTTTAAGTTAAAGTGGACGACATCAACAAGGTGATCGTGTGTAGGTACGTCGTGTTGTGTACGATTCTGATTGATTCGCAGTAATATGGCTTCTTTAATAAGAAGTAATGATACTCGTAGCAGACTGAACACACATAGACATGAAATAGATTTATTGAATTAGACTATAAGCCATATCAAAGTGTTGTAAGCATAGGATGAACAATTTTGCGACTGAACCATACAATGGACTATTGGTTCCTATCATGTAGATAAGTAAAAATAATGTAACTTCTTCTTTTCGTGTGGTTACTGACTAACCTGGTGTCAGAGTTGTTATGCCTAAGGTTGCCTGCTTGTCGGGCTTCTACAGATTGTACTTCGGCGAGTGTGCCCATGAACTCCACGACCTCATTCCACCGGTCCCCTTCTACCATCGGATATCTAGACGCACTGCAAGTAATCACCTCTACCTAGTTGATATGAGTGGAACTCTCTGCCTGCGTCTGAGTTTCCGAACACATACAACCCTAATCTATTCAAAGTTAGAGTGAACAGGCTTCTTCTGGGTAAGCTCACTCCATCGTCGACTTTGTCTCTGTCACCTCTGACCTAGACTAGACTCAAGAGCAAACCTATAAAAAAAAAAAAAAAAATGCCGCCACGGGCCTCACTTGGCTACATAATGCCGTCGAAAAATATCTCTCAGGCATATCGTATTCTTACGATGTTTTCCTTCACCGTTTTTTAAGCAAGTGGTAATTAGGTATACAATACGTACGATGGCCAGCACATCAAGTTACCACATACTTTCACATTTTCTCGTTCGATTTTGAACTTAACCATCAACATTTTAAGGTTTAAAATCGTTTGGAGGATTTGACAGTTTCGTGTAGCTTGATGTGCTGGCCACTGTACACGAATGAAAAGTCAGAGGTCCGTGTCTTATAATGTAACTAAAACGTATTTAATACATTTCTGTCTTGTTTTGTAAACAAATGTAAAATCAAAATCAAATCAAATAATTGATTTGCTTGAATATTGGTAGGTACGCACGGCCACAAATCAAGCTATACATTTCCAGTATAAGTTGACCTCTCATTGTACGGAAATCTTATACAATGCGAGATTAGCCTAAACAGGAAATGTATAAAATAATTCATTTTGACCTCACTATCGGCTCTACTACCGTCGAAAACCAGTGAAACGACAACCATGATGAAAAATTTGAAAATTTGCCGCTGCCATTTTGACTTCACTATCAGCTCTAGCACCCTCGAAATCCATGACGAAAAATTTTAAAATTTTCGCAGCCGCCATCTTGGATTTTATTTTAGAGGCGGTAAAACTAAAATTAAACGAATAAAAAAAAAAAAACATTATATTAATTAATTAATTTTTAATCTAAAACTTAATTTTTGTTGGACACGCATTTATAAATAAAAATAAGGTCGAAAAAAAACCGTCGGGTGTAAAGGGCTAAAATAGTTTTGGTACCTAGCGCTTTTTTTTTCACATATTCATGTTTTCAAACTTTTTTATCTGACTGTACTAAACAGCTTCAATAATTTGTAGTGTCCGAATTGTCAGTGAAAAAAATTGAAATTAAAATGACAATGGACACAGTGTCCGAATATATTGTCTCCGAGTCGTCAGCAAGTCGTTACAGTACAGCGGTCATTGCTCGATGATGTACGAAGGTCACCCTGTCCTCGCTTCCGCGAGCACACGGCGGTGCTCTGCCCAAGCCGGGCAGACCTCCATCGTATGCTCCACCGTGTCCTCCGGGCGATCCACACATTGGTAACACCCGGGCGTTTCCTCCCGCCTAATTCGGAACAGGAACCTCCCGAAACAACGGTGTCCAGTGAGGATCAGTGTCAGGTGGAAGGTGAGGATGCCGTGGCGCCTCTCTAGCCATTCCTCAAAGAGGGGACTTGTCGCCATAGTTGTGGCGTGCCCAGCGCTGGGTTGTGCCAAGCGCACCCTCCAAATCGCCATGAGATCCTGCTGGAGCTCTGTCCGCTGTGCCGTGATTTCTCGCAGCAGCTGAGTTACGCCCCGGCGTTTCACCTCCTCGCGCCACTCCCATAAGAGCACGAGGATTTTTGCCTCCAGATCCCATGGTGGCAATCCGGCAAGGAGGCTCGTCGCCTCACCGGACACCATGCGGTATCCCCGTACCAGCCTGATGGCCGTGACCCTTTGGGACGCGTTCAACCGGCGGCGGGCAGGTCGCCGCCTCAAGGAACGCGCCCACACCGGTGCTCCGTAAAGGGCCATGGACCGCACGACCTTCGCATAGAACCTCCGGCAGGAGGCGTTTGGACCCCCTTGATTGGGCAGGAGACGCCCCCGGCCCGCTCCAGTCTGGGAGCCAAACGTCGGAAATGCTCCACGAAGTTCCACTGGCTGTCGAGGACGAGTCCCAGAAGAATATATAGAGAAGCATTTTCCTAAAAAATTCAAATTTTGTGGCAGCTTTTTACTAGAAAAAATCTCCAGGCCTGGTCGAAACATTCTCCCTTATCAACGGAGGAGGTGATGATACACCTTCTATAAGCGGCACAATATTGTTTTCCGACATCCACGCGAATGAAGTCGCGGGCACAGCTAGTAAAAAAAAAAAAACCCCTGACTTTACACTATTTTTCTCGCCATCTAACGTAAAAGTTTGGCGAGTTTAGAATTAAAAGTAAACACCTCTGTATTATAATTTCTTTAAATAAAAACAAAATAAACATCCACGGGAAGAAGGAGTGAGTTAAATGTAGGTAGATACACAGTATCACGTGAACAACAAAGTTCAGTTCCAACCAGAAATCGATAGCCCAGTGTCAAAAGATATGTTTAATCACGCGCAGGTCATGAAGCAAACACTTAGCAGCCGTAAATAGGCTACACTTAACCGGTTAGGTACTGCTATCTCTAAAAACAAAAACCGGTATTGGCTGGTGCTTAAATCACTATCGATTATTTCATTTGTAATGTCATCTCTGAATAAATGTTTGTAGTTCGCCGGTTAGAAGCGGTTTTTGCACACTGTACTTTTTGTTTTTTGATTTCGCTATGACGCAATCATCGTGGCTATGAGGTCACACTCATTGATCGTCAGGCTCGTGCAGACTGGCGCGATATCGCAGGCGCGACAGGCAGCGCGACCGTTGTCGCGCCCGCGATATCGCACCAGTGTGTGGGTGCCTTAAGTGATTTCAAAGTACCTACCTATGTTATTATTTATTTATTTATGTACACACAAAATACTTGACAGGACAATATATTATTAACATAGAAGAGCTAAAAGCTAAATCGAAGAGCTAAATCGCCGATTGTCGATGCTAAAAGTAGCGTGTGTGCTTTAGCCCTAAAGGCCTTTAATTTTGCAATATTAATTTAAGTATATTTATTTTTTATTTGCTCTCATGCACATCACATATTTTACAATAGATTACTGTCTGTTTTTGTAGGTACCTACATGAAGAACCTTGTCAGGGCACTGCAAAGCACAGTGTTGGTTTACTGTTGAGTTTATGAACATTAAAAATATTTAAATTAACATAAATTGAGGCAAAAAATAGCTAACACAATACAATAAATTTTTGAAAAAATAAATTTCTAGATTTCGTTATACTCATTATACTCATTATCTGTGTTATTATTGTGTATTAATTGTTCATAACAATTAATACACAATAATAACACAGATATAGTCATATTTCTCGACCTCAGAAGCATCATGTCGGATTTGCAGATAGAACCAAAATTACTTTTTAGTAGAACGATATTATAATTTTGTTGCTCTTTCTAACTATCTGACCCTGGTATTTCTATCTCTTATCATTATAAAGATACACTTATGCATAATGTCGGATTTAAAGACATTTTCAAATACCTTAGAGCCATAACCTTTTTTATTTACTTGCATCTTTATGCATCAAATTATTAATAGTTTTTTGAGCCGTATCTCAACTTAAGCTATTATGAATTAAAAATGTTTTGTCTAACATGCTGGTAGCAACAGCAGATACGCATTTATGCCTCTAAAGTTTACAATCAAATCATAGTGCGTATCTTCAAATATAGCGTTATGCTTAAAAAAATGTTGCAAAACGCTACAAAGGCATAAAGTCTTTTATTCATAAAGAACTTTATTGTTATAATAATAACGTTTTGTGTGTAATATTGTGTACGTTCAAAGAGTTTCAGCCTTATGGCTCCAAAAATTAATACAAAAATGTAATATACTTGGTCGGTACTCAAGATAGTTCGGATAAAGTCGTATTACATCGAGTGGTACGGACCTCACGTGGCTTTTCTTCGAATGGCGTGCGACAGCATTATAGCTTATTATAATAAGAGTGAGTGACAATTTACGGGAAGCAAGGAGATTATACGCTGCGCCTACTAATCTCGAAATGTTACGCAATCGAGGTGTTATCAACCCGCAAGTGCCAGGACTGCAAGTCATTTTAGCAGCAACATAACGATTGATTGATCACGGCCAGTTTCGCACCCCACCGCATGCGCAAGCTCGGGGCCGTTCACGATTTTCACCTATTCTCGAAGAGATTGGGTTATTTTGAACGACACCCGCGCACAGATAAAGCTTACCCTACTTGCTTATTTGAATAAAAAGTGATCATTTGTAAATACGTAATTAGTGTACCTGAATAATTCAGTTGATTCCATTTTTTTAAATACGCCGGTAACATTTTACATACTGCCAATTCATTAACTATCTTTTTTTGTTACTTGCCAGGTTAGAGATCAAAATTCTGGATTTAATGTACCTACCTACGATACATGAGTCTCTATCTTCAATATGGTCGAACGAACACAAATTTATCAGTTATTGAAATCGGCCGTACGTTTGTAACTTAAATCGTACCTCTTTAATAATCTGCACTTAGTATGTACCTTTCTATCTTACACAACTTAGTTTGGGTGTTTATTAAGAAAAATGTTTCTGACAGTCCTAAGCCCGTAAAAGTATGAAGGAAGAATTGGAATTAAGTGGCGTGTAAATCCTTACAGACTACGACATATCGAGTACAGGTTGCAATAGTAATAAACACATTTTTACACTAGGGCGAATGAACTCTGATAAAGATGTCACTGCTCCATTCCGCGCTGCCCTTGTAACGTAATGCTCGGACCGCGCTCGTAACAGGGTGTTTCAAAATACGTTATGCGTCATACATAGTTAATACAATTTTTTTTTTAATTATACTAATGTTATTTTATTGTTTTTTTTTTTGCTATGAATGATTAGTGGTCATTGGATACATGAAGTGGGCTGACGTTGTAAGATGATTAAAATGCCATGGTGCAAGTACTTAAATAATAATTTTACTAATATAATATAATACAAAAAAAAAGAATAAACAGCAATTTTATAAATATTTTGTCTAATTTTATATATTCTTAATATTTGGGTCAAAGACATATCGACTTTCTTAACTTAGACACTAAAAGGAACCGTTTCATATGTAAAAATAAATAAAAATATTTTGACAATAAAAAAAAAATGGCATAATATTTTTCGGCAAATCAGCGACAAAAAAAACATAAATAATTAGCACTATAATCTTCTGTTAGGATATTCGTGTTTAACTTTCCGTTTAAGAGATAATTAGACTTTTCATACTAGTTTCATACAAAATCGTAAAAAAAATATAATTCCTTCGTTTTTGAGCGGAATTAATTCGGATGTCATGTTTGTATATAATAATAATAATAAAAGCTTTATTAATTTCACACAATAATCAAATTAAAACATAAAAAAAACAATTAAAATTATAAGTAACATTAAATAAAAAATAAAAAAATAGAATCAACAAATATTTACATTCATAATATTATTTCATTTTAAATTAGTTGAAAATTATAGAATTAAATTTAAAATCATGCATTCATATAAATAATTATATTGATTCCGAACAAAATAAAATAATTATGATTAAATATAACATTAGTGTGTGAACCCCCTTCGGGTAAAAGCCTCCTCCAAAGAATTCCACTTATCTCTATCTGACGCGGTGACTAGCCAGTCTCGTCCAACGTTCGCAATAATCTCGTCCTGCCATCGGGCGCACGGTCGGCCCCTGTTCCTGGTACCTCGTGGACCTTCCCATTTAGTTGTCCTGATTGTCCAACGATCATCAGAATACCTTGCAACATGGCCTGCCCACCTCCATTTCAGGCTTTGCGAAAAAGAGAGAGCATCTGTGACTTTAGTTCTGTTTCGAATGTCTGTGTTTCTAACTCTATCGCTTAGTTTGATACTTAGGCAGCTTCTCTCCATAGATCTTTGTGTGGTTTGGATCTTGTTTCTCGCTTTGTTATCATATATCCAAGTCTGGCAACCATAAGTGAGACATGGCAAAATAGCAGAGTCTAGTACTGTCTTTTTAATTTTGATTGGAAGTTGTGATTTGAATATCTCTTTATGAGCCCAGTATTTTTTCCAGGTAATAGCTATCTACCGGTCTATTTCTTCAAAATTCCTGTTTTTCCTGAAGGAGATTTGCTTGCCAAGATATATATATATACTCCTGTACGTAATCGAGCAGCATGTCATTAACCAAGATAGGCGTCATCTCGGTGTTGGTCATGACTTTTGTTTTATTAAGGTTCATCTCTAAACCCACATATTCGCTCGCTGCTTGTAATTCGTTAACCACTAGGACTTCCGTCCTTTTGCTTGAAATTAAAAGTAACAAGTATCTATGAAGTATACAGCAATATCAACAGATCAGACTCTAGGTAATTGTTCTATATCTAAGATCATAATCCTACATTTCAATATAAAAGAAAAAGTTATTGCCTAAAATTGCAAGCATATCGTCGGATGTGAACATAGGCTTGCAGTTTTAAGCACTCATCTATTATATTTCAGGCATAATGTTTGATGTAGAGGATCAAGTAGATTAAAAAATATATTAATTTCATTTTGACAGTTAGGGTAATGCTTGTAATTAAAATCAAAAGGTACTATTGCCTACCAAATATAAAAAAAAAAATACTGACTTAAATACCTAACGTTCAATAATTATGAAGAAAAAACTTTTGTCAGTTTTGTTTTTGCTCTCCTGAAAAGGTAGCATTTTACACATCCGACATGATGCTTCTCATGTCCAGATTTAAGTCAGGTGGTATTTAGTAGGTAGGTAGTAAAACAGTACAAAAAATTATGGTAAGAAATAGGTAATAATTACAATCATGTCATGTCAAGGTATCATTATAGTAATTAAACTGAATTATGGTAGTCATGTCATTTTATAAAATAAAATAATATAAATTTAATGTCACTGGAATAAAACAACTATTTATGTCTTTGATCAAATCGGATCTAAAAGTTATGAATGAAGTAGGTACCTACATCTGTGTCGCTTAACTTCAAACTCGGGTAAATCCACTTTACCCTCTTGGGAGATATTAAAGAAAAAGTGATAACAGTCTTAATTCCATGAATTAAAAGGCGGTTTTTTATTTATTATGTCAACAATACTGAAGGTAACGATCCTATAAAGCAAATTTAGTATTATAACCATACATTCTTTCAAAAATGTAAAATTAAGATTGGATTTACCTTCATTTGATATAATGTTTTATCCGTCATTAATTTATTGGTCTAACTAATAATATTTTTCTATTAAAAGTAAGTACCTAATCTTAGTTTGCTATAGAATTAATATAGATTCTCGTCATCTTATATATAATTTGGTAATTTATTACAAATTGTTGCGATTCTAATAGTTGGGGCAATTATTCATTATTTTTATTTGTTTATATTTTTAAATGCTTTAATGTACATCAGATTACACATTACAAAAGAAAAGGAAAACTTATCCATACTATATACTATAATATTATAAATGTGAAAGTAGCTCTGTCTGTCTGTCTGTCTGTATGTTACGTTTTCACGCCTAAACCGCTGAGCCGATCGTCATGAAATTTGACAGAGATTATAGCCTGGGATACGGAGAAGGACATAGGCTACTTTTTTAAGCGATATAACCGACATCCACGCGGGCGGAGCCGCGGGCAAAAGCTAGTACACTATATTTTTTTTTTTTTTTTTAATTTTGGTGTCGGTGTAATTAACTTGTTTTTGTTTCTTCGGTTATAGTTTTGGTTTGCTAAGGCCTGTGTTCACCAACATTCAAACCACCGGTTAGGTATTTAAACAGTTGGCTTATGTCAAATTTCCTATGAAATGTTGAGTACACAACTGATTAAATATCTAAACAGTTGATTTAAATGTTGGTGAACGCAGGCCTAAGTCGATGGATGCTATTTGATCGAAAGTAATCCGTATGTTTTTGCACGAATGTAGCTGTTTGTAATATGTAAAGGGAGTTGAGGGTAACATATGTATTTTTTTTTTTTTATAAAATGTGGTTTACAGCTTTCAAGGATGTGTATAATACATTTCTTTTGCAAGATGAAGATGTCGTAAAAGTCAGTACTTTCATCCCCCCACAAACCAGGCATAAGCGTAGGCATACTATGTTGAGAGCGCGGTCTCATAGTTTGTGTTGCTTTTAATTTGCTTAATGAGTATACATTTTGATAATTTATTTATTTATTTAATACTTCAAGCACAGAAATGTACAGAGGCGGACTTAATGCCATAGGCATTTTCTACCAGTCAACCTTTGGGTGATTCAGAGACAAACAGTGGTAGGTGCAATTACGAAAAATCTTTGAATAACTATAAAGATACATACAAACTATAAATATAATATATATACCAAATTTCCAATTTCTATATAAATACAAGCACAAATAAACATACATAAATACACGAATAGGTATACTAAAACAAATAAGACAAACAATGGGAAAACATTAACGTTGTGCTGATACTGCCAGCTTCTTACGAATGTGCTCGCGAACTTTCACTTTAAATGATAATCGGTTGGTTGTCATCCTGATTTCCAGAGGGAGCGCATTCCACAGAGAGATAGACTGAACGAAGAAGGAAGAGTGAATAAAGTCTGTGCGGTGAGTGGGACATTGAAGAAGGCATTTAATCTTCAGATTTTTGATATGCTTTTTCCATGTTAGATTAAAGTCCAATGATAAACCAAGAAGCGTTAGATCGTCTCTTCCTGGGATGTTTAATGTATTACTAAGGTTAAAATACTGTTTCAAGAACGAAGGCTCATATGGAACTGTTTAAAACAGTTCAGATCAATGTTTGATGATTTTATAATAAACTAGCTTCTGCCCGCGTCTTCGTCCGCGTAAAATTCAGCCCCGTCGCATCGCATTGCCCGCCCAAAATCAAAAATCAAAGTATTTTATTTCACATAAACCTACCTGGGCACTTATGAAACGTCAGAAACGACGTCGTCCTATGGCATTAAGTTCGCCTCTGTACATTTTGTGTGCTTAAAGTATTAAATAAATAAATAAACACAATTATATACTTACTCCGATCATGCCCGCGCAAGATTTCGCTTAGCGTTCTTTCCGACTTTTTGTCGCTTGCTCGGCTCCTTAAGGTTGTAGCGTGATGTTAAATAGCCTATAACCTTCCTAATTGTACTATCCAACACTGAAAGAATTTTTCAATTCGAACCAGTAGTTCCTGAGATTAGTGCGTTCAACCAAACAAACTCTTTAGCTTTTTTAAATTATGATATCTCCTATTATGTTAATTGAAATCAAGTGATGTCATGGACAATTTTGTTTACATTTAAATACTTGTGATTAATAACATATTTATTTGGATAAGGATTAATATTATGTTGATAAAACTCCTTCGCAAATAATGCATTGATTTCGAACAAATTTGATTACGAGTACCATAAAAAGGTTATAGTGAGTCAATTTTAAAAGATAGGTATATTATACTCTCGCAGACTTTTTTTTTAATTTTTAAAGAGTTAGCAACATTTTTCATTTATGCTCCGCTTCTATTGGTCGTAGTGTGATGTTATATACCATGTTATAGCCTATAACCTTCCTCAATTCCAACCAGCCGTTCCTGAGATCGTTTAAACAAACAAACAAACCCTTCAGCTTTATAATACAGTATTAGTATAGATTTGTATATAAATTTTTCCTTGTTGTAGTATTCTATTAATCAACATATTGTTTTCTATTTTTTATGTAAGCAAACGGGGGGCTCGTCTTAGACAAGTGACAAGGTCCATCTACCTACCTACCGGCGAGGTTAAGCGTTCGTTGCCACGGTCAGCTGATGGATAGGTAACGTGACTGAGCGGCCTTTACTACGAATTTGGTGAGTGCATCGTATTTTGATAAGTCCTTATCTCAAACTTAAGTTCCAGAGTATATACTTTGTTAGGTTCTAAATCATGCCAATGGCTCTCTATTTTCTCTATATGAGTAAGTTTAAAAATAGTAGTACTTAGTCATAATTTCTTGATGGTCTTGTTTTTTTTCTGCTAGAAGAAAACTATCTAATAAAAATTAAAAATATTCTTTGAAATTCTGCTTATGTAGGTACTTATAATAAAACAAACTAAAAAAATTGGCCTTGAAAATATCGTACCTACCTGAGTTATGTAAGTTAATTAGCAAACGCAAAAACAATTAATTATTCGCATCACGATTCATGGCCGACATCACGGCTGTACTTATATAACATACCTAGGTAAATGAAAACTCTTTTATTAATACCCAGCCTTACAAAAAAAAAAAAAAAAGAATCGAGGTACTGAATAAAATAATATCAAACAAAATAAAAATAAAAAGTTGTCCCATACGTCATTGACTGCCATCTATCAGTCACTACACATACTACTTTGTTAACAACCTTTCTAGTGGAACGTAGTTTTCTATGTGGTCTTTTCCATGAGTTGCTTTTCCAACCAGTTGTATCACGTAATTCATAGATGGCAGTAATTGCAGTTATTGCGCTTACTAGCTTTGGTGATAGATGTCACTACAAGCTTCATTAGTATTATTGTAATACTGATAACGTGATTTAGAAAAAAAAGTAGAAAATACTTTACATTCGGATGATGCATTTTGAATGAGATGTAATTATAGTGGAAAGTAGTTTCCTATGTGGTCACTTCCATGAGTTGCGTTTCCAACCAGTTGTATCACATAATTCATAGATGGCAGTAATTGCAGTTATTGCGCTTACTAGCTTTGGTGATAGATGTCACTACAAGCTTCATTAGTATTATTGTAATGCTGTTTACGTGATTTAGAAAAGTAGAAAATACTTTACATTCGGATGATGCAGTTTTGAATGAGATGTTATTATTTTGCTTAAGGTTTATACGCAAAATCGACAAAAGAAATATACCAACTGAAAAATTATAAAAATAAATACGTAAGTATCTAAATACCTTAAATTTAGAACAGAAGAAAAAACAGTCGGTCGGCTCACCGAGCTGACTAGTGCAAGATAAAAACATAACAATGAAAAAAAAAAAAAAATAATAATGGGACAGTCTTTGGAAAATTAAGTAACTTGTGAATAGTATCGTCGAGTTAGTAAATTATTAATTTCGAGCGTTCGTTGACAATGATGCGAGTTTTTTTTATTTTTGTTCACCCAAAAAGTACACATTTACGGTATACATTATAGCTCTTGGAAAGCGTTCGGTGACGATGACGCGAGTTCCATGATTTTGTTCACCCAAAAAGTGCTCAACGCGCCTAAAGAAGTTTTCACTTCAAAAATACGCGATACATTACAAGCAGGCGTTGTATTTATTGCGGTACTGTCAGCGCTCCTCTAGTGCTAACAGTACTTGTAATAACCGTGTACCCATCACAGTAGACTACTTAGTACATGGTCAGAGGAAATAACTGCAGCTCTAGCATGAGCCTTTCATTTAGATTGAACCGTCTTTGGATGATGCTGCCAAGGTCTGCAATCAGCAATCCGTGTAGATAGGTTAGGTACCTTAAACTATGTATCATTCACAGTCTATTAAGATTAATTTATGTATCATAATTGCGTCCGATACACCATTTATCTTTCAGAATGCCAGAACGATCAGCAATAGAAGTCTATATATATAGGCTTTTACATAAATCATCAAAATTGACACAAAAAGTTTCTTAGAGTTAATAGGAACTAAAATTTTACTTCTGTACCAATTTTAATTCTATATTTTGCCCAATAAATAAGATATAAAAAGAAAAACAAACTGAAGTGTTAATTGACTTTTGCTGCTGACTGTACCAGAATTTCGTAGCTGATGTCTACGCCGCTTCGAGCCCATATTAGTATGATGTAAACAATGACTAAATTTCGTAGCGGATGTCTACGCCGCTACGAGCGCATATTAGTACTCGTATTATGTAAACAGTTAATTTTCAGTACCTAAATAAGTAAGAAACTAATTAATTGTAAAGAAATCAGCCCAAGTGACCTATACTGCCACACTAACGAAAAATTCAATAACTCGATTTTTCCGCTTCCGAGAATTGTATTTTCGATTATTGAATTTGTTATGAAGTTTTAGGTATTGCATTCTTGCTTACTTAAACCGAGTTCCTGAAGGATCAATAAAAAGTTTCTTAGAGAGAGTTAATAGATTTCGATTCGCTGACTCCAAATATATAACTCAACGAATATATACCTCAAAATCGTCCAAAATCGAGTTATTGCATTCTTCGTTAGCACGGCAGTATATTTGCCTACATTCTTCTAAGTCTTAAGAAGTGTGTTCATTAATTTGCTACGCGTATTAGAATATAGAAATCCCCTAATCCATATTTCCATACTATATTACTATATAATAATTATTACTATATCCATACTATAATATTATAAATGTGAAAGTAACTCTGTCTGTCTGTCTGTCTGTCTGTTACGTTTTAACGCCTCTTTTTTTTTTTTTGATTGGGAAACAAGTAACCTCTCCCGTTCTGAGGGGAGCTCCAGGGCGTGTCAGACTTTTACTGACTAAAACTCACCCGTGTTCCTTCAGTTGCCTGTGTGCCAGGGCCACGTTATCCCTTTCGGACAACCCTGCAACCCTGGCAGGCACCGATCCTAGCGGATCCCGTCAGTGTGTGCTGACATCTCTTTGAGGCACGCGTGGAACACAACGCGCCGTCGACCCGCTGGTCCTTACCGGACGGCGAGCTGCCGAAGGTACTAAACAAATGAAACAGAAGACCCACTTACATGAATATAAATGTATATGTTTGTACAATGTGGAGACAACAATCCATACTAATATTATAAATGTGAAAGTAACTCTATCTGTCTGTCTGTTATGTTTTCACGCTTAAACCGCAGAACTGACTCAGAACTGGCTCATCGCCGCAAGGTTGCCTGCTTGTCGGTCTTCTACAGATTGTACTTCGGAGAGTGTGCCCATGAACTCCACGACCTCATTCCACCGGCCCCCTTCTACCATCGGACATCTAGATGCACTGCAAGTTACCACCCCTACCTAGTTGATATTCCACCAACTCGCACTAAGCGTTTTCAAACGTCTTTTATAATGCGCGCAGCAAAGGAGTGGAACTCTCTGCCTGCGTCTGTGTTTCCGAACGCATACAACCCTAATCTATTCAAAGTGAGAGTAAACAGGCTTCTTCTGGGTAAGCTCACTCCATCGTAGAGTTTGTCTCTGTCATCCAGTCCTAAAGTCAAGAGCAAACTCATAGTGGAATAAAAAAATTAACTGATCATCATGAAATTTGGCAGAGATATAGCCTAGGATATGGAGAAAAATATAGGCTACTTTTTTACTCGATAACCGACATCCACGCGGGCGAAGTCGCGGGCTGAAGCTAGTAAGATATAATATTCCATGCATAGAACAGCGCGTTTTGATAATTTTTTATTAAAAGTTGTAAAGTTTCCTTCCGACTTTTTTATGTCATAAAAATAATACCTATCTATGTGTCCATCACTCGCCATAATGATGATGAATACGGTCGCTATGTAAATACTAACAACACTTGAAACAAATACGTGGGCAAAGTTGAGTGTGGCCATCGAGTGCCACTCCGCAGCTTGTGGTCGCTAATCAAATTAAGCTTTGGATACCGGTTTGATAGTGTGGAAGAGACTTTGCCAAAATGTCCCAGTAAAATCTCAGTCTTGGCTCCTTGGCTCAATAAAATGAAAGTAGTATTTTGTAGCATCGCACAAAGTTGCATTCAAAGCACCGCGGAGCTACTAAATGCGATTCAAATCATGGTATTTCATATACAAAAAAAAAAAAAAAAATTTTTTTCACACACATGTATAATACATAAACTCACGACTTCTTTTTCAAATATATTATCAACAACTAACTGCTGGCCGCGGCTTCACCCTCCTAACTTTAAAAAAAAAAAAAGAAAGTGCAGTTTTCCCGTGTGAGCACTTATGCATTGAGCACCAAAGGTATTCTTATTTGAGAATACCTTTGGTGCTCAATGCATAGGTGCTCAAACAGGAATACTCCATAAAAGTTGACTAAGTTACTTATTATAGCATCAGCTCTCTGCCAATGACAGTCTCGCTAAAATCAGTCCATCCGTTTCGGAGATTAGCTGGAACAAACAGAGAGACAGACAAAAAAAAAAAAATTTTTTTTTGTTATAAGTAGGTACCGTATATACTTTCATAACTACTTATTTGTAATTTTTTGTTTAAATTCTATTTTCTTTTTGTACACCACTTTTACCATTTTATACTTTTTGTCATTGGAGAGCGGGATCTCCTAGCACAGGTATATCTTTTACTTAAAAGGATGTCCCTATGTAAGTAAGATTTACTGTAAAAGTTGTACAATGTAAGTTTCTGCAATAAACCTTTTTTTTTTTTTCATAAATATTTTGTAAAAAAGCTGTTATTTTACGTCATGCTCCCCAGACACCTCATCATCTATTTTGCTGTTTAAAGACATTACGTCTGCCTCTTTGCTCTGCAGAGTGCGGGCCAGCTCCATCCTGAAGACTATAGCGGGGAGATACGTGTCTCCTTTATTAGGTGATGTTGTTCGAATGTGTATTTCGAACAACAGCCTCGTTACCAAATAGATAATAAGCTTAATAACATAGATATAAGTTATCTTTTTGTTTACTAACCCATAAGTATGGATGTTGCTTATCCGAAATAAAGATTTTTTTTTAAATTACAAACAGACACTTCAATTGTATTTATTTGTATACCTATGTATAGATTTCTTGAGTATGTTAGTACGTACTTAATTATTTCTGTTTTGTTTTGTGTCACTGCCGGGAAGATAACATTATGTGGTTTTCGTTGGAATAAAAGTTGCCTGGGAGCAAGCGTGGTGATCAAAGCTCGCTCGTTTTCGTATGAGAAGATGGAATGGAAGAGATTTGTGTAATGTTACCGATTCATTTAGATCCTTTTTTCATTAAATATACATATAAGTTATATTTTAAAATATTTTAATAAAAAAAAGTATAAAAAATTCAAAATATAATTATTATTTTTTAGTTTATTTTTATACGTCTACTCAAGCCGTGTCCACATTAACATATCCAAGGGATATGCAGGCGATTTCAGTGGTGCGGGTTATGAACGAGTGTGCAAACAAAAGTGGACGCTCGCTTTGATTCCACGAGAGCTGGCCACACAAAAATTATAACGTGTTTTAGCTTAATTACTGTCTGTCGTTAGCCCTTTATAGTATATTCATATTTTATTTTATTACTTATTTGGATGGGGAGTCAGCTGTATTCAGTTAGTGAGAGGAGATAATTTATCTCGTATAGAGTATTTTGATAAATTGTGACCAAAGCAAGGTAGTGAATACAGCTAATTGAGTTATCAAGGTTTCAGAGAAATCTTCTTAGATCTGTAAAAGTACCTAGGTGTAGCATTAAAGCAATTTTTTTTACAACTTTGATAATATCGTTGATTTTCAGGTTTTTATAATTATAATTAGGTATACCAGCCTCAAGATTAAATGCCTTGTGACCCTACCTCGGGCGTGACCCCACTTCCGACAGCGTCTTGCACAAATACACCCGGCAAGCTCACCTAATGAATACCGGTCTCAAGATTAAATGCCTTGCGATCCTACCCCGGGCGTGACCCCACTTCAGACAGCGTCTTGCTCAAATACACTAGGCAAGCTTACCGAAGGTATACCGGCCTCAAGATTAAATGCCTCGCGACCCTACCCCGGGCGTGACCCCACTTCAGACAACGTCTTGCTCGAATACACTAGGAGGCAAGCTTACCGAAGGTATACCGGCTTCATGATTAAATGCCTTGTGACCTTACTCCGGGCGTGACCCCACTCCAGACAGCGTCTTGCTCGAATACACTAGGAGGCAAGCTTACCGAAGGTATACCGGCTTCATGATTAAATGCCTTGTGACCTTACCCTGGGCGTGACCCCACTTCAGACAGCTTCTTGCTGAAATACACCCGGCAAGCTTACCTAAGGAATACCGGCCTCAAGATTAAATGCCTTGCGACCCTACCCCAGGCGTGACCCCACTTCAAACAGCGTCTTGCTCAAATATACTAGGCAAGCTTACCGAAGGTATACCGGCCTCAAGATTAAATGCCTCGCGACCCTACCCCGGGCGTGACCCCACTTAGACAGCGTCTTGCTCAAATACACCAGGCAAGCTTACCGGGCAAAAATGTGAAGGTTTCAGCTTCAGCATTAGATTATCCTAATTTGACTTGATATCTATCTATACAAATAAATAAAATTGAAGTGTCGTTTGGTAATGTCTAAATAACAGGTTTTAACTAAATGCATATGGAAGTATACAGGGTGGAAGGGACATCGACGCGAAACCGGTTACAATGGAGTCAGTACACGACTGGACCTTTGTTTGCTTTGAAATTTTTCGTAGATAATAAAAAAAAAAAAAAAAAAACAGAATTTTCCCACAAAAGTGCAATACCTATGCGGTCAAAATGTATGGGACAGCTATTTTTTTAGGGTGTTTTCACTATCCTAGACAAATTGGGTAGTGAAAACACTTGACGCATGACGTACAATTTTTTGTACGTTGGGATAGGAACTTTCTTCCGAAATGGTTTATATAAAAACGGCCCTACACAAAGATTCGTTTGTTGTTTTTTCGTTAATTAGTAATTTTAGGCGGTGCTTTGTTGCTTCTATCATACAATGACTGAAGTTTACATGTTGGGTTCAAATCGCCGATATTATTTAAGTTTTTATATAGAAAAACTTGAGCGAAGGTGGGAAAGAAATACTATTAGAGAGCTCGCGGGAGGGTGAGTTTCTGCAGAATTATAAACCACCAGCATAAATCTAAATTTATGAAATAACAAATAGCGTGTTTAAGCGTTTTGTTATTGAAGAAACGTTCGTTCAAAACACTTTGCTTCATATATTTGTTTGAGAACGAAACGAAAAAATACGGTAAAATTGGGTCTAGTAATACACATGACTAGCGACTACCCCGTTGCTATGGAAAGGTCACTGTCTACGAAGAAACCCGAGTCTAGGTCTGACCTCGTGCTCGAGAAGAAGAGATTTTGAGAAGTGTAGACAAGCGATTTCTATTCTTCAGTAGACTAGAAATAGAAAGCGTCGTGCTTAGCCTGCTGCAGATAGTAGATAAATAATAATTTATTAAGTAATTCACTAGTTTCAGGATCAGGTGAAGCTGTAGGCGAACTTTGTACCTCCATAGATATAAAGCTCAGGTGTTTCACTAAGTCTGCACTAAGACTTAGTAAAGGCTTTAGTTTAGCTACGGAGTACCTACCCGACGTAGCTTATTGCAAATTCAATCACTTTTTTGCATTTGATATCGTTTTCTATCACAGTCCTTGCAACTACAATCACCTTACACCACATCTGGCATACGTTTTGTATTGATAGGCAATACGAAACGTATGCCAGTTGTGGTGATGATGAAAGTAATATCTCCCTGATCATCAATTTATCGCAGTTTTTGGGTAGGCCCATTATGTATTAAAATCGAACGTTCAGATTCATAGAAATAGTAAATTCAGAACTACATTTCACTAAAACAAAGACAGACACACCTAAAACATAAAGTCCGACCTACAAAAATCTGAAATAAACCAGCCTATTAATTTTAGATCGCAACGCTTTATATCCAACGTTATCTTTAGAGAAAGGGAATAATAATAGACTAAATTAATTATTCCGCCCACCACGGCTCGAAATATCGGAGCTCTAAAGACAGGCTCTAAATTTCCTAAACCCAGCTAAAATGAAATCGTCTACAAGAAAAAGGGGTTTGTTTTAATGCCCATCACAAAATAAATGCTGGGAGACAATAATGTGGGATTCGAAGCGAGATATAAATTCAGAATAAAAATACACTCTGCGCTGTTGAGCGGGTTATAGTGTTGTGCTTCTGTGAACTGTGTTTTTTATCGATCAGTTGTAAAGTGTTATGGTTACAGTTGCGGGATAACTGGTTTGTGTTATTCTAGTTTCCCATATTTATATATGTCTGCTCAAAGAAATCAGTAATGTAGTGTTGTATCCATCGGCCACATAAACATTCAAAGCTCTTTTGGTTTTTATATATGCATAAAAAGGCTTCTTTAAATTCTGTCTCACTTGATTGATTCGTTATTAAAACTTTTTGTTCTCGGGTGTTGTAGCTGAAAGCATAAATAACTTGCATGGGGCGTTTTTCAAAGGCTACTACACTTTTTCGTTTAAAGTGCTACAAACAATAGGTATCACAAAATCGAGAATCTTCCTCCCCACAACTTTAAGAAAACTTTGACCTGACTTTTGTAAGCCCACGCAAGTTTAAAGGTCAACGAAGTAAGTCTTTAGACACGTGAATACTGTGTAGCTATTTATATTGTTAAACTACATCTTTAGTAAATTACTTGGTGTAATCTTACGTACTCCATACCATTATATTGAATTTTGACTTCATGTTGTAATCTGTGAATCCACTTTTCCGTTCACTTTTCAACTACTTCCGCAGTTGGCTCTTATACGCCGGTCTCACGAGAATTCCGGAGCCCGCCTTCATGAGCTGAGGGCCTTCTTTTAGTATCAGTCGTCTAGATACAAACATCAAGCTTCCCAAGAGGAAAGATATCCATGATGAGTTCTATTAAAACCTTTTGTTAACTAGTGTTCGTTTGTTTTCATAAACATCGATAAGTATCTACTAAAACTTGAAGATCATACCACATCACTAGAGTACTAAGTCCGCGGCCGCGAAAGAGTTGCGACCAGCATAAACGTTGAGGCCGGATGAACAAATAAATGAGCCACCCGATCGATACTACCCGCCATCGACGAAATAACTCGATTCCTTACAATAGCCACTTACTCCGAGTTATTATAATCGATGTCCTTTGTTACAGTAAGATGTTTTGTCTTAAGTGATCTTACGATTGTTTAGATGCTAATTTCGAATTTGAGGTTTTTTGATCCAGTTTTGATTGGAATTCGTATAAATAGCATAGCAAATGATGGGGATCAGGTTCTGAAGTTTTTCATGAAAAACCGCATGCAGGAACGTAAGTTTCTGCAGCAGGAGAAAATCCGATTAATTATTATATGTAGGTAGGTATCTACCTACCTACATATAATAATTAATCGGATTTTCGGATTTTCGGATTTTCGGATTTTCGGTGTATCTATTCAAGCACGAAATATTTTAAGAGATACATGGAAACATTTTTTTTTTATGTCTGAGTATAATTATTATTTATAAAATTTAATAAATTAAAATGACTTGATATGATGATTAATTATCAAAAGGCACCGCGCTCGGGCCGCCACCGTTGCCGCGTCCGGGTGGGTCATTCATAGAATAAATAAGTAAAAGTTTTTTTGCAAAATGTCTCAAGCAATTTTAAAATTATAATAATTACTATTTTTTTTTTAACTTTTTTTTTTTTTAATTTTGACGCATGACTTAGTTTAAAACACCCTGTTACGAGTGCAGTCCGAGCCATGTGTTACAAGGGCGCCGCGGAAAGGAGCGGCAACATCTTTTTCAGAGTTCATTATGATTAGTAGTCATTGGATACATGAAGTGGACTGTCTTTGTAAGACGAGTAAAATGCCACGGTGTATAAGTAATGGGGTGGGTACTTATAAAGAAAGGTAAATAGGACCAATGAAATTTTTGTAATGCTAAGATTCAGTAAGTGCTTCAACCGATCAGAAAATTATAAAGTTCTACACTTTTAGGTGTCAATAACAATTACGTGTAGGCACGAGTCTATCTAAACACAACAGCCCAACACAGACGCCACGTGCCACGCTCGCTGGAGCGGAAAAAAACTCCGATTCACCGCCGAGTCCTCGAAACGTTGTTGACACAGCTAAGTAGCCCCCGACGCCTCGCTTCATTTGCATTTCTCTTAATCTCCGTTATGAATAAAGAAAAATTCTTGGCGACGTTTTTAAGCGTTTCCCGAGGCCTTAGCGGCGCCCGCCTAATGAAGAGGAGCGGTGGGATTAAGAACCGCCCGCGCCGCGCACTTTCGCGACATTACACTTTTAATTTGAACGAATCTTATTATTTTCTTTTGTTGATTTAAGCCCTCGAGTCGGGAGACGGGTCGAGACGTGACCTGCAGTGGAAAAATGCGATTGCCATCTAAAGCCAACCGTTTAAATGAACGAGATTGGAGCTTAAAAAGTATAATGGACGAGGGGGGGCGGGGGGCGCGGGCGGCGATCTCGGGGGCGCAAGATGGCCGATTTGCGATTGAGATGAGACGCCCCCCGCCTCCGCCCCGCGGAGATCAAGCAATATAATTAAGTCAGCCGTTACATAAGTCTTCGTCTACTTATGCTTGATTTCTATAGGGTAATTTTATTAATTTAATCGCATTATCTAGTTATGTGTGAAGAAAAGTATCTCTATTTATCGGAAGACCTGAAACATGAAAGACTTTTCGATAAAAACATGAAAACAATTTAAATCTCGATACGCGATACGGAGCTACTAGCTCACTGAACACTCGTAGCGTCGTCGAAGTTCGCACGTTAAAATGTTGCTCAGTGGAAAATACTACAAAATTTAAAGTCTTTGCATCTAGACGTGGCTTCATCCAACGTTTACGTATTCATAGTAACAGTCCAAGTCTTACACAGGCACCACTCTTCATCTAACAAGAGAAGCTTTACTCAATCATTCGCTCTGACTAGAAAGATCTTATCTCTAATTACGCTCAGGGAACTTTACACCTTAACCTATTGTAGTTAGATCTATTTTACTTTACAGGGTGAGTTTCAAGTTGTGATGTTTTGTAAGAAGTTGGCTAAAGGCTATACCAGTGGAGATCGCCGTCGCTTCAAATGACAAACCTGATCTGGTCACGTAATGAAAAATGACAAAACTGCACGCTGTCCCGCTTCGCTGCCTCGGATCTAACGAATGGAAACGCTCGCAAGTGTAGGTATGTACTTACCTTCTTATTGTTACGATACAGCAGGTAAAGACAAAGAGAATGTGCTAGATTGAAAACACTTTTTAGTGTTGGAGTCTGAATATATGGATTTTATAGCTACCCTCGCTGACATAGGTAAAAATTGTGGCAATAATGTGTATAAGTGCGATTAACAGTTGATTTTTCGTAGTTTATTTTATTTATTTAAACTTTATGCACAAAGTAAAAAACATACTGTACAAAGGCGGATTTAATGCCTGAGATATTTTCTACCAGTCTTAGTGTGATGCAGAAACAAAACATGGCAGGTGCAACATGAGGGATAGATAACACGAATAAAAAAACATATATGCTAATACATAGATACCTACATATAAACAAAATAAACAGTGTCAGGTGAAATAACGATTGGTAGGGGAGAAAACAAATCAGCGCTGGGATGATTCAGCCAACTTCTTACGAATATGTTCACGTGCCTTCACTTTAAATGACAACCGACTGGTTGCCATCCTGATATGCAGAGGGAGCGCATTCCAAAGAAAGACCGCTTGGACAAAGAAAGAAGAATGAATGAAACCAAAGCGGTGAGAAGGACATCGTAGAAGACGATTGTTGGTGGAACGGAGATTTTTACTATGGGCAAAGCATAAGTATTGAACATGGGAGGTCAGGTAAGAAGGAGAAGTGGGTTTGTCGAGTATAGAAAACAACATCTAGACAGAGCCCTCAACACTCTGCGCTGATGAATGACACATGATAATACTTATGAAGATACACAAGGATAAACAGGAATTCGGAAAATACATTTTTGAAAATGACGTATAAAACGATCATATTTTTGTAAAACCTACCACCTAAGTTCACATGTGGAAGCAATGAATGTATTAAGTATTGAGTAAAATATATAATATAATGTAGATAGAGTAAGATTCTGTAACTACAGAAAATGTATTTACTTCTACATAATAAACTTTCGTTCTGCAAACTCCTAACACAGTTTCGGTCAAAATTGTGGCTACCTAATTCGAGACCACAGCTCATCCAAAAGAAACACTACAAACGTCAATCGGCGAAGACAAAACAAAACGTAATGAAGCCTTTCCTTTGAGAACGGCTCTAGAATAAGGAAAAGTTGTAAAGTATCCGAGGGGGGGCGACCGCAACCCCACCTGCGCCCAAAAAATATGGCATAAATGAGTCGAAGGGGCCGCCTCTTCAGCCGCGAAATTTCAGCCATACTTGCAAACCTATAATCCTTCATAATCACCTTTACAAAGCAAAGATTAAAACCGATTCTCGCGCCCTCCGCCCACGCCACCCGCCACCGACGCTTTTATATGCGAGACAGCGAAAAGTAAGATTAAATCATTATTTTTCTTAAGCTCCTCTCGTTTTTTCTCCGCTCTAGTGGAAGTTTTTTGCTTGGACTTTTGATGCGGACGATCAAAGACTTGTGTTCAAATTTACATAACATTCTTAAATAAATTGCGGGCGGCTGGGGTGGCTCCATTGAACACGAATCGCCCGGTGTTCTGTATAAACTTATTAATGCGCATTCCGGATTGATGCTTAATGTACTATTAATTTATTCCGCGGATTAGTCGAGTGCCATCGCATAATTTACGAACGAAGATGTTTGGTGTTCTACAACTATGTAGGTATTTATATGTCAATCGTTCAACTGTATCTTGTATCAGTGAAATTGGAGTTAAATAATAATGTAGCTTTCCAAAGGCACAGATAATATAATACTACCCAAAGGCTACTAGTTCTACTACTAGTCAAATAGGTGTGTAAGGGGAGTGTACATATCTACACTCCCCTTACACACCTACACTCACACAAAAAACACACCCGGCACATTAATAGATACTACCTTTCTTATCCTCAAAATCAATTGAATTAGTTTAGTTTATGTGAATATTTATATATTTTTTTTTTTTTTTTACAAATGTGCACTTTACTAATTGTAAGTAACTACTATAACATCCATAATGGACGGATGGATGACCCCTGTAACACAGGTTTTCCTAGCATAGGGGTCATTGATCAATATTTTGTGTCAGGCTATTCCCATGTTTAAATTAAGTGTCACTCTGTATGTGTACTTTTACGTCAAATAAATATTATTATTATTATTATATATTTATGTGTTTACATATCTCGGGACCCTGGGGTCCCGGACCTTTGGAAGGCGTACGAGGGGCCGAAGCCAACTCGCAGAGGCCCCTTAGACAATTTTAAATGGAATGAGGCACCAACCGACGATTATCCCTGTACGCACTATGCAAGTGCACCCAAGGACAACCCCCGGTTGGTATAGGACTATTGTAGGATATGGAAACAAAGATATTGGACTATGGGTTTGGGTGGTTAAAATGGACTGGTTACCTAAAACTATGGAAGGACTATGGCCCCTGCCTGATCAATGTTTTATTGTACACGGATAAAATGGCAGGGGGTGACTTGCACACTCATTAATGGGCCCCCGGAAATGGTCGCTAGCACATAGTGACGTAGCGACAAGGGGGCAACATATCCTGAGGTGCTTGAGGAGTGGAGAGGTATTCCACGGCTCTCAGAACAATCCCAGAGCCCGGAAGATGGTCAAGATCCCTACAAGCACTTACTGGAATACTTCCTTCCTCCGAGCACGTTTGCTCTTGCGAATCTCCACTCAAGCCGGCCAATAAAGGCAAGAATGAGGTGGGAGCTCAGTTCCTCGTCAGTGTTCACTCCAGCCGGCCAATAAAGGCAAGCCAGAGATGAGGAACATGACTTCTCCCGGGAGATAGGGTCCGTGGGGTCGCAACTGCCCAACAGCTCGCCACATGCTGCCCTGCGGGTTTCTGTATCTCTCTTGGTCTGGCTCCTCACCCTAGACATGTTCCGGTAAAGTAAACTCTACCGGCACAGACCCAGAGTTCGGAGCGCGCAAGCCCCACCACGACGTCAACGTAGAGATACGGCGGTGGGGTTATTATTATTATTATTAATTCTCTTCTCATTTTTACCCCCTGCTTCTATCCAAATTTGTTCTTCTTTCGGTTATTGTCATGTCACACTGGAATTCCCATTTCATACGTAAGTCAATCTTTGTATGTCTCTTTACAGATTAATTATGTTGTGACCACCATGGCCAGCCACTGGATGGATGACAATTATTCACACCTTAACGTGCTTCGGTCTTCTGAGACCACTTTATATTTTGTTTGTCCCATAAATAGTCAGAAGCTCGATAAGTTTGATAACAGCAATGGAAATGATTAAGACAAAATTAGACCACGGAAAATCTTTATAACGTTTCATAAACAATCGCTAAGTACGTTCCACCTGTGCTTAAGTACAACAAACATGGCGTATCCGCGCCTAACTTATCTTACTTAAGCCGAACTTGGTATTTAGTTAAACCTAAGCGTGTTTGTAACTTGTAGTTGTTTGTATATGTTGTTTAAGTGGCTGTTTGATTGTTTTAGGCGCAGGTAGCTGAGCCCGTATGAAATATGTGGCTACTTATAGTGTCGGTAAGCTAAGTTTACACGGTCGGCATTAGTTTTACAACTTAGACATGCTGTTACAACATATACTACGGTGTAAGTACGTTTGACAAGTAGGTATGCTGGGAAATTATTGTTGAAAATGTTTTGTAACAGTGAAATTGGGATTATTTTCTTTGTTTGATTTACTGTGAGCAGTGATCGAGTAGGTTGGTAGGTTGTTACATTTTCATTAGTATAAAGGATGGTTTTCAGTTTAGCAAAGTCGGAGTATTTAATGAGTGCAATCAGTGGCGGCGAGTCGATGGTGCCTTTAAAAAGGACATGTTCAGTGGCACAGTAGACAATTGCCTAGGTAGTCAAAATCAATGTTCAGCTAAGATTGTTATACTTTTATAACCGCTATTGTTCCTAGTTTATCAATTAATAAGTTTAAGGAGCCAGGAACTTGCCAAAACTGATTAAAATATGTTTTTTTCTCCTAAGATTTTAGTATGTGTTTTTTACAATAACGCCATTTGTACAACATTTTATAATTTGTTGGCCTGATCAGATTTTCCAGTTTTTTGGTTATATATTTTTTTTGTATCACGAATCTTTTATTCTTTAATGTTTCTTTCCTCAATACCCAAGTTTATTTTTTATCTGTAATTATTTGCTCCTATTGAAGTAATTAAAATTAAGTAAGTATTGCCGAACGTATTCATTCTGGGATGCAAGCAAAGCAGAATGTAACTTGTTGTCAATGTCAAGATCATCATCATCATCATCAGCCTATAGCAGTCCACTGCTGAACATAGGCCTCTCCAATTGCACGCCATTCTCTCATCCAGCTGCTACCAGTCACCCTGCGAAGATCGTCGCTCCAGCTAGCCTGAGGACGTCCTACCTTGCGTTTGCCGATTCGCGGTCTCCACTCAAGAAAACGTCTACCCCAACGGTCATCGGTTCTACGGCTAATATGGCCGGCCCATTGCCACTTCAGTTTGCTTATTCTGTGAGCTATGTCAACAACTTTGGTTCTCTGCCGGATCACCTCGTTCCGGATTCGATCCCTCAGAGAAACTCCAAGCATAGCCCAATGTCAAGATTAACCATAAAACAGAGGATTATATTGACAAAGAAACCATACTTCAGATAGGTCTAAAGTTCTCATCAAGATGAATGAAATAACCCAAAACACGATGTAACTGCTGTAAACTGTTGAAGAGCTCTCTCTCAACTGTTTTCCGTCTTCATCAACTGATCAACTCCAGGTCTCTTTTTTGTTGAAGTTTCATCATAACTAGTTTTTACACGCGCACGTGTATTTCTGCACGCGCGGTGATGCCTGCGGATTAATTTTGATGTTATCTAATAATTCATACTATTATTTGGTTGTATAGTTGGATTATATTCGAAGTACTGTTTGTTTTATTTGGTTGCCTATTTATGTTCAATTATTTAAACCTGACTTGGTTTCCGTACGTCTTTTTCGGGTAACCACTGAAAATCAGCGCTGTGCTGTGAGTCCCTCATAGCACAGCATCATGCTGAGTGGAAGCCTTCTTGTCACAGTCATGACGTGCAGCTGCCGACTATTTTTGGATTTGTGTTTGTGAATAGAATGTAGATCTGTTTTGTTCTATTTTTTTTGTTCCTACCTATTCGAGTTAATTATATGTATGTATGCACGTGTTTCTGTGACAAATAAACCTATTTTTCTTTCTTTCAACAGAATTCGTTTACGATTGAAAATTGAGTAGGTGAAAAATCAAACTATCCCTATTTGTATACCCTTATTTTGTACCTGTAAATGGGACCAACTTCGAGGTATACCCGTTCCAATAAAAAAATAATCGTCAGTTTTGGACTTCTCTTTAAAAGGTTATGCGTGATGATGATGATACATAAAAAAATATAATATATGCCGCAGCCCTGCATCTGGTTAAATTAGCCAGCTAATTGGAAGCTTAGACCGATCATTAAACAGCACCCAATTCAATAGCTGAAGGACAACTAGCCAAGTCATTGAGCGCAACGTATAACCAGATGGTTGAATGTCATGTAGTTATTTAGTTAAATTGGATATTGATGAATTTGTGACGTTTGGTTAGGGTGATGATGATGGGGCTCCCTTTTCCGCACTTAGACTCCCATTTGGTCCGTTGTGCGTGGGGATTCTGGCTAACAGCGCCAGCTTAGCTCCACCCAAAAGCACAGAAGCTTCCTGGGAGCTTCACAGGCTTCACAGAGCGACCTCACTTTTCCGAGGAGTTGTGGAGCCACGGCCTCGCATTCCAGGATGACGTGGGCGGCTGATTCCATGGCGTCAAGGCAGCCCCTGCAAAGGGCTGTCTGTGGCGCCTATGTTAAAAAGATGTTTGTTAAGGAGATTTGGCCCGTAATTGTACCTATTATTATTCTAAGGTTATTTCTAAGTTTTTTGGTTAATCGCGGGTGTACCATTGGTAAAGCTAATTTTTCTTCTCAGAGTAGTCAGATACGAAATGCCGACCTCATCTAGTTTTAAATATGATTGACGTGTAAAAGTGTTTGTAAAAACCTACTTACAGAAATAAAATCATTTATCGTTTATCATTTATCATTTATCATTTGACTGTCTAAAGTCTGTTACCCGTGACCATCTGTTGTTATGGAGTTCGGTCGATCTTTGGCGAATCCACGCACGAAATTGAGAGAAAGGCAGAGGGAGAAGTGGGTACGGGCCTAGCACCTTCATATCAGAGCCTCTCTTCGCAAGTTCATCTGCAGCGTCATTGCCCAAGGATCCACTATGCCCTTTGATCCACTGGAGGGTAATTCGATGTTTGGTTAGGGTGACTATGGCTTCACAAATTATGTACGGCTACTTTTTACTAATACCTACCACTAAGTAACTGCCATGTTCTCACTAGTTCGATTCATTAGTTCGATCGTCGAACTAGTGAGATTTTACTGCAGGAGAGAGCGAAGCGAGCTCAGGACTTGGGGCACCCCGACTCGGGCAGGTTAGGTATGGGATGGCGGGGTCTTTGTTCGCTTGAAGGGGCGAGCGAACAAAGAACCTGCCATCCCTTTCGTGGTTATTTTTTTATTAAACCATCCAGAAGTAGGAGCCCCGCTAAGCGGGGCTCCGTCGACAAGCCTTATTATTGCTGGGAAACAAATTTAAGTGAACATTATTTATTCATTATTAATTATTAATTTCATTAGTTCGATCGTCGAACTAATGAATCGAAGCACTGAATCACTTGGGTGAGTCTTGGTCAGTCATCTTCAAAGGGCTGAATTTCAATACGCCAAGTTTTTAAGCGTTGAATGATTCTAGTTCAATTAACTGTCGGCCTAGGCATCCAATTGGATGCTAGCGTTTAATGAACGGCCTAGGCGTTCAATTAGCCGGCTAATTTAATCAGATGGCTGCGACATAATATACGCGTTGACTTGATAACCTCCTTTCTTTTTTCGTCAGTTAAAAATTGATGGTTTTAATATAATTTATTCTTTTGCCTCAAGCCAGAACAATCGACTTATGCCGAGAATGAACGAGCATTGAAATTGATCATCACACTTCTTTACTGTGTTGGATATTTCAGAAAGAGTTCCTTAAGTTAGCAGTGCTAGCTATGCAATAAGTACATAGGTACTTCATGCTTCTTTCATCCATACCCAAGTGATTCGTATTCCGAAAGAGTATCGATTATATCGTCTCTCGGTACCTAATACAAAACGACGAAACAGACTGTCTCACCTTAAAACTGAGAGAGCACATTAGTCCCAGAGAGTTTTAATTTACGAAGTTATTGCTACCACGTCGATTGCCAATAAGTAAACACCGCCGGCAAAGTCGGAGTATTTAACTTAATTTTTGAGCTTCCACCGGGTTAATTGGGAGAGGCGCACTGGAATGTCGTCACAAAAGAAGCACTTAAACGAATGACGAACAACGGCACTCAACTGGCTCAAAATAAACTTATCTCGGCCGGGCAAGGGTTAAAATGATTTGGAGGCAAGGCACCAAGTAATTGTGAGGTGGGCGAGGGTTGATGTTGATTCAATAATACGCGACTGTACCGCTAATAATGTTATTTATCGTGTTTTTGCGACGGATGCCTGGAGTAGTATCGTGTATCGTCTACCTGTTCATTAGGTTCCTTGATGTAATTTGGCTGAAATTGTTTAGCGTCTGTTTACCTTACGTAACTATACTTTGTCACTTTTTAATCAAGTTAGTATTGTTGTTTTTGGATATTGAACGAAACTGAACCGCCACGGTCACGCGTGGTCGGTGTCGTTGAATCGGGTATACTAGGCTCCAGTCGTACGAGTAAGTTTTCGCTTATATTGTGTGGTCATAAGCACACACCCTCTTTTTAGGGTAACATACGTCCGAATGAAAAACGGAACCCTTATAGGATCACTCGTGTTTCCGTCTGTTCGTCTGTCACAACAATTTTGCTCCGAATCTGATGGACCGATTAAATCGATTTTTGGTACACACAATATGAATTTCTGTCCAAAACATTTTTTTTTTGTTTTGAAAATTATACAGCAACAGACATTTTTTTTTTGTTTTGAAAATTATACCATGTGACATATCAAATGAAAGGGCTTACTTTAATTCATTTTAGAGTAGTATTCAATAGTTTTAAAGCTGTTTCTTCGAAACTATTTATTTTACCGAAACTACTTAGTATGAAAAAGAAAGATTTTTTTTTTCAAAGCTTATAAATTACAGGAAAACCATTAAGAAGTCTACGGTTTTAAAATTAAATGGAAAATCTCTCAATATTGTGCGTAAAAACTTACATTTGCAGTTGGAATGTATGAGAGACTATGTATAACTACAATGTTAAGTTTGTTCTTGCGATAAATTCAACGCAACTACGAAACCCTTCATATTGTGTGGTCCGACACGCACTTGGCCAGTTTTCTTTTTAATGCATGTCTCATGCCTACTATGAATGGGTTTTTATAAGCGGTTATAAGAAAACTCCCTACTAGCTGGAAAATTACGACTGTTTCAATAAGTCTGATAGGCCTCGTCACTTGGACTCATCATAGTGGGTTTTTTTTTATCTAGGGCATCTCAGAGTTTAACCACGAGGGGTTGCTACTCTTTAACCGGACTTTCCTGTGGTTGCCTTAAGCTCCTAAAAAGTTAATGCCTCCAGCCAGGGCGTAAAAACTTATAAACTAAACGACTGCACGCTAAGGGCACCCCCTTTGGGGTACGAACCTCGGCTTAGGGCAGCGTCGGAAGGAGGGTGGCAAGGGACCGTCGGTGGCTGGATAAAATCAGAGTTATGATTATTATCCGGGGGATTTAAAGCTACAGGCTGCTCAGCTAAAGCGCGTGCTGGCGCTTCACTTACAAGCAAGGGTCGGAGAAGACTATTTAGTCGGGGATTTCGCGCGGGGCCTCGGCGGCGAGGTCGGAATGACGATCGTGTATTGTGTATTCTCTTGCGAACTGTACTAGTTTCCCTACGACTCTCCTGGATTAGAGTAGTGGGGTTGTCTGGGTCGGTCAGTGCATGCCTTGGACGGCGGGTCCTACTGATTTGTGAGGGGACATAATTTGCGGCCTTCATAACTAGAGCGTTGCGATGAGTGGCTGCTGTATCAAAGAAGCGCTTTGAAATGCGCTTCATGAATTGGGCTATCGTGGGGATTTTGAGTTCTACGTGGAGGTTGGTGTTCCGAACGAACCAGGGGGCTCCCGTGATTTTACGTAAGAATCGGTTCTGACATAGTATATAGTGGTTAGTGGTATTGTTATATTTATCGGTTTCTGGCATGAAACAAATGGCTTTGGCCCTTACCGTTTCAAGGTCCGACTATCGGATGATTAGCACACTATTGCAACAGTTAATCTACAGAAACAGTTTATCTACAGCCATTTAACCCAAATATTTCAATATCTGCAAATATGTATTTCAATATTTACAAATATTTTAATATTTACAAATTTATCAATATCTACAAATACTTCAACATCTACAAATATTTCAATATCTACAAATATTTCAATATCTATAAATATTTCAATATCTACAAATATTTCATTATCTACAATTATTTCAATATCTACAAATATTTCAATATCTACAAATATTATTATGTCAATATCTACTCGACTGTTGCAGAGACTCATCCAATTTTAAGCCAAAAAATCTGATGTCAGAGAGAGAGAGAAATAGTAGTACAGTTGATGGTCTAAGAATTAAATGATGAGGCGGAAAAAACTAATTACAAAGCTTGATTCCTATGATATGACACTACAAAATGGTAAGCCGACTAGTACTTATTTTATTTATTTTAGTACTTATTTTATTTCAATTGTCTTTTAATTATTTTATTAATCACTGTAAATTGTAATTAGTCTAAGCTTTCATGCTGATCCAAGTAACTGGAGGAACCTCGACCCCTTTTTTCCATGCAGGATGTCCTAGTTCAGGAGTCGAGACCTCATTGATGTAACGTGTAATTTAAGGAATTCCTAGAATCTCAAACCTAGATTTGATGGACTACGAATTGAATGATGTAGCTGCAAAACTTACTATCAGAGCTTGATTTCTATGAAAAGATACTACAAAATGGTTAGCCAACCATCTACATATTAGGGACATAGGCACAGTCTAACCCACAAGCCAGTTGTAGTCCACACAAAGGTATTGACAGCCGATACGTATGTCAGCCGCCATTGTAAACTTGCCCACAGCCTGCCGTATTGTATGGAGGATTGGCGTTGCGATGCTCGACCCCTTGTGTGTATCTCGAAATCGTGGACAAGGGAATCGAAACTTAGTAGGTATATAAACTAAAGCCCTCTGCGACTTCGTCCGCGTAAAATTTTGGCCCCCGAACAACCGCGTCGCATCACATCGCCCACCCGCACTACCACTTCGTTTTCGCTTAGCGTTCTTTCTGACTTTATACTACAAAATGTATGAGAAAATTAATTTTTATTCATTCATTCTTTTAATTTTTTATTTACTTCGTGTATTTTTTCATAGTTATTCTGCTATTCGGGGCAGAGACAAATCTAACAAATCAAAGATCATAAAAATCGGTCCAGCCGTTCTTGAGTTATAAATGGTGTAACTAGACCGACTTTGTTTTATAGTTATATATTTAGATGTAGAAATATAGATGGAATTATGCTGAATGATGTTGATAGGAAAACAAAAGAAAAAAAAAAACTTAGGCCCCTCGCCCACTTTTTGTAGCGATGTTGTCGCGCGCTTAGTAAACGCGCAACAGCATCGCTACTAACTCGTGTTAGTCGCATTTGCAACGCGCTACAGAAGCGATGCCAACGCGCTACTAACGTGCTACAGCATCGCGACTGTATCGATGCAAACGCGCGACCGTGTCAGACCACATCGGGGAGAGAACGGAGGGAGAACCGAGCATCAGTGCAACTGTGGCATTTTTGTGCCGTTACTGAATCGCGTTTGCATCGCGACAGGAGTGCGACAGCATCGCGTTTGCATCGCGACTGAATCTGGGCCCGTGGGCGAGGGCACACAGCTAGCGACCGCTTCGCGACAGTATCGATGCGGACGCGCGACAGCATTGCTACAAAAGTCGCCGTGGGCGAGGGGCCTTATAGTTTTATCTTGCGATTTGTGATTGAGAAGTAGTGGCTTTAACTGATTGCTTCCAAGACAATCGTAACAAAGTGCTTAGTAAGACAAGCGCAATAATATGCTTATTCTTTGTCGAGCGAATGAGACTGAGAAAAATGTGACTTTAAAAAAATAATACAAACATAGGTACATTATTTTGTTCTCTATGCAATTTTACTCGCCAAACATGAGAACAAAGTTTGATGGCGAGAAGCGCTTGTTAATATACAAATATTCTTATAAAAACTAACCTTAAAACTACCAACTATGTACTATTTCGCTCAAGGAGCAGTCACACCAGCACGAATTAAATAGACTGAAAAAGAGTAGTTTGGTAAATTGACTGGTATTGGCCTGAAATTTTTATATAATCCATATCCATTCTTTTTGTCGATAGGTTTATTTTTAATATTTTAATTTAAAAAAGGAGGGAAAATAATCATCAAATCAAATCAAAATGAGGCATCAAAATATTCGTCCGCATCGCTGTCAGGAAAGGTGCCCAAAGGCTGACAGCATTCCTCCTTTTTATATACTTGTATATACCATTTTGTAGCGTGAAAAGAATTATAAAAATCACAACCACTTTAAAACGTATAATTTTTGAACTAAAATTATTAAACCTCAAACATGTTAAATATAAAAAAGTAAAAAAGACAGAAGTAAGAAAAGGAAATTGAAAAAATATTGCAGACGGATGGTGCTGAGTTTTTAAAAAAATAATCAAAAGGAAAACATTTACTTCGTGCACGCAACTAAATTGAAATATGTAGGAATTTATGTTTGGTCATAAAGTTAAAATAGATAATTTTGTAATGAATGAAAGATGAAATCAAAACGTAAATAAAATTGATATCTGAACTACGACGACTCAAGTTAAAGAATCAACTTTAAGACAAAGAAAGAGACTCACAAAAAAGAGACAATTTATGTCTAAAAAAAAAAAACGACATAAGACAACCAAAGAACTTTAAAATTGTTAGCTTTTTAAATTATGTAAAATAAATAAAGTTATTGATAAATATTGTAATTATAATTTTCTTTTTCAGAGAAAATAACTGCACAAAAGCCTCCCCCCGCTTTTCTTTAACAAGGATTTCAAAGCAAGTTCAAAAATCTATTCTATAATGCCTTACAATGGCATTATTATCATTGTGAAATCATAAAAAAAAAAACACGATCGCTTCATTAGAGGAGTTTTTCGTAATGGCGTCGAATTAACATAATAAATCTGCGCAGTGCCATCAATCAAGCGCCAGATGACTTCTTTGAAAGGGATTCTAAGCCCCCATTTTCGTATAAAATTCCTGGAAGGAATCTCAACAATGATAATTATTTATTTTTATTATTGTAGGCATCTCAAGGAGATCAATACTCGTTTGTTACACATCTATGTGCCTAACGATCTATCGTTATTACCAAGTAAGGTCTAGGAAACGAGGAGTAGGTATAAATTTATTTTGTTGGTTTTAATATTCTTCTGCGTGTCGCGGGTTCGATTCCCGCACGGAACAAATATTTGTATGACCTACAAATAGTTGTTCCGGGTCTGGCTGTTAGTGTATGTGAGTTTAAATGTTTGTAAACGCATCCGCAATACAGGAGAAATACCTAGTGAGGGGCGGCAACGTTTTAAAAAAAGAAAGAAAAAAAAAAAAGGTATGGGTATGTTGATACGTTCAGATAAGTTCAGGTTCGTTTTTCATGTTGTATGTTCTTGCATTTACAGGAATATCATACAAAATTAAATAAAAACAATAGATTTTATTTCACATTAACCTAAATGGGCACATATGAAACGTCAGAAGCTAGGTGCACGGTTCCAATTAATCGTTTCCTATGGAGAAGAACTGGCAAATAACAGTGTTAATAGCTATGAGAGGACAGTGTAGGCCTTTCAACAAGTACAAGGTACTTAATAACATAGAAAATGGTTAACAAATCTACAGTCTACTAAGTCTACAAAGTTCTCACATTCACAATATAGGAAGTGATATCGATGTTTTACTTCACTACTTCCTCTGGCTCCCTGGGCATTCCTATGATAGGAATGCCAAAATTATATTCTATTATATTTGAATATTTGAAACAATATGTTTATATCTACTGTTTTCAGTTGTATAGACGGTATATTTTGCGTATTTTAGAGTCTTGTAGAAATCTTTATTTTGTCAGACTAGGTAGATAGATAGAATACTCTTTATTATGTAAGTACACCATAAAAATTACAGATACAAATGTAGAAATGTTTCATAGGGTGACACAATGGGCGATCTTATCGCTAAAAGCGATCTTTTACAGACAACCTTTGGATGGATCAAAAGTAGAAGGAGAGGCAATACTATTAGTTAGGTAGTTTAGTATCAGTCTTCAAAACAGGGCCCGTCCGGGATTTGAACCCGGGACCTCTCACACCCAAAGCGAGAATCATACCACTAGACCAACGAGCCGCTTGTCTATTGTTTAAAACTAGTACAAAGGTTAAGTTGATATTTAGTTAACACTTGTGCAAACCTATTTCGTGACGTCACACTGTGACACTCATTAGTGACCATAATATGGTCACTAATGAGTATTATAAACAATAGACAAGCGGCTCGTTGGTCTAGTGGTATGATTCTCGCTTTGGGTGTGAGAGGTCCCGGGTTCAAATCCCGGACGGGCCCTATTTTGCTGCCCTTATCGTACAGGTACCTATAGCAGTTTATTTTCTAGCGATATAAAGACATGTGTACAAACACGTGGCATGATAAATATGGAATTTGTGTATTGTATGTATAAAACATTAGCCACGCAGGATCCGTAGTACTTAGTAGTCCTTCCATAGTTTTAGGTAACCAGTCCAATTCAGCTACCAAATGCCATAGTCCAATATCCTTTTTTCCATAGTTTGCAATAGTCCTACACCAACCGGGGGTTGTCCTTAGGTGGACACATTTCATTCAAAGCGGCAAACGAGCCTCTGCGAGTTGGCTTCGGCCCCTTGTACGCCTTCCAAAGGTCTGGGCCTAGTCTCCCGAGATATGTAATAGACATTTAAAAATAATATTATGTTATATTACTTTTGAAGTGCAAATTTCTTTAGGCGCGTTGAGCACTTTTTGGGTAAACAAAAATCATGGATCTCGCGTCATCATCACCGAACGCTTTCCATGAGCTATATTTATACTGTGTGTGTATGTGTACTTTTTGGGTGAACAAAAATCATGGATCTCGCGTCATCGTCAACGAATGCTTTCCATGAGCTATATATATAAAAGAACAGTTATTCCAAAGTTTTGTGTTTTCACTTCTGTCGGCAGTCCTTATGGCTGCAATTTTTTTTCATATGGCCGCATTTGAAACCAACTTACGATCAACGATCTACCAAACAAAGTAAAGAAAATGTAAACGTCACAGTATCAAAGTATACAATTTACTGTGCCGCTGTAAAATTTCCCATTTGGAGTGGCGGCCGCTCATTTATGTAGTTTTAATTCCACCATTCCTTAGCTCGGAGCCGGGATCTTATTTCATTAGCCGGCCGCGAGAGGGAGCGCCAGCCATTTAGCTCGCAAGCTACACAGCCGTTCTGGTGAGGCCTTGGTGGAGGGAACAGCGATATCTGATGTATGCTTACAGCTTGCTGCAAACAATTACAAGCGGAACCAGTTCCAATGTTTTCCTAAATCATTATCATCTGATCGCATTAAGCGATAAGACCGCCCGTTGTATATTTTGTAGTGTATACTTTTTTTTTTGTAATGTATAATCTGGTGTACAATATTATAAGTGTATAATAAAATACAAAAAAAAAAAAAAAAAACTGTAAAATTGTCATCCGTTAAATGTCCAGGAGCATTTGAAATCCAACTAGCACAGCGATTTTAAAGTTTATGGTAGGAGGTAAGTATATCTAGCAGAAAATGGAGTCTTATTATGCTTTTCAGTTTGATACATTAGATTATTTCTTCTATTTTTGGCCGAATTATTATCTTTGTTTATTTTAGGAAACTGGCCTAAGGAGAAGAGTTGTAAAAGTTATTAAAAGAGGAGCAAGGTGTTGGTCTGGGTTGTAAAGGTTAAGAGAGAAAACTAGAAGAAATAATTACAAGACATAATAAACTCGCGATCCATTTTTCCGCGTATCTCAGTCCTCAGGTTTACATCACTGGTGCTCCTGTAAATACGACGAAATTGTACAGTGTACAGCTCACGCTAGATACTTGATCTGTTTATGTTTAAGTTGCCATGTTCCTCTTATTAATTAAATGCGACAAAATCGCGACGCTCTGTCATGGAAACTATGTATTGCAACTGTGTGTAAAATTACTGGGAAAGACATGGTAAGTATATGAACTTGGCTATTTTTACTTTATTTGTACCAACAGATTCTATAGTAAAGTTACTAGGTGGTGGAAAACGGGCCGTTGGACTAATGATGGTGTACTGGTGGTTACTTGTCCCCTACGACGTGACACCAGCACCACCAAGAGTACGCATTACTGCTGCCAGTCTAATGGTATTTTTTAGAGTTCCGTACCCAAATGGTGCCAACGGGACCCTATTACTAAGGCTCCGCTGTCCGTCCGTCTGTCTGACACAGGGCTGTATCTTTTGAATAATAGTTATAGCGGCCGTGGTAGATAATCGAAATTTCACATTCTTTTTTTTCGGTGGGAAATTATCAAATAACTTCTGCTCTGGGAGGAACGGAAGGGCGTGTCAGACTTGTACTGACTAAAACCCACCCGTGTTCTTTCAGTTGCCTGTGTGCCAGGGCCACGGTATCCCTTTCGGACAAACCCGCAACCCTGGCAGGAAATTTCACACTCTGTGAAATTTCAAGCGTCTACGACGACCGCAATAACAACAATTATTAAAAATAAAATATTAAAGGGGGTCCCGAAACAAGAAGTGTTTAAAAAAAAGTTTGTGTTATATATACCGGTGGTACGGAACCCTTCGTGTGCGAGTCCGACTCGCACTTGGCCGCTTCTTTTTACTTCTCTTGTATCGGCAGGAACTAGGTACGGTGGCCAGCACATCGAGTTACCACAAAATGTCAAATTTTCTCGTTCTTTTTTTTATCTAGGGCATCTCAGAGTAAACCATGAGAGGTTGAGACTCTTTAGCCGTACTTTCTTGTGGTTGCCTTAAGCTCCTAACGAAGCTTAATGCCTCCAGCCAGGGCGTAAAAACTTATAAACTAAACGACAGCGCGCTAAGGGGACCTCCTGTGGGGTACGAACCTCGGCTTAGGGCAGAGTCGGAGGAAGGATGGCAAGGGACGGACGGTGGCTGGATAAAATCAGGGTTATGATTATTATCGGGGGAATTTAAAGCTACAGGCTCAGCTATAGCGCGTGCTGGCGCTTAGCTTACGGGCAAGGGTCGGGGAGGACTATTTAGTCGGGGATTTCGCGATGGGCCTCGGCGGCGAGGTCGGAATGACGGTCGTGTATTGTGTTTGCGAGCTACTTTACTTGTTTCCCTACAGCTCTCCTGGAGGAGAGTCGTGGGGTCGTCTGGGTCGGTCAGTTTTCTCGTTCGATTTTGAACTTAATCATCAACATTTTTGTTTAAAATCGTTTGGAGAAATTTGACAGTTTCGCGTAGCTTGATGTACACACGGCCACAAATCAAGCTATACATTTCTAGTATAAGCTGACCTCTCATTGTACGGAAATCCTATACAATGCGAGATCAGCCTAAACTGGAAATGTATAGCTTGATTTGTGGTCGTGTGTACATGGCTAGAATGCTGTTGTAAACTATTAGCTAGTCAGCGTATCGCCACTCGTAGAAGTTATATTAATGTAGGGAGTTTTGAAGTCAGTTGTGCCTTTTATGTCAAGCAGTTTATATTGTATACTAGCTGCTGCTAGCGGCTTCGCCCACGTAGCTTTTTCTAAAATAAAAGCCTAAGTTACTCCTTATAAAATCAACTATCTGTCAGTGAAACTCCCTCAAAATCGGTCCAGCCGTTTCGGAGATTAGCTGGAATAAACAGACAGACAGACTGAATTTTTAAAAAAATATTATTTGTTTATGCTTTCATATGCATTTAGTAAGAAGTTGTTATTTTGAAATTACAAACTGAAACTACACTAATATCAATTTATGTATATGTATAGATTATGTAGTATAGAGGCATGCAGAGTTTTTCTCAATCTAGTTTTTATTTTAAACTAGCTTTTGCCCGCGGCTCTGCCCGCGTGGATGTCGGTTGTCGCCTAGGTCCTTCCCCATATCCCAGGCTTTAAAGAGATATAGCCTGGGATATGGAGAAGGACATAGGTCCGACCGATGATACCGACCGATGATAGGTAGGACCGATCGTCATGAAATTTGGGAGAGACCAAATTTCATGACGATCGGTTCAGCGGTTTAGGCGTGAAAACGTAACATACAGACAGACAGACAGAGTTACTTTCACATTTATAATATTAGTATGGATTTTAAGTGTTATTCCTCCTCCGAAGAAATACAAATGGCTTAAAAAGTATCTTACCTTCTTACGCATGTTATCGTAACAAGCACTTAGGTTCTTACTTAAACCCGCTAATTCATAAATTCTCAGAAAAAAATATTAAGCATAAGTACATACCTATAACGTACAAAAAATAGGTAATGCGAATTCTATCAATCTATTTTATCCATACTAATATTATAAATGTGAAAGTAACTCTATCTGTCTGTCTATCTGTCTGTCTGTATGTTACGTTTTCACGCCTAAACCGCTGAACCGATCGTCATGAAATTTGGCAGAAATGTAGACTGGGATATGGAGAAGGACACAGGCTACTTTTTGACGCGATAACCGACATCAACGCGGGCGGAGCCGCGGGCAAAAGCTAGTACTTTATAATATCAATTTTTATAATTTTACTAACTGCATCATAGAAATCAAAATCCGTTGAACGGACTGTAAAACAGGTTTACATATATTTCTAGTAGGTTGGAAAGATTCTTAACAAAATGTAAAAAAATACAATTCTAACCAATATCTAAGGAGATTGTTAGAGCAAAAAAACACTTGAAATCTCGGAAAATCAAACTTTTCACAGGCGTATCTTGTGTACTGCAAGCAGAGGTAACAATACATAATCTGCTTACAGAATCATATAGTTTTCTAGGGAAATATTTAACAAATAAGAAGGTCAAAATGGAAGAAACATTTAACAGCTAATGCTCCATTTTATTCATATAACTGTGACAATGCCTAGCCGTCATTATTCGAAGCGGCCAGCACTTTTTTTAGAAGCTTTTCTTCTAAAGACCACAGAAATGACAAGGCTCAGGAAACCATTGTGAATGTAGCCACCCGTCATCCTCTGATTGATGTTATTTTTAATTACAATTTTTAATGTCAACAATCTATAAATCTTAGTGCTTAGAAACGTAATGAAATATTCATAAAGAGATTTTCTTTTTGTTACTTACTTTTTCATTGAATTTTATTGAAATGAAGAGAGGTTTTGATTTCTCTATTAATTGATTGATTGAGTTTGTTACTCCGTGTCTAATACCTATCTAAGGAAAAGTAGTTACCAAAGAAATAGGTATGATTTTAGAAGACCTTATCTCAGTTATTATCAATCTTCTTCTTTCTTCTTTTCGAGTGATTAGTGACTAACCTGGTCAGAGCTTTTATGCCATCTTACACATGCCGTCGAGAAATATCTCTCAGCCATGCCGGTTCCCTCACGAGGTTTTCTTTAACCGTTTTTTAAGTACTAGCGACCCGCCCCGGCTTCGCACGGGTGCAATGCTGATACTACATATACTACAGAATCCCCGGCTCCCCGGCCGGTACCGCCGCAACCGCTATGTCCCTGCATTTTAAATCTGTAATATTTTCGAAAATATTCATTTAAATTACATGCTGTGAAGGGTCATAATTTGATCTATATTAAATGCATAATATATTTAAGGTACTTAGTTCAATAAGGATTAATGCTGTAAAAAGTAAAAGATAAAAAATGGTTATTGTGGGTTATCCCAAAGAGATAGACATATATCATTGCGGACTTTTTTGGAGACCTTTTTAAGGTGTACAATACTGTAGTACATTATTTTGATCTACCTCGTAGGTTTCAGCCAGCGTTTGGAATGTAAGCGCAAAAAAATGTGTTTATTTACGACATCACATTAGAAACCTCTAAAATTATCAGTGTTTCTCTACTATATTATGCATGTATTATACATATAAACCTTCCTCTTGAATCCGTTGCGTAGTTTTAAAGATCTAAGCATACATAGGGACAAACAGCGGGAAGCGACTTTGTTTTATACTATGTAGTGATAGTGAAGTGATAATTATACAATACGCACATGAATCCGAAAAGTCAGAGCTTGGGTTCGAACTCGACCTAACTGACTTCGAACCTGACCTCATTCAGTGTGAAGAAGTATCTATAAGGGAATCCCGATGGCCAATATTAATCACTATATTCAATAATAGAAATGAAATTTGTAACTCACAATTAATATTTTATCTAGGACTTTTATGTATTTCTTCACTATTTACTATTAACATTTATTTAATTATTGACTACTTCAGACACTTCTTGACATTGAAAAATAAAATGGTTAAAATGATTACCTAATTCAATAATTTTGTAGTCATCATTTCAGCCGAAAGACGTCCACTGCTGGACATAAGCCTCCCCCAATTGGGAGGGTTTGCCATAATCGCCACGCTTGGCAGGCGGGTTGGTGATCACAGAATGGTGTTAAAAATGCATAGAGAATGCTGCTGCCCATTCTCTAGAATGTCCCTTAGTCGCCTTTTACGACACCCACGGGAAGAAATGGGGTGGTGCTCTTCTTTACGTCCGGCACCACACGGCACGGATATTTTGTAATATTAATTAAGTTATTCAGCATGGTATTTTGATTGTAAAGTAAATTTTTCATGGCCAAGTGACGGCAGAGCATGGAGAACATTATCAAAACATGTATAACATCTATACTCCTACCCATGTTGGCAAAAAATAAATAATTTGGTTTGATTTGATGACTTGGCAGTCCGACGTTCACACCACTAGACTACCACTGCCTAGTTATCATCAATGATAACCAGAGTTGATAAGAAGTAGGGGCTAGTTAACACAGAGTAAGTGAACATTTCACTCCGCAAGAAAAAAAGCAAATGAATTAAGACTTAATTTATTCGAACAAGAAAGTGTAACATTTTAATTCAAAGCTTAGGTGTAGCCTCTTACTTGTTTGTGCTCAGAGTTGACTCTAAAATTTACGATTGTAAATAGGGGCATTCCGTTTGTTTACTTATGACCGAGTAATTCGTTGAATCCGTATAATTACCAGCATTAAGATGATTCCAGTTCCCTCGAACAAAACGAAGTACCCCCCTAAGTAATGTTAAAACATTCAAATGTCCACCGACTTTGCGAACGAAACGTTTTAAACTTGAGGGTATAAATTTTCGGACTGGCGTGGAGATTACAATTGTGGGAAGTAAATAGATTGCCCCCAAACAAAACAGGGCCCGTCCGGGATTTGAACCCGGGACCTCTCACACCCAAAGCGAGAATCATACCACTAGACCAACGAGCCGCTTGTGTTCTATTTGAAACCAGTACAAACGTTAAATAGATCATTAGTGTGAACACTTGTGCAAACTTAACTATTTCGTGACGTCATACTATCATTATTTTTGGAAAAGAACTACGAAAAATCTTGAATTTTCAAGCGGCTCGTTGGTCTAGTGGTATGATTCTCGCTTTGGGTGTGAGAGGTCCCGGGTTCAAATCCCGGACGGGCCCTGTTTTGCTACAGATAAGAACGGGTCATTCAAGTTTATTGCATTTGTTGCATTGTAACAACAAAACGACTTCAAGCTTTCATGTTTTGACGTGACAACGTCTAATAAATCGATGAACGCCGGCTGCATCCACGAAAAAGGATGAGACATTGTCCCGTCACGATAATTGTCCCGTTACGCTCATTGTCCCATTACGCTCATTGTACGCTTGCGCCGCATCAAAGTTTTGTTATGACGTTGTCACGTTAAACTATCGTCCGTAAACCAAGTTTACAGACAAGCAATTTTTAATCAGAACTGTGACGTGAAGTTTTCAAATGATGCATGGATATGCATCCTTTGAAAACATCACGTCACTGTGCTGATAAAAAAGCCGAACCGACAGTATGGCTCTAATAATCCTTCCATATCCTATGGGCACGTCTTCCCTACCATTGTCGTGCCCCCGGTTTACTCCTTGATATGTAATGGTCACTGTAGCCCCATGAAACGTGAGGCTCTAGAGTCCAGGGGCTAGTGCGAATCTTTGGGTTCATTCGAGTAATCAAGTCTGGTTAAACCACGCTGGGGTCGCTGCATTTTATTCATTCATTCAATCATTCATTCATTCAACAGTGACGTGAAGTTGTCAATTGTTTTTCATTTCATCAATAGGTTTAGTCCATTTTCAACCACCACAATCTTTATCCCCGACCATGTTGAACCCCTAAATGTTTTTTATTATTGAATGTCTTTAATTAAAACGATGTAGCGCTCTGTAGTCAAATGTATTCGGAAGGGAATTACGAACAATAATACTAAGGAATCGCAATGGTCCATTGATCGAAGTGCGTTGGTTATTAAATTATCTGCCTCCCCGCTCGTGTATCGGTATATAAATCGCAATATAACTGCTAAGGGACTGGCAGATCACAAAATGAGCAACACTGGGCAGGGCTGGTACTTACGCTGAGTTGATTATGATATTGTTTTTCTTTTTTTTCTTTTTTATATCAGTGGTGCTGGTGGCCCAGTTGTAACGGTTGTACTTACAAAGCCTCAAACCCTTGTGAAAGCCGCAGGAATCCGATGGATGCGGGAAGCACAGAACCGGTCGAAGTGGCGGTGCTTGGGGGAGGCCTATGTCCAGCAGTGGACGTCATTCGGCTGAAATGATGATCATGATGACTGCTCTCAAAACGAAGAAGGAAAACATTGTGAGGATACCGGCATGTCCTAAAACCAAAAATTCGAAGACATATGACATCTACCAACCCGCAATGGACCCGCGTGGTAGATTACAGCCGACTTATTTATTCAAGTTAAATGTGTCGATTTTAATCAGAATGATTCAGTTAATTTCGCTAGAGAAAAACATGTTTTCCCTCGGCATATTTTCATTTCAAATGTTTATGAAATACGTTTATCTCTGTGTATTATGACTTTTGTATACGTTTTGTGTTAGGGCGCGGATGTATCACCCCTAAGATTTGGTCGTTATAGGGCGAGCGCTAAAATGTTGCTTCGTGGCGATTCGCATTTTTTCAGGTTTACACTTTACTGACAATTTAAATTATCAGTGTATACTGGCAAAGCGTTGACGCATTCAATATTTAAGTTAAAACTTTTAGAATAATAAGGTGTTGGTGAATTGCATTGCAATAACAAGCAATTATTATCGTTCAACATTAACGCATTTGCTGTTACAGTTGCTGTAGCTGTGTTCTTTAGTTTACATTTTTCTTTCATTTGAAACTGTACTTTACAATTTGAGTCCAGTTAGTCCTTTTTTCAATTAATATTTCAAATGAAATATTAATTGAAAAAAGTTATTACACAAATAAGTAAAAAATGTGTAAACGTTACCCCACACTAGGAATTTCTCCTGTATTGAGGGTGCGTTTAAACTCACCTACACAAACAACGAGACTCGGAACAACTACTTGTAGGTCATACAAATATTTACGACTTCCTTAATGATGAATAACTGACTGATTAAGGTGCAATTTTTTTTTTTACTTTTACCTTGTTGATATTTGACATGTTTGTATTAATTTGACATTTTTACTGTAATTCGAACGATTTTTTCTAAAATTATTATTTAAAATTTTAATATCTTTAAATTTATGTAAATTAAATATGATTTGCATGCCCATGTGACGGAAGAAAATGGAGGACTTTTATAGTAAAACATCTATGGACTACTACCCATGTTTACAAAGTAATAAATTGACAAGTTTTCCCTTCCAAAATTCGTTGTATTTTTTCAATATAAATTTCAATTCGATAAAATACGTTTTCACTTCTCATGCTCTAAAAGTACGCCAATATAGCCCTACGAAGCGGGACTAAAGTGACCACTTTAGTCTCTAGGGAGTGAAAGTAATTAGTTTTTTAATATCCTTCATGTGACATAGACAAACTCAAACAGCCAGTAAATATACTATTATCTGTGGAGTGTAGACCATATCCTTTGCGAAAATGTTGAGAGTTTTAGTTCCATGGTTTTTCCGCAAAAAAATGTGGCGCCATGTGTTTTAAATTGTTAATCTGTGACTGGTTTAGAAGAAAAAATTGATCGCGAAAATCTCAGAATTTTTGTCGAGTTTGTTCGGTATTAATAAATTTATTAAGAATGTCCAGTGACAGTGAAGAGTTTGACGTCGAGCAAAGAGCAAAAGACATAATAGATAATCTTTTGTCGCCAAAATTGCGGAAGATTTACCTAAAAACTTACGAAAGTTTTATGGACTGGAGGAATAATATTTATTAAATGTTTTTGTACTAAATTGACCATTTTTCTCGCACTCAAAGTGAAAAGTACAGTTTGCACCTCGAGACTAAACGCCAACTTAATAAACCTTCGGTTCCATAGAATCCCTCGCACGCTCGGTAGTGAAACCACCTCTGGTATATTATGGCTTCGTTTAGTTCCTCGATATAAAATATACTATTAGTATAGCAGGCCTAAGGAGCGCTGTAGAACTCAAACATACAAAGTCATGAAGCGCCATCTTAGCGCCCTCTGTTTGTTCCGATTGATAGGAAACGGAGCGATCCTTCAGAGGAAAAATGTACCGGCTAATGATTTGCTAACGACGATATTTATATTTTATAATGCAGCCCCAACACAGATTATTTCCTTTGAGGACGTTTGCTGATCAATCGACGGAAGATCTTGCGATGTTAATTGAGCCCTGTGTGATCCTTGGTTTGAACGATTCTGTTTGAGGATTTTTAGGGTTCCGTAGTCAACGAGGAACCCTTATAGTTTCGCCATGTCCGTCTGTCTGTCTGTCTGTCCACGGCTTAGCTTAAAGAATCTTAGTACTAGAAAGCTGTAATTTGGTATGGGTATATATATTAATCACGCCGACAAAGTGTTAATATAAAATCTTGAAATATATTTTTTTAGGTTATCTCCCCTACGAAGAATTGCCAAACTTAAGTGGCAATGGGCAGGGCACATTGCACGCAGAACAGATGGCCGTTGGGGCCGAAAGGTTCTGGAGTGGTGACCGCGTAACGGAAGACGTAGCGTTGGAAGGGCTTTCACAAAGTGGACCAATGACCTTATGAAAGCCGCAGGAATCCGCTGGATGCGGGAAGCACAAAACCGGTCGAGGTGGCGGTTGGGGGAGGCCTATGTCCAGCAGTGGACGTCTTTCGGCTGAAATGATGATGATGATGATGATGATTTCCCCTACATGTGAAGTGGGGAAGATATTTTTTTTTCTCGTCTATCCCATAGTGTGGGGTATCGTTGGATAGCCCGTACAAAAATATTACGGGTTAGTGAAAATCATTTTTCGGTTTAGGGATCCGTTTGCGTAATATTTAGCTTTAAAGTGCCCCCTGTCAGCGAAATGGTTGTACTTGGATATGCATAAAAATTCACAGCAGTAGTATAACGGAGAACTAAAAGGAAAACTATCACAGCTAAGTAGGTTTTACAAGTTACCGAGAAAAATAAAAAATATGTTCTCCCATACATTTTGTATGGAAGAACATGTTTTTCAACTACAAAGTTAAGTTTGTTCTTGGGATAAATTCATCCCAACTACGGAACCTTTCATTGTGCGTGGTCCGACACGCACTTGGACGAAACTATAAGATTTCCTTGATTTCTACGGAACCCTAAAAAAAAAAACAGTGCAGGTATTTCACGAAAACTATTTAAATGTTTTACTAATTTACAACTACATTTTTTTTGTATTTATAGTACTTATCTACTAACAACATCCAAAAGATGGGCTCGTCCGGGATTTGAACCCGGGGCCTCTCGCACCCAAAGCGAGAATCATACCACTAGACCAACGAGCCGCTTGTATGAACTAATAAAACAAGAGAACTGTATGTAGTTAAATAATGTCGTGCAGAAAAAAGCAATAAAGTTTTCCATCTAATTCATTTACTATCATGAGTCACGACTAATGAAGTCTGAGTGGATGATTCTGAAGGGGGGGGGGGGATAGCAGCCGCACGGGTCGATCGATCAGGTTAAGCTACGCTTGCTGCGGTTGGTCCGTGGATGGGTGACCATCTTTACATACCAAGACGCCTCCGTGCCTCGGAAAGCACGTTTAGCCGTTGGTCCCGGCTGTCATTCGTGGATCTTTGACAGTCGTTACGGGTCATCAGAATCCTGAAAGTCTGACATCCAGTTTTACCAAGGGGTATCGTATTATCTAGTAACTGGGTTGAGGAGGTCAGACAGGCAGTCGCTCCATGTAAAATACTGGTATTCAGCTGTATCTGGTTAGACTGAAAGCTGACCGCAACATAGTTTGAAAAAGGCTATACCCAAAGTCTCTTCTAATTCAGATAATTTATGTAAATAAAGTAATGTCGAGAAATGTCATTGTCAAAATGACAGGACAGTGGTGCAAAACATTTTATCATTAAATGTTTTTGTAAATAATCATCGATAAAATTAAAGTGAATTAATTATAAGAATATGCAAACAAAATACCGTTGTCAATGTTTTTTGTAGTGTGTCGGAAACACGGTATATGATAGCTCTTTTAGCCCAGTGCTAGACGTAGGCGTCCCAAAATCGATTTCCAATCGAAACAGTTTACAACCGTTTTCATCCAAAATGTGGTTAGATATACTACTTACAATATGAATCTATTTACGAGAGTTGTAATATTAGTGTTGTTGAAGATGTTAAAAATTTGAATATGTACCAGTATCATAAAATATTTTATACTAGAAAATCTCCTTTTATTAATAACTTTGTTTAAAATCAGTACTTAAAAGTAAATAGAACCTCTTTTTACGCTATTTTATGTGAATTACCATTACGAAGATATTTTTTTGTTATGTTATCTCCTTTGTTTACATAAATTATCAGAATTTGAGACTTTGGGTATAGTCAGATGATAAGTCACGACTGAAGAATTGAAATGTTTATGCATCTCTTCATTTTGTGAGAGCATTGTAGGGCTAGTAGACTGTAGATTTGCTGACCATTTTCTAAGTACCTGCTACTTGTTGAAGGGCCTACACCTTCCTACCATACCTATTAACACTGTTATTTGAAAATATTTTAAAAGCCAATTATTTTTAAAAGAGTAAATCGAGAAAGAGGTCAATCGTTGAATCCGACTCGGCTGGGCAGCGTTCGGGAAGCTACGCAATATCTTCTCATCCCACATACCGCAGTGGCTCAAGACGAAAGTTTTTGACCAGTGCGTGTTGCCAGTGATGACCTATGGCACTGAAACATGGTCGTTCACAATGGGCCTTATTAGAAGGCTAAAAGTCACTCAAAGGGCAATGGAGAAGGTTATGCTTGGAGTTTCCTAAGTGATCGAATCAGAAATGAAGAGATTCGCAGGAGAACCAAGGTAACCGACATAGCTCGAAGAATTGCCAAACTTAAGTGGCAATGGGCAGGGCACATTGCGCGCAGAACAGATGGCCGATGGGGCGTAAAGGTTCTGGAGTGGCGACCGCGTACCGGAACACGTAGCGTGGGAAGGCCTCCCATAAGGTGGACCGATGACCTTGTGAAAGCCGCAGGAATCCGCTGGATGAGGGAAGCACAGAAACGGTCGAAGTGGCGATGCTTGGGGGACGCCTATGTCCAGCAGTGGACGTCTTTCGGCTGAAATGATGATGAACCGTGGAGTTTCTTGCCGGTTTTTCCCTATAGGAAACGACCAATTGGAATCGTGCACCTAGCTTCTGACGTTTCAAAAGTGCTCATGTTTATGTGAAATAAAATATTTTGATTTTGATGATTTAAATTCTTTTTCTCTCGTGTGAATTAGATTAGATGAAACAGGACAAATAATTATCGTAATATTATTATAATATCTACTGACAACAATAACCGCCATGTTTCTTTTACTGTAGTAATCAAATTATAAAAGGTAGCATAGATAGATACATGCTATACGTTATTTCGTTTAAGTATTATCCTACCAAGTATAAATATTGCAGAAAAATATCAGCATAAACGTTGGAAAAGTATCTATTCAATTCATTTGTGTATAAAACGAATGGCTACGGCTATTTAGACCTTACGATTCGATGCAAAAACCTTTTATATACATACATTAGTTGGATGAGAGATCGGGATATTTGAGCATCAATATTATTATCATCAAATGAAGTCGGTTAACAAATCATGCTCACAATATTATTGCTTTTCAAAACCACCATGGGAAAAGATTGGTGACGTATTTTTTGTCAGGAACCACATAACAGGGAATGCAGGTATGACTGTTGGGCCACCATAGTAACGCAAACTCAAAAAATCCAGCAGTTTAATTGTGTAACACGCACAAAATGACAATTGATCGAAATGGATTGGATTTTGCCAGTTCACCCCTGTTCATTGCGTTATTTACGTTGTTAGGCTGACGAATTTTTCAAACCTATGAAGCAATGGATTACCAATAAAATATTTTGATCAAAATATTTTATTTCACATAAACCTACATGGGCACTTATGAAACTTCAGAAGCAAAGTGCACGGTTCCAATTGATCGTTTCCTATGGAGAAGAACCGGCAAGAAATTACACGGTTATTCTTTTATGTGTGATATCATAATTTATGTATGCTAGTTGCGCGGTAAACTCTGATTGCGCGATGCAGGATTTGTGACGTCAGGTCTTTGATGCGTAGTTCGCATGTGGCGTTGTACCTAGATGCCGCCACAGACTCTTCATGTGACCAGAGGGCTGGCCTTTTTTTTGGCCAAAGAATCAGCCTTGCCATACAACGCGTGGCAATGCTACCAGCCTTTTGGGCACTTGTTGATAGCGGAATGCGGCCGAATTTTTTGATGCCCTATGATTCTTTTCCCTCTTTTTTATACAGGGTTATTGGTAAAAACCTAAAAACCTTGCAGTTCTGTATTACTAACATCATAAACAACAACTTTTGTTCTATGACTTTTTACAAAACATGATACATTTACCAAAAACAAACCTTCAAGATTTCGTATTTCTATATACAGGATGTAAGGGACAACTTTCCGCAAACTAACAGGGTGCATTCAGCTCCTTATTTTGAATCATATCCCACTGGAAATTTGCTCAGGAGAATTTTCATTTTCTTTATCGTTTTTTCAGTTACGATTCCTTTATTTTAATGTAAAATTAAATTTTTTGTACGAAGCACTCCATTTATGTAAATAAAACAGCCAAAATAAAAATAAAAACCAGCAATGGATGTTGAAATACTCTAACTAACGACGCGCAAAATCAGCTGTTCACTTTCTGCTTAGCTACAGAGTTCATCGAACTCACTCGCTGCGCTGCCGTTCGCTACTTGCGTTTTGCCACGGTAACTATAAATTGCGTGTGAGGTAATAAAACAAAATAATCAGGTTTATTGGATTCCCATAATGTTCCTGAAATAATTTCATGTACCGGTCTTCTTAGTATGATATACTGAATTCACACTATCAGTCTGCGGAGAGCTGTCCCTTACACCCTGTATTTAGAGCGTTGAATTTAAATATTCTTATTTTTGTATGAAAGTCTGATGAATTAAAATCTGATGAATTATTAAAAGTCATAGAACTAAAGTTGTTGTTTATGTATGACTAGCTTTTGTCCGCAGCTCCGCCCGCGTGGATGTCGGTTATCGCGTAAAAAAGTAGCCTATGTCCTTCTCCATATCCCAGGCTATATCTCTGCCAAATTTCACGACGATCGGTTCAGCGGTTTAGACGTGAAAACGTAACATACACACAGACAGACAGACAGAGTTACTTTCACATTTATAATATTAGTATGGATGTAAATATGATATTCCAAATAAAAAGTCCAAACCCCAACTTCAACCAACTCCAACCCCCAACTCCAACTCCAACTCTACCAACGTCCATCTTTTAGGTTGCTCCTTTTGATTATCGAAATTGAAAAGAAGAAAATACCAACAATCGTGAAATCTAAAAACCCCTCACAAACGTGTCGCGTTTTCCCCATCTCTCTCCGAGTAAGTAAAACACAGTACATACATTCTTATTGCGAGCGTATCGGTTCATACTCATAACATGGTATCTGGAAATTATTTGAGACCCAACATCTGCGGCCCGTTCCGCTTTGGAAAATAATAAAGTTCCGTTTAAACACAATTTGTATGTGAGATACGACGAATGAGGCGTAATAAAGTGAATTAGGAGAAATGTATTGCAAATAGGAAAAAATTAGATGTACGGTTCTCTTTTTCGACAGTATATATAATGTGATTTTGGTGAGGATTCGTCGAAACATGTTTGGGTATTTATTTTTTAGTTGAAGACTGTTTGTTGGCGAGAATTTTCTGCAGCTGGAAGGGTAAAACAGGGCCCGTCCGGGATTTGAACCCGGGACCTCTCACACCCAAAGCGAGAATCATACCACTAGACCAATGAGCCGCTTGAACATTCAAGATTTTTCGTAGTTCTTTTCCAAAAATAATGATAGTATGACGTCACGAAATAGTTAAGTTTGCACAAGTGTTATTACTAATGATCTATTTAACGTTTGTACTGGTTTCAAATAGAACACAAGCGGCTCGTTGGTCTAGTGGTATGATTCTCGCTTTGGGTGTGAGAGGTCCCGGGTTCAAATCCCGGACGGGCCCTGTTTTGTTGGGGGCAAACTATTTACTTCCCACAATAATAATTTTAATCTCCGCGCTACTCCGAAAATGTATAACCTAAAGTTTAAAACGTTTCGTTTGCAGTCTGTAGACATTTAAGGCCGAGATATATGCCAGTACCTTGAGCGGTTAGCTTGCGTGTTCTGTACTGAGCTCACGCAACGCGTCGTACGTCCAGCCAGTAATAGGACTCGCTCATCCAGGAGTGCTGTCCCAAATAAGACACATTTTTAATTTATTATACGTAAAACAAAAGGTATTTTAATAAAACACGTATACTAAAAGATCAATAATTAAATTATCTTTAAAAAGGTGAAGGTTTCAGAAAAATACGCTTGGTAGATTTTACGTGATTCTTAGTTTTTTATCCGCGTTAGACATAACTTTACAAATTAATTTCACTATGTAATATAAACATAATCTAAAATATTCACATATTATGTTATTAAGAAAATGCTCTAATTTAACACATATTTTTTCCAAATCATTAACACTACTCGTTTAGTCGTGATCTTCAGTATAAAACCCCTTGAGGCGAAGATAACCGAAATTTAATGATTTTATACTGAAGGTATAAAATCATTAAATTTCGGTTATCGTCGCCTCAAGGGGTTTATTTATAAACGCTGCTTAAAGTTAAGTAATGATTAGCGACTGTTTAACCATACATTTTTGACGTTTGAACGTCACTTAACTATAAGCAACGTTTATGAATAAACCCCTTAATGTTTTAATATTACTTAGGTAGGCCGCTTGAAGAATCAAGTTCTTTTATAGTTCTTGCCTAGATATTAATGACATTATGACGTCACGAAATAGTTAAGTTTGCACAAGTGTTTATTAACGATGTATTTAACGTTCGTGCTGGTTTGAAACAATAGACAAGCGGCTCGTTGGTCTAGTGGTATGATTCTCGCTTTGGGTGTGAGAGGTCCCGGGTTCAAATCCCGGACGGGCCCTGTTTTGATGTGTATCATTTCCAAATTAGCCGTCCGGGATAACGAAATCGATAATGTTAATGTGTCCACAGACTTTTGGTAAATTCAATGAACTGCCTAAGCAGTTCATTGAATTTACCAAAACTCGTCTTTGTGCCTAAGCACAAAGACGAGTTTTGAAGCATTTACATATTTTAATTATTTTTTTAACGAATCTAGCATTTTATTTTTGGTCATACCTGCTTCCAGTCTAATCTGTACTCGAGCGCCCTATAGATCAGCTGCACCCGTACCAAACAAGCCGTCGCGGTCGGTGCGCTGCGCGGCCAATATAATAACGCCTTTAGGGCGCTGATGCGGCGGCCGCGTTACTGTAGTGCGTCAGAGATGTTCACAAAAGCCCGAGTCGACAGCTTCAGCGATCATACGGAAGAAACGTGCGTCTCTGCTCGCTAGATTACGTGGCAGTGGCAACAGCCACCTGAAGGTAATAGCTGACAGGCTTGATGAGAGCCCCATAATGAGAAATCTCATCAAAACAACACTGTCTGTCGTAGTGTACAGGTACTAACATAGATCACAAGCCACATTGTTAATAACAACCTAAGATAATCTACTAACGTAGATTATGAGATTTATTGTTATTAACGTCTTTTAAGTATTTTTGTGTGTGTTTTTGTCAGTGTGGACCTTTTGGACCTTTTGTTGTCTGTTAAATAAATAAATTATATATTATAATCGGAATAATTCGTATATTTTTACAAAGAGCTAGGCACTGCCAATCACTAAGCAAAAAGCAAAATCCTAGCTCTAAATATATATAAGATTTGCTGTTCATCATCATCATCATCATAATTTCAGCCGAAAGACGTCCACTGCTGGACATAGGCCTCCCCCAAACACTGCCACCTCGACCGGTTCTGTGCTTCCCGCATCCAGCGGATTCCTGCGGCTTTCATAAGGTCATCGGTCCACCTTGTGGGAGGCCTTCCAACGCTACGTCTTCCGGTACGCGGTCGCCACTCCAGAACCTTTCGGCCCCAACGGCCATCCGTTCTGCGCGCAATGTGCCCTGCCCATTGCCACTTAAGTTTGGCAATTCTTCGAGCTATGTCGGTTACCTTAGTACTCCTGCGGATCTCTTCATTTCTGATTTGCTATAATTATTATGCTATTTGGCTAACACACTATCAATCACAATCTGAATGATTTTGAAGTATATTTAGAAATAAATATTATTCTATTCTATTCTAATCCATTGCTTCATATGTTCGAAAAATGTATCTGCTCAACAACGTAAATGAATGTTGTTGAACTGTCAAAATAAAACCCATTGCTACTGATACTGTGTAAAGGTTCCTACGAACAGGCGCGACATGCGACGCGACACAAAGAGACCGCTCGTCGCGCGGCACGCTATGTCTTTGTGTCACGTCGCGTGTCGCACCTGTTTGTAGGAGTCTTTAAGCAATTCAACCCCTGTATAAAAGTTGTATCTATGAAGAAGTTCGTAACTGGAACTAACACGCAAATAGCCAACGATTTTGATGTTTAAAATTGAAACAGTCATAAAGCCAACCGCGCACTAGCCGAAGCAAAATCAGCTTAATTTCACACGATACCCTCAGATTAACTCGTATTTATTAATTTCGTTGGAAACAAATTAAAACATCGGCTTCTTTTGACCGAATATTATCTCAACGATCAATCGATAGCAGAATCGTCATAATTAATCGATGCTTGCTTTAAAAGGACACATCTTCTCGGAACACTTGACCAATGAAATGAAGCAGGTAGGTATTAATTCTGTTATATTCGCACGTTGCTAGATTATTTGTTTAAAGGCAAGAAGTAGGGTCAACAATAACAGGCCGGTGGGCAAATAGCAAGTCATATTGTTGAAGACTTATGTAACGTTAGACACGGCAGGCAGTTTTGTTGGGAGTTGATGAAATATTCGACGCGTATTGCTGTGATATTTCGTTTGCTATTGGTTTTGAATTTATTGAAGGCAGTGTTAATAATAATAAAAATAATTCATTTATTTCAAGCGACCTAGGCCCATAGATAATTATTAAAACAAACTATTCTGCACGAAGTGATGACTGTCGGCGTCGTGTTGCGTTGCGTGATGTCGCGTAACCTTCCACGAAAACGTCGGTACGCCACTCCTTTCAGACAAAACTCTTACTTCATGAAGGTTTCTAGGTACTGAGTTGGAACCCGCACTACAAACGACTTGAAGTTTATGTTGTTGCGCGACTCCAACTTCTCTACTCTCAATGTGCACTTGGTCTTGATTCTGATGTAGCCCACCGTGTCTACAGAAAACTTAAAAAAAAAAAAATGTTTATTGACACAAAATACCTTTGCATGACCACACCAAAACATTTCACATGGTTACATTGAATTTTGGGAAAATCCTGCACAAATAGTGAAAAACCCTGCCTCCTAAACTAGGGGAACCCTGTGACCTAGGAGTGAATGTTCTACTGTAACTTCGTTTACAAAAGAAACCTTTATTTATGTGTGTTAATAAACCCATAATGACCTGATTTAACTATGAATATGAATGGGTGAGTATGTGTATAAAAGGGGGGGTGAGTGGGATGGGATGTGATGTGATGTGGTGCGGTGTATGAGAGGGGAGGGTGTGTTTTGTGGGATTTTGTATGAGTATTTGTATAAATTTTTGTAGAATAATAGTAATTAGTTATAGTCTAGCTAGGCTGCTAGACTCTAGTATTAGTCACTCTTCCGATCTCTTCCATAAAAAGATATATTCATTTTCCTATGAAGTTTTGTTAAGTGAATCTTGAGGTGTTTAGTTATGTGTTTTGGTATAGTCAGGTACCTACTTAATATCTACATATGTACTTACACAGCCATCCATGATTACAGTAATGGGCCATGTCTGTGCGCTTGGCCGTGATATTATGTCTCTGTCATCATTACTCGTCATTGCCAAGTGCTGTTCTTTCTTAAGCTACTGTCATTTATATCATTTGCGTTAAGCGATTTAACTAATGAAGAGAAACAGCACATTACATTATTTATTAGTTGCTTTAATCAGTTCTTCTAGATTGCCTTATACCATTAACATATCCAAACAGGGGTAAATTCAAACTAAGTACCTAGGTAGTTTGAATTTCTAACCATGTGAATTTACACACCTACGCGGATTTAAAAATCATTGACCCTTTGGAACTAACAATAGACCTCAATTGATTAAATCTTTTGAGTTATATTTTGCCATGTCTATAATATTTAGTAGCCATTCTTACCTGTACGGGCAGGTATTCACGCGAGCCGAATTTCCCGGAATCCGGCGATGATCCGCCGACTCCAACCTTAGCATCTCCATCCATTCAACCACATCACTTCAAATATAAACCCTTACTGACCATCATAAGGTTCAAAATTGTAATTGTGATACTTTGCCGGTTAGGATGTTTTTGATTTTAGCATGTCATAGTTGCCTCGATAAGATTGATCGAGTGGGGTAAGAAGACCAGATAATCTGTGCTTGAGATAAAAAATCGGTGACTTGTCAAATTCATCGCATTCTATACTGAGGTTTTGGATCGGCCGTCGATCTTCGGATTGGTCTCGGATGTTTAACCGATGCGCGATGTTCGAAATTTTGTTACGTTCAAATTATTTATGAATCTAAAACTTTGCTTTTAGGATTATAAGGATTCTGCTCTGTTTGGTTATTTTTATAAGGATAACCAGCGAAACTTATTCATTCATTTCATTTATTCAATAACAATTTACATTGTGTCTGAATGTTTTACAAATATACCTACACAAATAATTAAAATAATAACAAATTAAACACAGAATTAAATTAGTTCCATACAATGCCATTGCTTACCTACATTAATATTATTTACATTCATAAAAGTTCAAAATAATTAAAACTGACAATATTTTATCTAAAATTCACTACATTAATCCAAACATGTCAGAACCTTGTCAATAACATTAAAAATTCACACATCCTTTATTTCCTGTATTCAACTGTAGGTAAAGATAATATTAAAGTATTTATCATGGTGTATTTCATAAATCTTATGCTGTATTGTGAATGTTCTAGAAGCTCCATTTGAGAGCAGCTATACCTAATATGGTTCAACCAAGATCCTTTTGCGAAACAGCTTTGGTTGTGACTATGTGGAGAGACTCCAGAACATTGTGGTGAAGTGGTTTGATCTGATTAGAGCCAATTAAATTAATATTTATGCTTGATAATATAAATGATTTTTCAAACATCTTCATTCACTTTTATACTGTCATGTAAGTATCAAAGAGCATTGAAATATAACTTGGTCTTTGATAGTTCAGCAGAGGACCAAGCTCGAGGTTTGCCAGCAAGCGATATGGAGCGCAGTGATCTTGGAGTTCGAATTACCGACCGGATACGGGACATAATACTGCGCTTTAGAACACTTTATTTATTTATTTGCTATGGCACTCCAACGACTAGTTTACTAAAAAACATTAACAGAGAGCATATATCATATAATTTACATACTTCAGCGAACTTTTCACTTATAGGTGTGCAAAGCACTTACATAGTTTGCTATTTTTCGATTAAAGTCATAAAATAAAATGAATGAGTAGGTACTAAATCAAATAAATTATTAACAATAAAACCAAATAAATCAATAAAAATACAATCATGAATTAAATTAAGTTAAATTATTATTGTAAGTAATTAAAAAGTTAAATATGTAACAATGTAATAGAACATTATCAATGAATGATGAAATTTAAAAAGAATCAATTGTTAAAAAATATCAATATACAAGTTGCTGAAAAAATCAATGTAAGTCTTCCAGAAGTTTCGGAACATGGATCAGTCCATTGACAATTTTTCTGCGGTTTTCGAGGGATGTAAGGTTGAAATGACTACCTTTCAGGGTAATTAGTTGCGTTGGGGCAGCTGTTCGATTTATATCGCAGGTACCGCCGTAAAGCCTTTTTGGATGCGTTCAACTCGATCGATATGGACCTGATAGATAGGATTCCACACCTACGATGTATAGTCCAGTACGCTTCTGACGAGGGTGAATTAGAGAAGTTTGAGGGTGCGAATAGACTTAAAGTCGTGACAGATACGTTTCAGAAATCCTAACATTTTTGTTGCTATTTTGACAATATTGTCTATGTGGGGAATAAAAGTGAGCTGACTGTCGAGGCAAACTCCCAGATCACGAATTGTGTTAACTTTCTGCAACTCTAGACCATTCAACGAATACGAGGATAGAAGGGTATTTCGCTTTTTAGTAAAGGTCATGAGTTGACTCTTTTCAGCGTTAAGAGTCATCCTGTTCTTTATACACTAGTTCTGTACCGAGTTTAGGTACACTTGCAGCAAGGATATTTAGAGGTATGAGGAACAGGGTGTAAAGTTCACTCATACTCTATGGTAAAGGGAGGATCCTCCGACCAGACGGGTATTGTGTCTGGTGGGCAACTGCCCAACGGCTGGATGTCGGGATGTTGTATATATGCTAGTCGCGCGGTAAACTCTGATAGCGCGATGCAGGATTTGTGACGTCAGGTTTATGATGCGTAGTTCGCATGTAGCATTGTTGATACCATCACAGATATATCTCTGGGAGAATTTATTAGCTTATAGAACTTGACATCGCATATGTCACCCAAAAAGCTGCCTAGCTCAAATGGGACTGGCCCGGATACTTTTGCCGGATGTCGGATGCACTGTGGGCTATGACCACCACAGCATGGGTTCCTGAAAACGTCTAACGGCATCGCGGTAAACCCAGGCGCAGATAGCGGAATGAACTTGACGCTTATAGAAGGAATTGGTCCATATTGGCTCAGGATCGACTTGAGTGGAAAAAGGAAAAAGAGGCCCTTGTCCTGCGGTCGAACAATACGGGCTGATTCAGCCTTTATTGTCATGTGTATTATATTATTATTGTAATATGCAAATGCAATGCTTTTAATAATTCAATCCTGCTTTTCCTATGATTGTTTTTGCATAACTTCTTAGGTTCCTTTAAGTTTCATTAAGTTTATTCTCACGTCTGTCTTGCAAGGCCGCGCCGATAGAATAGAGCACCTGTGACTAATCATAATGTGCGTTTACCTTCCTCGAGGAACTTAAATCGTACAGTCAGCTACTGCAGTTAACTGAGCCCCCTTTGCTCAAATGATTGAAGTTTTTTTACTATCAAATCGTATTATTTTCATATTTTTCTAGTTTTGGGTAGATTTCGTGTAGATATTTAAATATAATAATCACAATTCTAACGATTCGTATTCTGTACAATTATTAGTTTTGGTGTATTCAAATCAATCATAGTTTCCTTATAATCTTATGGGTGATCCCCGAATTTTTATCTACTTGATCAAAATAACTGTTACAAAAGTTTGTGTGTGTGACAATTTTTAGGGTGCCGTACCCAAAGGGTAAAACGGGACCCTATTACTAAGGCTCCGCTGTCCATTCGTCTGTCACCAGGCTGTATGTATCTCATGAACCGTGATAATTAGACACTTGAAATTTTCACAAATGATGTATTTCTGTTGTTGCTATAACAACAAATACTAAAAAAAAATGGTTATCTGTAAAGTTGGTTTACGGACGATAGTTTAACGTGACAACGTCATAACAAAACATTGATGCGGCGCAAGCGTACAATGAGCGCAACGGGACAATGAGCGTAACGGGACATTTTCGTGCATGCAGCCGGCGTTCATCGATTTATTAGACGTTGTCACGTCAAAATAGAATAAAATAAATATTTAAGGGGGCTCCCATACAAAAGACATGATTTTTTTTGCCGTTTTTATAGATAATGGTACGGAACCCCTTTGTGTGCGAGTCCGACTCGCATTTGGCCGGTTTTTCTATATGCAGCAGAACCATTATTATGCAGTATTTATGGATTCATGGGTCCCAATTAGCTTTTACACCCATGACCATAACGATCATACCATTCTAAACTACGCTCATTGGGATTAGGGTACCTATACTCCATTTGAAATAAGATTAGACATTAAAAATAAACCTTTTTTACAGTCCGTTCATCCGATTTTGACTTCTATTCCGTAGGCATTAAAAGCAAAAAAGGGGTTACAATACCAACTGTTTACTGCAGCTGCTATTTGTCATGCCACCAACGCAATAGAAGTCAAAGTCAGTATACGGAGTATGTAGTCTTCTACAAACTGCATGAATACCATTTTATAATAGGGACTAGGGACCTAAGACTGCGAGTGGGATTTTAATATTCTTTGTGAAGAGTTCTTATTTGACCCAGTTACCTCTGCACGCACTGAGCTAAAAGCCGACTTTTTAAAAAGTACCTACATAGTGCTTATTGTACCTTATTATATAGGGTGTATCTTTTTAAACACGAAATATTTTAAGAGATAGGTATACCTATAGGTGGTAAAGAAGCCATGGAAACGATTTTTTTATAATCTAAGTATTTTACTAAAAAAAAAAAAAAAAAAATACTTGATAATCAAAAGGCACCGCGCTCGTGACGCCACCGTCGCCGCGTCCGGGCGGGTCATTCAAAGAATTAAAAAAAAAATTAAGTACCTAAAGGTTATTTTGCAAAATGTCTCAAGCAATATTAAAATTATAATAATTATGTAAAAATATAAAAAACTTAGATACAAATTTTTTTTCGCTACTATCGCTTTTTTACCACCTATGGGTGTTTCTCTTAAAATTTTTCGTGTATGAATAGATACACCTCATATATACCTCCCTATATATAATTATATTCTTTTCTATTGTGCTTGTTAGTGATCCTAAGATTTAATACTACTTCTTCTGTTTTTACCCGTGAGAATCTTGCAGTCTATATTTCATATACAATATTGTTATCCATCTGTTCTAGCTGTTGGTTCTCCTATAAATAAATAAATAATATAATCTCTTATAACCTAATATCTCAATGCAATTTTAGGAATTTCGTTGTGGGAACTTCCAAAATTCATCTTATAAACTTCAGGTACCTGAGTAAAAGTCAAAAATCAAGTGACATTTCATTAATTATAATCCCAAAATCTGTTTATTTTTTTACTCAATACTGATCCCTGATTCGCAGCGGGTTGCAACATTTCTAACGATAGAAAAGGTAATTTGCATTCTATAGTATGAGAGATAGAGTTTGTTTTGCTTTGAGGGTGTTGTTAAGGAATTGGACATTGTATCATGATTGAAATCCGTTTCTTGCGATACTTTTTGTGTGACTTAAGGATTATTGATGATTATGCGATTACTTGGCGTTAAATATTGAGGAACGATGCAATCTGCCACCACTGGTACCGAAGTCATCTCATAGTATTCTATCTCTTAATATTAATATTACTCTTACTTATAATATTTTAACAAACATACATTGTGATATGGATATGGATTAATACCAGAAATAAACGATAATGATGATGATGATGATGATAATGATGATGAATGATTGTAGTCCCAACAGTATTTATTTATTTATTTATTTGCTTACATGTTAAACACTGGTTAGTAGGCATGCATTGAAATTTCATGACACAGTATTAAGACATGCACCCTGTAAGGGCACTGCAAATGTTTCCTATCAAATTATTGTATTACATAATATGTTACTGATTCTAATTATTACAATTATTCATTACATTATATTATACTAAATATTAATCAATCATTTATTTAAGATTAAGTATTATTTTCATTTCACTATTTTTACTAATATCCCGCCTGATTCTTCTTCGTTTCGGTTCGACCTGTATGAAAATAGCTCGTGATGTGATGATATATGTACATACGGTATTTCTCATAGATGCTCATATAAACAGCGACTTTCTTCAAAATTACTTCACTCCGTAACCGTCGAGTAATGTCGTATTTCAATTTTGCACAAAATTTTGATTGCAGTCACCTCCTAGCAGAGGTTCCCATTACAGTTCTCAGACTCCATTCTGTCGTACTAATATCGCTGCCCATGGTCCGCTAAAAGAACTATTATTAGCCATTACAATATACTCAACAAAAACTTAAATTCAAACTATATGTTTCATGACGCCTTAGGTCGTATTCGAAAGAAATAAAAAAGTTGACTATTATCATTTAGTCACATAATTTCGGTTGTAGTAGAATTTTGTACTTGAATTATGTGTGTGAAATGTTCATGCCCTTCATTAACTTGTACTCTACTGTATTTTATTATATTGAAGTTAATTATCTTTGTTTTTAATTTTAATCTTTACTTTTAGTTTATAAGCAACTTCTGTCCAATGTCTTTTCTTTAAATGTTATTTACAACTATAATTTGATTATTCATAAGCAGTAATACTTTTCCTAAATACTTTTATTAACCACTGTTGAATGTATACACTGTTGGTGTTAGTTAATATATAAATAAACACATTGGTCTTTTGGGCCCCGTACAGGATTTTGTTTTCATATTACTTTTGTTTTTATTTAAAAAAAAAAAAAAAATGTTACTATGAGTGTGTTTAGTTTAAAATTAATTTTTCTTTCTCTCTTTCTTCCATTAAAGTCTCGTATTTTTCGTGTAATCTAATTAAGATCTCCCCCATCATATTCATACATTTATAGCTCCTTCCTTCACATATTTCTATATCTCATGGCAGAAACAGTTAGTAATAGTGATCATGACCTAACAGAATAACCTTAACTTAAAACCCATGTTCATTTTCTTTGTTGCTCAATGCCCTTGATTCATCATTATTCTCTTGCCCTTATCCTTATTTATTTGGGGTCGGCGCAACATGTATTTTTCTTCCATACTTCTCTACGAGTATAAGCCCATCCCCTTGATTCTGTACAGCGAAAATCTTCGATCTTCTTATTCTCACTTCCTTCCTCCAACAGCATTTAAAGCCTTCATACGTTTACGTAAAGTTCCATAATAAGCATCACCAAATTACCTTCAATCTTGGATTCATATGGCTAAACTTACAAACATTGTAGCTATCTACTTCATTATAAAGATATCTCCCATTATCAACAATAAACACAACATCGTCTTCAATCAACCGACTACAATCTACATCAGCATGTCTGATCTTCATCGGCAGTTCGCGATAAAGCTGAGGGGGGTGCCTCTCACCCCCTCACCCCCCACCCCTCACCCCTCGCTGTGCTGTCTCACGGTATGAACACGGGTAGATTAACACTCGTGTCCTACTTACGTCAGGGAGTATAGAGGTTATGTAGAAATGTTGGATCGCGCGAAGTTGTGTAATCAAAAGCTAAATGAGTTTTTTTTTAAGATAAATTTGTCCAGGATTGTCTGTGAACCTTTTTCAGGCTAATTAATTCTTGACGTGTTTTGTTTACTAACATCGTTTTTGTAAGTTCTCTCTATCAATAGATGTCAATCTGAATTTAATGAATTATTGTTTTTCTACAAACGCCTGCATTAATTGGTTACGTTTTTAGCATGTATAATAAAAAGCCAAAATTCTATCTATACCTGTTTCTATAAAGCAACAAAAGATTAAGTAATACATGACATACCTACCTACGTAATAACGTCAGTTTCTAGAAACTTGACTAGTACCTACCTAAATCCGTCATCAAATCACATAAATGTACTTACTCATTATTAGCTGCTGTGACTGGGTGTCCATAAAAACAACAAGCAATAAAATCAATTGACTCGATTCGGCACAAGCAGTTGGAACTTAAGTATACCTACCACTGGCATTCGAGAAATCTGGTATTATTTCGGTTGCAAACTAATTATTTCATTCATTTGTTTACAGCAAATCAGAGTATCAGTTCGCCAGTCGACCATGAACATGAGTCGTCAGTTCAAAGTCAATACAAACGCCACATGTCTGTCATACAGCTAATAATTCATGATTGTGCTGCCTTATTAGCATTCTGAGCGGCCTGGCTTCCATATATCTACAGAGTGATATCAATCGGTTTTATTAGTACGTTTTGTAGGCGAAACTTGGTTCCAGCTGGGAGGTTTTTAAAGTACCTACCATAGTTATATTAAATTTGTATTCAAACTTTTTAGTTGGACAATACCTATAAAGTTAATCCTGAAATACTCCTATTGCAGTTAAATAGTTTTTTTTTTAAATAATCACCACACTTGGTATTTATATTGATTGGTAATCTACCAAATGTGGTGATTCCAGCCCATCTTCATAAGCAGAAAGAGAGGACAACTGCAGATTCTCTATAAATGATCCCACTGGGGAGGAGAGAATTTATAAAGTCAAACTGAGAAATAAATTCCATGTGAATGAAATAATGTAATTGTGTTAAATTAAAAATAGAATCTATGTTCCTGCTGAGTCTTCGTGGATACGGATTGAAGATACAAGCAAATATAAATAATACAAGGTGATAACAAAAGATATTACTAAAGTGAATACTCCGCTAAGAAATTACTCAGTCTCATTACGGCATCACGTGGAAAATCTTGTTTTTAACTTCTCATCCACAGCCATGCAATAACAGCCGCTATTACTAGTGTTGCAAGACCAATAATAGCATAACAGATAGACAAGCGGCATAATAGATAGTCTGGTGTGTCGCAATCGCAACTAAGTTAGTGACGTGAGAGGAGAAGAATCATAGTGGAGGTAGCGGTGGTGGTGTGACGTCATCAAGCCGCTTATCTGTGACGAGCGGCGGATGAGCGTGCTGCGTCTCGGATAGATAACGGAACAATGAGGCGAGCGCCGGTGGGCCGCATCGACCGGTGGGCGTGCCCCGACCCCGCCCCATCAGACAGAGAGCGCCTAATCTCACGGATAACGGATAAACCTAACCCGGACACACCCGTATTGGAGGAGGTTTTAGCGAATGTCAACGCCTAGTGTACGCTATTGGTATCTCGGATATAGGTGGATTAGGATATGTATAGAAAAGTTTACCTAAGTTACGTTTCAGGCGCCCAGGTTATGTAGGGGTGGGAGGGGGACGCTGCGGATTTTTAGTTTCAGTTTTTTTGACTTGATCCTTAATTTTAATGTTAAACAATTTTCTTATCTCCCTATAAGTATCTATAAAATAAAGCTATCACACTATATAGGCTTCTCAAAAAGTTTATTTTATACCACCATTTAAGTTTTTCTTTTAACATCTATTAAAAAAGAAATCAAACAAAGAGGAAATACTCTGTTCCGTTATCTAAGATCCCACGCATATATCAGTCTATTTATAATTACAAAACATTGCTAAAGAAGCCACAGACTAAATAAATTCTCTTGAAACATTCTGTGACACTGCGGTCTGACGTTTTGCGATGTTTAATTAACTAGTATTCTGTGGTACGATAGGATGCTGTAGAATAAGATAGGATAGATTTATCAGATGTTTTAGATGTTACTGTCTGTTTTGAGACGTTAATTATAATGAAATTACAGTAATTAGTTACTAGGTTAATTTCCTGATAACTAACTAAATGTTAGAGTAGATTTTGTTATATCTATAGATAAATTTATAACATTATGGTTTCACATTGTTTCAAAAAGGTTCTATTACATAATTTATTTGGTAATCAGAGTGTTATATTTTTAGATACAGTGAAATAATTACTTTTATTACTTTAATTTTTGACGTCCCACTATTTGTAGAGCTGATTCTCACTAAATTAAATATTGCTGAGTAGAAAGTTGAATAAAGTGACGTCAGAAACCACAAAGTCAACGTCAAAGTCAAATCATTTATTTCAAATAGGCACGAAGATGCACTTTTGGACGTCAAAAATTACATGAATAGTTAATTGATTCTAGTTGCGCCTTCCAAAAGGTAGTTATGTATGGAGAAGAATGGGCAAGAAACTCCATACTTACTCTTTTAAAATGTTAACAATAGTTTGTATACATTAATTAATAATTATAGGTGAAGACGATGTACCTAGAATAAAAATAAAAATTACTTACCACAATTGGTAAAAAGAATGAAAAGTGAAGTAATGACAGAAAAATTAATAAATGCGATAGGTACATGGTGCTCACATATTTATAAACATTGCATATGAATTTCGAAAAAAAAAAAAAAAAAACATATAATAAGTGAGTTAAATTTATATTAATCACAAAAAATAAAAATTAATATCATAAAAATAATAAATTATACAGTTAAATTAGCAACCAGTTTGATTTTGTCTAGACTCTTGTCCTATGCAGCAGGACCAGCATGTTTCCAAGCATTTACAAAATAAACCCATTGTGTGTTTTTGTTAGCTTACCATAAGCGTTTATTTGTAAGGTGAGAACATATAAAGGAAGTTCTTTCATAACATGTACGTACTAATTTAAATTTTCAACTATCTGTTATAACTGGTTTCATTTTGACAGTAACTTTATAAATAACATCATCATCATCATCATCATTTCAGCCGAAAGACGTCCATTGCCAATTGGAGGGGTTTGCCATAATCGCCACGCTTGGCAGGCGGGTTGGCGATCGCAGTATGATGTTAAAAATTCACAGAGAACGCTGCTGCCTATTCTCTAGTAAGTCCTAGTCCTAGTCTCTAATACTTTATAAATATACAACAATACAATTAATTAATTTTGAAGTAATAATAATATGTAGGTACAAGTATATAAAAAAAGGAGAGGAAAGAATTAAAGGGCATCAAAAAATTCGACCGCATTGCTGTCAACAGGAAAAGTGCCCAAAAGGCTGGCAGCATTGCCACGTTGTATGGCAATACTGATTCTTTGGCCAAGAAATAGGCCAGCCCTCTGGGTACGTGAAGAGTCGACCAACCGTATTGTTTTAACTAAATAACGGATGCATCTACCATCTACCAGCGGTAGATGATACTTACGAATAGTTAGTAGGCGAGCGCAAAGTGTTTGCCCATACAATTCTCGTGAAAGCCCACATTCCGCTCCGCGTTATCAGCCATACATTTATGTAACAGCTGTTTGCTATTCTGATCATCATTATTAGAGGAATTAGATAGATACTTCATTAAGTATGTACTGGGTAGTGTTACATAGATCCTATGTGTTAGGTGTTACCCACGACTCCACTTGGTGTAACCGAGTTTTTTTTTTTTTTGATGCTACGTCCCTTGCTTTGGTTAAGGTGGCACACAAGCTTTGGTGTTATAAAAACGTTTTGATTAATTAAAATATAACAAAGAGGCAAATAAAGATGGATTTGAATGAATACAACCTTCGATATGTTGAACCTCAGTGCCCACAGTTTTATGGAGGACTAGCTGATGACCGCGGCTTCGCCCGCGTTTCTTTTTCTAAAATAAAAGTAGCCTAAGTTATAACATCAGCTATCTGCCAGTGAAAGTCCCGTCAAAATCGATCCAAACGTTTCGGAGTTGAGCCGGAACAAACAGACAGACAGACAAAAATATTAGAAAGTGTTTTTTGTTTTTCTTATAAGTAGGTACCGCATATTTTCATATGCATTTAGTAAAAATCTGTTATTCAGACACTTATTTGTATAGATAATGCAAAGTGAGCTAAATCTCCCAAAATTATGACTTGCAACTTTTGGTATCATTATGGACTGAAAAAAATCTCCGTAACTAGTCACTCCAGATTGAAGTAAAGTGGATACAAATTAAATAACGTTATCATACATTAGCAGCACCTATATTCGGTTTAAATCACGACTTCGTTCAAGATCTAAGGACACGATCACACAAATCAACGCGTCAATCGTTCGGTCACGTACAAGAGTGACAACCGTTACATTACAAATATGTGTCCTTGATCTAAGGCCATTTACATACTTACTAATAAATACAATATGTGCAGAGGATATGTGCAATATGTATAGAGGAGCAAAGAATTCCTACTACCAACATAGGTATTGGATTTATGCAGTGGATGATTTTCTATTAATAAGTGGACTGAAACTTATTATTTAATTATTTAAAATAATTTCCTTTATAGTACATTTCTAAGTGCAACAATTACTTACAGGCTAATACAACATGCACCATTTATGGTTTTACATATTATATTAAATTATATAATATTACAAAGCCTAAAAAGATATATACACATTAACGTAATTCAATGATTTTTGGTAATCCATGCGTAACAATAATAATGAAAAACATTTAATTCTAAATAATTAAAATAAAAATACACATTGCTAACATTAATATTAATAAATATTAATAATTAAAATCTCATCATTTAATAAAATCTTGAAATTAAAATTAACATTTAGTGGACATAGTGAAAAGTATTTTGATTATAAGATTGGTTTGGGGTTGAAACACCAGGGCCATGCGTCCGAGCGACCACTTAGTTTTTCGAGACCTCACCGTGTAGTTGGTCGACTCTTCACGTGACCAGAGGGCTGGTCTATTTATTGGCCAAAGAATCAGCATTGCCATACAACGTGGCAATGTTGCCAGCCTTTTGGGCATTTTTCCTGTTGACAGCGATGCGGACGATTTTTTTTTTATGCCATACGATTCTTTCCCCTCCCTTTTTGTATACTTTTTTTTTCATATTATTATTATTATTATTATTTTAAGACGAGATATTAGCTTTTAATTTGTATAAATATTATCCAGAAATAAAAATATTATGGGATTTACCTATCTTTATTTATTTTGAAAGTTATGATTATGACGTAAGTAAACCACTGTAGATATCCAGATTTAGTTTTTAAAAATAGTAATTGTTCATCACTATAGAACCTAAAATATTTTAATGGCTTTTGCTTAGTAGAGAGTTTACAGATATTTGGAGTATTCCCGTTTGAGCACCTATGCATTGAGCACCAAAGGTAGTCTCAAATGGGAATACCTTCTGGATATTTGGGCTGTATCTACAGGATATTACTTGTGTAATTAATTTAGGCTGTTCAAATGATACTTACTAGACAAATAAATACCTTAACAGAATCGTCGGTATAACCGCATAGCTATTGTAAATATTTTCGAATCAAACTCGAGGTTTTAGTTTATTTTATGATCAAACACGAGTGACGAAGTAAAAATAGGAAGATTGCAGCATCTTTGTGAATACTTACAATATTGTGTTAGTATGATAAGATTATTTCTACAAGAATGTAAAAGTAGATACTCAGTTGCTTACCTACATGAGAAAAGCTTTTCAATTTCAGGTATATGTAGATACTTGTATGGATTAGAGATTTATTTTCTGTCCATTTCCAAGAAATCAGCAGTCAAGGCAAGTCGATTGAATTAACTATAAACAAAAACAGTGTTTTTTTGTTTTTGATTAAATCGTAATTATCAATTTGCAACTATATAAAAAAAAAAAACTTGGGGCTGGGTTTACTTTTTGGATTTTGACCTTTTTTTGAATCTTCATTTTTCATGTTTAAAATTAACCCACATATTAAGGCTCGTACGGACTCGTGCAATATCGCGGGCGCGATAGGCACCGACAAAGATATTGTGCTACTAGTGTCGCGTCGCGCCCGCGATTTCGCACTAGTCTGTACGAGCCTTTATTTGAACTTCATGGTTTTGGTACCTATTTATTATATTGTACCATTATAACTTCTGACTTACCTACTTCTGGATTTGTAAACTTAACTGCGTCATGGAGAAAGGAATACATCACATCATGCGAGTAAGATTATATGACTTTGATGTGATAAATTAAGTACTTACGCCTTTTGTTATTTGCGCTATCGTAACACATTCATTTGTTTAGAATTAAATACTTCAGCCACTGAGTAAGTAGCTGATAATAGTAAGCTATCACTTTTATCTATGGTTAGCTATATGTATAGTTACGACGATTACATACTTAAAGTGTGTTTATAGCTAGTGTGTTGCTTGTCTAATTTGGTAAACATAATGTGGTGCAGGTGCCGAAACCTCAGTGCCTCAGGTTTCAATTTTCGATTTTGATAGATGATAAAATTACCTAATGTGTTTAAATTCGTAGCAATTTTTGATGGAAGATAAACCGTAGGTTGTTATGAGTTTCGTCTAAAGGTTCATTCTAACAAAAAGTGCGATTAAACCGAAAACTCGAAATTTTTGTACTTACCAAGTTTGTTTACAAATTATGACAGGTATGGAAAAACCCACTGGACATTAATATCGTGCTTCCTTTTATTTTTTAAATAAATGAAATACCGACCTGTTGGTCAGTGAAATGAATAGGGGTTATCAAATGCAAGTGATGAAGTGCTTAATTAATTGAAAAAGTAACTTGTTACAAAACAGTACCTTGTTAAAACTGTATGAATAACAACAAACTAATGTGTATAACATTTTATTCTTATATATAATAAGAATAAGATATATAATTTCTTTGCGAAACTCATTTTCCTGCATATTTTCAGTTTGGATTTGTTTGTTTAAAAAAATATTATCAAGTTATTAGTATTATCAAGGATAAGTAGTGGATAAAGATTAATTTTAATGCGCATGACTTGGATTATAGTAATAGGATAAGATTATTGGTTTATTTGAGCTAACGTGTTATCAGGATTTAATTAATCCTTGATAATTTAAGATTGCTGTAACATAAATAGGTCGATCCAGAGATTATTTATTAAAAGTATAATGCACATGTTCTTTTTTAAAGAAAGAATATGGCGTCTTTTTACGTTATGGTTTATTCAAACCATCAAACAGTTTGAAAAATAATTTGCATATCATTTTTATCTAATTTGTGACTTTTATTACCGTATAATTTTATTCTTGACAGTAAAATCAGAATTTGTCAATGTAATTCTAACTTCTCAATTTACATAACAAGCTAAAAGAGAGATCACGTGTTAACTGACATTTCAAATCCGAAAGAAGAACTCTGAAACAAAACATCATTTCCGAATAAACTGACACACTCCTATGACATTACCAACAAGGTTCAAACTCGAATGTTTCTTAGATTTTCAGCTGCAATAAGGCTGGTCTTAAATAAGTGTCTTAACTGGAAACTAGAACCCGCTAAAAAGATAAAAGAGTTCCATTTAGGTGTTGATTAACAACAAAGACAGGTTATTGACTATGGTCATTGTTTGTCGTCATGACACGACGTGTGTGTTCTAAGGTTTAGTGATAATAGGCACCTACAGCTAGCAACAAAACTCGATTAAAGGCTAGCGCAGATTTGGGCAGGCCGCATCGCAACGCACCGCATTGATAAATGATTTTATTTCTATAAGTAGGTTTTTAATATGATTGACGTGTAAAAATGTTTGTTTTACACATCAATCATATTTTAAAAACTAGATAAGGTTTCATATCTGACTACTCTGAGAAGAAAGGCGTGGTCTGTACTGAGCTCACGCAACGTGTTGTACGTCCAGTCAGCAGTAGGACTCGCCCATCCAGGAGCGCTGTCCCAAATAAGACGCATTATTAATTTATTATAAATAAAACAAAAGGTATTTTAATAAAACACGTAAACACGTATCATCAATAATTAAATTATCTTTAAAAAGGTGAAGGTTTCAGAAAAATACACGTGATAGATTTTGATTTTAGTTTTTTATTCGCGTTAGACATAACTTTACAAATTAATTTCACTATGTAATATAAACATAATCTAAAATATTCATACATTAAGTTATTAAGAAGATGCTCAAATTTAACATATATTTTTTCCAAATCATTGAAACTACTCGTTTAGACGTGATCTTCAGTATAAAATCATTAAAAGTCGATTATCGTCCCCTTAAATATTAAATATAGAGCAAAAAATTCATGAAAAACCTTAGATTCTTAACTGATATAAAATTTAAATAGTTAATCTCTTAGATATTATATATTATTCGACATTTGCAGCTGACCGAACCAATATGGATAAGAGTTATGACTGTTATGAGTATCTCGGTGGATGATTTATTCCTGTCCAAGTATGTGTGCAGGTAGGTAAGTGAAATTGTTTAATTTTTTATTTTAATGCTGAATTTTAGGCTGGTCTAACTGGCTGGTTTAGTTTACAAAGTGAAATAGTTTATTAGTTTTAATAGTTTTTTAAATCAGACTATACTGCCTTACTGATGGGAAAAGGCTTCCCCGAAGTCCTGCCAGGAACTTGGGAGAGGTCTGATCCGTGATGCAGTTCAAACTTTTAAATAAGATAATTGATCGGAGATCTTATTTAGAACACAAATCTCTAAGCACTTCAGACTCAGAGTAGACAATTATTTTATCCATCATAGACATGATCATGAATATCTTGAAAGAATAATATACTTTGTTTGTCCCACGCAACAAAGGGCGCGCCTGTTGCCATCAACCGGGCACAGATCCAGACTCCGGGCTGCAACTGAGAAATTATAGATAGAAAAACTGGCCAAGTGCGTGTCGGACCACGCACAATGATGGGTTCCGTAGTTGGAATGAATTTATTTCAAGAACCAAATTAACATTGTAGTTAACTGTAAATGTTATTTGATCGGTAACTTGTAAAGCCTACTTAGTTGTGATAGTTTCCTTTTTAACTTTGATAGGTATACTACTGCTGTGAATTTTTTCACATATCTAAATACAACCATTTAGCTTGCAGTGGGGGGCACTTGACTCTAACAAAAATTAGCACTTAAAAGCCTAATATTTCGCAAACGGATCCCTGAATCGAAAAACGGTTTTAAAATGCCTCAATATTTTTGAACGGCCTATTCAACGATACCCCACTTCATGGGATACACGTGAACAAAAAATATCATCCCCACTTTACGTGTAGGGGAGATACTTACACAAAAAAAAAATATATCACTTTGTCGGCGTAATTAATATGAATACCGATACCAAATTACAGCTTTCTAGAACGAAGAGTCTCTGAGCTAAGCCACGGACAGACAGACATACAGATGGACATGGCGAAACTATAAGGGTTCTTTGTTGACTACGGAACCCTAAAAAAGTGGTTCAACCAAGGTGGTACCAACTGTTTAGGTACTGTTACTGCTATTTGTCATGCCACCAACGCAATAGAAGTCAAAGTCAGTAGAACGGACTATAAAAAAGCTTTACCTATTCAAATGTCTAATCTAACACTAACCACACATAATAACCCAGGACCTCATCACTTAACCAACGAAGCGCTATAATAACACATGTTCATCATAACACACAGGGACCGATATCGATATTCGAAGAATACCGATATTTTAAAGAAAATACCGATAACAGTATCGACATCTGGCATACCTAAATACTCGTATTTTTAATCAGTAATTTGAGTATCGGTATAAAATATCGATACTCAGTACTGATATCAGGCTACAATGTGACGTCACAGACTCTATTGATGATTGTTCAGTCGCGAATCATATTTAGATCAAGATACAACCTGACGCTGACCTACAAATTGCAGAAACGCAAAAAAAATATAATAATAACGGTATTATATGTATACCCAAAAACCGGTATTTATAGTGATATTTTGGTATCATGTATCCAAATTATATCGGTATTCAGTCCCTCATAACACACTTTATTGTTGCCGCACACTTTGATGTATTATTGAACTTAAGCAAAGGGCACATTTTTAACTTTAATCGGATAGAGAAACGAAAGATGTGATGGAAGCAAAGTAAAAATATATATCTATAAACGATTAATTTATTTCTATATTATGAAAATGATCATTTAATACTCTTAAATCTTTAAATGTTAATAATAAATATCGAGATAAATAAGGTCAAAACGTAGGAGGAGTTTTTATTTGACGTTTACCAACTCGTCAGGATTGTCTTTATTTTGCCAAGAGTCGTAATTTTTTTTTTTTTTAATCACTGTTTATTTTATTATATCAGCTAACCGATAGATGCTGTCCTGGACAGATTTCAGTACTTCATACAAAGTACAGTTCTTCCCGAATTTGAACATTTTTCGGATAATTTTTCCTATATTTCTTACCGTAAAAACCTTATTCGCACTATTATGGACATTTTCAAACAAACAAAAAATCAATTCCGTAGAATAAGAGAAAGAAGGCAAGCTATATAATACGAGTATAAGCGTATAAAATAGCCAAATCGGTCTAGCCGTTTTCAGGTGAAGCGTTTACCAACGAACAGCTTTTCATTTGTATATATTTATAGAAGATATAGATATAAATAAAACTATTCAGGATTTAAAGAAAAAAAAAAAGATGATAGAAAAACATGTTAATTATTAGGTATAGGAAGATACGTATAGAACTTCTGGTGAAACATATAAAACGGGCATAATCATTTATTAGCCACTTTTTCTTTGCATTCTTTATCAATTATTTTATGGTTTCAACTCCTTGTCACTTATCTACACATCATCAAGAGGCACTTTCACTAGTATAAATTAACCATCATCATCATCATTTCAGCCGAATGACGTCCACTGCTGGACATAGGCCTCTCCCAAAAGGGGGGAATTTGCCACAATCGCCACGCTTGACAGGCGGGTTGGCGATTGCAGTATGGTGTTAAAAATGACACCCACGGGAGGAAATGGGGTGCTGCTATTCTTTACGTCCGGCACCACACGGCACAATTAACCATCAAGTCATCAACATGATATAAAAATCTAAATCTATTGGCCGTCTTCTCTATATTATAAAGAGGAAGTTTTTTTGTTTGTTTGTATCGAATAAGCTCCGAAACTGCTGGACCGATTTTCACCATTTTTTCACCAATAGAAAGCTAAATTATCAGGAAGTAACATAGGCTATAATTTATTTTCAAAAAATGTGAGATCCTTAAGAAAATTGCAATAATGTAACCCAAAGTAGCAATATTTTGCCTATAAACCCCGGAATCGAAATTTACGCGGGTGGAACCGCGGGGAGCAGCTAGTCCTTACTAATATTATAAATGTGAAAGTAACTCTGTCTGTCTGTCTGTCTGTTACGTTTTTACGCCTAAACCGCTGAACCGATCGTCATGAAATTTGGCAGGGATATAGCCTGGGATATGGAGAAGAACATAAGCTACCTTTTTAAGCGATAACCGACATCCATGCGGGCGGAGCCACGGGCAAAAGCTAGTTTATTATAAATTCGTAAAAATACACTCGTAAACGCTACAATTACAGTATAAAAACATTAAAAAAAAAACCAGTAAAGTATCTCATTGTTTTATTCGCGGCACACAAAGAGGCGGTCGATACAAAGCATAGCTACCTCCGTTGGCCCACTTCTAACGGCCTATTATGCCTATTCGTGCCTTTTATGTAGGTAGGTACTTTTATGTACAGATCATCTTTGATTTTGAAAAGAATGCGACGGCAAACTAAAAAGATGTATGTTTTTTTTTTTTTTTGGAAAGCGCTAATAAACTATGTATGTAATTCGAAGCTTAAATAAATAACACGTATTTTAGGTAACGGTTAACTCAAGGAATCTTTAGAATATATTATTATTTACATATTATTATTTGTTTAGTACTGGAAGGTACCCATGCGTACTTGGTTGATATCCCGTCCAGTCGTACTCAGCGCTTCTCCTCCACATATATGATGCGCACAGCCAAAGTGTAGAACTCTCTGCCAGCGAATGTGTTCCACATAATTATAACCCCTTCTTCTGCCGTTAAAGCAAGAGTTAGCAGGCATGTTCTGGACACGCTCGTTCCATCATAGACCTTATCCATCGCTTTCCATCAAGCGAGATCGAGAATAAGAGCAGGCCCAATCAGTAATAATCATTATTATTGCTACTATTTTTAATATTTTTAAATGTTTTTATATGTTTTATATTCTAATATTTAAAAATATTATTTATATGTAATTATTGGAATAAAGGAAATACTATTCATTATTATACTATTTAGTATTTATTATTAATTTATAGGGTTAGGAAGTTAATTAGGTACCCAATTCTCAGCCATACCCATACATACTATATAAGTGGAAACTTGTAATTGACCTTCTTCTACATATCACCTATGACTAATCGAATGTATTAGCTGTAAGTTTTCTTAAACACAATAAAAAAAAATTAAAAAAAATACTTCAGTTTCATAAAAGAATTACAGGCAGAACAAGTGTTTAAAAAAAACTCAACATAATAACAGGATTTTTTTAAATAATATTGAAGCTATTGGTTTCTTCAAGTTTTTCTGTAATACAAACAAAAATTTAGAACAATCAACCACAGTTTTAAATGATAAAATCAGCAATGACCATAATAATCACCATATTTCTATACCTATTATAACTCATTACAAATGATAATAGTATACCATTACAAAAGCCTCAATAACTCACAAAAACCAAATGATCATCTCTACTTATCAACATTAAACATTTAAAGCCTCCTCGTTAAACATCTGAAATTAAGAAAAATTAACTTCCCCGGAAGGTAATAATGGCCACGTACAAAATTATGTGAAGCCGTGACAATTTTTTCTTACATCTCAGAAGGCGGGAAGCCGCAGTGATTTATATAATGAATAAAAATGCTTCCTAGCGCGAACACCGGCATTTTACAAGGATACTGCAATTAACCACACTGATAGCTTTTCAAATTACCACGTTATTATATTGATGACTTCATAATTTGCACCCTCTAATTTCTCGGCAATTTTAATTAACAGTCGCCTTAAACTACAATCTTTGCAGAATAGTCTCCTAGCTCTTGCAGCTAGATAAATCAAAGAGGAAGAGATAGCAAATAACAAACTAGCGGTAACTGCACATAAAACAATAGCACAAATGATGCTCAAACAAATAACACGAGTAGCTCTCAATAACACGTAATCTAATCGAGATAGCGCCGACACCCCTCAACAACAAATTAGCCGTCACACGAAGCAATCTGTGAATTACAAGTGTAAATAATCCAAAGGACGCCCAACCACCACCGTGGGCCGGGCTTGGGTAGAAAAAAAAAACTCGTTAAAATAGCGGCTTAAAAAAGAAAAGCGCTGAAACGGGAAGGCTCGGGTGGTATCGGTTTTTCTCGACGCGGGCGGTTCGCTGGGCGGGGCTCCAGCGCCAGTCGCGCGCCGCCGGCCGGCCCGTTCGTACGTGTCGCAGCCTCATTGTCCGTCTGTCCCGCACCGTGCACATGTTGTGTGAATTTTCGGCATGTTGATGTCGTCGTGAATTAACAAGATGGACTTTCAGAGTGCAATGGAGACGTTTGCTGAGGCTTGGGCTGCGGCCAATACTGTCAAGTCGGAAGGCCCGAGTGATTTAGCGCAGGTTAGTCTGAATTTTAGTATTTTTTGGGACGTAAGTTTAAATATTTTTGACATAAGCTTAAATAAAAATAAAACAACTTCTTATTTTTCCCACAAATAATTTTAATTATCAAGTAATACTTTGGCCTATATTTTGACTTGGAAAGGGATTTTTTCTACCTCATTATGTAGGTTTAAAAACTTTATACCGACAACATTTTAAAAGTTTAACAAGTAGAGCTGATGATGATTAAACCTTCATATGTTCCTTGAAAGTGGATGGACCACGCGACACACAACGGTTTTTTAACTGGGTCTGTTATAACAACATACGAGGGGTTAATCATTGGGTAACTGAAAAATTGTCTTTGAAAACTCACACATACAGTTTTGTTAAGTCTTTAACTGATACAATTATTTTAATTTTTTAACGCATTACGGAAGTTATACCTAATTTGAATGTTGAGTATGTGAATAAAGCCATCATTGCAACAAATAAGAAACGTTTTCACGGTTTTTAACAACAGATTAATAAAGTTTTTGAATACATTGCTGATGAACTTAAAATATTTGATCCATCTGTCGATATGAAAACAAGTAGCAATAAGTAAACTGAAAGTGATCCTTATAAACCTGAAATAAACAGTTTTAATACTCTGCAAGATTATAAAAACATGAATACTCATAATAAAGGTGAAGCAGTGTTTTTAGCATTCCTAATTGACGCATAGACAATAACCCAAGTTCATCTAGATAACAAATATTCATTAGCATTGAAAATGAAGCCTCACTATGTACTTGCATATTAGGTACTAAGACAATAGGTACTCCGTCGATATTTTCAGCAAGGTCGTGTCACAAACTATTATATTATTATAATAGGTAATTCAAACAACTTTGCCGCTAAACTACATCTTAGAATATATTTCAAAGTGATTAAATAAATCAGTATTGAAACCCAACAATGGGTAGATCCAACATTTCGATAACTTAGTGACTATATTATAACAACACAATAAGGAGAAAGAACATGAACTATCTCTATAAAATGAGGAATAGGTTAACTTACTATTAAATAAGACAACATAGGTACAAAAATAAATAAATTTTATCAGTGAAGAAGATATTATTTATCTTCTAGATATACTGGAAGTCTAATCCGATATTACTACGGAAAAGGCTAAGATGAAGATAATATAAAATAATTAATGTCGACGCTAATCAGTTCAAAGTCAAAATAATAATGTTCATCTGTCTATTCATACACGGATCAATATAATACTGCTGTGTTTACTTGAATAGTTCAAATTGATCAGATTGAAGACATTAGTTAAGATGGTAGAAAGACTCCTTGATTTGATAAGACAGAGATAAATTATGAAGAATTCGAAAAGATGGCAAAAGATTTATTTGACGAACAATTGCAAAATATTAATATACCACAATTCAAGGAACTAAATCAACTTAATATGAATATAATAAAGTAGGAAACGAAATTTTTAATCGATTCCTTTACTATCAATTCATGATTATCGTTAACCTAAAGCTCCCGTAATGATAATGCGCGTCCTTCTGTTTCTTCTTTTTTATTGATTTCTGATAATAATTGACGTGGAGTTGACTACGCAAAATCATCATTAATATTTTTGTTATTAATATTAGTTTATTTGCTGATAACACTAACTTATATAAGTTTAATAATGACGATTCTGTAGACTCTATTTATTTGCAATAAGGGGGGTTTTCGAATGTCTTTTTGAATGAATGAGCATTGGTCGTGTCGGATGTAACGTTATCCGGACTAAAGCCACGGTTCCTTTTGAAGGGCCCCATTGATTTACAGTTTATCGGAATTTCGTCTGGTTTATATGTGAAATCCATACAAATGATGTGTGTGATATTTTTAATTAGTGCCTATATTTTGGGCTCGTTATTAATGATCGATTTCTGTTCCAAGTACAAAGAATGAATGTTTGAAGAGGTTACGACGGATTTAATGGGTCCACAGGTTAGTGCAAACGACGCGTGGGATAAGTAAACACTTTATCAAACAGCGTTACTGTAATCTTTTAAACGTTAAGCTAAACTATGTAATTACTGACCATAAAGTAGGCAATGTACACTAATACTCTACCAACAAGCTCCTTGGCTACCATGTACCGAATGGCTAGTTGGATACCATGTCGAAGGTCTCTGTAATTAATAACATTTAATTACCCCAATCGTAATTAAAACTAACAATCATCTTTGAGATGTTTTTCTAATCGCCGCTATTACTGGTATTCGAATCAGCCGTACTTGTTTGACAAATTATCATCAGTTTTTATTAGATGAAGAAATTTAAACAAGTCAACATTGCTCATTTATAACTCATTACCTCGCATCTCGTCACGGGGTAATCAATTAATAATCCGTAAACTTACAAGTATTAGGAAATATTATACGTAAAAACGAACAGGTGTTTGGTAAGAACCTTTTATATTATTTTCTAAAGAGTAAGTAGTTATAGGTTAGGCTGGAGAGTGTTCAGGTTCTGTTAAAGATAACAATGTTTTACCAGCTTTTAGAGATGTGACATCAGATTTTTTGACGTTCGTGACAAGCTTTTTTTTAATATAATAATGTAATTATTGTAAAATTAAGAAGAATGTTGCCTTTTTCATTTACATTTCAAAAGGACTTCATTTTCATGAGTTTTATGTACAGGATAGAGAGTACCTACTTTCTTTTATTTTAATGAACAGTGAACAGACAACACGAAACACTATAAACAAACAAAAAATAAAGAGATAAACAAATCATCTTGTGGGAACCCTCACCTTCTTTGCATTCAATTGGATATTTATCAATTTCCAACTTCTTGAATAGCAAGGTAATTACAATTTATAGTAGGTAATAATTGGAATTAGTTTCCTTCAGCTTGCGCTAATCTAATAAATTCCAATCATTTTTGAGTCACATGGCTTATATGCATGATCATTAGCTTTGTGGCAATGCAGTGTGTATACAGAGTGGCAGGGACATCTACGCAAATTCAATTACCATATTTTCAGTCCATAATTCTGGACTGAATCCATGGGAAAATTGCAACGCAGGGGGCGTAGTAATTTTTCGTCGGTAATTTAAAAAAAATATTGCTGAAAATTCCATACATTTTGACCGCGCAGGTATTGCCGTTTTGTAGGAAATTGCTGTTTAATTTTTTAATAACCGACGAAAAATTTTAACGCAGCGGGATCCAGAATCATGTACTGAATCCATGGTAACCCGTTTTGCGTTGATGTCCCTTCCAGTTTGTATGTATATATTTTAGATATATCGTGGTAGAGGTATTAACCATTCTGCTTTCATTGCATACTGCTCGATAGGGTGGAAGCCATTTCCATCAATAAACTCATCACAAAGTCTTCAGCTGGATGTACGCCTCTTTTAAGAAGCGTCAAAATCCTCCTCGGTTTTTGCTTTCAGCAGTCCCGCACACTGGGGTATTGTATTGCCCACAATTGGATTGCGGTGGTCAGATAGGCGCAGTAAAAAAACTGGTATTCAACTGTTTCCGGTAAGGCTGGAAGCCGACCCCAACATAGTTTGGAAAAGGGTAGGCAGATGATGAGTTCCAGTACACACAGTTCCAGTACATACACAGTCTTCGTACCCAGTGTCCGTACACAGTGTCCGTACCCCCGTCGCCTGTCTTCGGTTGTTCGTCCATCTCTTCATGGGGCGTCCCATGTGTTGTGAGTTGATTCGCGGCTAAGGTATACAGGTCTCGATTTTTTTGAAAATTCTGGGATATCTGCTTTGAAGATTCTGAGTAAGAATTTAAAGACTTCCCAATAATATGGCAAGGCTCATCTATTATATTGGACTAAATATTAATGGGAAATGATACAGTACAATTAATAGACAAAACAGAAAATTGTGAAAAAAATAAATAAACAGGAGAATGGGTTGATCTATAGAAGTTTTTTGTGTCTCCAGTCTCTCGATCGACAAAAGAATGCAGTGCTTAGACAAGAATAACGAGGAATTAATGAACTACTAGTTTTTGTGGGCAATTCTTTTGAATTTTAGGCACCCAGACAGATACTAATACTGTTTCTGGTTACAATTGAAGTCCACAATGATTAAATTATGAACGGATTTCAAACTGTGACCGGTGTCTATTGCATTTGGATGCGGATTCAAATTCTATTGGGAAGGCCTTTGATCTTAAATTCCTAATCGGGGTTAGAGTTTCCGTTAGAAAAATCTTATAGTAGGTGGTACTACGGACTTACAAATGACATAGTTTCAATATTACAATACTGATTTGATCGATCGATGCGAGTCAGCAGATTATCAAAATATTTTCTTCTTTTTTATTTTTTTCTTTAATTTTCTTTTTTGTTCTTGTTGCTTGGCTCAACTTTTCAAAGCATACTGGTTTAATTATGAGTTCATCAGATAATATTTAGACAAACAAACCCGATTTTAAAATGCAAAAATACCCATTTTAAATTCCCCTCATCTATATTGCACCAGTTTAGTCAATCAGTTATGAATTGCATCACTAAAACGATGGATAAAATATTCATAATTTTCTACTGTTCTCGTTATTCTATCATTATCTTGCAATCTAAAATGATTATGGTTTACTTAAATAACAATTTAAGTACGAAACTCATTGGCGAACAGGTTTTTCTGTGGTCAGCGTTACGCGAATCAAATTAGACTATACGGACACTACAACTATCCACATTTTTAACTGTAAGGAATCTTGGTCTATTTATTAGTAATTTGAAATCTGTCGTTAGCTGTGGTCGTTGCACAGTGAGGCTATTTCAGTATAAGGCTTTGTTGTGCTAACACGTGCCCTCGATATAGTCCGATACGATTTTAATAATCGCGCAATTTTCCTTTCGATAATTTTTTGTGTCACCAGCCTTTTCAAGTGTGATTGTGTCAATATCGTTAGCTGTTAGCTGTCATGAAATGTTTAGCAATACTTTAATCTATCTTTGTCGCGTTTAATTTGAAATCTTAAAGTGAATATAACTTCAAAATGATGTTTTATACTTCGAACGGGGTAAGTGAAACTAGATTACTAAACAATTAGCTTTTTTATATTGCTAAGCATTATCAGTGTCAATGGTAACGACCGCGCCTTACGAGTTGTAGGTTCGAACCCGGCGCTTTAATTTGTGTAAATTATTTTCCATCACCACTGCTCTCAAACGGTGAAGGAAAATATGAGGAAACCGGCATGTCCTAGAACCAAACATTCGAAGACAGTTGACATCAATCCGCACTGGACCCGCGTGGTGGACCTCCTCTAAAATCCCGGAATAATTATAATGACGTTTAAATCCCGGGATTTAAAATGCACTAATTATTTATTGGACTTTATTTATAGTTAAAAATGATTGATTTGAAAAGTCTTATAACATTTTGAGGGTTTCGTACTAAAACTATTAAATGAAAGTTTTTTTTAGCAATTTTAGTACGTACCCTTAAATAATGTTATTTATAATTCTTGAAAACAATAATTTGTAACTATAAAATAAAAGGTCCAATAAATAATTCGTGCTTTTGAAATCCCGGGATTTAAACGTCATTATAATTATTCCGGAATTTTTGGAGGATTGGATTGGATTTTGGAGGTCCACTCCCATTCACCGAGAGGAGGCCTGTGTCCCAGTAGTGGGAAAAATAAAGGCTGATTATGCTAAGCATTATCAAAACAGATCAAAGTGGTGTTACAACATGGTTGCGAAAAACCACAAATCAAAATAGAAGAACTTAGGAACAGTTCCTTCGACGTAATGTACGTAGTTATTAAAGCGTGTCAGTTAAAATCGATCAAATGTAGCTCGAATACGATTTTTACCGAATAAAACGATAGTGGTGTTTATAAATATTCACCTAGTGAGCTAATCCATTATCGCGGATTATTGTTTGAAGCGATAACTAGCTTACGGCTACGTATTGCTGTTATCGCGCGTTACGGCTCCGTTCTGGGCAACTTTGATAATAATGTGTGCTATGATTGATTTTTAAATTCGATTCCGATCATACAGTTGATTATATCAGTAAAAAGTTAGCTCTTACTTCAATCAATGGGTGAAAGTGATTATCATAATGTATCGCTATAAGCAATGTGCGTTAAAAAACTAAAGAATTTCACCGTAGTTGTACTATTGTTATGGTTTTTTATCGAGGTGAAAAAAAAAAATGATTTTGTAAGCTTGTAAAGTGAGCCGATGAATAGATAGTCGATCGATGGAGTTGATTTGGTTGTTATAGGTTACTGTGAGCCGGGTGAATAGAGGTTAAGTCGGTAGTTGGTTTATTCTTGCTCTATTGTAACAGTGTTCTCCTAAAAAGCTATACTGAAAGAAATAATTAGCCGAACTAATTAAGTTACTAATATAGTTCAAAAATAACTTAACTTTAGTTATAAGGAAATAAACTTTGCTTAAATATATAAAACTGATTTGTAGTGTGCAAAACAGGGTTTTGTAACAGATAACATCTAGTTCGCAAGTCACAATTTTTGTGTAAACAGTAACCAAAACTTTTTTTACAGTTATGCAAGTTATACGAATAAATGTCTTATCTTATCTTATGCAAATATTTCTTTCAGTGTAGGTAGAGCATTTCTTATTTTTTTTTTAATATATATATTTTTTTTTCTTTAAGTCAAAACTTTTTGTAGCTAATTTGTGCGGCAATTAAACATTTCGATTTGAATTCGGACTAAAGACGGTTTTACATATTTTAAGTAGGTTTGTAATTTTCAGAAAAACAGCAGGGGCGAACTAAGGTAATAAATCAGTCTTGTATGTCTATTTGTTTGCATATTTATAGCAAAGAATTTCACACAATTATTTCTCATTTTCCGCTATATCTAGTTCAATTAACATGAAGCCTCCGCATTGTTTGCCGGTACGTGTACGAACATCTAATACTAGGAATGTGTAACAAAACATTTTGGTGGACCGTTACTGATTCCAGATGATGACTTAGATGTTTCGAAAACGAAATAAAAAAGGGTATAAGCACAATTACGTCTGTAGTCGGCTACATAGAAAGTGGGCGCGTGCCACAACTCGACAAAAACTGCTGAGAGGTTTTAGAAGATAAATAATCCGTGCAATTAGACACGTACGGTGTGTCAGGTGAAATATTCCGTGGTTCAATTTGCGCTGGAGTCGACACAATGCGCCGAAGTGAACCTAATTACAGTACCACGCGCTACCGTTCTCTTTTTGGAGCCTATACGTATATTACACCGACACCTCGCCATTATTTGACAGGTTCCAATTTTTTTCCCGTATCATATAAAATTTAATACTTCTGACTTCATCTTTCACATATTTTTTCGCAGCGTGAGAAAGGTCATTGATCATGAGTTCCATGAAACGAACATTACCTGCGGATGCGCAGGCCGTCATTGAACGCAATTGATTGGATATTTTTTCGCTGGTTCATAAAATAATCTAAGTGTATGCTGGACTGTTCGGCGCAGGCGCGGGCGGCACGCGCTGCGCTCGCGCCGCTTACGTCGCCGGTAATAGGCTCCATCTCGCGGATAAAGCAGCGACACCGTTACCTTTCTCAAATCACGTACACTATTGTAATATCCAATCGCTCAGAAATGAGATTGCGGCTAACAAGTTATTTACATTGACGTTTTAATATCGACACCGACTGAAAAAACTATTTAAAAAGGTAATTATAATGTGGTGTCTGTAATAGCCACCGTACTCGCCGGCACGCTGCCTTTGTGACGTAGCTAAGCTCCGAGATTAATTTTGGCGGCACAATGAACCAGTTTATAGTCAATAATACATGCTTTAATAAGTATCAGTTGCGATATTTGTTTGTCAGTTTGTCAATTGTGAAGTTTCGAAAGCGCGCGCGCGGCTTGCCGAGCTCCGAGCTGCAGGGGCTGACTCGATAGGATCTTTATTACGCTCGTTTTTTGAGAGAAAAAAATGATTAATATAAGGGATCGGCGCGGACGGATAAGTAGTTGAGATTGACGGAATGACGCGAGGTCTGTGACCGGGTGAGGGCGGGGGCCGCGGGGCGCGGGGCGCTGCGAAAAGCCGCGAGGCCGCATTGCGTTGGCGCTGCCAAAAACTAACCATAAATTACTGGCTACTTGCTGGACCGCTGACTACGACACGCGCGGTACTTTTTTGCTGCTCCTTCGATCCTGTTACAACGTAAACTTCTCACGGACATCAGATCATTATAGGCATATCTTTAAGAAATTGCTCTGAGTAATGACGTTCGAGAATTATGAGTTGTGCTTGTGTCGTATTTCATGAGAAATTTCGTATTAAGACATTGTCATCTTAATCGTGACTCGAATTATGTCAAAGCCAGTTTTTGTTCCATGCGTTTCCTAAAATTACTTGTTACCTACTGTTCTTTGGGCGCTCATTTTCTTATTAATACCTAACTACCATCCTTTTACGAAAAGAAGCTGAATAAAGACGAGTACGGACTCATAAATGTGGAATTTCGGTAGCCCAGGGCTTGACAGAGTCGAATTAGGAGTTTGCAAATGCAGTTTACCGACATAACGTATCCTTAAGTGGTAATACGTTTTTGTTTATTTCGGTACTTAATAAGATTGTATTCTCGATTATTTTTATATTCAAAATGGGAAGATTTATGAACGCGCGTCAGCGTTGTAGGTACTAAGATGAATAGAAGCCCTCTGTTGTTAAAATTAATTCATGTAGAGACTTGTGATCTAACCTAGAGTAGAGAAATCAAAGGTAGAATCGCCTACTACAGAGCAGTGTAATCTAAGTCATCTAATGTAGAGTAAACTAAGGAAGAGTGGAACTCTAACTAAGATATTACCTACCTACATATACAGTCCAGTTGATTTAAAATTCAGTAAACGTGAGATTACTGTGGCAACTTTTACGTTTAAGTCCGCCCCTGTGTTAAGTTAAGGGTGCGTGCAAATCGTTGCGAACGCCTACAAGCATAAATATGTTGACGTGAGAGGATCCCCGCCGCTGTAGGCGATCATGATATCTGTATTTAATAATAATAATACATAAGTAGCCAGTGTTAATACACGACCCGGGTCCCTTCGAAAACGATGCCACGCTTTGACAAGAAATAATCGTCCGTAATCGTCTGCTGTTTCCATAATAATACAAAAATAAAATAGCAATGCGGGTGCTCGGCTACTCCTTAAATATTCATTATACTGAACATATCAGACAAAGAGTGGCCGCTGCCTGCCTTTCTCCAAGGGAAGGCGACGCACACTCTAGCGATTACGCGTTTTTTTTGCCCCCCTCATTATGCAGATTCTGGCGAAAAAGGAATAAATTTAATAACACGCGTTCGTGCGCATGCGTTATCGAACGCACTTGCTTCTGATAATCTGCGCGCGCGGCTTCGCGCAATTACAGTCGGCCGGGAGAGCGCTGCACCCGCGCAAGCACGCTGCCACGCCGACAATACACAATACTTTTTTAATTTCGGTTTCATAATATCTAATATGCTACCATTTACTACTGTAATGCAAGCTTAAGTTACTTAATCCGTCAAAAATGAAAGGTGTATTGCATTTGATTATTCGCTTACCGTAATTGAAATGATACGGCTGTTTCACTACAATGGATTGATACCTATTATTTACTTATGTTGCATTATTAACAACGTTAATGAGATTGCAACTTAACAAACATTTTCAGAGTGATACTATTTCTGGGTTACGAAATTGAGTTTTTTATGGTGACGGAACTGTCTCACAGAGAGGAGGAGGTCTGTGTCCCAGGAGTGGGAAGATTATTTTATGTTATGGTGTCTGAATGTGAGTCAAAGTAGATTTAAAACGTAGTTTCTAATTGAAAGTGTAAAAACGCATGTGGAAATGCAGAGTATTCCCGTTTGAGCACCAATTTTTTTTTAAGTAGGTACACCAAATGTATTCCCATTTGAGAATACCTTTGGTGCTCAAAAAATAGCTGCTCAAACGGGAATACTTCGGAAATGCATGTGTGTCTCCAGTTTGCGGCGGCCTAATAAGGATAATCTCCGCACCTGAGGAGTGCAATTAATAATGGGCGGGAGAGCTTACATCTCGTGGGATCTGCAAACTCTGCAAAAGATTACTACTCACACGTACTCGTGAGGGTGGAGAATTAATTCGGTAATCACTCAATTACTAATGCAATGAGGCAGTGTAATTTATGTACTTAGCGTATGTAGTAGATAAGTAGAATGGAAACCAATTATTGTTTCTAAAACAATAATTGTCATTTCAATGAATAAAACTTGTTAAAAATTAATCGTTTATTCGCTGTTCAACTGGCTGCAATTACTGTTTTCGATATAAGAATTTAAGAGAAAACTAATTGAAAAAATTATCGTCTCAAATTCAGATAATAGGTATAAGAAATCCATAAAGTATTATGAGTAAATTTATGGAAGGTATTGTCTCGTTATTTAAGGATTGTAGAAGGAATGGCAAGTGGTCGGAGATGCGGGGCCGTCGGATGGCTGTCCAAGTGGCGGATCAAGTCGAAAACAGCCAAAAACTGGCCCCGCGCCTTAGCCTTGAATGGTTTAGCCCTCTGGACACGAGCAAATAGCTGACGTGGCCCGCGGCCCGCCGCGCCTTGCATACACAATGTGCGAGCACCGAGACACAAGTGCAGTGGAGACGACATCAGCTCGATTTTTTTTTTTTGAGAGTGCACCTTCAATCGTTGAAAGTATCAAAAGTATTTGCCATCTAACCTCACTGATGATCGATATTGATTGTTTATCCTGATCTATAAAAGGCAATCACAACGGTTTTCTATGATACCGCTCAAACGGAACAATGATGATGTGAGATACGTCAAAGTCGGCCGGTCGTCAATCGCTCGGACAACAATACGTGTCTAGACGGAATAATCTATAAGAAATACTCATCTGAAATCAAATTCGAACAAAAAGCGCCTTGTCTAGATTCTATAGATTGTCTTGATGAGAGTGTTATCGGCAATGACGTCTTATTTTCTTAACAATTTTATTTGCATGAAATCGTCTCGACAGCCGGCTGTAGCGAGCCCAGTAATGGAGTATTTCGTATTTGCTTCATTTTTTATTTTTTGCCGGTTCGATTACGCGAACGCGATCTCCTCATCATTCTCGGCGAAATTCGGGAGCGACTCACCCGTCGAGCCTCGAGATATTAATTATTGATTGACGATAAAGTATGCGTAAATAATGTCTGCACGATATGTTTATAATCTGACTTTTTTCATTGCTCGTATCGATGAAATTTGATAGGGACTGGTTTATCATGAAAATTATAGTTTAGCCTTCCTTCATACGATGTTGCGCACTTTCGAAGAATCTTCAATTAAACTGCACTTAACTCAAATTCTTGATCCTCAATCAATTTATTAAGTTTATTCATACATTATTTTACCATTCAATTTCAGTCTTTATTCTTTGAGTTTATTCTCTATAACATTACAGACAATAACTTTCAAGTACCTTCAACAACGCCCTTAGCCAAAAATATATCAAAGATTGCTATTCACTGATATTAATCGACGTAATAAGTGTACAATAGGTTGTTTAATTATTTTTTTAAACTCCTTTTGGTCACACAACTTAGCGTCAGCTGTCGCTTGCGCCGGCGCAGCCTGAAGAGCCAGAACTCCCCACTTTTAATCCACGCTTAGCAAAAGTTACGTGACTGACTACTGCTACTGGGAACTTCATACATTTTCTATGTTTTTATGCATTCAGAGTTACGTAAGGCGTATTTGGGTAGAAAATATTACATGTGAAATGCTTAATAGGTTTTTTATGGATTAATTGACGAAATACTCGAATTACTCCTATTAACACTGTGTTATTTGAAAATATTATAAAAGCCAATTATTTAAAAAAAAGTAACCGTTGAGTTTCTTGCCGGCTCTTCTACATAGGAAACGACCAATTGGAACCGTGCACCTAGCTTCTGACGTTTCATAAGTGCCCATGTAGGTTTATGTGAAATTAAATATTTTGATTTTGATTTGAATAAATCTTAAAATTTGCATTTCTGTATTCACAATTTCGCACCTTTTGTAACTTATGTGTTTTATATGTATAATTATATTCCCAATTTGGTAGACACGGGAAAACCGCTGAATATGTGCCTGAATATGGAATACCATAATTCAACAGTTTACAATCCCATTCGTTTACGATCGCGATATGTGAAAGATAACACTACATGAAGTTGACGCCGGCAATTCCTATAACTTCATAATTATCCGATCGTTATTTCACAGTCAACGTTAAGATTTCTCGAATCGCGTCACTGCATACTTGTGGCATAATTATGAGGCCCGTGGTTTTCGCTGTGGCGAGCTAAGTGTGTGTATTGTGTTTAAAACAAAAGGGGCTGTAGAGACTACTAGAGTTTAATTTTGAAGTGAGAGTTAGTAGTTGAATTGGTTTTAATCGTGGGATAAACAATGGGGAGGGTGCAGTGGTGCATGGAGACACGCCCTGCACATGTGTGCTTCAACTGTTGACTGTTGTACACCGGCCGCGGTTTTGTTTCGGTCTTTTTTTTTTCATGGTATAGATGAGTGTCGTCAAGGGCTCGTTACGCGTCATAATTATAGCTTTGTGACTCATTACGCTTTTATTTTATTTCACAATTATGTTGCTTTATTGGTTGAGTTTTTGGCGTACGAATGCAATAAATACTTACTCAATTAAATTCCATTGCTTATTATTGAATTTATTTATTTATTTTATTAGGTTCACCAACAATTGAATACACTGAAACAAAAACATAATACATTTTAAAGTAAAATAACAGTGCATCAATTAGGTAAACACCACATGCATAAAACAATGAATCATAGAAATAAGCTAACTTACTTAGTAATAAGCGCAAACATTAAAAAAAAGAAAAAAAAAATGTAATTCTGATTGAAAAATTGGTAAAAGTAAAATTGAATAATCTTTGACATTATAAAATTGATAAGAATTGGTAAAAAAAAAAATATTGGTAATAATAGTTTTTTTTTTGTAAAAGTTGAAAAAATTGATCAATTATATAAAAAATTCATAACATTAAGTAAATTCATAAAAAATATTAACATCGGCAAGTACACAGAGCTGAAAATTAATTTAAATAGAAAGAAAGAAAAAAACGTTTATTGCGGTAAACATGACGCAAAAAAAGAACACAAACACAAAAAAAAAAAAACAAGTTGGGGGTAAATATGCGTCACATCCACTCAAAACGGCCAAAAAATTAAAATAGGATTAAAAATGATCAACAAAACATTAAAAATTAAATTGATATCATTGGTAAAAAATAAATAAAAAATGAATAAAATAAATTAGAAATGAATCGATTAATATTCTCTATAATTTTATTTTAATAGGTGCGTTGTAACTGAGCTCGATTTTAAACCAATTCAAATAGAACAATAGCAACTATTAATCTTTATAACTATAATCTGTTCATGTATTATTTACTCCAATGTTACGGTTGCGAGACTATTAGATTATCGATTTTATGTCACACAAAAAACAACTGCATAATAAGGCGCATGTAAATTGTATGTGAACGAGTTATCCCTCCGCTAGGGGTGAGTGATGCGAAACGCGTGAGCAATCATCGCGATCGACTCCCGCGCAGGGAAATGACGGAAATACACACACACACACACACCCAGCACAACACACCTTCAGCACATACACCAACCCTACCCTTTGTACAAATTAGTAATCCATTGTCTATGCAAATAAATATTAATACACCAGACACGTTATGTATGCAACTCTGTTTTCCACACTTTTTATCGTATTTTTGCGGGAATACAGGGCAATAACACAACACCATAAACTGTATTTTTACTTCATGGTAATGCATAATATCGTTAATGGGGTATTAAGTATAACTATCTATGCAGATAAGTTCGGGTAATGAATTTAACGCTTCTGATAACATCTGCAACTGTAACAAAGACATGCGTGCAGTAAAGTGTTATCATGTGTGCGTATGCGCCACTTGTCGTGCACTCCCACGCACACCACTAAATATCAGCGTTTTTTCGAATGTAATAATTGTTTTGGTAAAGGAAGTTGCGGATACAAACGGAAAGTAATAACGAAGTTTTTGACCGCACGCAATTGATATTACATTCTAAAGTGTAGTGTATGTGGTTTAATAAGGCCGGTGATTTTGATCTAGCTCGCTCAAACGCTAATGTTATTTCATGCGAAAGTGTAAATAACGTTACGATTCATGAGCACGGACGATAGATAAGCTTTCAAAAAATTATTATCATGGAGTAAACGAAAAAACTTGTAATTACAGGGAGTTGCGTTAGAAATTGCATACATTTACTCACGCATCGGTATTAAGTAATTAATTGGCCGCCCGCCTCGCCCTATCGGCCGACGATCTCGCAAAACGCTCTCATCGAACGCACAACAATCAAAGCTCCGTTGTCTACTGTGAAAACAGTAGCGGCACGATTATAATTTGCGGGTAGTTGGGAAACTCGTCACAGTCGCGCGACTTGTTTATCGATTTATCGGCGGATGCGTCGGCGATTAGCATCGCAGGGCTGACCGTTACACAGCGTAAGTTTTTCGCGAGAAAAAAAAAAAGCACAATTATAACAACGTCCTAGTATGGGATGGTCAGCGCTTGTTATGCAAATGTATTTACTAATTAAGAAGGAAATAATTTTCAATGTAGTTTGCATGTTGTTGAACGATGGAAAAAACTATGCAGTTTCTTGATGGGGTACCGACCGGATCATTGTCACTGACATTGGCATACATAATTAGCTGATAGAGTTGACTGATCTGTTGTAATAGCAAATGTATCGATGACCGGTCATTGATCGTATCGACCCCATTGATATACGTATCGACATACTCCAGTAGATATTTATCGATATTTATTTTACATCGATCCCTAAATTACAGCGTAGCGCCCTAATCTGAATTGATGCATTTCTTGGGAACAATTCTTAGTCCGTTACGCATTATAAGTTCCTTGTTTGTCGAACTCTACGGCTTTTTAAAACGGCTTAAATGTGAATAGAGGGCCGGGAAGTGAAGTAAAGGGTTCGTATAGAATGCCGGTTATCGCGTACTTAATCTCAGCGAGCAAATTAGGATTAATTGAACTTTTTCCTTTTAGCTGTGAGCGTCTTTGTGTTCGTGCGTAATTCGTTCAACGTGTCACTCAAGGAAGTATGTACATGGAGTGGATAAAATAATCGAATAACCGTTGCCTTCAGTTTCAGCTTTGAATAGGTGTTTAAAGGATCGTTTTATTGAAGTAGATTTAATAATCTTGAAGGTATTTGTGTCATAGATAGATTAAACGTGACTAGAGTGCATGGCTCCACTCTAAAACTAATAATCATTAGATTAGATAATGATAGCAATAAATGCTTATTTTGCTACTGGTTTGGCAAGTCATCAACATTCATAGACAATCATTAGTAATGAGTATTTTTAAACACCTACCTAATTGTTGCTGCAATAGGAAAGTTGATGGAACTGCATTGTTTCTTCAAGTTTAACATTGTTTATTAATTTAATTTTAACATTTTTATTTGATTAAATAAATTATTATCATTGAACCGTTACTTATATCTACTTAGCAGTCAATTTGTTAGTGTTAAATTTAACTTTTGTGAATTCTTGAGTCATGTGCGAAATGTTGTTGTAAAGTCAAAGTCATTTATAATAAAACATTTCACAACTTATGAATTAAGAATCATTGCATTATTACGGTTAGCTAACTAAGAAACTGAAGCCTGAGGGGCTGTTGTTTTCTTATTTTAGAAGGCTATGTCAAAATGGAGCCAACCTAAACGTGATTTCTCAGATATCTGATAGATATATCATTCTAGCCACAGTATCGTTTATCGCTTTAAAGTCAAAGTCATGTCATTTATTTCAAATAGGCACATTTTGCACATTGATCGTCAAAATTTAAAAAATTGAATTGGAGCTAGTTGCCCCATCCAAAAGGTAGTTTCATATGGGGAAGCATGGTTAATCCACACTTACTCTTTTAAAATATTACCAATATTTTGTATAATTTAATGATATAGTTACATTTATGTTAAGGCGATGTACACACGGCTACATATCATGGTATACAATTCCAGTATAAGCTGACCTCTCATTGTACGGAAATACTATACAAAGCGAGATCAGCTTATACTAGAAATATATAGCTTGATATGCAGCAGTGTGTACCTAGAATAAAATTACTATACCACAATAGGTAAAAATAATGAAAAGAAAGTAATGTCAGATAAAATAATTATATGATGGATACGTGTTGCTCACATATTTACAAATATTGTAAAATTAGATCATTTTCCTAAAAAAATTAACAATTAATAAGTCAGTGTGTGAGTTAAAGTAATCACAGTTTAATGGTATCTTTTGCTTTAATATCACCTGCTGCAGTTTCAATCAATTTTCTTCTTTGCTGGTCTCGTCAGCATTTTTATGAGTTTTTCAATAATAGCTCAAGTCTTAGTATGGCCAGTCAGCAAGATTCAGTGTGGCGGACCGTCCGTAGTACCTTCTAGTGGAATAGGGTATTCGCCGTTAGCATTGTAGGTACATAACATACCACATTCTGCTACAGTACTATACATTATTTTTGTGAAAGGTGACATGGCTCAGAAGGAAATGAATTCTGGCTTATAAATTGGGATTTAAGGGAAAGAGAAAGATGATGACCATCTATTCCTACTGTATAATCACGTTCCTTTCAATCAAAATCAATACCAAAACAAGTGTTTTCGCTACTTCTATTTTGCGTTTCAACCACTCCTTCAATTCCACGCACAGTGCGTCAGTATTAAGGGGCGAGGGGTAGGTATCTATAACCCGATGGCGGTTAGGATCCCTCAGGTGTGACGCGACGGAAGCCCGCTATCATTAAGCTACCCACATGTAGTGCGTACACGCACACACCCATGGCGTGTTTATGCAATGTCCTTGTGTGTGCGATGGGACGGATTATGCGATGAGCTTTTTGTTGATATATAAAAGTATTGTGCTTTTTTTATGTAGAAGTTGTTTATTCGCTAGAGTGCGTGGATTTTAAGAGCAGGTTGTGTGGTTATGAATACTTTGGTGTCTTCTTTCCTCAATGAATAAAGCGCCCAGCTGCTAGTCTGACATTAAAATAAATATTTCCTATGGATTCCGGTATTGGCCAGCCTACTTTGGTAATTATCTACTTCTGAACTCTAAGGACTAGTGAAACTCTATTATATAAATAAGGTTGAATTCCCGAAATATCCTTCTATCTTTATTTTTTTTTTTTGTTGATTGTGGTATCCAATTGATTTTTGGGTGACATCTCTGAGTGTGGAAATTGTGGCTACATTGTTGCATTGGGTTCCTACCTATAGAAACAAAATAATGTATACCCAAAGTCTCAAATTCAGATAATTTATGTAAACAAAGGGTAATGCATATCAAAAAAATATCTTCGTAATGGTAATTCACATAAAATGACGAAAAAAGGTTCCATTTTCTTTTAACTACTGATTTTAAGAAATAATAATTAAAAATAATCATACCGTAATAATTTTTTTTATAAAATTTCGGTTTTAAACAAAGTTAATAAAAAAAGAAGATTTTCTGGTAGAAAATATTTTATGGTACTGGTAACAATGCAGGAGATCTAAACATTTTTTTTTTTTTACTTCTTCGACAATAATATTACAACTCTCATTCATATATTCATATTGTAAGTAGCATTATCTAGCCACATTTTGGATGACAACGGCTGTCAACTGTTTCGAGTGGACATCGATTTTGGGAGGCCTACGTCCAGCAGTGGACTTAAAAGGGCTGATTATGACGATCATCGGCTGTGTCTGCGACACACTACACAAAACATTGTTTGGCAACGGTATTTTGTTTGCGTAGTTCTTATAATTAATTCACTTTTATTTTGTAGATTTTTATTTACTAAAAAAATTATGATAAAATGTTTGGACCACTGTCCTGTCATTTTGACAGTGGCATTTCTTGACATTACTTTGTTTACATAAATTATCTGAATTTGAGACTTTGGGTATAGTTGTCAATCATTTCCTTTTGACTTTCCATATTTTCTTCTTCCACTTTGTTATAAACAGAGAAAACGAATGAATATTTTGCAAGCCTAACTTATCTTCTTCTCCGTCTACTACCACATCAGCAGACACATACAGAATAAAATCCATATACTATTCTTTAACAAAAGCTAATATAAAATTCTTGCAGTCTAATCCCGACCTGTGCGCACATATCCGTGGATCCGGGGCGACACAGCCCGCTAGCCACCCGGCGAACAATAAAATGTGTACGCGACTAAATATTACTATTTTCATTGCGTTCCGATACACTTAATCGCTTCGAATTGATTCGTTTTTGCACTATCCTGCATATTTTATTGAGTTTCTGCGTTTAGCTTATGGCCATGCGTATTTTTTTATTGGGAGCCGTTTTATTTCAGAGTTTTTGCACTTTAATGGCTTGCAAATTCGGCCATCGACAATGCCTTCATTCTTGAGTATATTCTTTCAAAGCACAAATTTATGCTCAAGAAAGCTGTGATATCCTTCAGCTTTTCACTTCATCATCATCATCATTTCAGCTGAAAGACGTCCACTGCTGGACATAGGCCTCCCCCAATTGGGAGGGGATTTGCCATAATCGCCACGCTTGGTAGGCGGGTTGGCGATCGCAGTTTGATGTTAAAAATGCATAGAGAACGCTGCTGCCTATTCTCTAGTGAATCCCTAAGTCGCCTTTTACGACACCCACGGGAGGAAATTTTCACTTATTTTGACCCAAAGGGATGGGGTCACTCTGTCACTGTCACCGTTACCTAAACCATCAAGTTTAGTTAATCCGTCGTCGTCATTAAAATATATTCCTTTCCAGTATAAAATAACAATATTTTTTTCTTTATTTGTGCCTAATTGTCTTCGTTACCACTATTAACGTTTACAATGTTTACCTAGCACAAAAAGGTCCGTCACGCGTTGCCTACAAGGTGTCTGCAATTAGTCGGGTATCGCCAGCGATATCTATATAATTACCTATTACAGTTCCACCCCATCTTTCAATTACTCCGCCAATCACTATACTTATTACCACCATCAGACACGAAGCGGCTTTTTAAGAAACGCCCACATGAGGTATGCGTTCTGAAGTCAAAAGTCGAAGTCAAGCATTTTCGTCTAAAAATGTATTTGCAAACGTACCAAGTTATTAAGCACAGGGATTAAATTTTCCTCGTTTTTGTCAACTTTTTGTACCGATGACACACCTCTACAAAAGATACTATCGATCAAGACTTTCTCTTTGTTCGTTTTATTGTAATACTCGGTATCATATCCACACCCAAATATTAGATTCTGTATAGTTATAAACGACGTTATTTTTCATTGTGAAAAATTGTTAAGCCCAAACTTTTAACTATTTATGCACATTAATTAGGTAATTTGAATATTTATACAGATTATCCTCTTGAATTGTCAAATAGATGATTTATCTTGTGATGTCATATACATTGTTAGTGACAGACAAATTAGCTTCGAGTGTGCCATCTAATTAATACGAGAGGCGTAGGATTAAAGCGGGTTTTTGTTCGATACGTGGTCACACTTCAGTGTATGTGTGTTTACCATTTCAAATTCTGTTTTCTTCGTTGTTATTCCCTTATGGAAATCTTCGCGTTCTACTTTTTGTTGCGGGAATCAATCAGTATCAACAGGTGCATCGGTAATATTTACGGCTTTTCCTTAGTTGTTTTTCCGAACAGCACACTGAAAAAAAAAAGTTGTTGCCACAATCAGATTTGGTTTAGATTGACTAAGTAACTTGTTTGCATCTGAGCCTATCAAGCACAATGATCACAGCTACTACTTTTATTTGATTGAGATTTCACAAAACCTATTTGCAGAAACTAAGTCAAAACATAGTTGCTCCAACTAAGATTATTAGATTAAAGTTTCAATGATCTTTATTGAAGTAATCAAAATGCTTGATTGACACAACTAACTTACTTTGTTACAGTTAACATTTTTTTTAACTTGTCTCTTTTTTAACTGTTCTACAATGATGTCATTTTAAGGGTAATCGAGAAACTTGTTTGAGCGTTCAATCATTTGAACTAGTATTGCTGCAATCATGTCGTGATGATCAACTTAACTAAGATTTTGATTAATCTAAACAAGATATCGTCTATCAAGCTAAAAAATCACTTGATTGGAGTCCATTTTTTTCACTGCATTTGCACTTGCGATGACAGTTCGTTCTCCTTTTTCGCGTTTTTCCATAAGTTGTCTCATCCATCAATCAACCTAATTTCCACAATCTACCAAAAAATTCACCAAATCAGTATTTCCTCCACCAAAGTATAACACGTAAACAGTCATCGTACATTTGGTAACCTGTCACTGAAGTCCTTGGTGACCCTTCTGCGACACAATTCCGTATGTGCTGACATCAGAAGCTCGGATTGCCGATAGCATAAGTGGCTATATTTAGAATCTGTGCTACTGATTAATGGACGTTTTAGTGGGGCGTGTGTCGGTTATGGCTAAGTCATCTCACGTCGACAATTGACACCGTAACCCCAGGCTTTAAGACTATCGCTCATCACCACCAATTTAGCAATTGTCTACGAAATATAGGAATCAATCGTCATGATTTATATTTGGGTGCTGATATGGTGGGGATTAATTTGCTTGTTGAGTGGTATTCAGGCTTTAAACGTTCGGTAGTGTGTAGGTGAAATCAAAACTTTAGCTTATTCATTTGTTTTAGAATATAGGCTGTCAAGGTGAAATGCTTAAAAAAATATTTTACTTCCCCTTATTCAGAAACTAGGTTTCCATAGTCTACAAATCAGTCTCCATATCGCCGTACTAGTGTTGAATTCCTATTAAGAATCAAGATATCTAATTCATAGCATAATGCGGTCGTATATCATGTCCGTCATAACTAACATGCATAATTAGGTAGTAGCATGGCGGTTGAAACGCACAGATGAATAAAGAAATGACAATTCTTTTTTTATTTTATTAATATGCAAAATTGATACCGGACGCAAGCTATGAGCGAGCAGCGATGCGCTAGAATAATTGATTAATTTCGCGATTTGACTAAGACACGAAGGCACAAGTGGACAGATCCATCTTTCGGTGAGAATCGTGTAAATCTGCTTCTGGACTAAAAAAGAGTGACTGGTGTATATATGATCCGGAAAGTAGAGATTCATTATAAAGTTGTGGAGTAAATGGGTGAAAACTATCTCTGTATAAATATTGTTAAAAGTGTTTCCGATATTCGATATTTTTTTTAGGTTCATGATATGCAAATGCAGATGGACTTTATTTGGACAATCTTACCCAAAAAAAACATTGCCCATATTGCACCCTAACCTACTTCCGGATCCTATGGTAAGCACCAAGGATTGATGTCAAAATCATCGAGCGATTGCTTTGGCATCGATAGTGATATTACTTGACAGGGCAGGATTTCCGTTATTAGGCGCGATACACGTTCGTATAATTTTTCAATGGCTAAACGTTCACATTCTTGTAAAAGTGAAATGTTGTACCAACTTTGATTATGTTGAAGGAAACAATATCCAGCGGGGTAATTGCGTAACACACTTACAATTGCAATGTAAGTGTATTGTTTCATTTTGACAATTCGACAACATTCATTGCGTGATTTCCGTTATCAAGCAGACGAATTTTTCAAACTTATGACGCAATGTATTAGGAATTTCCTAGAAATTCCTTCGGATTGTGAAAGGAAGTGTTTTACACAATTGAGGTGCTGGATATGTAATTGATTTTATATTCCTAAGTTAAAGAAATAAACAAAGAAAGAAAAAGCGTTTATTGGCATTATAGCAATAAATACACCTTATATTTATAAAAAACAGAAAACAATGATTATAATGCCAAAACGGCCTCAGCTCAGCATAATATCAGATGACAACACAAGGTGTACTACCTCACGCTGATTTTCAGCTGCACCGCTGCACCCCACGAGTGCCATACGCTAGAATAATAAACGCATAGGTAAGTGTGCTTATATAGACCTTTAATAGACCTTTAATAGATCTTTAATAGACCTTCTTTATTCATTTGAAAACCAAAATACGACTCATTTTTAACAGTCACTTATTTCAGTAATTGGCAATAATAGTAATTAAATGTCTAGTTTCAATTAGGTACAGTCAGTTACTACGATTAGCTGACCCCCCCCCCCCCCCCTTGCATAAATGGTTAAGATTTTTTAGAATACAAATCGATAGAATTTTATTTAAATACCTATACGAAATCTGTGCCGTGTGGTGCCGGACGTAAAGAATAGCACCATCCCATTTCCTCCCGTGGGTGTCGTAAAAGGTGACTAAGGAACTTACTAGAGAATGTGCAGCAGCGTTTTCTATGCATTTTTAACACCATACTGCGATCGCCAACCCGCCTGCCAAGCGTGGCGATTATGGCAAACCCCCCAATTGGGGGAGGCTTATGTCCAGCACTGGACGTCTTTCGGCTGAAATGATGATGATGACGAAATCTACCCAAAATTAGAAAAATATGAAAATCATACGATTTGTTACTAAAAAAAACCTCAATCATTTGACCAAAGGGGAGTCAGCTAATTGCAGTAACTGTGACTGTACTACCCAAACTAATCGCTGGTCGCTCAATACTTGCGCCACGCATGTTATCTGCAATTATTATGCATCGCACGGATGTCGTGCTAAACATGTTGGGCACACGAGTTTAGTTAATAGTTTACGAGCCATTTTTACTATATTTACCAATATCACATGCCCCATAGAATACCTAATATGAAAACGGAAACTTAATAAGCCTCTATCTTCCTACTAATGATAAATTTCAAATAAATTATTTATTCACATCAGTTGCATAATTTTCCGACGTTTTAAATACTGGCCGTTTGCACAATTTGTCTACACTTTTCATTAAAGCTAAATGGGTTTTAGGAAAGTAGAATGTGATATCGAGATCTAATTAAGATCTAAGATTGCGTATAAATAGCTTAGACGACATTATCGCATTAAAATAATGAACAATATACTCACGTACACCTAAATAATTACTTCCAATGTAACAAGTTCTAGAACGTAATTTTGTCGAAGTAGATTATGTACGCATCGTTTGTTGTTTTCTGAGAAAGTTAAAGGAGACAGGAGTTACTTTGTGGTGTCAAATAACTGTTAGATGGCATGGTTGCCATAGGAATTGCGGCGAGATTGTCTGTCTGGGAAAAGTCTGCTCGTCCTGTTCAAACTTAACGCGTAACGCAGTCTGCACGTTGCGTACAAATATCCCTATTTGCGGTTTAGAGTTAGAACAATAGATTACTGGACGACGTTGTACAATCGTCCAGTTATCTGTAGCGACCGGCGGATGCGATAGTGGTAATAGCGGTTACTATCGAGCAGATAGATTCGGCTCCTATCGGCCCTACATGGGAATTTATACTCGTGTGTATGTGTACAAGCATAATATAGTTGTTTCGTTACACGAAATGTACCATAGTTTGAGATAAGAAGCCATGGGTTTATGATCCCTGTCAGCAACATGTTTCGGAGATTAAACTGTAATAATAAAGTGGAAATGTTTGCGATATTTCATATTATTTACAATGTTAAGTGTTGTTTGAATTCCTTTATTCCAGAAATAGGTTGTTCTCGGGATCCATTAATTTTGTTAAGTTACAATATCAATTATTTTTTGTCGAGTGACAAGAGATGATGAATGACAGTTAATATAGTCAGGTCGACAAACAAAAGCTTATCGTGCGCTTTGTCCCGATAGCCGTCAAATCGTCGAGTCATATCAAAGCTGTGTATATCAAAGCTCGTAGTTAAAGTTCAACGCACAAAGTGCATAATCGTGGTAATCAGTTGGAGCCAAATGTCATCGACCCACTTATCTCGTCCGTCCATCCCTTTTACAATTACAACAACAAATGAGTAAGAGCCGTGCACCGATATGCATGCATCGATACTGATGCAGAGGAATAAAATCCTGTGTGAACGAACTCTAATCTCTGTTTTGTGCTTCCAGACTCCGGCGAGATGTAAACGTGCGTACGCACTGATAGATCGCTAGTTATACGTTGTGTTTCAACTTTCAATCGGCTGTCTCATTCGGTTTGTTGATCCGAGTTTTATTGAGTAATCCGATACCGAAAGATAAGTAATCGATGAGCTGTAATCGAGATGTTCGGGGATAGAATAGCATTTATTTTTATCTTTATTAATTAGATTAACAAAACTTATCTCTTTCACAATATTAAAGATGCGAAATACAGGTTTGCCGAGCCAAAATGACAGCACAAAAATTAGTGATGTGTTAAAAATATATTTAGAGACAACATTTTCGTCACATTCACAGAGAGATAATACCGAGTTAACACCTTAACTGCCAGTCAAATAAAACTGAACCGTTCTGATTTACTAGTTTATTACTTTAAGCCTATTCTAAAGCTTGAATTTGTGCGTTCAAAAGCACACCGTCATCAAACACAGGTAGATTCTGCTTTCATCTTTACAAACTGCGACCTTGTAATGTTACCGTTAAACTGATGATCCTGTTTGTAACATTATTGTTTATAACTGACGTAATGGGATAAACAATAGCCCATAGCAAGCCACGGATATCGCAGGTATTGTTTAGGTGTCATAAAACACAGGTAAAGGCTACCTCATTTGTAGGAACAACTTAATTGCTTTAAGTTTCACAAATCCGTCAGCCGACACGTTTGATTTTCGAGCTTAGTTTTGGGACTGTTTTTTATTGTTTGTTTTTTTTTTTTTGTGTATACACGATTTTTTGTGCTGAACTTACTTCTAAACCGTACCTACCCAACATAGAGATGTCACGCACAAATATCTATTATTCCATTTCATCAATATCTGTCGGATGTAAGACTAAAAATATAAACAGTTGATAAATAAACTATATAATTTAATAATTTATCGCTTTCCTGACCTTTTCCTTCATTTGCCTTTAGCTTTGGTTATTGTAATTAAATTCCGTATTTGGTTCGGTAATATTATTTTCATGGGGTAAATTTTTTATATTATTCGAGTCATTGAAAAGGCAGACGCACACGTCATATCAACTGTATTCAACCCGTATGCACTTTACTTAGAAACTGAACTGTCGAATAATAAGTGCATTGTGTGACCGTATACGTATCACTCGGATTAGTGAGGGGAATACGTAACGTCGATAATTTGCACACCCAATGGAGCGAAGACAGCGACAGGTGACTGAATTTTTTATCGTTGGAAGAATTTATTTCAATTTAACTAATTAGGTTTTTTTTGTGCTTGTTTGTTTTTTGTATTATATTTCTTTCTCATTCATACGTGCCTCTAGTCGCATTGACTTTTAACAACAAAAATATATCTTTCGGCCTCTTAATCTAACCTATAAGAGTTTATCAGATGTCCATTATCGAAGGTCCTGATCGAGGTCAACGACTCCATGTGAGCATATCGACACATCGACAGCGGCGGCAGGGCGGCGCGCGCCACGCACTTCCGACGCGACGGATTTGCCGGAATCGGCGCGGGCGCATCAAACGCGCTGCAAAATTCGGACGGAGGCGCGCGCGCGTGAATCAATTTGAATATTTTTTTCGGTGCCGACATGGGAATGGCTACCTCCCGCCATGGGCATCACACACAATGTTCGCAATACTGCTCAGCGCTCGACTTAACAAACGTTTTGACACAAAACAAAGAATTTTTATAGCGCATAATCTCAGCATGTAGAAGCTTTATGAGTCGTCCCGAATTTTTTCGTTGACATTATACCTCCATATTACATTCAGATGGTCCTTGTCGAAATTAAGGCGCATATTATTAATTACATTCGTTCAAGAGAGCACTTGTAAAAAGCTACAATTTAATTACCAAAAAATGTCACCGCTTATTATTTTTTTCAGTCGGATTCAGTGTATCCGAGTTTCGTCGAGTTGGAGCCCACACGGGCTTTCTTGCTACCAACATCTCACGTTTTTGAGTAGCCGTAATATTTAAATTGCCGACATAGCTCCTCCGGGCATACCATGCATGGGAATGTGCGCGGCGGTCGTCAAAACCCGCTTTTACCGAATGCGTTATGCGCTCTCCAAACGCACCGGACTTCGCCGGACTTCGCCGGAGCTAACCGCGCCTTCCTTGTCTAACCCGTCAGCGAGAACCGTCGCAGACAAAGAAGTAATGGTGGAAAGTATGACTACTTTTACTGGACGTTTATTACGTTAGCAAACGCATCCCGCCTAAAATTTTGCATGGATGCGCCGCGCATGCGAAAATGTGTTCGGGCGCACGTCGGCGGCGCACGGGCACGTACTTAATATTACCTGCCGATGCATATTAATGAAGGAGGAAGTTTTGTCAACAATATCTAATGTGCTCCGCGAACTCACCGCGGTGCTATTGATAGCTTTTTTGTTTCATATAAATTCGTTTCCAAAGTACTTTTATAGACGGCGCCATATTAAATACTGCAATATTGCATAATGTATGACACAGACATATATATTATTGAAAACAATCGGTGTGATTGTTCACGATAGACGGTGCTCTACAATATCTCTATTCGCCGCAAGTGGTTAAACTGGGTTATTCCATTTAAATCGTCCACTACTTGAGTATTAATTAGCGATTATCATGATGGAAAATAATCTTCGTGTTGATTACTGACAGGTTTATTCTACAAGTGGAAATATCTCGAGTGGTTAATATCGTTTCCTTGATAAATACAATATATAAAAATTCTTTGAATAATGTTATCTACACAATCGTAATAACATTTATATAATACTAAGTGCTTAATTCGTTAAGTACACCTATGTATATTTGTTTTCAGTTGCATTCTTTAAGTTAATAAATTCGGTTAAATAACTACCTACCTATAAAAGTGTTGACCATCATGTTAATCCAACTAGCTAGCATTGCCGTTTATTTTTATTAGTATTAATATCTGAGACGTTAGGTATGCGATAAGTAAAGATTTTATCGATATGACAAAAGTTTAAAGCCTATTTTTAGAATCTCACTATCATTCTTTACAATTTCAGATCTGAATGAATGTAGTTAAGTTTATATTATTATGATAACTAAAGACCGCTTTTGAACGGTATGTTTTTTATTTGTGCATAAAGTTTTAATAAAAAAATAAAAACTTTATATAGAAACTCTTTATTTTTCTCTTAATTAAATATTTGACTCCTAAATCATCAATTACAGCCGAAAGAATCCCACTGTTGGACATGAACTTCTAGGTGAAACAGTAAAAAGTAAAGTAAACGGAGTTTATTAAAAATATATATATATATATATATATATCGTAGGTATAGGTACACCAATAATGACCAATTGAATGGTCAATTGGTCATTATTGGCATACCTATATGGATTTTTTTTTCATATACGGATGCCACACTATACACCGGAAATACATATCATCAAAGATTGTCTGATAAAATAAAATACCGGCAGAATAGTCAAACACCAAATATTTCCGTTGTAAAGTAATTCGTGTCATTTTGTTGAAGCAAGTTTCTTAGATAAAGCACGTGTGGATTATCCGTGCCGCAGTCCACAGATATGACGATGTCGTATCGTGTTATATCGACAAACGTGCATTATCGCGCTAAGTCGCGGATTACCGCACTGATTTATTTGTTTTATCGCGCTTTGTCGGAATTCACAAAGAGATCGTGACAAGATTGCGCGGAATTGTTTTTGACTGACAACGTCATTGGATTTATTTTTATCGTATTATATTTACATCATTGTGCTGTTTAATATGATGGTGGAATTAAGGAGTTCTGAGAATGTCCGTGTTAAAAAAATCCGTGAAATGTTTTCTGCAAAGTACGACGTGCTGCGGGTGACCTTACTGCTGAAGAGGATGCCGAGGACGGCTCTAGTGGTGACACCGACGACTGGTCTCCATTCATGGAAGTCTGTGCTGTTTGCACCGATGATTGGTCTCCCACCATGACGAATGTGGTAGTCTTTAATTTTTTTCTAAATTTACGTTCTGGGCCCATAACCTGTAATTAAGTTAGTAGTCTTTCCAGTCTTAGAGCAGTGGTGGCCTAGTAGTAACGGCTCCTACTTACGAGTTGTAGGTCGTGGGTTCGAACCCAGACAGGCGCTTTCCTTTGTGTAAATAATTTCATCACCATTGCTGTCGAAACGGAAAGCATCGTGAGGAAAAACCGGCATGTCCTAGAACCAAAAATCTGAAGACTTCGTGACATCTAGGTACCAACCCGCACTGGGCCCGCGTGGTGGGGCAGCCCACTCCATCTCGAAGAGAGGAGGCCTGTGTCCCAGCAGTGGGAACGTTATAGGCTAAATATGCTTGAGAGCGTTCATCAGCGGCAACGTCGCATTTCTAAGGATTTTTCGTGATTATTTTATTAAATTGAATTCAAATTACCTACAAATTTTTGAAGTGAAAACTTCTTTAGGCGCGTTGAGCACTTTTTGGGTGAACAAAAATTATAGAACTCGCGTCATCGTCACCGAACGCTTTCCATGAGCTATATGTATACTGTGTATATATGTGTACTTTTTGGGTGAACAAAAATCATGGCACTCGCGTCATCGTCACCGAACGCTTTCCATGAGCTATATGTATACTGTGAACGTATGTGTACTTTTTGGGTGAACAAAAATCATGGAACTCGCCTCATCGTCACCGAACGCTTTCCATGACCTACGAGTATATGAATACTGTGTATGTAGGTGTACTTTTTGGGTGATCAAAAATCATGGAACTCGCGTCATCGTCACCGAACGCTTTAGTTACTTAGTTTTCACTTCTATCGGCAATCCCCAAAGACTGGCCCGCATTTTTATTTAAAATTTAAACTCTAGTGTGTGTCAATGAGTCATTCACTAATTTCATCTGAAACCGCAAATCTAACTCCAATAATTCCTAATCACCTGATACTCATAACATCCACGAAACACCGTCAGTTACAGTTCAATTACCAACTATTTGTTTTTAATTTAAACCCCAAATCTTCACCATCTACTTAACTGTAACTCGACCAATTTGAAGGCATGCCAATGGTGCGTAACGGTGAATGATAGTGAACCAAATCACACGTTTGTACGTGAAGCAATAACAAAAGCTCTGTGAGGGATCCGACTGATTGCTCACACGTTAGCGAAAGCCGAACAAATTAACTTAGCACTTCGATGCCTAGAAACCATTTGTTTCCAATTTGTGGGCCGCTCGACAATATGCCCTATGTGTTTATCCCGTCCAAAAACAGTGCAAATGACACTAATTACGCCATTGTAGCGGGGCCGTGTTAATAGATTGCTCATACCGCTCTGAATTCTACTAAACCGTATGATGGACGGTTCATGGCACGATGAAGAGTTACTCAACTTACACGTGGATTGGACTACAGTTGTTTGCGAACAGTAGTGCTGTTCTGTAGAATGTACTTCAAAGCTCACTTGGGTGAGTTTCGAAGTCTATTTTACAAAACAGCTTAATAATAAATTCATTTATTTAAATATTGATCCAACAGGGGCCCATAGTCCTTCCATAGTTTTAGGTAACCAGTCCATTTTAACCACCCAAACCTATAGTCCAATATCTTTGTTTTCATATCCTGCAATAGTCCTACACCAACCGGGGGTTGTCCTTGGGTGCACTTGCATAGTGCGTACAGGGATAATCGTCGGTTGGTGTCTCATTTCATTGAAAGCATTTAACAGGCCTCTGCGAGTTGGCTTCGGCCCCAAAGGTCCGGGACCCCAAGGTCCCGGCCTATGTCAAAGACATAATAATACATTTATTTCAGGTAAATGCCAATGGGTGTTATTGCCAAACATTAATTAATATAAATCATCAGATAAAACCAAATAATATCAACAAAAATAAAATGAAATAAAATCAAATAAAAAATAAAACAAATTAAATTAAATCAAATTAAATTAAATCAATATAAAATTAATAAGAAAATCGAACTCACATGAAAAAATAAAAAATACTTTAAATAAATCTACGCGGTTATCTTTTGGGTTTGAAATTCATATTAAGAACAGCTGTACCTGTACATGAGAAAAATGTAGTCCTTACATTTTAGAAAAGACCATCACAATTCTCTATACCTAATCAGTTTTGTTTGTATCATGGTGTAAAAGCGCACAAATCGACCTATTTCCAATGATTGGGTATCGAGTCTCCGAATGACGATGTCAATAGATACGTCACTAATTCTATCGTGAACTATGAATATGAACCTTTTGCTTTATGTGTCAGTGTTGTTTGCAAATATCGTCACTGGTTGGAGTTTGGACTTCCATTAGGCTGCGGCCTCACAAGCCGATTTATAAGAACAAGAACATAGGCTTTTGCAACTTTGTCAATATTCAGGGTTTACTGTTGAATAAGTGACTTTTGACTGCTGAGTAACATCACATCAAATCGGTTTTCCCCAAAGGGTTAGGTTAGAGTAGAGGTATAAGTCCCATGTAATAGGGAGCAAGCCTGTTGCCATCAATCGGGCATAAATCACACCACCAATGAAAACACAAATCAGCACTCGAACAATATCTTATCATTAAAGAACTTCCAATTGTCCGCTTCAGAAGGGATTTACGCAGTTGGTTAATTGAGAATTCCTTCTATACTGTGGCGCCATCTACAACGCCACATGCGAACTACGCATCAAAGACCTAACGTCACAAATCCTGCATCGCGCAATCAGAGTTTACCGCGCGACTAGCATATATACAACATCCCGACATCAACCATCAGGCAGTAGCTCACCCGACACATCATCCGTCTGATCGTCTTTTCAATAGAGGATGAGTGACCTTTACGCCCGGTTCTGCATACCTCTATACTGGTGACCCGAACATGGATATTAGCGCAGCCTTCGTGCACCTACTTCAGCGTGACGTCATCATCATCACTTCCTCCACCTTTCGAGCGGCGGGTCACACAGCCAGCCAGCACCTACAGCTGCCCGGAGATCAATTTGCTTTTTTATAAAATAATTCCTTCAGTTTAAATTAAAATGATCTAATTGTATAACAAAAATTTGCATGTCTTTATGTTATGACTACATATGATAAGCTACTATTATACTACCATTGTAAGAACTTTTGTTACCATATTTATCTGCAAATAAATCTTTGACTTTGACTTTGAATGCGCTATACAAAAAGGCTGATCCATTTATTGTAAATGTACAAGATTTCTCACTTACTTTTTGACACTCTCTCCCTAATCCCACTTGGAAAATCGTTTCGTCTCTTTATGTGTCAGAGATTAAACATGGAATTTCATAGCAATTGATTTGCTATCTAGACTAATACAAAGACTTCATCGTTCTGATTGAGCACGTGATTCTACTTGTTGAATACTGATCTCATTATATTTGTTGTTATACGAACCATACTCGTTTTGATATCTATGTTATCATCATCATCAGTTTACAGCAGGACATAGGACCTTCCTATTGCACGTCATTCAGCTCAATTCTAGGTAACTTTCATCCAGCTGCTATTAGACACACTGCGAAGGTCGTCGTTCCACCTAGCCTGAAGGCATCCTACCTTACGTTTACCGATTCGTGGTCTCCACTCAAGAACACGTCTATCCCAACGGTCATCGGTTCTACGGCTAATATGGCCAGCCCATTGCCACTTCAGTTTGCTTTATCTATCTTATCTACATATTTTTTTGTAGTAAATAGTGTTCTTCTATCTTCGTCATGATTTAATTGGCAGCTTGGTCCGTGTTACCACTTTTGATAACTTTTCATCAAACGAAGATATATGCGGTAGCAACCCCCCGGGGGTTGCTATGGCCTATATATTTTTCATGAGATTAAATTGGACTGTGATAGGCCAGTGATGATGATGTTTATTTCTGTCAATATATGACCAAACTCATACGTGGCCGTTCGAAAAGTAAGCGCGAAAAATGTTACTTAGTTGGTAGGAACGTAAATTTGTATTATTTCTTCTATACAGACTGTAGGTACATATACATACATACATATACCTATACTGATATTCCTTTGCTGCAGTAATAAGTGTAATAACGCACAGCAAATAATCTCTGCAATGTAAATGAGGATTATTATTATAAAAGTAAATAACATAATAAATCTGATTTTATGACGAGCAAGAGATAATACTGTAATAAGGTAGATAGTAAAAATATATATCCTGCACTGCTTGAAATGAGTGATTAGCACAGATTAAAGAACACACGAGGTTATAATTCGTTAAAGACTTCTTGAGGATAGTTCAAGCGAATTCTTATCGGATTCTACGAATATTTGATTAAATAGAGGTCACAATTGCATCATGATGTGGATAAGATTATTTTTTGCGTAGACTAATCCTTTTTTTTGTTTTGTTTATAATCTTATAATTTCGAACGTAATTCGTCCAAATTGACACAAACATGAATATCAATGTAATATCACCGTGTTAAAATACCTAACATTTATTATCAAATTAGTTCAATACTATCTATACGTTAAAACTATTGAATTAACGATATAAAGTCCACTTCCGTTGTCCAATATTTGTTTTATTATGTAGAATGTGGGAATCAGGGAATTGATTAATTATTATTAACACAAACGGGATATTTACCATGTTTACTATTTGTTATGAGTTCCCGATATTTCGGCGCTGTTGCAAGTACCATGATCACGGATAAACTGAAGTCATTGCGGGTGGGTGTTTATGAGCAGACAAAACGGTCTACCGTCTTTCTTGTTCGTTTCGACCATGACAGTTTAAAAACTTATATTGTTTAATTAGTTCGTGACAATTTTTAACAAAAGTTTATTCGATCTATATTCATTGCTATATATTTTATGTACTTATAGAGGTATGAGGAACAGGGTATAAAGCTCACTCATTCTTCATAGAAAAGGGAGCGCGGTAAACTCTGCTTGCGCGATGTAGGATTTGTGTGACGTCAGATCTTTTTATGCGTAGTTCGCATAGATGCCGCCACATACTTTTAATAAGAGACTGCAGCAGAGAACGTGAACTGTTAGGTACAACTCATCTGTTTAATAGTTTACACTCTGTTAAAAAAAGTTCAATCAAGTAAGTATTATAGCTATACATTATAAATGAGTCGTTTTTCGAGTCTATATGTGTGATTTTGATGTGATTTCCACCATGGTTTAGAGAATTTATTCCGGAACATTTCTATGTATACATTAATAACTTTAATATAATAAAAATATCTCGATATTTTGTCATTGATTCGAAAAATAAAGTCATAATAGTCACAGTCCTTGAAGATTTATTTATATTACCGAAGATGTGGTGCGAATTATCAACGCTAAACTGCTAAACTCATAGCACCACATAAATGGTAAAGTGGTTAAAACTTAGAAAATTCCCAGCAGCTTCTGTGTCATCTTATATCGAGTGTAAGTGACATCATACATGTGGCAATTATCGCCTTTTGTAAGTTCAATGAAGCGGTTTTTTTTACTGTTCTCTTTTCGAATTGTTTATTTTTGTAAAGTGGTTAAGTTATAAGACGTGTATCTTTTGATTGATGAAAATTGGCCAGTATTTTGAGGATTTATCTTTCGGAAGTAGAACTTTTTCAAGTCTGTTTTTTTTTTTTTTTTGATGGAATGGTTAGTGCCAGTTACACTTTTTGAACACATTTGAATTAAATCAAAAACAAACATTTCAGCGTAGGATTAGTATACATACTGACTAAGTCCTACGCGACAGCAGTAAGTAGTAGTACGCTAAGTAGGTACTGCTTTGAGATACACAAAATAATTATATGCAGTCAAAATTTTTTCAAAAAAAAAATATATTGTGGCTTAGGAATTAAAGATTTCCTATAGTGTCCTCAGACCCAGACCAAATTTCTCTTATAAAGAAAGAAAGAAAAAAGAAAGAAAGAAAGAAAGAAAGAAAGAAAATACATGTATTTATACAGACTAAAAGGAACACAACATATTACATATTATACAACAAAAAAAAAAGTGTAACGTGTAAGAAATTAGCAGGAAAATGTGCCTTTAAGAATAAACTTTCTGTTTCGCCTTAAAAGAGAGTGTCTGCTGATGACCACACGGTACAAGTAAAAACTTATAGTATACGTGGCTGATGACGACTGGAGCCGAGTATACGCGATTCAGCGGCATCGATCGACTAGAGTCGAGTATGTAGCCGAGTCAGCGTCACCGACACGAGCGTGACGGTGGCGCCTAAAGAAGTTATTCATCATCATCCACAGCCTGACTTCATCCACTGCTGGGCATAGGCCTCTCTTTTCATGTGCCAATCTCCACGAGCCTGTGCCAGCCTCATCCAGATTTTGCCCGCGATGGCGACAATGTCGTCCGCCTATCTCGCCGCCGGACAACCGGCATCTCGTTTTCCAGTCCTTTGGCGCTACTCGGTCACAGCCTTGCTCCACCTGTCATCACTGCTCCTTGCCAGGTGTCCTGCCTAACTTCATTTAAAGGTCGAAGCACACATATCCTCTCGGAAAGGGATCGAAGACCCTTCGGATCTTGATGTTTGGAAGTCGGTCTATTAGCCTGATTGATGCCAATCATCGAACGCTCCATGGCTGTCTGTGCAACTCTCAAGAAGTTGTTGAAAAAGAAGATTTATCATACCTTTTTTTTTAATTCTCTACGGGGAACTTCATGGCTTTCATCTCACCTGATGGTAAGTGATAATAAGGCCGAAAATGGAAGCGTGCTTCACCCAGAATCCTCAACCACAGAGGAACTGGCTATAGATAGATAGATAGAATACTCTTTATTATGTACACCATAAAAATTACAGATATAAATGTAGAACTGTTACATAGGGTGTCACAATGGGCGGTCTTATCGCTAAAAGCGATCTTTTACAGACAACCTTTCTATCTATCTTTTTTTTTTTTCTTCTTTGGCTATCTTACTTCTTACTGCCGAAACACAACAAATGCTATCAACATTGTTGTTATGGCAACAGACTTATATAAGATGGTGGTAGCTATAAAGCCAGGCGGACTTAGAACAAGCCCTACCATCAACCCAAACAAGCAAAAAAAATTGCCCCCGCTAGGAAACGAATCCGGGATCTCTGGGTCTGACACTGGTGGTTTTACTACTAGACAAAAGAGCAACTACCAAAACCACAACTGAAACAATCACATTAGATTCAGACTGAAGCCCAAGTCCACTATCACCGGATAAGCATTATCTACCAAATAAATCTGTGAATATAAACTCTATATTGATATCCGTTGATAAATAGGCGATTAACAATCGGTGATAATTTACTCGTTCTTCGTAATACGCGTATAAGAAGGTTGGATAAGCAGAAATAACGCTCTTAACGATTATACTAGGTTTATTAGGTACTAGCGACTCGATAAGTCTAAGACTCGCTAACAAGATGTATACTATGTCCATCTGAAATAATGTACCTTTCAAATGGTGAAAGATTTTTTTAAATAGGAGCTGTGGTTCCGGTGATTACCCTCCACATATACACAAAGTCGCAAAAATTGCCCTACTCTTTACGAGTATAATATTGGAATAGATATTTCATAATGTGTTACGAGAACAAAATATAAGCAAGGGTGAATACGTTAATGGATTCCTGAACAGTGCTACTTGATACCTGGAGACTTCTGCCACTTCCAATGTCACTCCTTGGAACAAATAAATTCAATTTTATCTTTTTTTCATAGTTTTATACTAATTGACGGCACGGTTGGCGGAGTGGTTAAGCGATTGACTACTGCGCTGCGTGTCGCGGGTTCGATTCCCGCACGGAACAAATATTTGTATGATCTACAAGTAGTTGTTCCGGGTCTGGCTGTTTGTGTATGTGAGTTTAAATGTTTCTAAACGCACCCACGATACAGGAGAAATACCTAGTGTGGGGCAACTTAAAAAAAAAAAAAAAAAAACTATCCTATTTTGTCAATTTTTTTATTTTTATGTTTACTTCTATTGACCGATAACTTGTATGTATGATGCAAACTATAATATAAGTTGGTTATCAATTAATAAAAATATAAATATCTAGCGAAACTTCATATAGGTGACCAATCAATCTGCCTAGCCTTTTCCCAAATATGTTGGGGTCAGCTTCCAGTCTAACCGGATGCAGCTGACTACCAGTATTTTACATGGAGCGACTGCCTATCTGACCTCCACGACCCAGTACCTAACTGGGTAACACGATACCCCTTGGTAAGACTGGCTGTCAGACTTTTGGGCTTCTGACGACCCGTAACGACTGTCAAAGATCCACGAATGACAGCCGGGACCAACGGCTTAACGTGCTTTCCGAGGCACGAAGGAGTCTCGGTATGTAAAGATGAACCCATCCACGGACCAACCCCGGCAAGCGTAGCTTAACCTGACGGATCGACCCGTGCGGCTGTTATTTTTTACCATTATAAAACAAAACAGAGTCAACTCAGTATAAAATAGGACTGGGCGTAATCAGCAACGTTCGTATGGCATTTTATTGTGGGGTCGGGCTGCTGACATTGAATCCATTTTTATTTCGCAAAAGCGAGCTGTCAGAGCCACTTATAATCTACGTCGCCGCGAATCTCTTAGGGATCTATTTAAAAAGATTAATATTATGACGGTACCTTGCCAATTCATTTATGTAAATATTATGTTTGTAAGAAAAAACCTACATCTCTTTAATAAAATAAGTGATAGACATAATTTTAGTACTAGAAATATAGATAAAATATATCTATCTACCATTTTCAGATTATCTAAAGTAATAAATCATTTATTTAATCATTTATTTATTTATTTCATTTACTGTGTTAAATGTTACAACAAAATACCTTTTGATATTATTATATTGCAATTAAATGAAAGACAATTTAAAAATCATATTAAAAGTACACTTTGTAAAAAAGCTTATTACAAATTAGAGGATTATGTCCAAGATAAGAATGCTTGGAAACCTGATGGTCCTGCTCCATAGGACAATGTAGAGTCTAGCTAGAAAATCAAACAATTTGCTAATTTAATTGTTTAATGTATTATTTTTATGACATTAATTTTACACTCTGTGATAAGTTTAACTCGCACATTGACTTTTTATTTGTAAATTTTTTAGTAACATCATCTATATCTCTAACAATATTTGTAAATTTATGAGCACCATGTATCTAACACATCATTAATGTATCCGTCATTACTTCATTTTTAATTGTTTTTACGTGTAAATGTGGAATAATAATTTTATTCTAGGTACACACGGCTACATATCAAGGTATACATTTCCAGTATAAGCTGATCTCGTATTGTATAGGATTTCCGTATAATGAGAAGCCAACTTAGATTGGAAATGTATAGCTTGATATGTAGCCGTATGTACATCGTTTTCACATTTGCCGGCAGTCGCTGAAAACCAGCGCTGGGGCTCTGTCTCGCATAGGGTCGCAGCATTATGCTGAGCGATGGCCGTTTTGCGTGGATGTGACGCATATTTGCCCCAAACAATTTTTTTTTTGTGTTGTGTTCTTTTTTTGCGTCATGTTTACCGCAAATAAACGTTTTTTCTTTCTTTTTTCTTTCTTTTCTTTACATTGATATAATTGATGTATACAAAGTATTGTAAAACAGTTGAAAAGAGTAACGGTGGAGTTTCTTGCCCATTCTTTTCCATGAAACCTTTTGGAAGGGGCAACTAGAATCAATTTTATTTCCGTGTAAAATTTGACGTTCAAAAGTGCCATTGTGCCTATTAACCTTGACTTTGACTTTGCAACGTCCTAATTTTACTTGGATGAGTAACCATTATTCCACAAAAATCTCGTACGACTGGTCTACTAAAGAGTTTGACAGCATAATCTATACTTTAACGTGGGTATCTTAATGGTCATTTTCAATTAATCGTATATCGTGTTTAGTGAATACTGGGCAACTCTATTCTGAAAGGGTGATTCGTTAAGCACGATCTCAAGCCTCATAAACACTAGTAAAATCAGCTGCACAATGTACAACTAGAACAATGAACCGAATTGTATAAACACCAATCTCAGATGTGTGAATGACGTATCATACGTTTCCATTGCGGAGTGACGAAACTTACTAAGTCACGGGCGCCGTTTGAACAAGCGAGGTATCCGACAAATCCTTAAATCGACATGGCTAAACAAACGCTGGATATGGGAACATTCCAGCTGCTCGTCTGGATTAGAGGCGCGCTTAAATCCGGCACCCGTGCGGTAGTCAGTGTAAACATGGGTTAAGGGCGCCGCTCTATGAGCTATCTCGTAGGATACGTTATGGTGTTTTTTGGAAGAAGTTGAAGTATACGACTTTATTAATGTGCATTCGAGTGTGACTGACTAGTTTAGGAATCAAGCGCAGAGCGAGAGATTTCATGACCTAGTACTTTAGGTTTCCTTAATAAAAGTAAGGATGTCCTGTTATTATATCAATTGTTATTACTAATGTGGCGGCATCTACAACGCCACATGCGAACTAGAAACGCATCAAAGTAGAAGACAAATCCTGCATCGCGCAATCAGAGTTTACCGCGCGATCAGCATATATAGGCTGTATCTATTCAAACAGGTTTTTTTTTTATGGTAAAGAAGCCATGGAACCTTTTAATATTTATATTTTTTATTTATAAAATTTAATCATTTAAAATTACGTGATATGATGATTAATCATCAAAATTCACCGCGCTCGTGCCGCCATTGTCGCCGCGTCCGGGCAGGTCATTCAAAGAATAAGTAAGTAAAGGATTTTTTACAAAATGTCTCAAGCAATTTTAAAATTATAATAATTATGTAAAAATATAAAACACTTAGATAAAAAAAAAAAAAAACTCTCCTATGGCTTTTTTACCACCTATAGATGTTTCTCTTAAAATATTTCGTGTATGAATAGATACACCTTATATAATATACAACATGTCAACATCCCGACATCAACCGTCGGGCAGTTGCCCACCAGACACGACACCCGTCTGGTCGGAAGATCCTCCCTTTTCCATAGAGTATGAGTGAACTTTACACCCTATACTAATATTATAAAGTGATAGAGCGAATTTTGTGAATTTGTGTATCATCATCATCAGCCTATAGCAGTCCACTGCTGGACATAAGCCTCTCCAATTGCACGCCATTCAGCTCGATTCTCGGCAACTCTCATCCAGACTGTGTGTATACGTGGAGGGTATTTTATTCTCTAGAACTACAGCTCCTATTTGAATAGGTTCATTATTCCAGATAGACATAGGCTATATATTATGTAAATATAATCAAAAAGAAGTACTTAAAATACAAATGAAATACTATCTTGAATTCATGCAAGCCTAGTACTTTTTGTTAGGTTATTGCTTAGAACTTTTGCACATTATGTCGTCAACAGAATATCGTCTTCACTTGTAAATTGCACCTGCGCGAAGCTGGGGAGGGTAGCCAGTTATTAAGACTGCACCGAGCGCACAGTGGCGCCCTCATCGTTATTTCGGTGATTTCTTTTATTTTAGAATGAAAATGCAGAAAATAAGCTCGTCAAGTTGTGCTTCACAAGACTAAACGTCGAAACGGAAAATGTGGCCACTAAGCTCCGTTTTAATGATTACAATAAAACATAACAATTTAAAACTACTGTTTGTAGTAATAATAACGTATAGTCTTGTGAAGCACAACTTGACGAGCTTATTTTCTGCATTTTCATTCTAAAATAAAAGAAATCACCGAAATAACGATGAGGGCGCCACTGTGCACTCGGCGCAGTCTTAATATAAAAGTGACAAATAAACAAAAGAAAAGCTATTAAACCAAAAGACCTTTTAAATGTAGACGATGTAGATTCAATGCCGAGTAGCTACAATTTTATACATAGACTTGTCTTATTAGCAGAGATCGGAATAGGAAGAGTTTATTAACCTAAACTTCGAGGAAGGAAGTAAAATAGAGTGGACCCTTTTTATCGCAATCATACACACAACAACTAGCCAACTTTTCAAGAATTTATTTTCCTATAATATGTAAAACGAAGCTCTTTCACACAAAGCCTTTTCTTTCTTTTTGCTAGTTTTAGTACGGAACCCTAAAAAATGTTATGAATGATTTTTGAAATCAATAATTTGTAATTATAAATAAAGTAATAATAATTCGTGTTTGAAATCCAGGAATTTTTGAAACACAAATAGTGTTTCGGGTTTAAAAATTCCTGGATTTAAACGTCATTATAATTATTCCGGGATTTTAGAGGATGAGGTGTTATCTACTCTATGTATTTTCTTCTTTAGGTAAATAAACTCTACCTATTTCGATTTCTGGTTATTAGGTACACTTATTAAGTGAATCAACTCAGCCTATCGCAGTCCATTGCCGGACATAGGCCTCTTCTACTTATTAAATACTTATTGAATAATTTACCCAGCTCCAAAATACCAACTTACCAACTCAAAATTGCGCAACATTTTAAATTTTATACGTCTTTAACCACTAATTTCGTAGTTGCTAATCACGCGGTATCTGGTGATCCTCCATGGAAGGTCAGGGGTCGAATCATGTCCGTGGCACCAGTGACTGGCACTGACGAAATTGGCTCAAAAGCCGAGATAAGTTCGGCGTAAACTATAAAAATCTGCGACGTATAATAACACAAATCCCGATTAGGTTGATACTCACTGTTAAAGCGTTTGACTACAAAAAAAAAAAAAAAACTGTCTTATCACTATTAAGTTAGAAAGACGTGTTTACTATGTAAAAATAGCGGTATAGCTTTTTGTAGAAGTGTTGACGCTATAACAAAAAGAAAAAAGGAAGAAAGAAAATACGTTTATTTGCGGTAAACATGACGCAAAGAAAGAACACAAACACATAAAAAGAACAAGTTGGGAGAAAATATGCGTCACATCCACGCAAAACGGCCATCGCTCAGCATAATGCCTCGACCCTATGCGAGACAGAGCCCCACCGTTGGTAACTTAACATTGTAGTGGACTAGCATAGCTGTGCTTTGGTTCTAAGGGCATGGGTCCGTTGTCAGTAAGTTATTTACTTACAAGCAGCATAGTTTTTGATAATTAACACACCAATGTCTTTCTCTCAAGTATTTTAGAGTTGCCATAAAATAGTGTGCCACATTTTTTGTTTGTGAATTATTTACTTTTTCTTACTTAATATTCTCTCATGAATATCGGAGACGCTACACTCGAAGTTGTGGACGAGTATGTTAACCTAGGACAAACTGTCCAGTTAGGTAGGTCCAACTTCGAGAAAGAGGTCAATCGTCGAATCCGACTCAGCTGGGCAGTGTTCGGGAAGCTACGCTATTCTTCTCGTCCCATATACCGCAGTGTCTCAAGACGAAAGTCTTTGACCAGTGCGTGTTGCCAGTGATGACATATGGTACTGAAACGTGGTCGCTCACAATGGGCCTTATTAGAAGGCTTAAAGTCACCCATAGGGCAATGGAGAGGGCTATGCTTGGAGTTTCCCTATGTGATTGAATCAGAAATGAAGTGATCCGCAGGAGAACCAAGATATCCGACATAGCTCAAAGAATTGCCAAACTTAAGTGGCAATGGGTATGGCACATTGCGCGCTGAAAAGATGGCCGTTGGGGCCGAAAGGTTCTGGAGTGGCGACCGCGTACTGGAAGACGTAGCGTTGGAAGGCCTCCCTCAAGGTGGACCGATGACCTTATGAAAGCCGCAGGAATCCGCTGGATGCGGGAATCACAAAACCGGTCGAGGTGGCGGTGCTTGGGGGAGGCCTATGTCCAGCAGTGGACGTCTTTCGGCTGAAATGATGATGATAATGATGACTTAATATTAGATTTCAAGAAGAACTTTCACTTTATTAGAATGGTAATTCAAGAAAAATATTTCAGTTTTTCATTTAACTTTTCAGTGTATCTCTAGTTAATACATACTAATATGAAAACCTGATACGTTTTCTATATTCTTATCCGCTTATCTTTGGCAGCTCTATGAATCCGTATGTCACGCTCATAATTCAACTGGTAGAGGTCTTATCTAAACTAATTGTACGTCTGAATTATCTATTTTTATGCGATTCATACCTATTTCAATGTTTTGGTAGTATTAGGAGTTACAGTGGAAATTTTATATATGTACATACATTACGTATCGTACCTATTTATTTTGCGCATATCTTAACGATTACACGTAATTTAAAAGCAAAAAACTTTGTAATAAAACATAATTTTTCAGTCATAGAGTAGGTTTCTAAATCGTTAGAATTATGTATTACAGAATAAATCAATGTAAAGTCTTAAACAAATATTTGAAAGGCGATTTCGAACGACCTGCCCATCGCTGAAGGTTATACTTACAAAAATAAATATATTAAAATTAAAACTATTTAGGAAAAACCACGTCTCGCTGTTTTCAACGCGCTGACAGCTCAAGAATTAAAAGATAAGCTCACATGGTGTACAAATATGAGTGGTTTCTAAACACTATCTTGTTTAAATAAGGAGCATAAATTAATCAGAGCCGTGGTTTATAGACAACAGGGGTAATGCCACGGTAAATGTTACTATCGTACTGTCGCGTTACTGTGTGTTTGTGTGTCACTTACTTGCCTCTGTATTCGTCAGATTAGACGGGAGGTGATGCAAATGATGCATACGCGATAACCATTTCGCGTTTGCATCTTCTGAGATAAATAGTAGGCTAATTTTGGCGCGTCATTTCAAAGTGGTATTTCTATTGTTTGTTTCAAACTATGCCTTTTTTTTACATTTGTAAGTAGTTTAAAATACCTAATTACATAATAGTTTTTATGTTTGCTAAAAACGGGTAGAACAAATAAAACATTATTCGAAAGCTTATCCGTCTGTGTGTCAGAGTAGGTATACAACGGTTTATGACGTTCATGACCAAAATCACGTAACTTTATCTAATTAGTTTAGATTTATGTTCCATCTTATTTCGTTATCTCTATGGCTGCAGATTAGCACTACAAAACTACTATGTGTGGAAAAGCGGCGATGGAAATTTCAAATGTTGGAAGGTACATTTAAATCCAATGTTACGATATTATGGTATTAAACATTTTCACTGTCGACTTCGTAAAATTCGACTTTCTGAGATCGAAATAATAAAAGTAAAATAGGTTTATTTGTCACAAAAATACGTCGATACAAAAAGATAAACAGAAATAGATCTATCTACATTATATAATCACGAGCACAAAACCGATTAGTCGGCAGCAGCACGTAATGACTGTGACAAGAAGGCTTCCACTCAGCATAATGCTGAGCTATGGGGGACACAGAATAAGCAAGCTGAAGTGGCAATGGGCTTGCCATATTAGCCGTAGAACCGATGACCGTTGGGGTAGACGTGTTCTTGAGTGGAGACCGCGAATCGGCAAACGTAAGGTAGGAAGTCCTCAGGCTAGGTGGAGCGACGACCTTCGCAGGGTGGCTGGTAGCAGCTGGATGAGAGTTGCCGAGAATCGAACTGAATGGCGTGCAATTGGAGAGGCCTATGTCCAGCAGTGGACTGCTATAGGCTGATGATGATGATGATGGGGGACCCACAGCACAGCGCTGATTTTCAGTGATCACCCGAAAAAGACGTACGGAAACCAAGTCACGATCAATGATACTATTTTGAGTAACGTTCGTATTCGAAAATCATGTTCTTTACCCTAGCCATGATTGGTTATCGTACCCATAGGTTTTTTGCTCGACTCTCACATAGCTAAACTCATAGGTATCACCAAAACAAACATATCTACTAAGTGCCAGTCGGATATCTATGAAAATAGTAGCTGACAACCGTTGAGCCCTGTTTGTCGAGCAATTGTTACAATTATGATTTACATATTTGCCGATCTTGTAATCTGATGTCTTGCGACTGATGTTACTGTCACTTCTATGTACTTGTTGTAATGTACATAGTTCGTATGTAATATTGACTGAAGTAGGTAGGTGTACGATAATTATTATTTTAAAATTAGGAAAAATAAAGAAAACTCATTTTTGTAATCTAGGGCATCTCAGAGTTAACCATTAGAGGACGTGACTCTTTAACTGGTCTTTCCTGTGGTTGCTTAAAGCTCTTAAAAACTTAAAGCCTCCAGCCAGGGCGTAAAACTTATAAACTAAACGACTGCGCGCTATGGGCACCCCCTGTGGGGTATGAACCTCGGCTTAGGGCGGAGTCGGAAGGAAAGAAAACAGATCATCTATCATCATGGTTATAAAACAAAGTCGGGTTAGTAACACCATTTATAACTCAAGAATGGCTGGACTAATTTTATGATCTTTAATTTGTTCGATTTGTCTCCGCCCCGAATAGATAAATATTAAAACATGCGAAAAATTCACGGATTTTTTTTTATGGAGTAAATTTTCTCATACATTTTGTATGAAACGGCTTTTTTGATGATATCTCAAGAAAGGATTGGGGACAGTCTTAACATAAAGTTTAAGCTATTTTAACAGATAATCAATTACAAATTAGTTTGGAAGTTAAGAATGAACTCAATGATAACAATATAATTATAAAGCTAAATTAAATCTTATCGTTTACAAACATACCAATTCACTACTTGTCAATATTTCTCCCCAAATAAATATTCGATAAACATAATAAATCAATGTGGGAATACAAACAGGATTATCAGTGATTACTAGGACAACAAGAAATTGTGTGTGTGTTAGTGACTAATAAACTTACTTCGTTCATTTGTTGTAAGAGTTTGGTAACACTTAAAAGAGGTTTCTATTCACAACAATCATCAACATTCTAAAATTAAGGTAAGTATTAACTGTAGATAAAGATAATAAGAACTCATAAGCATAGCACAGCGTAATCAGCCATATTCCTTCTGCAAAATCCATAAATCAAACGTTTTTCTCTATAATTATTGTTTAGCGTGTTTTACGAGTATCTAACGGAAATCCACATTTAATTAAAAGCAGGCAATGAGATTCATTAAGTCCTTGCAATTTTAACATGATAAAAAACAAAAATGTCGAAGGCGTGTTCAAGTATCCAAGATTAGAAATAATGCTCCAATGAAACTTGAATGCTTCAATGAAAAGAATTCCGGTTACAATTTCCAAATTAAATGACTTAATTATGGATATACCCTTGAACCTCCTCCTTTCTACCTCTTGGCTTAGGCTGGTTTGTGGCTAAGTAATAACAGCCGCACCAAGTTAAGCTACGCTTGCTGCGTTTGATCCGTGGATGGGTGACCATCTTTACATACCAAGACCCCTCCGTGCCTCCGTGGATCTTCGACAGTCGTTACGGTTCGTCAGAAGCCCGATAGTCTGACAACCAGTCTTACCAAGGGGTATCGTATTATAGTAACCGGCATGAGTCGTATTACCGAGTAACTGGGATGTGGAGGTCAGAAAGCAGTCGCTCCCCCCCTTACAAGACAAAATAGAAGCTGTAATGAAAATTGTAATCATAGATGTCGTTTCTATCCCAATCTGCAAGTCGGCAAATACAGGAAAACCATTTCCCACATCAGTACTAATTCTTAAGACAACAATACTTGAAAACAAAAACCGCCCAGCAAAGCTCAACAAGTTCCCAGTACACACAAATCGTTCCAAATAAATTGTAAAGTTCGGCGAACATATCCATTGTAATTGTGGTACGTGCTAGCCGTGATTGCAGCAAGAGTTAACACATAATACATTACAGTTTATGTCACAACACAATCAGGCTCCGCCGAGGACGAATCAGGCGGCGACGCGCGTAATCTGGGTTAACAGGGGTCAAACGACATCACAAATTCCAATACGATATTAGACGTATCTGTGGCGCGAATCAACGATTCTATGGACGAACAAACTGTGCGTGCCATTGGCCAACACGCCCCTGCTCTTGTTCGCTTCATGCGGCACATTTTGCACATGCACTTTGATTGTGCACGTCAAATTGCTCAGAATTGGTAAGGGTTAATTTATTGTTGAGAGCAACCAAGTGTACCTCTGCAACAAGATCATTTTGCTCTTCATCTCTCCTCCAATACTCTCTAAAGTTTTATGGTTCTGCTATTGAATCAAAAATTATAAGATCATTTGTTATGGAGTTTCGGGTATATTTTTGTGATGATTCCTAAATCTCAATTAAAAGCTCTGTGCTCATTTTGTTTTTCTCTGGCGAGATTTTTTGTGTCAACTTTAACATTATAACGTGATGAGATATGTCGTGTTTGCACATCATTAACCTTATTAAAACACTATCATTCGTTGTGAGTTTGCCGTTATGTGGTCAAACCGGCGTTCAGTAACAATATTCAATGAATGTAATCAGTGCGGCTCATGAACGTTTTGTATCGACTGACGCAATGGCCAAGTGTCCAATTTGTATCTCGATTCGCCTTAAGTGGTTCGACTTTTCTTAGATTAGAATACATAAAGATGTGTACTTTATTTTTCTTGTGAGTTCACTTGTAATTTTTTCTCACTTGGTATTGAAAATATGGTCTTTGTAGACATTATACAACGTGTTTTTTTTTATATCCCATAACTCTAGGGTTATATTCTATAAGTAAAAATAATACAAAAGGTCCTAGAATATGTGGTCCAAAAATGCATAGTTTCGAAGATAATTATCCTCAATGATATTAATTTAGGTCACAAATTTTCACCCGTATGACGAATTTTTACTTTTGCGACGTTGCCAAACTGATGAAACTGTCACCCTCGATGTATGTAGGTATCTATGTTTCATTGATAAATACGAATAATTAATTTTCATTAAAACCAATCATTGATATTTAATGCTAAGAAAATGCGACGTTGTTATATTTCACGTAAGGGTGTTTAACATTAATAAATGGGTCGAATAATTTTGTATGAAAAAAAAAAAACAAAAAAAAAATATAATATAAAAATAATTCATATGCCAGTTGATTCTTTGATATGGTCTCATTCATACCCTAAAGTTATGGGATATCTAAAAAAACACCGTGTATACATATATATATTTTTATATTTTTTTTTTTTCAAAAACATTGCTCCACACTAGGAATTTCTCCTGTATCGTGGGCGCGTTTACAAACATTTAAACTCACATACACAAACAGCCAGTCCCAGAACAACTACTTGTAGGTCTGCATCACTGCGCCAACCGTGTCGTTTCAAAATTGAACTACGCAATCAAAGATTCTCTTCTATATCCATACAAATAACAATTACAAATTTCATAATTAATAAATTCACCTCTGACCTAGACTAGAGTCAAGAGCAAACCCATAGTAAAATAAAAAATACAATTGAAGTGTAGCTTTTTACTAAGTGCATATGAAACTATATACGGCACTTATAATAAAACACTTTTTTAAATTTTGTCTGTCTGTATTGTCTGTTTGTTTGTTTCGGATAATATCCGAAACGGCTGGACCGATTTCCACGGGACTTTCACTGGCAGATAGCTAATGTTATAAGTAGTAACATAGGCTTTATTTTAGAAAAAGCTACGCGCGCGAAGCCACTAGTCAAAAATAAAATACCTAGGATCTAGGTATATATTTTTATACAATTAAACCCAGTCTCCGTCTTTATGGTAAAAATAACCAAGTATAAAAATTGAAATATCTGGAAATAAATCTGAACATCAATCCTTGAATCCAAGGTCCAGCCATTAAAGACTAGACAACGGGAATTTCTAGATTAGATGCTTATCTAACTAGCAAACTGTAGCCCAGTTGTTCTAGACCAGAAGCGAGATATGACGTACGCCTTCATTGACGTTCAGCAATTGGCAGTAAATTATAAAATTGTCACCTCTTGTCGTGACTCTTTTGTCTTATTAGTATGAAAGTAAAAATAGAAACGGTGTCTATTTTGAGTACTCGTATACTTGAGTGTCACACGGGTGCTAATCAAACGAGTAACCGAATTTGTAACACGATTTGCGTATTTAAAAAAAAATATTGCGTAGCACTCGCAACCGGCGTGCATGTATGACCTGGGGCCCAAGTCTGCTATTTTTATAAATTCGTCACTCCAACACGATCCCATCGTCATTTTGCTAAAAGTTCGTAGGTAATCTGCTAAATTCATAATGGTCGATCATTGGTCGGTCAGAAGTCGGAAGTTTAGTAGGAAGTTTCATTTGTCATTATGTACGAGATTACAAATTCTTTCAATGGAGTGTCAGTGGCTGACCATTGGAAAGTCATAATGACGCCTTTACATTAATGGATTACCAAACTTGTCAAAATCAACAATTATGAAATCAATGATAGACCATTCTGAAACTATTGTAATAGCAGACTTCTGGCCCAGATGTATGAATGTAAAAGAAGCAAAAGGTGTATGTAACGAGCGTAGCAAGTGGCGCTCTATAGTTTCTGCATACCCCCATGGAAGAAGGAGTGAGTTTATGTATGTATGTATGTAATCCAATTTCCAATATGTGTTTGTAACGTGTAAAATTACAACCGAGCGTCTTTAAAAGTACGTGGATAGACAGTGCCAATATGGGAAGACAGACAATCATAACAGTCCTTCGACTTCGCTCCGGACACATACCCTTAAATAAATTTGCATTTCTAATGGGTAAAGTTGAGTCACCCAAATTGTGTAGAATGCAACTTGATTGAAGATGTTTACCATATAATCATGGAGTGTGTCCGAAACGAGCCGGAAAGACGAGATTTGTTAGTGTTATGTAATAATATGTGCGAGACTGGGGTACGAGTATGTAACAGCGTCCTTGCTGCTCCTGCTTCAGAAGCAGCCAGGATGCTGTACAGGCTCGTAAATATTGGAATTATTCGTAGAGGTAGATAATTTTAAGTAGTAGTAGTAGGTTAAGTCGATTCGTAACGATGAGGGTGGCATAATCTGTTTAGATCAAAACCCTCTCTAAATAAATAAAAAAATAAAATATATAACGTGTAAAATGGTTATTTCTGTTGTTTTGACCGTTTTAAGCAGTATTAGACAAGACCGAAAAAACATGCGGGGCTGTCTTTAGCGACTGCCGATAGAAGTGAAAACTAAGTAACTAAAGCGTTCGGTGACGATGACGCGAGTTCCATGATTTTTGTTCACCCAAAAAGTACACATATATACACAGTATACAATATAGCTCATGGAAAGCGTTCGGAGACGATGACGCGAGTTCCATGATTTTTGTTTACCCAAAAAGTACACATATACACAGTATACATATAGCTCATGGAAAGCGTTCGGAGACGATGACGCGAGTTCCATGATTTTTGTTTACCCAAAAAGTACACATATATACACAGTATACATATAGCTCATGGAAAGCGTTCGGAGACGATGACGAGAGTTCCATGATTTTTGTTTACCCAAAAAGTACACATATACACACAGTATACATATAGCTCATGGAAAGCTTTCGGTGACGTTGACACGAGTTCCATGATTTTTGTTCACCCAAAAAGTGCTCAACGTGCCTAAAGAAGTTATCACTTCAAAAATCATAGTAATAAGATAACATGAAGATGTGGCTAAGTAATAGCAGCCGTTAAATTACGTTAAGCTACGCTTTCTACGGTTGGTCCGTAGATGGGTGACCATCTTTACCTCGGAAAGCACGTTAAGCCGTTGGTCCCGGCTGTCATTCGTGGATCTTTGACAGTCGTTACGGGTTGTCAGAAGCCCGAAAGTCTGACAACCAGTCTTATCAAGGGGTATCGTGTTACCCAGTAGCTGGGTTCTGGAGGTCAGATAGGCAGTCGCTCCGTGTAAAATACTGGTATTCAGCTTCATCCGGTTAGTCTGGAAGCTGACCCCAACATGGTTGGAAAAAGGATGACGGTCAAGACCGAAAAACCAAACATAGAGATAAGATGACATGAGTTACGTCAAAATGTTGGGTATTGCATCTTTCTGATTCGTTTATTTAATTTTTTGATCTCATCATCATCATCATCATAATTACAGCCGAAAGACGTCCACTGCTGGACATAGGCCTACCGAAGCACCGCCACCTCGACCGGTTCCATGCTTCCCGCATCCAGCGGATTCCTGCGGCTTTTACAAGGTCATCAGTCCACCTTGTGGGAGGCCTTCCTACGCTACGTCTTCCGGTACACGGTCGCCACTCCAGAACCTTGCGGCTATCTGTTTTGCTAGCAATGTGCCCTGCCCATTGCCATTTAAGTTTGGCAATTCTTCGAGCTATGTCGGTTACCTTGGTTCTCCTGCGGATCTCTTCATTTCTGATTCGATCACGTAGGGAAACTCCAAGCATAGCCCTCTCCATTGCCCTTTGAGTGACTTTTAGCCTTCTAATAAGGCCCATTGTGAGCGACCACGTTTCAGTGCCATAAGTCATCACTGGCAACACGCACAGCGGTATGTGGGACGAGAAGATATTGCGGAGCTTTCTAGCGTAGCGTTCTTTGATCTGAAACAGGCAAATCAAGTAGTATTTTTGACATGTCTGCTGTCTTTACCGTTAACTCCAAAAGTGACTGTTTTTGCACTCGCTAAAACGAAGACACCAAATACGTGAATACATTCTTCATTAAAATCAGATCATGAATTAGTTACGGTACAATTACATGAAAAAAGTACAGTTACATAATGCACAATATAATGTAAGGCAACGGTTCCCTTCGTTTGTCGATACATTTCAAATGTCCCTCACGTCTACCTTTGTCAGACACTATGCGCATACGCAACCATATTGCACCAAATGCATGCAAGTGTACCAGCGCAAATTGTAGAATTATTCATTATTATTCGACCTTAATGGAAGCTATGGGGTTTCGTCTAGACACGATACCATAAAAGCATGGATAAGCCTGTGTTCATGTATTGAAATTATCCACTCCGTTATATTAATTGGGCGTACGAAAATTAAATATTAATGCTTAGGTTATGGTTTGAAACAATTAGCTGTGATTGGAAGTATATGTATCCGTTTTAATACAGTTTAGATTGTTTTTGCAACGCATTATTTTATGCAATTAAATATAAATCTTCGCACTTATTATAATCTATCGAAATCAAAACAGGTGTGAAAATGTTTAAAACGTGTTTTTACACGGGATTAAAAACGAGTCCTCGAGATTAACGGGAGATTAAATCATTATCATAGTCTAAATCTTTTACTAATACGTTGTTATCTCAGATAGAAATAGATAGCCTATCAAAAAATATTTCTGATTACTGTAGATTAATTAGTGATAAGTTTAGAACATGTTTTGATCTTTAATTTAATTAATATAACATAATTAATTGAATTTGGATTTTATTGGTTTAATTTTTTATATGGAAGTACGGAACTTAATATTTCAAGTGGAAAAATTTAATGTTATTATATAAAAGTTTACAGTAGATTGTTAAGATCGTAATTCTACTGCCTTATCAAAGCTACATGCATTTGTTTTTCCATGCAAAGTATAACCCACACTTTTCTTTCGTAGAATCTGTCAGCGGAACTCAGGCGCAGCAAGACGCCGCCTCGCCGATCGCCGGAGGAGCGCGCGGTGCCCCGCCCCCCCTCCGCCCCCGTGCACCACGAGCGCATCCAGCACACTCCGCACACCCCCCATACCCCGCACCTCTCGCCCAAGAAGGAGGCCTTCAATAATCTGCTGAACAAAGGTATTACTGGTGAGTACACCATTTTATGACTAGACAATGAATATATTGAGCTGTTTAGTTGCGACTATGAATATCGCCTTTTGAATGAAACTTTAGGAAATTTTAGATGGATAGTTAAATAAATGGTAGCTTCAGATTACTATTGACATATTTTTTATAGGTAGCTCTACTGCAGCTGAATTTGAACCTTTTTATAGAATAAAAAATGTAGTGCTACCATTGCTGCTTACCAAGCTGCCAGCCACAAGCAGTCCAAGCAAGTCTCAACCAAGATTTAAAGCAGATTGCAGCCCGTTAACCAAAGTTTAAACTACGATTAACCAAGTCACAAAAAAACCGTTCACAAACGATGTTATCAAATATTTTTCTCTCAGCCAAAGCCGAAACGTCCCTCAAACGTCTTTTAAAACAAGTAAGAGTGCATTATTCATAGTCACGCACTGTTCTTCGGCCCCTTTGTATAACTACGGTTCATCTGTACAGTCCTAGTTAATCTGATGCCATTATTGATTCCCCGATATCTTTTGGTCGTTAAATCAAACGTTTGCAGTATATGCGCCAGTGATTTCAATATTTATATGCGTCTATAAAGTCTGTCAATGTTTATTGAATAGTTTCTAAGGAGTCAGCTTTGGTGTTAGTTATTCTGTGCCGTTTAAGTTTTTATTGTGATTGAAAGAAAACATTAGTTTGTTTATCAAGCTAGCTTGAAGAATTAATTTTGTTCTATAGAGATTGGTTTTGGAGCAGTGCCCAGAGGTAACGGCCCCGACTTATCTATGTGGTCGTGGGTTCGAACCCAGGCAGGCACTTTATGTACTTTATTTATTTATTTAAACTTCATGTACAGTCGGTATAAACAATTAGCTGACCCCCCTTGCATAAATGGTTGTGATTTTTTTACTAACAAATCGTACGATTTTAATTTTTTTTCTAGTTTTGGGTAGATTTCGTATAGGTATTTAAATTAAATTAAGAATTATAAAATTCTATCGATCTGTATTCAAAAAAATCTCAACCATTTATGCAAGGGGAGGTCAGCTAATTGTGTATACTGACTGTACAATACTGCCGTACTAAGCTCAAAAGCGGTATCTCAAAAAGTTCTTAATTCTATATTTATAGAATTAAGAATTTTTTGAGATACCGCTTTTGAGCTTAGTACGGCAGTATAACCAATACAGTAACAGCAGTAACGGCAGTATACCTAGCGGGATGGCAGTATCTCATGAAAAAGGTATATACCGGATGACATTTTTTACCGTCTCGTAAAAATTTGGGTATACTAGGTGAACGGAGTAGAAGCCTATGGTATAGTTTTTATTATTTTTTCTTTAACCTAGAAAGAAATTGATCTATGGATAAATACCACACATTTGAAGTAAACTTATCATACTATAACAATAAACACAGAAATTTAACAAAAAACATAATTCAATAAATAAATACGATAAATAATATTTAAATTTAAATCATACGCACCCAAATTTCAATATTTTTATCTTTTATTTTAGTTTTATTTCTGAAAAAAAAAAAAAATATTGCTATGCCATAGGCTTCTACTCCGTTTACCTAGTATACCCAATTTTTTTCGAGACGGTAAAAAAAGTCATCCGGTATATACACATGAATTTTTGATATTTTAACCAAATGACAAAAAAATTTCAATAGTAATATTATAATAGTTTACAAAATTAAAATTTTCTCGAAACTAGCTTTCCCTGAGATACCGCTTTTATGTTTAGCACGGCAGAATAGTGGTACATAGGCAGAATTAATGCCACAAGGCATTCTCTACCAGTCAACCTTTGGGTTAAATAGAAAAACTAGTGATAGGGTACAAAAATTATGTCTAAAATACTAACTTTTTGATTACGAGAATTTATTATACTTTTATTGATACTAATACACATATACAAATAAAAATGTTTTTTTTTTTTTTAACAAATACCACCTAATAATAATTACTATGACTAGACTACTAATTAAGAGTTATTTAGACAGACTTATATAGACTACTTTGTGTAATATATTTCAACACCACTGCTCTCAAAACAGTGAATAAAAAAATTCGTGAGGAAACCGGCATGTCTCAGAATCAAAAAATCGAAGACACATGACTTTCGCCAACCCGCACTGGGCCCACGTGGTGGAATATGGCCCACTCCCTCTCACAGAGAGGTGGCCAGCGAGGGGACACTGTCCCAGCAGTGGGGACGTTATAAGCGTTATTATACCATGGTTTCCTGTCAGAAAACTCAAATTCGACCTAAGTTCTACCGCTCGTATTTATTTAAAATTTCCACCCAATAATCGCGATTGTTTTATATGTAACCATTTCCATAGAAATTCGAGTTCAAATTAAAAAAATTAATAATTTTGCCTAGAGGCGTTGTGGCAACATTACATGGAGCAACTGCTTTCCGAGGCACGGAGGGATCTTGGTATATAAAGATGGTCACCCATCTACGGACCAATCGCGGCAAGTGTAGCTTAACCTGATCGATCGCCCGCGGCTTGTTACTACTTAGCCTCAAGGCCCTCCATTTTTTTTTTAATTTCCTCCCCTTATATACCCCACCACCACTTACCATAACTTACCTTAAGTTACCATGACTAGTTATAACTAGTACAAGATATCGCTCACCTAGTAATATAAATATATTGGCACATGAACTTTTTTCTATTTTTACAGAAACAAAGATCAAATTTTTTATAAATGTTTGAAATTAATTTATGGGTTCATTTTACGTTTGTTTACCGATTTTATTTTGGTTACTAGTATAGACGTCAATAGATATTCAAGCATGAAAATTTCAACTTCAGGTTTCCAGCATATACTTCATAATGATGAACGAAGTGGAAGAGTCATGCATTTGTGCCGTTGTCACTTTGAACAACTTCCAAAAATGTCATTTATGCACCCGGAAGCTTACAGAACCCCATGTGAAAGTCAAGAAATAAAATAACTGGTCGATGGAAATAAAAGTTATCAACATCGGATCAAACATTTATAACCCCATGAACTCCACGACCTCATTCCACCGGCCCCCTTCTACCATTGGACATCTAGACGCACTGCAAGTTACCACCCCTACCTAGTTGATATTCCACCAACTCGCACTAAGCGTTTTCAAACGTCTTTTATAATGCGCACAGCAAAGGAGTGGAATTCTCTGCCTGCGTCTGTGTTTCCGAACGCATACAACCCTAATCTATTCAAAGTGAGAGTAAACAGGCTTCTTCTGGGTAAGCTCACTCCATCGTAGACTTTGTTTCTGTCATCCAGACCTAGACTAAAGTCAAGAGAAAACTCATAGTAGAATAAAAAATAAAAAATCTTTGATCCTGGTTTCTGTTAAATCCCCCCCAACCCTTGAACCCGACCGCCCGCGCGGAGCAAGTAGCCTTAAACACCGTCCCTAATAATAATAACCAGATAGAACAAGTCCCCTCTTGTTCAGTGATCAGTAGCGCCTAAGCCCTAAGCCTAGGTTGAAGTCCCACTATGGGACGCCCTTAGCTGTGCTGCTTAATTTTGTTAACTGGCGAGAGGCACTTCTGGCCCCGCCAACGCTCGGTTAAGCAGTCAAAGCTTTCAGCTAACTGCAATAGGTCCGCAAAAAAAAAAGTAATTTGTGAAATGTGAAAAAGTAGATGTGCCAATATATTACTAGGTGAGCGATATAGTCTTGTAAAAATTCGGATCTAACAGACCCACCAGGCATACAGTGTAATATTTTACCACCAGGCATACCGAGGGTCAAAGTAAATATAAATTTACCTTGGAGGACACTGGATGGCTAATCAGAACGACCCCTAAATCTACGCAGCTAATTTCACGACTAGTTTGGCGAGTATTGCACATGAAACTCGAACCGACGCGGCATCAACTTCCCATACACCGGACTAAACCCACCGATCGTACCCTACCTAATAATTCCCCATTCATTCTCCTCTTTATAAATCATAATCTCTAAATCTACCGTCGTCTGTCCTTGTCTTTTTAATACAAATCCTTTTTGTTCCGTCCCTTTCTAGTTCTTTTACCCCTTAAATCTAATCCGGGACGTCCCGTCTGCCGTAAGGCGCGCTCAAAGCATAAGCCCAAGTGCACACGCAGTGGGCATATCACATACCTATACAGTGTGTTCCATGCTTAAGAAATGTTTCTTTGTGCGTAGGTCGTAAGATAAATTAAACATAATAGGTATACAGTAAGCGTTAGAATTACGTTAAAGATTTATTGCGAATAATTTTCAAATATTTGAAAATTATTTTCATCCTTGAAGTTTTAGAACACATCAATTTTGGTATTAGCTACCTACTTAGACATTATTTTGAATTTGTCGACTTCACATAACCTTGTGTTTCCTGAAAATATCATTATTCTTTATCTTATTAACATAAATGGTAGCTGAATTTGTTAAAGAATTTGAATAAGCACACATATCAAATAAAATTTCATTGTCGGTTGCGTAAACAGAATGAAAAATATGAACAAGAAGACTAGCGTTAGTAGAGGCGAGCTTGTCCCGCCAATCGGCCGGTGAGTTAATGCCTAATGCCACTAATCGGCCGTTATAAATCATTATTAATTTCGAATCGGGCCGCGTCGCCCGCGCCGTTGCCGCCGCCGCCGATCCGCGCCGATTAGCGATTGCACAATGCCCGACGGATTACGCTCGACGTTGAAGATATATCTTTTTGTCAAATCGTACCTGAGTACCGTCAGAAGATTAAATCTAGTTGGAAATACTTTAATTTTTAATTATGATTCTATTTCGAATGTGTATCATTTGAATGGGTGATATGGATATCATTCATGATATCGCTGGTTCGTTAAATTGTACACGGTCATTTTTAATTCATTGCCTTTCAGGGGCTGAAAGTACTCATGATTATAAATAACTTTCGCAATGGGCCTATGCTACTTCTTGATAATTAAGCTTTCTATTGATGAAAACATTGTTAAAATCGGTTCAGTAGTTTCGGAGCTTATTCGGTACAAACAAAAAAAAAAAAAAAACAACTTTCCTCTTTATAATATTAGTATAGATTGAGATTACTATTCTTCCTTTTAATATAATACATATGTATTTTAATTTATTGATTTCCATTTATCATTTATACAGGAATATTTATGCCAGTCATACTCTAAAAAATACTTCATAAAAAATAATAAATTATTTTAAACTTTCGCTGCCGACCCTACTTTACACGAATAAGCCAGTTTTATATAGATAAGCCGATTTATATTTTTTTATTATGCCTTATTATAATCTTTTATTTTATATGTAAGACATAACGTATGTACCTAAGCATGGTTTTATGGTTAAAATGAACGGTATGTTTCTAAAATTTATATGCAAATATTCATATTACGGCCAGGCTTATCGCACAATATCGACTATTAAGTAATAATATTTTGGATATCGTCGTTAGCCGGGTATCTAATAGATATTATCTTGATTCTATATTTATTTTAATACTTTATAGATAAAATAATTTTAATCGGAGATCAGATTAACGAAAGGTTTTATTAATCAGAAATACATTTGTGGAGAATAATGTCAATATTGGTTCTTGAAATCAGTTGGGATATATCATAAATAATGTGTCGTAAAACACCATGTATGTATGTTAATGGTCTGGATTGTAATTTTGTCTGAAATCTTTTATTTTAGCAGAATTACAGTCCATATTATCACAATACAATTTAAGGTGAAAGCGTCAGGGCAGCCAGCGAAATAAAAAATTACTTTTTTTTTTTTTGAAATTTGCTGGTCAGTATCGGGTTGTATGTTATGTCTATAAAAATATATAATAAAGTACACGAATCAATAAGAAAAAAAAAAAAAAAACTCCATGTATTTAAAAAAAAATTAAATAAGAAAAAAACTATTGATAAGTAAATGTTATTACAGTGTTAACGAATATTTAAATGATAAATCCCTTAAATACAATTATAATACAAATGTTTTATTTTTATTATTTAAAAAAATTATGTTAGATTATAAATCGTCTTCTCCACTTACTATATTATGTTACTTTTGCTGTGCCCGACAGGGTTCACGATTGTTTCTTAATTTAATGTTTACTACCTAAGCTTATACATTGTGGAAAGCAATAAAGATTTGAGTATTGAGTATTGTACCGTAAGAAATCTGTATTTATAAAATTACAATTATCAAAAAAAAAAAATGCAACCGTGCGAAGCCGAGGCGAGTCGCTAGTTAATTTATAAAATAGTTCCTATTTCGAATCAACATAATTTCGATAAAGTTGAAACCCGTGGTTGAACATAAAGAAAGACACAATTAGGTAAACAGGGACATAGATATGGGAAAACCACATAAGCGGAAGCGGTTTTACACAGTAGGTAAGTACCTATACCTAGCTTTGGCAGTAGTACTGCAGAGCAATAAAATAAAATTATATTTAAATTGCGAAATATAATTTTATACCAAAGGTTCGGGAGTAGTGACCGCGTAGCGGAAGACGTAGCGTTGGAAGGTCTCCTACAAGGTGGACCGATGACCTTGTGAAGGGCGCAGGAATCCGCTGGATGAAAAACCTTCAATAAATTATTATCCTCCACAATAGCCTCAACTGCTTTAAAGCGAAAGAAAAGCTTTACAGACAAAGCTTTGTTATCAATGAAATTCTAAAAGTTAAAACAGGGACATAAACACAAAAAAAAAAAAAAATTTTACTCATAACTGTCATCATTATGACGTAGCGCGGTCTGACACGTATTATTAGGGCACACACGCGGGCAGAGCTTTATCTCCGGGCGACACGAGGCTGATCCGCGCGGGATGATCCGGATCAACGGGATCCGGGGGTGTGTGTTTGAGTGTGTGTGTTATCGATTTCATGTTCGACTTACGCGCTGTTTCCTTACCTGTGTGAGTGTTTTTGTAATCTTTAGTGCCGTATTTTGATAGCCAAGTTAGGTGTTAGAGATTTTTTATTTGACAATGTTTTAGGCAAAAAAATAAATATATTATTTTACTGATGAATATAGATTTAGAAGTAGTTTTGGAATATCAAAACTGCGTCATATTTTTTTTTTAAATATGGAAACAAAAAATGCGGTTTTCTGACGCAATTTGAAAGCCAATTATAATTTTATCTCTTCGAAATCTATATGAGATTAGCTATTGATATTTTAAATCCCGAATATAGAACATTCTCACAATATTAATGATTGACATAATGTGATGTATTTTCGCAACATTAAGATACGAGATAAGATTCTCTGATAAAAATGTAAAATTCAATCGAATTCCGCGAAACAACTGTTTTAGCTCAACCATCCGGTATTATATCGACGCTTGAAAGGCAATATTGACCAAACGACATGTTGGCAACTTTACACTAGAGCATTTTTAAGATTATTTTATTTTATATATATTTTTTTTAATCTTTATTTATTTAAGGGATGTTTGTACACATATGCGACGATGTCAATCCCATCGTGCTTTTACAAATACTAACTTACTTCTAAACTTAATTAACAAATCAAAGTCACACAAAACTTAATCTAATTTCTTATTTAAAAAAGTATATAATATTTTTGCTGCTTCAGAAGTAGGCTTGACTAAAATACCATGGAACATTCCAACATCCATTACCGACAATTTCATTGAGTTGATAAGTGAGTTTCTTTTGTTTGTATATCTGACACATTCCACCAACACATGCTGGGCATCCTCAATTTTACCACACACATCACAGTTAGGAGAGTCCGATTTTCGCATGAGATAAGCAAAGTTGTTTAGTGGAATATGTCCTGACCTCAAACGATGTGCAGCAACAATTTGACAGCGACTCAATTTTTTTATTTAAAGAAATTTATAATACAGAGGTGTTACTTAATTCTAAACTCGCCAAACTTTAAAAGAAGTAGACCGCCTTTGCAGCGACTGTCGCGTCGGGGGCAAAAGCACCCTCAGGTATTCGTGGGGACCACCCTATGAAAAAGGTTTTTAACCTTGACCGATCGACATACAAATATTACACATTCTTTTTTCATTACAAAGTCGCATTCATCCGCTCTTTTATCTTACAAAATACGTTGGCAAAAAAAAAATTTTTGTCCGTCGTTTAGATTATTAAAAAATATTGGATATGTATTTATCATATTTAAAAGAAGAAGACCGCCTTTGCAGCGACCGTCGCGTTGGGGGCAAAAGCACCCTTATTCGTGGGGATGACCCTATGAAAAAGGTTTTCAACCTTGACCGATCGACATACAAAGATTACACATTCTTTTTTCATTACAAAGTCGCATTCATCCGCTCTTTTATCTTTCAAAATAGGGATGTAGACAAAAAAAAAAATTTGGTTCGTCGTTTAGATTTAAAAAAAAATATTGGATATGTATTTATCATATTTAAAAGAAGAAGACCGCCTTTGCAGCGACTGTCGCGTCGGGGGCAAAAGCACCCTTATTCGTGGGGATGACCCTATGAAAAAGGTTTTCAACCTTGACCGATCGACATACAAAGATTAGGTACACATTCGTTTTTCATTACAAAGTCGCATTCATCCGCTCTTTTATCTTTCAAAATAGGGATGTTGAAGAAAAAAAAAAAAACATTTTTTTCGTCCGTAATTTAGATTATAAAAAAATATTGGACATGTATTTATTATTTTTTTACGTAATCAAAAAATTACGGCGATACATTGAGTTCAAATGTGGCATGACGTCACGAGCCCCCACTCCCAACTTTAATGTAAACACATTAAATTTGGGGAGTGGGGGCTCGTTACGTCACAATTCTAACAAAATACATGCAAAATCTAGCGAACAGTGACGTCATGCCACAGTTACACATACAAAATATTAGACATGTATTTTTTTATAAAGCAAAAAGTACATGTCTAATATTTATTATTATCTGACTGACTAACTACACAGATTTTTTTTTTAACTCAGGAAACATCCCTATTGCAAACACATTCTGTACTTTAGTATGTGCCTTACGTAAGTAGTCTTTTAATGTAGGTACCTTACTGAAATAGTAGGTATAATATAGACATAATATATTATATGTGAAGCTTATAAAACAGAAGTTGCAAAAAATAGTTCTTTTGTTATATACTCATAACAGTAGGATCATTACAATAAATATAATATTTTATGATTTAAAAACGTTACGTGAGTTGCGTCACACGCACAGCTGTTATAACCATTCTCTACGGATAATTATGATAATTTTATTAATTCAAATAAATCAATATTTATTTTAAAAAAAACATCGGTTTTATGTATATGATTTATGCATCTTTTATCTAGTTTTCTTTTAATTTGCCGCGTTAAAAAGTGAGTTTTCTCACTTATAAATCGGGATGTGGTATAATTTTTTTTTATATTTTTTTTTTTATAAATATCTTGTAATCGTGTGAAAGTATGCCTGAATAGAATGATAAGTGTTTTTAAACCTTTTCCTTTTCTACAATCGAAGCTTAACCGTTTGTATTCAAAGTTATACTGATCTTAAGTACTGCCATTGCTTTTCAGTTAATCGAAAGGATGGGAGGTCAAAAAGTTCGCGGAAACATGAAATTATTTTTCCTTTTCGATATATTCTCCATTAACCTTAATACACTTTTCAGACCGTTCAAATAATTCGTACATACCTTCGAAAAAAAAAAAAAAATGTTAACCTTCAAAATAAGCCAAAATTGCCGACTTCACTTCTTCGTCATCCGTAAATTTCTTTCCACGAAGCTCTCTTTTCATGTTTGGGAACTTATAATAATCAGAAGGGGCCAAATCTGGACGATAGGGAGGGTGGTTTACAGTTCCGAAGCCGCGCTTGTGTAAGGCAGCCATCGCAACTTGACTCTTGTGAACGGGTGCGTTGTCTTGCAAAAGGAGCACACCTCGAGACTATTTTGCCCTTCTCTTTTCTTAAATTGCTTATTTTAATTTTCTAGTAGCGTAGCGAAGTATTGCCCCGTAATATTGACACGTTTATCTTTATAACCGATCATAAAATCCCCTTTGAATCCCAATGAACAGTTTCCATAATCTTTCCGGCCGATTGTGATAGGTACCTTAAACTTCATAAGCGGTGCTGCGCCTTTTTTGTGTCACTGTATCGACTCCTGCTTTGACTCAGGTTCATACTGATGAACACAAGTTTCATCTCCAGTCACAATTTCGTTCATAAACTCATCACTGTTTTCACCATACAGCTCCAAAAACTCGCGCGAACACCCGACGCGCTAGTGTTTTTGAAGCTGTGCCATGCCGGTGTGAGCATTCTCTTCTCGATTGACTTGTTTATCCAGCGATATCCCAAAGATTAATTAACTGATTGGGGTAAAACTTAGTATTTATAATTGTATTGAGTCACCAAGTAGTGACAGGTAATAATAAATACCCCCTACACTCTTACCCCTCCATTCCGAGAACTTTTTGACCCGCCCTCGTATGTTGGTTAAAAATATTACTCGAATTTGACTGCAAAGCTTAACTCTGTGTGCGTTATTCTGCAAATAAATACATTCACAGTCTTGATAAATTCTTCGCAAAAAGTTCTTAAAAATTATCTCTAAACTTTCAAAGACAATAGGCGCAAAGGCCCCTGAGTACAGTTCAATCTATCCCCACTAGAGCGACCACAAAACAAATTCAAAAGATTCTCAACGTACATTTTCCATATTCAAAATCCATAATATTGTCGACCTCGAGGTACTGTAGTCCCGTACATCCAGATCTGGCGGTCGAGTAATCCGGCTTAGGACTGATCCGCGTATACGTGTGTATGTGTAAACCCTACCCTATATTGTTTCGTACGTAGTGAGGATACGTTAAGTGTTGTGGTGGACTTTTGAATCCACTTTTTGTAGTTTTGTTGCTTTGATTTTTAAAGCTCTTAAGATGAAACTTCCAAGCTTTCATGTGGGGCTTTCAAAACAAAATAAAAATTACTTAGTATTTTAAATTTACTCATGATTTAAATCAATTAACCCCCAGTACAATCTAACCTCAAAGGTCATCTGGTTACATATTCCAGACAGTAAAAACTGAAAATGTAAAAAGTTCTGGAACGGACTCCTTGAACTAGGTGTTTATAAAATCAAGCCTATTAAGGGTGTAAAATGAATTTGCAGGCCACGTTTGCCTCAATTTAGTAGCGGTAAAGCGGTGTTATTATAAACGAACCGAAGCCCCGTAGGAGTTAATAATTACGTTTAAAAACATTTAAACTTAAATATAAACTTTCAATAAAATTATTGACGAAAGTTTCTTTGTGGAAAAAAAAAACTTTTCAATATCATCCAAAGATTAAATTGCAATTCAGATGATCTCCATTATCTACAACAGCTTATTCTTCAAAGATCAAAATAATCGTCACAGATGGGACAATTCCTAGAGATTTCCTAGTAGTCGAAAAATTCTGAACTAGAAATCTCTTAGGTGTCACTTCTGAAGTTCACTATACTATCGCAACTGGTAAATCGTGAAGGCACGTAAACAGTAGCCGTATACACCAGTGGCCATACAATTATGTAAACGATCGATATTATAGCGAGTGTCGATAATCTCCTAGTGGTCATCTCTTCGGAATTTACGGTATCTTAGCCTATAAACTATTATTTACATTTCGTAGCAATAATAAACGTTATTATCTCAAATATTTATGTTGTATTTGGTTTATTGATTATTTATTTTATTTTTATTGGATTATTTTTGTTGAGATTAACATAATTTAGATTTGATTGATTGATAAACCACAGAAGTCAAATAAAAATGACGTAAATGTATAATCTTTTTCAGTTTTCATAAACGCAAATGCTGCTTATTAAATCGCTGATGACCACCCAACACATAAGAAATCTCCATTATACTATATAAATTACGTCACAAATCCCCGGCAAGTTATTCAACGAAATCCGGATTTCAGTAATCCGGTAGGAGATGTATCCCGGACCGTGGCCGGCCGCTGCCACCTAATCTCCCTGATCCGGATCACGAGTACTTAGCTCTATATGTATGTTCTACTTAGCTAGCTTTCTACGTGTCGGAGCTCCTCAGGTCTTTGTTAGAAACTAGAATTTTCCAGTGAATACTAGTTCGGACCGGTTCAAACCCGATTTTACTTGTTAAATCCGTTTATTTTTATTACTCTGAATGGACGGACAAAAAGTCGGATCTGCGCTGTGTTTGTTAGAATTTGGCACGTGTTTCTTGTTGGCTATCAATTAAAATAATGGTTTTCAGTGAAAAACACTGTGCTGTTTCGAACTTTGGCTGAATTTTAAATCTATATTGTTTACTGGTTTTTATTTTCTCTGCATCAATGTGTTCCTCGCCTAATCTAGTAACAAATCTGTCATGTCCAAAACAAATCTGTTCCTTCTTAATAATTCTGTAACGATTAACTTTTACCTAATTACACGGAGGATTACATTACCCAATCATAAGCAATGGACTGGTTATCACGTGCGTCAGGGAAGCGGGGAGTCTAGGGGGGGCGAGGGGGCTCCATCAATCATCTTGAGATAATCTCCTGTACTTCAGCCCAATTTGAGGCATGCACTCGGCTTAACGCACACAAACAGACAGGGACCGGTTTCACGATGAGCTAGCTCCTATACGAGACGGTGGAAGTCCGCGAATGATTATCGTAAAAACATTCTGATGGAACTTTTTGGTGTGGAGCTGAAGCTTTTTTGGTATTTTTTTTTTCTTGTTATTTTCGCTTTGTTCCAATCTCTTGACTTTCTGCTTGAACTTTGTATGGAGAAGGAACAGTTGTATAAAATAATTTGGAAAAATGTTTTAAGGTCACGTAGGACATTTTACCATTCTTGGATGAAAGTGACTGTCCGACTAAATAATTTGGAGAAGATTAAGTCTAAAGTACCGTGTGGAGCCGGATGTAAAGAATAGCACCATCCTATTTCCTCCCGTGGGTGTCGTAAAAAGGGACTTACTAGAGAATGGGCAGCAGCGTTCTCTATGCGTTTTTAACACCATACTGTGATAGCCAACCCGCCTGCCAAGCGTGGCGATTATGGCAAACCCCCCAATTAGGGGAGGCTTATATCCAACAGTGGACATCTTTCGGCTGAAATGATGATGATGAAATTCTAAAGTATTTTCGCCAAACTAGTTCATAGATTACTTAGTTAAGTGTCGATTATAGTTCACCAAGCTTATTTCCCTGAGGCATAAATTTCTAAGTCGTTTGTCAGATTCAATTCGAAAACGAATGATAAACGGCTTCTGATTACATTACACACAAAATTATTTCGATGTGTGCGTATCGTAATGCAAATCCTTTACGATTATTCTTTTGTGTCCGACTTTAATTTGGTTTTAAAGCCACGACTACATGCGAACGTCCGCGTACACTGTCGTAACTACACGGAATGGTTTCTGTGTGTGTTTTAATCCGGCGGCATCAACAGAGAGAGGCAATCAGCTGAGCCTCTGATCAATCGATAAAAAATCGTGGCGGTGGAGTTGTGTGGACAAATAAGCGTGGCCTGTAGGCTCTGGTAACGGATGATCCGGACCATTTGTCAAGATTAGGCTTACGGGCCGAGGCGCGGATTGTCACTCCGGTGTGCAGCCCCGCCGTGCTTCGGGGGACGGTCAAGCGGGAGTTTTTTGTCGTATTACGTCACGATACGAGTGTACAACGAACTTTAACGTTGTTTGTCTGTGTTTTCTTCCTTTAAAATACGTTAAACTTACCAGAGTAAAACCCAGACATTATAAATTATGAAACAAACGTCGACCGCATAATCCACAGCATAATAATTTCATTAGCAGCTCTAAATCTAAATACGTTTTTGAGACAATTCCTCTCATTGTTTAGGGCATCGTAAAAACCATAGAAGTGAGCGGCAAAGGCCTCGTTCACCCTAATCGCGGGACCCCGTCTGGCAGGGCTTAGGGACGGCGCCCTTAACAAAATCTTAATCCCTACAAAGGGTTAGTAATATTATCTTATTACAGTCGCAAGAAATAAACCTTTAATTCTCATGCTTCCTTTAAAATATGGACGCTATTAAATTTATGTACTGGAGAAATAAATAAATTACTTTATCTAGCTAATATTTATAGCAATAAATGCGTTTTTATAAAAGAAAAAAAAAACCAATAACTTTTAAGATTTAAGCTGGCGGTAAAATTAACTCCACCGCTATGTCGTTTACATATTCTAATGTACATACTAGAAGGAGCACTAATACAGGATATCTATATTAGAAAATCCCCGTCCAGCCATTACTTGGATCATTTGGAGACAGATCAAAGCAGCTGCTCATATCTTCATTCTGGTGTCGCGGTAATCTGGTGACGGGTTGCAGATACATAAATTTGGCTTCAATCGCACATTCAAAGCCCATTAATCGCGGATTCAGTGTGGACGCACCTTTAATGCATGTGCTGGCATCAGGGATGTGCCGATATTTATCGGTATGTTAAATTATTTACCCATACGTGCCCTCAGATTTCTGTTGGAGCCAAGAAGAAAATATCTTTATGTAACGTCAGCTTTTTCCGTCATAGTTACTATACCCGAATTGCTTTAGCGTGGCAATGGCGGTCATTGCCCTTTCCCTAATATCTCTCCGTAGGACCCCAAACAATAAACTATGTATGGTTTTTCGTTATCAGAACATGTTGAAGATCACGATAGATATTGATTCAGGACGATATCGGACTTTATTTCAGATTTTTTAATAATGTTAGAAAATTTAGGTAGGTCAATGACCGCTATTACCACGGTATTTGCACTTTGGGTATGAGTTAATCAAAGTACTCGTAAAAGGAAGTTAGGAAAAAAGGTATTGTAACTAATTAACTCCTACGAATTTTGCAGTAATGTAATAAAACATTCGGATAAAGATCAGGAACTTATCAAACCTACTCATATATTTTTATCCATCGAACCTATTTATACAGAATGACCCATATGTATTTAAAAAAACAATGGGACATTATATCTGATAGATTTAAAGCTTTTCTCAAGAAGATTCCAAATCATAGTTTCTTCGACAACCCTAGGGGATAAACCCACTACACACACATGGCTACCACTACCGGTGTATCTCAGGAGATCTGATAAGATTCAAATAAGGGATTAGAGAGGGACGCGGCGAGGATTTGCGCGGGACACCTGCGGGTGCAAGCGAGATGGAAGACGGGATTATCCTCGTCGGACCGCGCCAAGTGGTGCCCGTACGTAATATGTGACGCAGTTGCGCTAAGTATGAAGATTTAGCTTTGGATTTGAAAGAATGCGAAATTAAGGTATTAAGTGTGCAAGGCTGGCTGCCGACGAGCCGGTGTACTCGCTTGCAACTACTGTTTTGCGTGTTTTTATAGAAAGGAATATATCACAAAGTAGAGTCTAACAAGTCGAGGAAGGACTAGGTTTTGATTCAATGTAAGCATGAAGACACACATGAAATTACTTTAAGTTCAACGATTATGACAGTTTCCAGTATTTTTTTTTTTTAATATATTATTATTATTCTCTATTGTACAAAAAAAATATTGCCAAGAAACACTGATACCGCAGGTGGCCTTTATTAGCCTAAAAACAATACATCACAACTTTTTATTTGTTAACGACTCGTGTACATACAAAAGCAAATAAATCCACACATTTTTGTATGTTTTCCCGGAGCGCGGGATTACGGTAAGGCGGGATAGGCGGAATCCCGGTATCCGGGATTGCCACGTGCGGGCCTTTTTCAGGATTTTCTCGCCCCAGTCCCTTTTACAATCACTTTTTATTTACAATACAGCCTACACGAGTCAGGTGTCAGTTGTTTGTGTGTGTATAAGGACCAAGGTCGTGCGTGTTTGTGCCTTATCATATTTTTTTTTAATCGGAAAATCTAGGGCTTTATGACAACTAACTTGTTTATGCGTATTATTGTAATATATTTATCGTTTTCAGTTCCGTCTTTTTGGTGTGAGAACGTTGTAGGCCCAGTGGACTGTACATTTGTTGTCAGTTTTCTATTTTGTTAAGTACCTGGTTGTCTCGTGGGTGTCGTAAAGGCGACTAAGGGACTTACTAGAGAATGGGCAGCAGCGTTCTCTATGCATTTTTAACAACATACGAGTACTACGATCGCCAACCCGCCTGCCAAGCGTGGCGATTATGGCAATTACCCCCTCCAATTGGGGGAGGCCTATGTTCAGCAGTGGACGTCTTTCGGCTGAAATGATGATGATGAAGTACCTGGTTGAAAGTTCTACACTGTCCTCCCATAACTACTAACACTGTTGTTTGAAAATATTGTTAAAAAAAACAATTATTTTTAAAAGAGTAACCGTGGAGTTCCTTGCCGGCCCTTCTCCATAGGAAACGACTAATTGGAACCGTGCACCTAGCTTCTGACGTTTCATACCTAAGTGCCCATGTAGGTTTATGTGAAACAAAATATTTTGAGTTTTATTTTTAATTTTGGTCCTAATTACGCACATAGGCACAACAGAATTAAATATCTTATATTTATATCAGACCCCAATAATTCTATACAAAAGCAACTGAATCCGTTTTAATCTTATAACACGTATTCTTTATTCATGTTTACCTAGGGATATATGCGGCAGGGTTGTCAAACCCCATACATTAAAAAGAATTGAACTCAATCAGGGCTGAAGTTTATGCTTTTTTATTCTTTTTTTCCGTTCCGCTGAACTAATCCGTCGGCTTATCTTCAGCTTGCAGTATAAAGCTACCAGATTTTGATCGTTATTGCAAATTGTGTTCTAATCGTGTGCGGTTAGAGTTTCATATTGTGTATTGGGATTTTATTAGGGGGTTCTTCGGTAGTCAATGAACCTCGTAGGATGAAACCGCGACCTACCGTAGGGGTTGTGGAGTTGACGAATGTTTCTACATTCAATGCTTCTTACGTCATTTTTTATTGCTGTAAGATTTAAGTGGGCTACTGTCGTAACTATTTTTAAAGAGCTTTTCTGTTTGGTAGATTTTGGACTTATACTGTATATTAGTTGAAATGTACTATATATGCGTATTTACGTGTACAGACGTTGGGAATATTAATATAAGAGAAAATAAAACCAATTATCCATACTAATATTATAAATGTGAAAGTAACTCTGTCTGTCCGCCTGTCTGTCTGTCTGTCTGTCTGTCTGTCTGTTACGTTTTCACGCCTAAACCGCTGAACCGATCGACATGAAATTTGGCAGAGATATAGCCTGGGATATGGAGAAGGACATAGGCTACTTTTTTACGCGATAACCGACATCCACGCGGGCGGAGCCACGGGCAAAAGCTAGTATTAATTAATCAATTATTTTAATTATATTAATTATATTATTGACGACACGGTTGGCGCAGTGGTTAAGCGATTGACTGCTGCGCTGCGTGTCGCGGGTTCGATTCCCGCACGGAACAAATATTTGTATGACCTACAAGTAGTTGTTCCGGGTCTGGCTGTTTGTCTATGTGAGTTTAAATGTTTGTAAACGCACCCACAATACAAGAGAAATTCCTAGAGGGGGCATATTATCGAGCTCTATCGAATGCAAAAACTCTCATGTTTATACGACGATTTGATCATCATCATTTCTTTACCAATTTCAAGATCTACAATGTGCCAATCCCTAATCCCTAATCTACCAATTCCTAATGAAATGTTGGTGCTTAAAATATAGATTTTCTCATAAAGTTGAATTTTACACATAAGAGATCTTAAAGTCGCAACGACGATATATATGTAAGTATATAGTTGATTTCGCATTAGATAAGTATACAATCAGATCCTATCCCTTTGACAATTCGGTGCCGTTTTTTTAATTCAATAGGATTAGTTCAATTAATATGCAAATCTATGTCTTCATGGGCGTATGGGCCTCAATCGATTAGTTTTAAATCTTTTAAGTGGGGTATTCTTTGAAAACTGGATTATTCGCCCGGGAGGCGTAACGTTGGCAATGGGAAAATAATATTTATTCGCGAAATGTATGGGATAAAGTGTGTGTTCTATGTATTTGTTTTATAATTAGGTACAGTTATATTTTTAAGAATTGTACATTCCAGTAGGTACTTAAATAGGGTTTATGAATCAAGGATGCTTGTGAATCTCTAGTTTTATTTTTGTGGTTATTTTTAATTCGTTTAAAATACGGTACTTCGTACAATATGGTTTTTCTAAAATATGGTTTTCATGTCTAACATTATCAAGTCTTACAACTATGATAAAAAAAAAAATATTGTTTCTAATAACTTTTGGAAAGTAAGTAACTTTTTTTTTTTAATTTTACAGTTTTATAATTTTTATAATTTTTATAAACCAAATAAATACGAAACATTTGGTATTTTTACTTTCACACATAAAACAAAGGTCACGGTCATGTTTTTAATAATATCGGAAAGCAGCCATGTTGAGCCCATGTTTGTCCGTGAGCTCGTTATGTTGGATATAAATATTTTATTCCGGGATAAAGCCGTACCCGGATTAATCCCGAGTGGACGAGTACAAAAAGAGATAAGCCACTAGTACGATTAAGTGTTGAGTTTTTGTAACATTTCCATTTTATTATTACCTACATCGCCTTATTATCTGAAGCCAGATGGTATTGACCCGATAAAGTGTAAAGGTTAACGTATAAAAAACGGGTCATAGATTTTTGTTATAAACGGGGCAATTTTTTGAGAAGTAAACTGTTTTAAAAACGCGTTTTTGTACATGTTCTTGGGAGATATCTGATCAAAATTATATCAATATTGTTTGATACTAAAGCATCAATTAAAACATCTTATTTCAAAAGATTAAAATAACATGTTTTAATTGACGTAACAGGGCATTAAAACTTATCGCTAAATCTTTAGACATGTTTACACTTATGTAGGAAATGAATGATGATATAATAATATCTTTACAGAATTACACGAGAAAAAAACTATACTAATAACGTAATCAAACTCATCTTAAATTTTAATTTGACACCCACAAAATGGATAAACAAAGATTAGATTATAGCGCATAACAACATATATCATTTCCGTGTTACAACTTAAAAAAAAAAAACAGAAATAAAAGCTAATACAAATCGTTCTAATATTGAAAACGTCACATTTCCTTAGGATTGGTGCACACCAAACGCGAAGCGGCACACACTCTCGTTCCGGCTTATAACCGTCAAATTAGTTCGAAAATGTCGGAAAAGACTTAACGCATCCCCTAGCATTTCCTCACACTACCTTACTAACCTCACAAAACATTTCCTTACTTAACTCATCAAAGAAAATAACATGAAATATTACAGTAATTACGAACAATATTTTCATCCGGCAAATGTACGGTTTTTGTTTACCGTCCCGTTTGATGTTGACGTCTTATCCAATAACGTTAATGCTCAAGGTGCCTTTTGGTACCACAAGTTTCCTTTGGCACGTCAGGAATATCAATTGATTAACGTAATGTAATAACACAAATACTGTGATTCATCATAATGTTTTCGAATAAGTTCCTGTCGGTTTGTCTGATAGCTTTTATGACTTCTGTATTAAGGTGGCGATTATCATAATGGTGGTCTTTGAATCCAGGTAACAAAGGCCTGACGTCATAAAGTAGACCAGGATTATGTGCTCCATACATGAATCAGTTTTATAATGGTGTTACTTGGAAACCTCGCTGTCGGCCGTGGCTTGCGGTCTAGGTTAGGTGTAGAAAAAAAAAAACTTCCTGTACGTGACATTAGAGCGACTAAGGACAATTCTATGACATTTTTATAAGTAATAATAACACTAACCTCTGTATGGCCATGTAGATTTGTTTGAATTCTCGCCAAAAGAGGACCGCTAAGAAAGTTTCTGCCAACAAGAAAGTCCTCACGGCTCAAAATCTCGATACAACTTCGAATATTGCCAATTATACAATTCAATTATTTCAGTAACAATCCACATTGTGTTCGAACATAATCCAGCATGAAACATAAGTATTAGATGTAAAAACAAAAAAAAAAAAAAAGAATAGGTACATGCAATTCAATTTAAATTAGAAAATATTATTTAGATAAAAAATAAAAATAAAATTGTAGAATACCATGCAAACATAAATATAGACTAATTGATTTATTTTTCTATAATAAATATTTTTACGTAGGATGTGTTCATGTCTTAGAATAGAACAGAAAAAACAAATTATAAAACCATGTGCCATACTATCTTCTTACTATAAAATACAATAGCTGCCAGGTCTTTAATTCACGAAATCAATATTAAACCTACCTACTTAAAATAGATGAATTCCGCATCACTCATATGAGCGCTATCATTGTATGAATGGTTCCCGGCCCCGCGGTCCGCGATCCGATCCAGCCGTGCCCGCTTAAGCCAGATTTCAATAGAGTATAATCTCACCCTAATGAATCTCCAATCCGGATTACCGAGGGGCCCCTATAATAGACGAGCGACGTCCATTGCAAACGAGTGGAATTTAGTTTAGAAAAAACTTTGATTAGTCTAGTGCACGCCGGTTTGAATACCGAGAGCTGATTAATATTTGAACATGGCATATCATACTGTTTCATTTCTGTTTTCATCTTTTGTGCCAAACAAATAATAGACATGATTCCCTCTGGCGTGTTCTATATCATCGAGACATATCAAGGAACCATGTCTTAATTCAGATGTCTGATTCCGTCCAATAAATTGTAAAGGCCGCACGACACTCGGCTAATCCCATTGGCAGGCATTAGAACGGCTTTGTGCGGACAGATCGCGCTCGCACGCCGAAATTACCTAGCAATTGGTAGCCGCGCCGAATTGCCAGCGGGCTCAGTCTAAATCGGCTGCAGACACTTTTATTGCCCGGCGAAATCCCACTGACCCGAGTTCGAGCCGATCCCGGCTTCCGTTTTATCCCGGCCCCGCTTAATCCCGGATTTGACGTCGCTTAATCCGAACCCGTGTTGGATATCGCGTCGACACAGGCCTCGCCCGCACTCTTGTTTCTATACTCTCCTATATTGATTTCGGATTTCACGGCGCACCTTCATTGAACTCGCATAAAAGCACGCGTAAACAAAGCGAGAGCGGACCTTTTGGGGATTAACGCGACGCGCACGCCGATATAATAACAAATTAATAATATATTTATATTATGATGGAATAATTCAATCGAGACAAAAGTAATCCACAACTATCGCCCTGACACGGGATTATGGAGCGCGAAATGCATCGCATTCAGATATGTGGACTCAATGATATAAAATTGTATGCAAAAAATGAGCAGATTAATTTGTGTTTTCATTGGGTGGTGCGTTATGCGAAAAATTGAGCGGTCGGGAAGCAAATGAAAATGATCGCCTCATATTATTTTATTCTCGTGGATTGTCGTTCGCAAAGTGCACTACTTACCAACTCGTACTGAAAACTCTGTTATTGAATTATTGATGCAATTTTGCTTTGTTTACGTGAATAGAATGAGAGTTACGTTTGCCCGTTATCGATTCTAATGTACTTTGCATAAATCATTATACTAAATGTACCGTTGAAAAGATGGTGTACTAAACTAGTACATTTTCGTCGACACACATGGCGCACAACGGATTTGGCAAAATACATAATTATATTTCGCGTTTAGGAGCCAAAATTATATTTGATGGCAAAGTGAATAGTCGACTATTTCCCATTTTAATGAGGATTATAGTTTCTAGTGCATTTAGTGCACTTCGCGCGGTAAAATTAATTACTAAATCGAGTCTGTCTGCGCGCTTTAATAGTACGATTCGTTTCAAAGCCTACTGCGCGTACAATTTCAGTAATCCCACCTTTTGACCGACGTTTTAAATTGTCTAATTTGTTTCTATTGCTGTTTAGGGAAGTAATTACACAGTTTTCAACATTATTAAAAACATTCTTCAAAAGGAGAGTTGGTGTGACACTTTTATTTTTGTAGTTTTTCGAGTTTTATTGAGACATGAGTTTTCGCTAAAGTCTACGCCAAACTCGGCGTAGATCCTAGCGAATGAATGAAGAAAAAGGGAGGTAACTAAGTTTATTGGTTGGACTAAACTTTGTGTTCATTTTTTCACGGTTTCTACTAACAACTACTAAACTAGTTTCAACCAATCAAATGGCTTGAATCTAGTTTTAAGTAATGTTTGATTATTGAGTGACGTTCTGTAATACGGGCCTAAGAGTGCGTGAAGGAAGATTTATTTTTATCATTGAGGAAATTAAAGTTCCTTATTTTTTTTTATATTCGTCTGTCATAAGTATAGTTTTTTTTTTTTTTTTTTTTGTGTGTGTAAAGTGAATATTTTTACCCGTCAAATCTTTTGAAACACCAGTTTATAAGTTTTACAGTAATATAAACGTATACCACAATCAAAATATAACCAATTTGCGTCTCAAATCATAATGACCATTCATGGCCCACAACTGAACATTTGTACAATTTAGGCGATAATGCCGCTAAGTCCTCATTCACACTGCTGGTATTACTGGACGACGTTAATTAGTCTGTGGCGTGGCGGCGGCCTAAACAGGCTTTTAACTTTTCAAATGCTTTCATTAACTGCATTGCGATTATTTGGTCGGTGTTTCCACAGCCATTGATTGAGAATAGAGGCATTAGCGACTCAGTTAATACAGTTTTAGCCGATTAATTTATTTAAATGCTGATAATGTGTTATTATTATTAAGTGGAATATGTTCGCGTGTTGTGTTATTTTGAATAGATATTATTTTGTCGTGTTTTATGCTTATTTTAATGAGGGTTTTGGTTGAACCTTTGTTAGATTCTCGGTATTGGTTATAAGCCTGCTACGAAGCTTTTAGAAAGAAAATATAGTTCAGGCCTGGTTAGATCTGTTTCGGGCTTTTCAAGCAGGAAAATTCAGACTACGAAATACAGATAATGTGAAAGTCATTTACAATTTCACAGAATAGTAGGAGTTATTTGAAGGTGAAATCACAACATACATATTCTTACTATATATATATATATAGTAAGAATATTTATGTTGTGATTTACCTACATAAAAAAAAAACCTAGAAGCCTTAAAGAAAAAAAAAATTCTAACAAATTCGTTACAAGTTTTTTCTATCAAGAATAAAGTATATAGTATATATAAGTCTATATAGTAGGTACGGTCACCAACGAAGTAGTATTTTTTTTAGCTTTTTCGTAGTTCTTGGATGAAGTGCCAATAATTAATTACTGAGCATAATATTAATAAAAAAATTGAACAGATATAAAATTTAAAGAGAATTAACTCTTAGCTTTTGAATTATTATTTTTTGTCCATTTGAAAGGCTGAAAAGCAATTCATATACCTAATCATCGAATAGTTTCGTATCAATTTAGATTATAACTAGCTGCTGGTCGCGGCTTCGCCCGCGTCGCTGTTTCGATACTAAAAGTAGCCTAAGTTACTCCTTATAACGTCAGCTATCTGCCAGCGAACGTTCCGGCAAAATCGGTCCAGCCATTTCGGATATTAGCCGGAACAAACAGATAGACAGACAGAAAGACATAAAAATAAGAAAAGTTTTTTGTTTATGTACCGTATATACTTTCATATGCATTTAGTAAAAACTTTTAAATTTTAAAACGGTTTTCAAAAAAAAAAAAAAAACATATGAATGATATGATCTGTATTTTAGTTTTTTGCCACCGACTTCCGAAATTAAAGTTATTTTTCACTTTGTGGTGTTTTTTTTGGAAGTCGTTTTTTTTTTTTTTTTTGTTAAAAAGTTTTTTATTTTTCCCTTTTTAGTTACTTAAGGTACCTACCTTACAACAATTCGATTACCACTAGTTGCTACACCGCACAAACACCAATCACACAGTGACAGTGAAGTGGATTAAATACGTAATATCGAAGCTAACTCAAAAAAACTACCCAAGCAAAGTTAATAAAAATCGGTTTATAACCATTGCATTTATTATAATTTATTGATTTTTCCATTAAAAAAAAAATACATTTTGTTTATTCCATTGCCCGAGTGCATCTCATGAGAAACCTCCTTCTTTTTTTAAGTCGGTTAAAAAGCTATTATTTTGACATTACAAACAAACACTTCAATTTTATTTATTTGTATAGATATGTAAAAGTAACTTTATCGTTTTGTTACTGACTGTGCCTACCGGTAATAGGTATGCAAAATGGTTCTAGCTAACGGAGGAAGGTTAGACGGAATACGGTTCATAATCCAATATCCCTAGCGAGGAGTTTTAGACAAGTGAGTTTGAAACAGGCTCGATTAGTTTTAACCTAACTTTTTGCTCGCCATTGAAATTAAATTAAGCTTAAAACTTGTGCGTTGTGTTTGTGATAGGGTTTCAGTATCGTCAGCCCCGGATCTAGATTTTTTTTGAGGCGGGGCAAAAACTGCCGTTTGCCGCCCCCCGCCAATTCTTTATCCTATAAGTTCTATGAACCCTTATTTTTTTAATATAATAATTGATGTCGGTCATTTATTTAAATTTATTAGTATAGGGCAGAATAGGGTTCGAGCTTTTTGCTCTGCAAACATATCTATGGCCTTGTCATAATTAATCTGATAAGCGGTCCGATTGCTAAGATCGCAATCGCGAGACTCGACTTATGCTGATAAGCTTAACACCAATAAGACAATCTTGAATGCAAGAGCGAGCGTAGCGAGCGCGAAAATTTTTGTTCCCTGCCTGTGATAAGTTCGATTTTCTTTTGACTCTTCATACCAAAATAGGAGTTGACTTATAGAAACGTTTTAAGAATCAGGAATTACTGGCTGCAAGACTGAGAGAAGCGAGCCCGAAAATTTTTGGCAGTAGCATATTTAGTCAAATTGTATCGATCGATAATGCGCCAATCAGGGGCGCCAAAACTATGGTAAACAATTAAAGAAAATCGTGTCGACATTGCCCTTTCAGGCGTAGGTAAGGCCGGACACCGGAAATTAAAATTTAAAAAATCAAGGATGTTTTTCCTTTAATTTTTGACCACAGAGGCACTCATCCGCCTGTGGATCGCCGTGACATAGATCTATTGCAAGAGAAAGAAAGCTATACTTTTTATATCGCCAAATAAAATGGAGCATGTTTTAAAAAAAAACGGAGAGTTCCTGGCAGAATTCAACTGCGCCCATCCGCAACCCGCTAACACCGTTTGACGACCTATGCCTACGCTAATCAGTTAATCACGTAGGTAGTGATTTCCTCAGTGCGCCACCCGCAGAGAAAGATAATTAGTGCTGCGCGTCTCAGTTATTGTAAAGTTGGTGGTGCACCTGTCTGCCACGCTTGAATTTGCCGCCCCCTGAAGTTGGCGCTCGGGGCACGGGCCCCGGTTTGCCCCCCCCTAGATCCGGGGCTGAGTATCGTTTAATGGACTGACGACATTTTGTATTTAAATAGATATAAATAATATATATGTTTTTATTTTCTGCCATGATAAGGTAGGTACATATAGGGTGTATCTATTCAAACACGAAATATTTTAAGAGATACATCTATAGGTGGTAAAGAAGCCATGGAAATGATTTTTTTTTTAAATCAAAGTATATTATGTAAAAAATTAAATAATTTAAAATTACTTGATATGATGATTAATTATCAAAATGCACCACGCTCGTGCCGCCACCGACGCCGCGTCCGGGCGGGACATTCACTGAAAAAAAAAAAAAAAAAAAATTGTAAGTAAAGGTTTTTCTGCAAAATGTCTCAAGCAATTTTAAAATTATAATAATTATGTAAAAATATAAAACACGTAGATAAAAATATTTTTTTGGCTGCTATGGCTTTTTGACTACCTATAGATGTTTCTCTTAAAATATTTCGTGTATGAATAGATACACCTTATATATATATGTGATTTATTTTGTAATGTGAAAAGGCAAGGTCATACGAAAATTATGTTTTTATTAAAAAAAAATGTCGAAAAGTATTTTTTTTTTTGTTTGTAGAATTGTTTTTAAAGAAATTCATCGCCGTCATCCTTTAGAAATTCATTACCGGACTACCAGACGTGCTGCAAGGTACCATCCGCAGTTGGTTGATATCCCGTCCAGTCGTACGTCGTCGCTTCTCCTCCACATTTATTATGCGCCCAGCCAAAGTGTGGAAACCTCTGCCAGTGTCTGTGTTCCCTTCCACATATAACCTGTCTGTCTTCAAAGCAAGAGTGAACAGGCATCTTCTGGGCACGCTCGTTCCATCATAGACCTCATTCATCGCTTTCCATCAAGCGAGATTTGGGGTCAAGGGCAGGCCAAATAAGCAATAAAAATTAAAAAATGTTGTGACAATAAATAATGCAAAGCCTCAGCTTTCTGAATGCCTATTCAAGTCAGTGAATCTGCTGCAAAATCTTATCATATAGGGTGAATTTTTGAGATGAGGCAGTAAGGTACATTAACCGTTGTCGCTACAGGAAAATGGTCTTAGGAAACTGTCCTTATTTTTTTGAGAAATTTTGATAACCATTCAGTTTTTGAAAAAAAAAAAAAAAATTGTCCGCAAGAAAAGGGCCAATTTCACAAAAACTTTTTTTGATGGCAGTCGATCCTGTTTCTTATAAGGATTTAAAAAAAAAATTACGTTCAAAACTGCCATTTTTGTGCCTATGTGAAATAAATGCTTTGTCTTTGAGTTTATATTGGAGCAACTAAGGTGCGAGTACTAGAAAAGACAGAAATCGCAAAAAAATAAACCCATACAGTGCGTAGGTCTCCTGAAACCGTTTTTCTGTAACTACAACAGATAAGGTACCTACCCTAACTGCCCTGTCTCAAAAATTTACCCTATATGTTCGTAGTGAATGACATATTGTATGCGCCTTAAAAATCTGTGAATAGAAACATAAATCTTAGTTTTTTCGCAGATTAATTTTTTAAACGCTTCTCCAAACTAGGAATTTCTCCTGTATTTTGGGTGCGTTAACAAACATTTAAACTCACATACACAAACAGCCATACCCGAAACAATTACTTATAGGTCATACAAAATATTGTACCGTGTGATGCCAGACGTAAAGAATAGCACCTCCCGTGGGTGTCATAAAAGGCGACTAAGGGACTTACTAGAGAATGGGTAGCAGCGTTCTATAAGCATTTTAACACCATACTGCGATCGCCAACCCGCCTGCCAAGCGTGGCGATTATGGCAAACCCCCCCCAATTGGGGGAGGCCTATGTTCAACAGTGGACGTCTTTCGGCTGAAATGATGATGATGATGATACAAATATTTGTTCGCGATACGCAGCGCAGCAGTCAATCGCTTAACCACTGCGCCAACCGTGCCGATGTCTTCCTATTCCGTCTTAAAATCAAAGCAGACACTCCGTAAACAATCGACGTACGATAAGGTGAACTTGTATAGGTCGGTGTCTTACTGTCTTACGTGTAAAGCACGCCTAATCCGCACCCATCCGTAGAGCCGCAAGACGTCGCTTGTTGCTCGCCAGTGGGGCTTCCCTACTCCGGGCAAGCTGTACGTATACACGCTTAATAATACTCGCAGACTAATAAAATAAAAAATCGGCCAAGTGCGTGTCGGACCACACACAATCAAGGGTTCCGTAGTTGGAATGATTTTATCCCAAGAACAAACTTAACATTGTAGTTGAAAAACATGTTATCCCATACATTCCAACTGCAAATGTAAGTTTGTACATGCACAATCTTGAGAGGTTTACCATATTATTCTAAGACCATAGACTTCTTATAGGTTTTACTGTAATGTATAAGTACAGATCTATATTCTTTGTTTTTTTATCTCAATAGTTTTGGACATAAGGAAGGGGGAATGGTAAATTTTCTTAAATAACTTTAAAAATATTTATTTTAAAATCATATAAAAAAATACATTGAGAACCTCACTGTAAGTTTTTTCATTTGGTATATCACACAGTGAAGATGCAATTTTTTTTTCTTATTTTCCTCCCGAATATGACCCCCCATGTTCAAAATTAATTCATTCAGAGCTGCGGACACAGTCGGTATCTATTTTCATATTTTCAGGGCTTCTTAGAACCTTATAGAATATATGACCCAAACGTCTGAGTTTGGGTCACAGATTCTATAAGGTCCTATAAGGGCTCCGTTTTTTTCATTCGGACGTACGGAACCCTAAAAATAAGAAAATTGATACCGACTGTGACCGTAGCTCTCCCTATTGTGTACCAGCTATGTACATATACTTCTAAAACTTGGCCAGAAAACATACATTTGGGTTTTGGAATTTAAAAACTCATAACGTAAGTCAGATGACTGGTTCTGACCCAATAAACAGAGAGACGTTGAATTCATAGTAATTAAGGATTAGATATTCATATTAACTTCATCAAGAGTAGTTTTTTTTTTTTTTAATAGTGCACCTCATAGTTGACCTATAGAGGTCGTGACTCTTTAACCGGTGTTTCCTGTGGTTGCCTTAAGCTCCTAAAAACTTAAAGCCTCCAGCCAGGGCTCAAGAGTAGCAGAATGTGTTTGATTTTATTGCGCCGACGGCATTAACCAAAATATAATTTCAAAACGTATTAGACTGTAGTCTACTGTTTTATGTACACCAAAATATAGGGATTAAATCAAACATCTAGCCTATCCGACAATAGGATTGAACAAGAAACACTGTTCAGTTCTTGAGGTATCCCCGACGGCCAGTTTCCTAAACCGCCACAGGATTTAGTTAACCGTCGGACGCACATCGCTGCAGATTAATTATTTACGGCCGGCCCCCTACTGCCCGAGGGTAGGTTTAGCTCCCAGACGCTCTCCGATTCCTCTCTCATGCAAACTATTCGTCTTAACGCAAAATTGACGCGCAAACTTAAATATTTACAAATGGTATTTACGCTTCAAGCATTAAGGTCGCTTTTACTCTAACTGAATAATTTAAAGGTCCTTTGTCTTCATTGTCCGGCATAAAGATCTGGGGGCTTGCGATGACCACCTTGTCATGGCAAGCTTTGCTGAAAATCTACGTTGCATCTTTGCCGTGGCGTAATCGCTTAAGCCCGCCTGGACTAGTCCCAGCTAAATGAATACCTATAAATTCGTAGCCGAGTTCATCGTTTCACAGTAGCTACATTATTATGATACAGGCGATGGAAAATCGATAAAACGAGGGTACGTCTTCCCTAACAATACGTATCGAGTTATGCGTACACGTTGTTTTAATCCTTAAGGCGTAGCAAAGCACGTAATATGTAGAAACCTTCTTAACCTAACAGGATTATCGTCGGAGGCAAGCATTTCACGGCCGGATCACGCCTTGCCATCGGCTCGGCTAAGGCACAGATTTTATTACACAAATGAGATTAATACTCAAACGCACATTGTTACGTAAAGCCTTAGACGTTGTTAACTGCTACGTGTTTCGTAGCGCGCGAAGAGAAAGTAAATCTGTTGAGTGGCGTAGCGGATCTACGAAACTTCTGTCTTTGGGAGGTAAACATTCTATTGAGATTATTTCAAGTACCTAGTCTTTAAGAAAATTGCAAGGTTATGTATTGGTAGGTGCTATACGAATGTATATTATTCAGGGTTCGCCGATATATATCAGCGGATATATATCATGATATATATCACGATATAATTACATATATCAATTGATTTTGATCTTTATATATATCAATTGATTTTTTCCTGTCTTCTGAAATAAACATTTAAGAGATTAATGTTTACCCTGGCAACACGTAGCGAAAAACTACAATTCAGAATAATTTACTTTTTACTTTTTTATTATTAAAATTAGTTGATTTATCTCACAAACAAATGAAGATTATTATAATAATAGGTACTTGTTTTTTAAGTATTCATTACTAAATTATTTCTCAAATAAACACTAATTAATTTGTTATTTTTTTTCAAATTAAATATGTGGTAATTTGACACTTATATTATTTTACAAATTCCTTTCACATTTTTAAGTGTTTAATCCCCTTACAGAATTAAATTCGCTTCTTTTTCTTGGCCTGGATATAGATCCGATATATATAAAAAAATTGGATTTTTGATATTTATTATAAAAATCGGATTTTTTCGAACCCTGATACTATTTGAACTCAGTACAGAACAAAGACAAATCAAAGTCGAACGCCGCGACCGCGCGTCTTCACATACGCGACGGCGTCGTGCGATACGAGAATTTCTCAGAGCTCAGATATTTTCGCGGTGTCAATTAAAACGGTAACAAACGTCGCCCTCAAAAAGGCCATTTGTAACGTAGAGACAATCATAGCTCCCGGCGTAAACTGACAAACCACGCCGCGATAGCGAACGTCTAAACCGAGCTTTTGAACTTCTTTGACGCGCAGTCGATAAGCGCGCCGCAGCGACAGGTTATTGTGTTTGTAGCGTTCTTAACAATGGTGTTCGTTTTGCAAGTTTTCACCCAGGCGTAAGTGGGTAAATGTGTTACCGATTGACGAGGGGAGGGACAAAGGCTTGAGAGACACACGACACTCATTCAAACCGAGGCAGTGCGTTGCCGCAACAACGGCTAAGATAATAATGACGTTTCCTTCAGCGACGCCCTTTAAACACGCGATTGAATTAATTACCCTGCTGGGGTTCGTTACATCGTATCGGTCTTATAGAATTCATGAGTTTTGTTTGACAAGCAATGTATTTGTTTGCATATGTTTCTGTTTACATCTATATGATTATATCTACATAACTGTTCATTGAGATTATAATTTAAAATAAACATAACTCTCTGCCAGCGTCTGTGTTCCCTTCCAGATATGACCCATCTGCCTTAAAATCGAGAGTAGGCATCTTTTGGGCGCTCTCGTTCCTTCATTGACCTCATCCATCGCTTTGTATCAGGCGAGAGATGGCCCAATCAGTAAAAAAAAAAAGAAAAGAAAAAAAAAACAATGTCACAATAATTTGCAACATCATTAAGGTACGTATTATTTTAATAGCCTTGATTTAATATCCGATTCAACACGAAATATTACTTGTAATAAATAACTTGTCAGTTTGAAAACCAATTCACTTCGAAAAGAGATAAAAATTATTGAGAAAATCTCTTGCTACTCTGCCAAGACTAACCGCAGGAGCTTCCACCAAAAAGCACCAATGAATTAATAAAATGGTGTCAAACATGGGGTCGATCCTAAGGGATGAATCAGGGGATGAGTTTCTTAATTAAACAAACAAACATGACAGGTGTGGCGCCTCCACCAATTGTAAGCGTTATCTTCACCATTGTCGACATGTACGCGCTATGTCTTGAATTACAAAACAACTTGATTAACTTGGTTGAATTCTGATGTTGATCGTGAATAAGTTTACTATGGGAAAGTAAGGAATAACAGTTAGGTTTCGTATTGTATTTATTTCATACAAATTTGTTTGGCTGGTAAACTGGCTTATTGACACGGCTCTGTTTCACACATTTCAAATACTTAGAAGTGTAGAATAGAATGGAATGGGCAATGGAGAGGGCTATGCTTGGAGTCTCCCTACATGATCGAAACCGAAAATGAAGAGATCCGCATGAGAACCAAGGTAACCGACATAGCTCGAAGAATTGCCAAACTTAAGTGGCAATGGGCAGGGCACATTGCGCGCAGAACAGATGGCCGTTGGGGCCGAAAGGTTCTGGAGTGGCGACCGCGTACCGGAAGACGTAGCGTTGGAAGGCCTCCCACAAGGTGGACCAATGACCTTATGAAAGCCGCAGGAATCCGCTGGATGCGGGAAGCACAAAACCGGTCGAGGTGGCAGTGCTTGGGGAAGGCCTATGTTCAGCAGTGGACGTCTTCCGGCTGAAATGATGATGATGATGATGTAGAATATAAAATACTCAGTTCCTTTGATTTGGATATTTAATTAATAAGAAAATACACAAAGAGGCACACTGCATTGACGTAGCAAAATCACACGCGCACGCGCACCGCTAGGGACTGCCCAACCAAAAACAAACCAGCATAGAGCGGGGATACAAGTTTCAATTCCCGCTCAGAGTAGATAGATAGATAGATAGATAGATAGAATACTCTTTATTATGTACACCATACAAATTACAGATATGAATGTAGAACTGTTACATATGGTGTCACAATGGGCGGTCTTACCAGATACGACGTTTTCTTCCTATTAGTAGGTACTAATTATAAGTTTAATCTACGTCTGTCTACAATCATTTCACAGCAATGCCAATCATATTGGTACAGCCAATGGCAGCAGCAGTGGTGGTCCAGAGGAAACGACCAAGACATACGAATTTTAGGTCGTGGGTTCGAACCCAGGCAGGCGCTTATCTTTGTATAATTTCATCACCACCGCTCTCAAAATGGTGAAAGAAAATATCGTAACCGGCATGTCCTAGAACCAAAAATTCGAAGACATATGACATCTACATATGTACCAACCCGCGCTGGGTGATGATGATGGGGCTCCCTTTTCCGCACTTAGACTCCCATTTGGTCCGGTGTGCGTGGAGATTCTGGCTACCAGAGCCAGCTTAGCTCCGCCCAAAAGCACAGAAGCTTCCTGGGAGCTTCACAGGCTTCACGGAGCGACCTCTCTGTTCCGAGGATTTCATCACGTTGTGGAGCCACGGCCTCGCATTCCAGGATGACGTGGGCGGCTGATTCCTCGGCGTCAAGGCAGCCCCTGCAAAGGGGGCTGTCTGTGGCGCTTATGTTAAAAAGATGTTTGTTAAGGAGATTATGGCCCGTACCAGACAGACCCGCGCTGGGTTCGCGTAGTAGATTACAACCCACTCCCTCTCGAAGAGATATCTCTTCGAGAGGGCGTGGGTTGTAATCTACTACGCGAACCTAGCGTTTAATGTCGTAACGTTTCATGTTGAGACACGAAGCAACAAAATTCGAACTAAATAAAAACGGCCACATTCCTCTAGATCGTATTTTGTTGCTTCGTCTCTCAATATGAATCTTTATAAAAGGTATTAGAAAACTCTAGACACACTTACCGAGGTCGCTGATTGAGCCGTTTTTCATAATTCCTTCTCAGTCACGAGATAATATATTTATAAAGGAGTGGCGCTAGTGGACCGTAGTTTACGGTCTTAATTTGCCACATTATCCTACTTAAAGAAAATCTTTGAACTTTAATAAATAACTCGTAAGCTAAACTAACATAACACCTACACTACAGTAAACCGGAACTTGTAGTAAACTTAAATCTGAGCATTAAAGTAGAGTATAATAAAGGTTGCAGGGCTTACACCTAAGCCCTGCGGCGTCTGAGACCTAGGTCATGTTACCTACGAGACAGGACGGTCAGTTGATACCCATGCTAGGCTTAACTTACTTAAGAACTGATGCAAGTACCAAAGACCTAAGTACTTGCACGGATATGAGGGTTTGTGTTGTTGTTAAAGTTTTATCGGATTTGGTGTTGAATTTTGTATTATGAAGATTAAATTTTACTGTGCAATTAATGTTGCCCCACCATTACTATTGGCGCCCTCGCTACGCTCGTGCGCCAATAGTTCGAGTACTTTCACCCGTAGTAAACACTCTGTTTTTCATTTCGAATATGAGGAAAGTAAATAAAAACCTGATAATTAGTTAAACAAATAGGTACATATCTGAACCTGACGAACTCATTTTAGACAAATATCTGTAGACGTAAATAATTAGTACTCGACAAAACAACTGAAGATCGAATTGCCGCATTCCCGCCTTTTTTTATTTCTTTTTCTGTGAGATTCTACCAGCCAGTATTTTTATCATTGATGATGGTCAATATTTAGCTCAAATCTGCGTAAATTAGATAATAATTTCGTGAAAAGTAAATTATAAGTATAAAAGTCATGTTACAAAATAGTTGATAATATTTTTTAATTACAATTTTACGCCGCGATTTAACAGAGTGGCTGTATAGAAAGTTGGGACATGGCTTGGTTTTTAAATATTTTGAGAGCAGAGAAAAACGTCTCCCGGGACGAAAAGTACTGTTTTCATCCCTCTGATCAGGTAATTACTTTCGAAATCTGAGGAACGAAAAAGCACTTTTTGAACGTCAAAATCACATAAGACAGTCCCCCAAAACGCCCGCCCTTCACCACATCCTAGTGCTTTAGCTGGGACGAAGAAGGAAGAAGTGGCGCAACAAACTCCTCAGCAAAACAGCTGTCTGTTCAGTTAGATAAACTTGATTTTGTGTAGGATGTTTGTGATAAAATTTTAGGTACCTTTCCTTACATGCCTGCAATCGCTACGGGTAGTGAAAACCCCGAAAGTCTGACCAGTTTTACCAAGGGGTATCGTATTACCCAGCAAGTGCAGGGTTTGGAGGTCAGATAGGCAGTCGCTCCATGTAAAATACTGGTATTCAGCTGCATCCGGTTAGACTGGAAGCCGACCCCAACATAGTTGGGAAAAGGCTAGGCAGATTGATTTATCTGATTGACGGACTAAACAGTTTTTTTTTTACCCTGGACACATCCCTATTACCAGGTATTTAAAAACATTGAAAATGGTCAACTAATCAACAGTCTACTAGCTAGGCCTAAACACACACATCCTCTAACATATTCTCGTCATTTTTTTTTCCCAAGTCCGTTCTCTGCCCAGGTCGATGTATTTGCATTGTTTAGACTAGCATTAGACCGTCTGCCCCTGGTCAGGTGAAAGTTTAGGGGCTACCGTAAAGGGATTAACAGACGACCGTAGTGTGTTAGTCTACATCCTGTCCACCTCTAAATTAAACTGCTAAACTTCATTTTTGAGTTACGGTTGCTGTTGAATTCAATTTAGATGTGAGGGTTGATTTGGGGTGAAATTAAATTACTTATCTGTGTTATGTAAATAAAAAAAGAAAGATAGGTTATTACGTGCTCTGAATTTGAAGACAGTCTTAGGTAGGTGTATCAGAAAAAAAAAATATTGCCTAAGGCCTTTTGTGCACACATGTTTTTCTTGCCGTCTAAACTATACTTAGGCCTGTATTTCAGAATTCCCAATGAGTGTCATTCTGAATTTCGACAGTTAATTATTTCGACTCGGTCTTAATTTCGAAAAACAATAGTTCGACTACTCATTGATTCGATAAAACATATCACATAATAAAGATTGTCAACGTGGTACAATTGTGAGTAATTGGTAGTGGTAGTAGTATATGAGTATCAGTGTGAGTGGGGGGCGTGTGTGGACTATGGAAGCTTGTTCACAGACACGTTTTTTCTACGGCGCTGTTTATTTTCCGTGCCGTAAAGAAACCGTGCCGTGTAGAAAAGGCCTAATTTATTCAATGTAACGATATGTATTAGCGATAGAGTTTTGTGAATGCCAGCGCTTGCGTCTCTTTACTTGTCAAAGCGATGCCATGCCACAGACACTAAAGGCATAGATAAGTAACTGTTGTTACGTCGGGTACTGACACGCGGATTATGATGTTTTTTTATTAAATATTTATTTTATTTTACGTTATTTCACTCGTATCTATTTTTTTGTTTATTTTAATTTTACTTTTTATTTTTGTATCTGTTCGTGACATCACAGCGGGCCCTATCAGAACACCAGCGCTGCGACACTTATTTTTAAATGTCGCAGCAATGCTGAGATAGGAGCCTTTTGGCCCCGTACAGGATTTTGTTTTAATTTTACTTTTGTTTTTAATTTTATTTTTTATTAGTGTTATTATGAGTGTGAAAGAAAAAAGAAAGAAAGAAAGAAAAATTGTTTATTCAAAACAGTAAGTAGTAGTGTTAGTGATTGATGTGTTTAGTTAAAAATGTGATCTTCCTGTATGAGTCACAATAAATATTTTTTCTTTCTTTCTTTCTTGTGAAAGTTTTTTTTTTGCCAAATGGAATTTGTAAAACCTGGAGAAAAATTCACATTGCCATTTTTTACTTTTTCTTTTCTACCTGGTTTCAATGAGGTTGTCGGTATATCCCTTTTGTACACACACAAAGAGTGCTATATTAATACTTGTAACATTAATAATCATAGCCTTTTCAATAATGTTATAATAATAAAACATCCGTGCTTTCCCCCCATAATAGAACACATAATTACGTTGTAAATGTCGCTCAGACAAAGGCTGCTACTCAATGATGGCATGACACAGTATTTGCTAGGTTTCAGCATCCGGCACGCAGGACTTATCCAATCTAAACAGATCATCGCTCACGAATGGGCCTTCGATCAACACGCAAATCCAATAGGAGGCACTATAATTAGCTGTTAGGTATGTTATTTCACTGTGTAGGATGTGTTTGTGATAAAATGTTAGGAACCATAAGTACCATGCCACGTAAACTTTTTGTAGCGAAATTGAGTAAGCTAAAGAAAACTTTGGTATTGTTTTTTTACTTGGGGTTAAAACGGTCAATAATTAAAATAACTTCCGTATTTTAGGTGCTTAGACTAATTTTTAGGGGTCCGTACGTCCAAATGAAAAACGGAACCCTTATAGGATCATATGTGTGTTTGTTTGTCTGTCCGTCTGCCACAGCTAATTTGCTCCGAATCTAATGGATCGAAATTTGATATACATATGAATTACTGTGACCCCAGCGCGGACGTGTGACGTAAATAAATTATTTTGAATCACTCTTGGTCACTATTGGGGAAATAAAAAAAAAAAGTGTTACGGACTGTACCGTGTGACAAATTAAATGAAAGGGCTTATTGTGAGGATCTTAAACATATATTTTTAATAAATTTAAAATAATAGATTTAAAACTTAACTCTATTTTATTTTTTAATTTAAAACTAAGTGAATTGACCATTCGCCCCCTTAACTCCGAATCGACTGAGCCCAAATATTTGAAAAACACAGAAAATAGTTTTATACATATAGTTTACACGAAAATCTATAAGAAGTCTATTTAATCTTAAAATAACATGATAAATTTCTCAATATTGTGCGTCCAAAGCGTGCGTATATTGTGCGTTACATTTGCAGTTGGAATGTATGGAAGAACATATTTTCAACTACAATGCTTAGTTTGTTCTTGGTATAAATTCATCCCAACTACGGAACCAATCATTATGCGTAGTCCGACACGCACTTGGTCGGTTTTTTTGTATTAGTTGTTAATTTAAAAATTCAAATATTTAAGCTTTATACAATTGTCACAATTTCGCATATTTTTTGAGAGCTGAATTTAATGTATAGAAAATAGGTGGCATCATCATCAACATCATCATTTCAGCCGAAAGACGTCCACTGCTGGACATAAGCCTCCCCCAATTGGGGGGGTTTGCCATAATCGCCACGCTTGGCAGGCGGGTTGGCGATTGCAGTATGGTGTTAAAAACGCATAGAGAACGCTGCTGCCCATTCTCTAGTAAGTCCCTAAGTCGCCTTTTACGACACCCACGGGAGGCAATGGGATGGTGCTATTCTTTACGTCCGGTACCACACGGAACACAGAAACACAGAAAATAGGTGGCATATCAGGATGTAAATATCAATCTTGAAATACAGCTCAACGAAAAAAAAAAAACGTAAACGTCATCCAAAAATATCTGTAATGAAAAAATAACACGAAGAACATACATAAAGCATCCTACGAGTATCTACACATTTAAAACAGCCGAGTCAATTAAGCCCCTGTTCTCAGCGCGGGTCTGGATGAAGACTTTTAGCGAAATACTTATGCTAACTCCGGAGTAAGTACACGCGTCGTTCACGGCTCATTGTTAATGCTTTGTGACTCTTGTAACGTCACTAGAAGGGCCATGACTACCGAAAAACTTGTGTTTTAGGGAGCAAACTCAAATTCAAACCATTTATTTCAGTTACTTAAACCGCTTACATACACTTTTGAATTGTCAAGGAGTCGGTCAGTCAATAATATGAAGCTAATTGCCCGTTCCAAAGTGTAGTAGGTAAGTACATAAGGAGAAGACACTCCATGGATCACTTCTGTGAATTGGAAGTCATGAGAAATTATTTTTTCAAATTAAGGAAAATAGCTTCTGTTAGTTCAAAGTTAACAATGCAGATAATTCAAACTCGTCATTATATAAGCCTTCTAAACCAAGATTTAAATATTTTAAATGAACAAGAAACTACTGCACCGATATAATAACAACTAACGAGTTATTTTTTAAGGTTTCCCGTTAAATCTGGGAAATTCAGACTGAGATAATAAAATGCGACCGTTCTTAAAAATACGGGAAATTGTCACTCTAATAACTTAGACGTACGACTTTTTATATTTTATGAGACATATGAATGAATCTCAGTTATCTACTTATGTGGTCAAACTATTATCTTAAAAATAATAAAGACCATATCGACGCTTGAAAGGTAATATTGACCAAACGATATGTTGGCAACTTTACACTAGAGCATTTTAAAGTATTTATTTAAAAAATATATATATATATGCTCTAGTGGAGTAAACTGAGAGTATATACTAGAGCATTTTAAAGTTTTTTTTTTCCAGAAAAATAAACTTTGAAATGCTCTAGTGTAAAATTGACAACATATCGTTTGGTAAAAATTGCCTTTCAAGCGTCGATATAATTGACTATGGGGAACTCAGTATTATAATAAAATGTTAGTCTTATCAACCAAAGCGAATGACGCTTCAACCAAGCTCAAAAGTCCCCAAACAGCGCGCTGTCGTAATCCAGTAACTTAATAGCCGTGTTTCCAAGTTAAGGGTGCACGTTCCCAAAATGCGTTGAATTTGATTCAGAACATATCTGTTTAAGCCCTTACATCCATTCAGACAGGTGCGTACAGTTAGATGTCAGTGACGTCATGCACCATTAGACGGATTTTGGAAAACGGATTTTCTAGTGTGTGATTTGTAGAGAGAGAGATTACTAGTTACTACTGAGAGAGATGATTAGCTTTGGCAGAAAAAAATATTGTATTTGATTTGTGTGGATTTAATCTATACTCTATGTAATTGCGATTTGTGTCTTTATAATATATATTATGAAACATCTATGTCTCTACGGTGCAATTCTAAAGTAAATTAATAGATAGAAATTCTTTTCCCTAAGCGTTTTCCAAAACAATTATGAAGACATCTACATAATACTCGTATGTCAACGGTTCTTCATAATTCTACGGTTCAATTCTACGGTAAATTCTATTGCTTTTTTAAACACATATCTTACATATTTTTGTAAGATTAAATGTATGTGTATTTTTGTTCAAAAACACGTCTTACAAAAATAAAAACAAAATAAGATCGCGCTCTTCCCATGTTTTTCCAATAATTCCTCTGTAGTATTGTTAAGGCTAGACTATACAGAGCATGAGCTAATTCCTGTTAGTACAAAGTTTTAATTCAGTACTTACACAAGCCGACATCCCGGTCTTGTGTACCAACTCTTTTCAAGTGGTCTTGGCTCGGCTTAGCTTTGCAGCGTGTTTTATGTAGTGTGCTACAATTATGTATTATTGTAGGGATTTTAAACTTCATGGTTTAAAATCTTCCACCCATTATTAGGTACTTTACGTCTTCCACCCTACATTATAAGGTACTTGTTAAAATATATGTGAGTACAATGTTGTATATCACATAATTATAATATCTGTCATTGCTTCATTTTTAATTCTTTATATCAATAAACGTTTGGCGTTCAAAAGTGCCTTAGGCCGCTTATACACGCTAAGAAAAGTCACCTACGCAAGAATTCGTGTCGTTTCTACACATGAACTGTGTACACTGCCACGGTGCTGAACAAGACAAAATCTTGTCTGCGCTAGACACGACGCGCTCTGAGTTGCTGCGGTATAAGGAGGGACGGGGTAGGTGAGGTGGTTCAGGTTGTTAGTCTACGTTTGACGCTTGGACGTGTTCTTCACTCACAAAAACAGACTTGACTAGAGCAGCCTACCATACCCTACACACGACTGCCCGAAAACAATCTCATCGTGTACACGTTCATATTTGTCTTGTCTGCAGCAGACACGACCAGTTTTCGTGCCTAAGTCCGACAAAATTCTTGTCGTGTACATGATGAATTGGTCCGGTCTGCAGCAGGCACGGTAAATTTTCTTAGCGTGTACAAGCGGCCTTATAAGTGCATATTTGAAATAAATGATTTGACTATGACTTTATTTCAGCAAGTACCAAGAGGTTTTAGAACATTATGGGTACCTACAGAAGGTGAAATCTAAGTACATTTGATTTTGGTGAAATCAATATGTATGATGGTTTACATTTAAGTAGGTTAACATGAAAAAGTAAGTTTTAGAGATGTCTTGGTGTTCCTGATTGTATATACGACCTACTAAACCTCAAGACATTTTGCTTTTAAATGGAATGCAGATAACATTTGTAATTTTCCGTGAAAAATACGTGAAAACAATGGTCATGTTTGTATAAGAATAAGCAGATTCCTTACAGCATGATATTCCAATTAGCACATTATATCCGCCTGAAAAACAACTAAATCGGATTACTTGTGCGCAATTCCGATATTGTACGAATCGGTATTCGTTAAACTAACACTCTCGTTTCTTTGCTGAATGTATATATATATTTCCATATATATTTTTGTGTATTTAAATATAAATATATAACCATTATATATTATATAGTAATTTTTCTTTTTTGTGTTAGAATTATATACGTTGTATCTTTTCATACCCGAAATATTTTAAGGGAAGCATCTATAGGTGGTAAAAAAGACATAGCAATGAAAGAAGTTATTTGAGGGTAGGATATACAAACAATTTCATCAAGGAAAGCGAAATTTGAAATAAGAACTAAGAAAACGTCTCAATGAGAAACAATTGAGCATCAATTCTCTAAATCGAGCTATCGGTTCCTAGTCGCATGCATGCGACAAAGTCGAGTGTTTCTTAGCTCCTTCTAAGAGCTCTCTGTTCGTCTGTCTATCTAATTGCTGTTTTATGTAGCGATTTAGTGAACGTTTTATCTCTTCATTTCTACAGATTTCTACTTGTCGTGCAAAATAAATGTGGATAATAATAATAATATAATTATTTATTTATTTAGAAGACAACAAAGGTCCATTGACACTGACTGTTAGTACTTATATACTAGGATGTTAGTAACAATGTGGCTTATGATCTATGTCAATACTTATACACTAAGACAGACAGTGTTGTTTTGATGAGATGTCCCATTATGGGGCTCTCATCAAGCCCGTCAGCTATCACCTTGAGTAGGCTGTAATGTTGCCACTGCCACGCAATCTGGCAAGCAGAGACGCACTTTTCTTTCGTACGATAGCTGAGAAGCTGCCGACTCGGGCTTTTGCGAACATAAACAAGTAATGTTTTAAACAAACCTTGTCAGGTATATTAAAATAAACGAGACTACATAGATCTGTTTCATGTTCTGTAGCAAGTTGTATATTTTGTGTCCAATTCAATTCAATCTTTCAATCAATTCACGTTATAGGAAACTTAAGAAAAACTTTTAACTGTTTTTATTAAGTACCCACATAATTTATTGATTCTTGTGATGCATTTTTCAAGTAAGAATTTCCATTTCCGCGTTACTTGTACGGCTTTACCAACCAAATTGCCCACTTTAATGTTTTCCTACAAAACTTCATTAAATATTTTCCCCATAACTTCAAAAGAGACGGTCACATGAATTACCCAATCACGTCAACCGAAATGAAAGAGTATTACTTTTTTGTGGCAATGCGTGGCCGGCTCTCGGGCTCGTTGCTAATTCGATTTAATTTTATGCCGGATTCGAGATAACACGTGTGCGAGGATTTGTGGCACACGCGTTATGACGTCATAAGTCATTAGTGTTCGGTGACAATGATTTCATTTCAACTGATTTTATTTTTTGTAACGTAAAAGTGAGTTGGTCCTTTTTTCCGCATTTTTATATTTTTATTATAGGTGACGTTTATTTTATATAATATGCTTTTAAGGAAAGCTAGCTTTTTCCGCATTTTATAAGGTGACGTTTATTTTATTTATAACATACTTATAGCTTTTGCCCGCGGCTCCGCCCGCGTAGATGTCGGTTATCGCCTATGTCCTTCTCCATATCCCAGGCTATATCTCTGCCAAATTTCATGACGATCGGTCCAGCGGTTTAGGCGTGAAAACGTAACATACAGACAGACCGACAGACATAATTACTTTCACATTATGATATGCTTTTGAGGAAAACTAGCGAGAGCTAGAGCAGGGGCCCAGTGAGAGCAGTGGTGGCCCTATGGAGCACGTGAGTGGCCCAGTGCAGTAGTGGTATCGGCCCCGACTTGAGAGTTGTAGGTCGTTAGGTCGTGAGTTAGAGCCCAGGCAGGAACTTTACTTTGTGTATTTTATTTCAACACTACTGCTCTTAAAACGGTGAGGAAACTGATAATTATGTCATACAACCAAAAATTCGAAGACATGTGACATCCACCAATGTACGGTCAGCTGCAGACAAATCTCACCCCCTAGCAATGTATTTATTCATTGCTAGGGGGTGAGATTTCTCTGCAGCTGACTGTACACTGGGCCCGCGTGGTGGATTATGGCCCATTCCATTCATTTAGAGAGGAGGCCTGTGTTCCAACAGTGCGAACATTAAAGGCTTGTTATGCTATATCATTATATGCCCTTAAATATATTCTTACATTAACACTACACACTCCTTAAACATTGCTAGGGGGTGATATTTCTCTGCAGCTGACTGTACACTGGGCCCGCGTGGTGGATTATGACCCATTCCATTCATTTAGATAGGAGGCCTGTGTTCCAACAATGCGAACATTAAAGGCTTGTTATGCTATATCATTATATGCCCTTAAATATATTCTTACATAAACACTACACACTCCTTAATACTAAAACTACTGATACTGTTGTTGAATACTTTTGAAACTCTATCAAAAGATTAATCAACTCAGCCTATCGCAGTCCACTGCTGAACATAGGCCTCTCCCATGCTGTGCCACAACACCCTGTCCTCTACCTTCCGCATCCAGTCTATCCCAGCCACCTACCGCCGCGTATCGGCAAGCGTAGTGTGGGACGCCCCCCAGCTAGATGGACTGACGACCTCAAAAAGGTGGCTATCAAAAGATGAGTCTTTTTAATTATAACTAGCTGCTGCCCGCGGCTTCGCCCGCCTGGCTTATTTTAAAAAAGCCTACATTACTCCTTATAACATCAGCTATCTACTAGTGAAAGTCCTGTTAATATCGGTCCAGCCGTTTTGGAGATTAGCCGGAACTAACAGACAGACCTGGCTGGCAGTGGGCTGGCCATGTTTGTTGAAGGACCGATGGCCGATGGAGCAGACGAGTCCTGGAGTGGAGACCGCGTATCGGCAAGCGTAGTGGGGGACGCCCCCCAGCTAGATGGAGCGACGACCTCAAAAAGGTGGCTGGGACAGGCTGGATGTGGAAGGCGGAGGACAGGGTGTTGTGATAATAATTAATTTACTTCGTCGATATTACAATATCTCGCTTCATATAACAATACAAACATACCTGCATACCCCATAAACAAGCTAGTCCACCCAAAATATGGTCCCACCTATCGCATTTAATTAATATTCAATTCCTCGTGTATAGTTTCATAAAGCAAGGGTTTAAACTGACCAAAAGACCGTCTCGGGCGGCGGACGGGCCACAACTAAACCTCACTAATCCAAGCTGGGTATTAACTCGCTGCCTAGGTGCTAACCTGCAACTACCTTCCGAACTTTGTAGGGTTGAATGAACAATGTGTCTGAAAATTGTGTAAGAAAATTATTTGTGGAAATGGAAAAGAAAAGTTGTGAGAAAAGTACCTTTTTGGGGTTCCGTAGTCAACAAGGAACTCTTATAGTTTCGCCATGTCCGTCTGTCTGTCCGTCCCCAGCTTAGCTCAGAGACTCTTAGTACTAGAAAGCTATAATTTGGCATGGATATACATATTAATCACGCCGACAAAGTGGTAAAATAAAATCATGAAAAAAATTGTTATTTAGGGTACCTCCTGTACATATAAAGTGGGGATGTTTTTTTTTCGCCTACCCTATGGTGTGGGGTATTGTGGGTTTGTGAAAACAATTTTTCGATTAAGGGTTCCGTTTCAGAAATATTAGGCTTTAAAGTGCTAATTTTTGATAGTGTCCGCCCCCCCTGCCAGCTAAATGGTTGTACTTGGATATGTAAAAAAAAAAATCACAGCAGTAGTATATATAACGAAGTTAAAAGGATATCACAGCCAAGTAGTCGTCACAATTTACCAAGTAATAGTCAACCAACTTACATTTACAGTTGAAAAACATGTTCTCCCATACATTCCGTATGGAAGAACATGTTTTTCAACTACGATGTTAATTTTGTTCTTGTGATAAATTCATACCAACTACGGAACCCTTCATTGTGCGTGGTCCGACACGCATTTGGCCGGTTTTATTTTTACTTTTACTGACTAAAACCCATCCGTGTTCCTTCAACAAACCCGCAACCCTGGCAGGCATCGGTCCTAGCGGACCCCGTCAGTTCGTGCTAACATCTCTTTGAGGCACACGTGAAACACAACGCGCCGTCGACCCTGGCCTGGGTCCTTACCGGACGGCGAGCTGCCCATTGCTCGCCGCCCGCAGTGAGAAAAGTACCTAAGTTTTCCTTCTCTTTTTAGTTTTTGTAGCTGCACCAATGTGCACTTACGAACACATTGGTGCAGTTACTGTCTATGATTTGTACATTATTGCAAAGGCCGGGAAATAGGCAATTGCAGGTCGAGTATGGCAAGGCCGAGCCGTAGGCGAGGACTTCACTAATACGAGACAGGCAATTGCCATTTCCGCCGAGGCATATATAGTGCTTTTCTCAAAAGAATGCAGGGAAATAAAACATTTCTGGAGCGTTGTAACATGGCTGGAGCGTTTTAACATTGCTGGAGTGTTGTAATGTTCCAAATTCAAAAAACGCTCCTGCAATGGATTTGATTTTCTTTGTCCGTAAATTCGATACTTCACGTGTTTTTTTTTTTTTTTCTCGAAAATTATGACAATATTTCCTTATGTTTGAGAAAAAATATATTTTGTGTGGGCTCTTCTTCTATTCGTGTGTTTAGTGACTAACCTGATGTCGAGAGTTTTTATGCCACCATGGGACACTGACTTGGCTACATTTGTCGTCGAGAAATACCACTCAGGCATGCATTTTTTGTAGTAAATGGTACTTAATAGCATTAAAATAAAATAATTCTAAGGGATCAAAATAACCAAACGCACAACCTCTTCTAAAACATTAATTACCTAAAGAACTTCCGAACGAAAACTATCGAAACTTACCTTCAGCGATTACCGAAACTGAAACTCCTATTCAAAAGTACATAACCCAAAGGCTAACACAGCTTAACGCACCTCCACCCTGTTATTAAAAGATTATTGTGGCGCGAAATTTATAATTTCAATGTAACTACCCACTATGTTTTGTGAACCGAATCCCGGAACAGTATTATGTAAATTCAATAACTGCGCGCTCAAAGACGTCTATTGTTTTCAACTGATACTCTAAATCAGTGCTCACCGTAGTTATATTGAATATGGGTAATATTTTGATTGTATGGAACTGTAGCACATCCGTACTAATATTATAAATGTGAATATAACTCTGGCTGTCTGTATGTTACGTTTTCACGCCTAAACCACTAAACCGATCGTCATGAAATTTGGCAGAAATATCGATACCTCCCACGCAAAAAGTCGTAACATGTTTTTTTAGTAAAAATGAGATTTTAGTACTATAATTTAATATTATATAAATATTACACATTCTTAAAAACTATATTTTCATATTTTCACTAAAAATCGGGTTTCTATCCCGCTAATAGTCTTATCATATTATGTTTTGCGGCTAATCAATACAAAGATGACGTTAAAAATCTCTCTCCTGAAAAATCACAAATTTAAACATACGACCTTATGCGCGGGAGGTGTCGATATAGCCTAGGATAAGGAGAAGGATATAGGCTACTTATTTACGCGATAACCGACATCCACATGGGCGGAGCCGCGGGCAAAAGCTAGTATAATATTATAAATGTGAAAGTAACTCTGTCTGTGTCTGTTTGTTAAGTTTTCACGCCTATACCGCTGAACCGATCGTCATGAAATTTGGCAGACATATAGCCTGGGACATTGAGAAGGACATAGGCTACTTTTTTTCGCGATAACCGACATCCACGCGGGCGGAGCCGCAATAAAAAGCTAGTAATGCCATAATGGTAAACGCGCTACATCATCATCTGCCCCGCCTTTCCCAGCTATGTTCGGATCAGCTTCCAGTCTAACTGGAGGCAGCTAAATACCAGTGTTTTACATGGAGCAACTGCCTATTTATTTATTTATTCACAAGGCAACTACAACAGCTAACAATCACAGTATATCAGCAGGATTACATTATAGGTTTCAACCTGATTATCACCCAAAGCGTAATCGCACAACACTTCTAGCAACAACAAGCTCATTTAAGATGTTTTTATTTATAATGTATTATCGTATCCTACTTGAATTTAAAATAAAATTAATAATAATGATAACAACCAGACTAAAAAGCTTAGTTCACAAAATTACCTAGGTACATACTCTCGAAAAACATTACCAGGAGGGTAATGTTTTTCGAGAGTATCAGTATATATAACACAAACACTAAATACAGTAGGCAAGTAATAATAATAATAATAACGTTTATTTAAGGAAAACTTAGACATAAATTAAAAAAAAAAAAAAAAAAAATTGCCAGGCTAAGTTAGGTCAGTAAATGGTGTGCTCATCTGTAGCCGAACTAGGCAGAGACTGTATTTCGGCTAAATTAAAATTAATTTGCTTTAAGTCAGAAGAAAAAAAAAAATCTCATAAAAGAAAAGCGCGACAGATTCCCATTATACGCGCCGAGCTATTAAACGGCTATAAAAAAGCGCATCGAAGCAGAAAAAACTATTTAATAACGCAACAAAGCAACGCTACAAAGCGTTGGGCGCCGTCGGCCGTTCCTTCCACCAGGATTAATTATTATTTTAACATTTCAGTAGGTTTTTTGCCGCGTCCGCGAGCAAGTCAAAAGCATTGCTTGCTCGCTTCAAAAGTTGCTAAATAATTAAGACGCCTTCTTAGCGACAGCGTTTCAACGTCCAAGAGGGACTAAGTAGGTGATTTTTCAGAGGAACCGCGTCTTGGAAAAGTATTTTCCATTAAGTAGGTTTTTTTTTTTTTGGCAGTTAGGTAGACGTTGGAGAAGATTATGTTTGTAATTATATTTTTATGATAGGCATAGATAGCTGAAGCTTGTAGAGTATGTATAACCCTATTATATTATTGCTCTTACGTACCGACATATTTTTATTTTTACGTCACACCTGGCCAGGCCATAATGTGAGTTTTACCGCACGCTACGCGTACAGTAAAACTCGCATTGAGGCCAGGTGAAGACGTAAAATTGTGTACTCACCACGGGCAGTAAAAAAGAAAGCCCTCTATCGCATATTTACAACCCTCGCCTGCGGATCGGGTCACAAATACCTGCGACTTCGGGCTTTCTTTCTTTAACAGCCCTTGGTAAGTAATGTACTTTTACCATCCATACCTGCAAGTGCAGGTGGGAAGAGTGACGATTAAAAAAGGTACGTACGAGACCAGGAGACATAATTAACTTCTGGAGGTAGGTGAGCTGGTTGGAATAACCACCGACGGCCGCCATGATCCACCTACAATGGTCCACCTGGAGGACTAAGTGCGAAAAAAAAACATACCTAACATATAAAAAAGATACAAAGTCTAACAAATTCTCTCTCTATTGTTCTAGGTAAAACACTGCCTGTCCATTGCGTGGTGGAGGCAGTAGCCTCGCTTGAAGAAGGCGCATGGAGACGACGAGCTGTGGTGGAGACTGACAGTTACGTCATCATCCCTGCTGCTACTGCCTTCCACGAGCTAGTACCTGCCGCCATGATGCGGCTGGGATACCCTCACGAGTTGGCTGCTTCTGCTAAAGGTATGTTATTTTTTGGTGAATTATAGAAAAACAACTTGTCAACGTATTAGTCAACCTATCGCTTTACTACCCTAAGGATAAATGTCCCTTGCACGGTATAAAACGACAAGGTCTATTAAGTAGGGGATAAAAACTGAGACGATCTGAATATATAACTCATTTTGACTAAAATGAGTTAAAAAAAAATTGATTTTTGCAGCAGGACGGCGATTAGTCTTATGTGACAGTTACATAATTTAAACCATAATGAAGTTTCAATTTAGTGGGCATTATTGTCAACAGTGATAAACTAAGTAATTGACCTCGGTAAGAGTTCGAATTTACAGTCAAACAAAGGGATAATTATATAGGTAGCTAACAAATGTTGCTTAAAAAGCCTTATTACACACACAGTACAAAATCGAATTAATATTTTTGCCTGTGCACCAAACTTTTTGGTTCGATTGACATGTCGTGGTCATGTCTAATATTATTTTTGATAGATTATTTATTTATTTATTTTATTTACGTGGCTTAAGAAACCAATTACATAAATCAAAGCAACTGTGGATGTTACTATAAAGCTACAAAGTCCTTGGGAGATAAAAGGAAAATTATAGGAATACCTTGTGCATTCCTGTTATTTTAATATTAAGGACCAAATAGAAGGAAAAGTTCAACGAATACATAGGGTTCTCTGGTATTTTTTTTTTATTAGGTACCTATATTATGTAATACTTCCTGTAATACTTCTAGGCTTCATTGTAAATACGTCATCAATAATCAAGTTTAATAATATTCTTCTAGCGTTTCAATAAAGATCCCTAAATAAATTGGGATAAAATCAGGAGGATGATGTATGTTTCTTGCCCAACAAATAAATAAATAAAATAAAATTTCGTTGTCACTAGGTTCAGTAGTAATAAACAACTGGAAGCCGTTGCCATTCGAGAGGATCTCTGATGGTCCTCTGGCCACCGTCGGCGAGGTCTTAGGGGAGCTGACGACTGTTGCGACTCTCAGGATCCAGCTGCTGAGACCACGGCCGACCCCACTGCAGGACATTAAGGATAAACTTCTGCGGCTGCTGTTACTGCAGAGTCGACCTTTGCTCATGTCTACGGGATGCCCTTTGGATGAGGTGAGTTCTTGCTATAAAATAGAAGATTTCTGTAGTCGAGTGTACTACCGACGGTTCCTTGCCATCCTCCCTCCGACTCTGCCCTTAGCCGAGGTTCGTACCCCACAGGGGGTGCCCTTAGCGAGCAGTTGTTTAGCTTATAAGTAGGCCCTGGCTGGAGGCCTTAGATTTATTTTAGGAGCAGGATAGCCCGGTTAAAGTCTCAACCCCTCGTGGTTAACACTGAGATGCCATTAAAAAAAAAAGTCGAGTTTAAACCCGTCTAACCAGCTAAGATACATATAAATACAAAAAACCGGCCAAATGTATGTCGAACCACGCACAATGAAGGGTTCCGTAGTTGGGACAGATTTATCCCAACAACAAACTTAAAATTGTAGTTGAAATAATTGTTCTCCTGTACATTTTAACTGCAAATGCAAGTTGGTTGACTTATCACTTGGTTGGTTGACTCGTTATTTTATAAAGTCTACTTTTATTTTATTTTTATTTATTTTATTTATTAAAACTTTATGCACAAGTAAAAACTGTACTAAGGCGGACTTTTTGCCTTGGGCATTTTCTACCAGTCTACCTTAGGGTGATGCAGAGATAATACACAGTAGGTGCAATAACAGAAAAACATTTACAACACTTTTATGTGATAGTTTTCCTTTTAACTACATTATACATATTATAATATATTGCTGCCGTGAATATTTCATATAGTCCTAAATCAACCATTTAGCTGGGACACACCTGACTCTAACAAAAATTTTCACTTTAAAGCTTAATATTACGCAAACGAATCCCTGAATCGAAAAATGGTTTTTACAGTCCCGCAATATTTTTGAACGGCCTATCCAACGATATCCCACAACATGGGATAAACGAGAAAAAAAATCATACCCACTTTACGAGAAGGGTAGGTACATACTCTAAAAAAATAATTTTCAAGATTTCATTTTACCACTTTGTCGGCGTGATTAATATGTATACTCATACCAAATTCAGCTTTCTAATACTAAGGGTGAGTTTCACGAAACCACCATTAGTTTAACGGAGACTTTAAATGGATGCTGTCACTTTCTTTTTGATACAAAATGTAAGGGATGGCATGAATTTAAAGTCTCCCTTAAACTAATGTTGGTTTCGTGCAACTCAACATAAGAGTCTCTGAGCTAAGCCGTGGATAGACATACGGACATGCCGAAACTGTAAGGTTTCCTTGTTGACGACGGAACCCTAAAAACTAGAGACGTAATTCCAAATTAAGTAGTTTTTCAGAAAGCTGTGAACTTAGAGATCCCTTGAAATATTTTTTGAAAGAACAGTGCTTAAAAACGTTTCCCTTTCATAAACTAGAGAAATTTGTAAAGTGTATCAAAAACGAATAAGAAACTCTCGTTTTTTGCAAACACAACCCCAGTTATAAAAGAATTAAGTCACAAACACAGTCGTCATAATCTTCCAACCTCACGGTACATTCAGCCAAGCTTCCAAAAACATCTGTCAAATCAAATTACATCAACCGATTGGGGCGTTAAAATCATCCTGATGGGTGACAATGAGTACACGGTTCACCGAGCTAAACCAACATTCACAACGGAACGCTATGTCCTCGGTTTACCCCGGGAACAATACCCCGAACTAAACCTTTACCCGTACCCCTTACCCCCTGTTACCCCTTATTAACGTGGAAACTCATTGTTTTCCATATTTTAAGCCCGCTTTGTAAGGCACGCTTTCAATCGAAAACATTTATCCTAGTAGGTATTGTTTGTTTTAACGATTTAATTAAAGATTGAGTGCTTATTTGCTTAAGATTCGTGATTTTGTTATTGTATCGGTTTTCGTAGGTTCTATTCGAGATTTTGGTGGTTTCATTGGTAATTCTTAGAAGTACCAGAGGAAAACTTTCTACTCGTATAATAATTATAGTAGTCAAACTGGTGACTCTTTCTTTGGAATATGTAACTGAAGTAATATTGAGGTGGCAGTTTTCATTAACTTCATAATTATGTAGGTACATACATACATAGTAGAACTTTGTTTAAATATATTTTAAGGACCACTTTTACGGTTCCGTAGCCAAATGCCACAAAACGGAACCCTTATGGATTCGTCATATCTGTCTGTCTAAGCGTCCGTATGTTACAGCCACTTTTTTCGCGAAACTATAAGAACTATACTGTTGCAACTTGGTAAGTACAACACACGTGAACTTGGTATTCTGTGAACCGCATTAAGATTTTCACACAAAAATAGAGAAAAAAAAAAAAAAAATATGGGGGTTCCCCATACTTAGAACTGAAAGTCAATTATTTTTTTCCATCTAACCCATACGTGTGGGGTAGGTATCTATGGATAGGTCTTCAAAAATGATATTGAAGTTTCTAATATAATTTTTTTCTTAACTGAATAGTTTGCGCGAGAGACACTTCCAAAGTGGTAAATGTGTGTGTAACTTCTAAAATAAGAGAATTATAAAACTAAAAAAATATATATGATGTACATTACCATGTAAACTTCCACCGAAAATTCGTTTGAACGAGATCTAGTAAGTAGTTTTTTTTTTCAACTACTATTTTAAGTTTCTTGGGTTAAATTCATTCCAACTACGGAACCCTCATTGTGTGTGGTCCGACACGCACTTGGCCGGTTTTTTTTTTTACAAAAATGTCCAAACAATTATCGATTAAAACGTCAGGAAAGCATAAACATTAAGAAAAGTTTTACATAACAAACAATGATATGAAGGCCTATCTTCCAAGTCCGCTTGCCAAATAGCTTTCATCTGCCAAAGCACATAAAAATACTGGCACTCGAATTACTCGATATTGACGAAAATTAACGAGAACTTTGGATGAAAGACGAAGAGACAGATTATCAAAACTCTTCGTTAAGTAGGCGCGCGTTCTTCAATTTGGTCTTTATAATTGCGAGGTGACTGCTAAGACCCTGCTAATAGGGATCATCGTTCGGGGGAAGAATTAAGGAAGCATTTGTTTTCATGTTCGCGGCTCGAGTCTTAACAATGAGTGGGCTCATAGACATTTTGATGTCACGTTTTGCGTGTAGGTTAATGTTGTTTCTGAAAATCTGCATAAATGTGGATTTTATGAACACTATTTGTTACGGCATGTTAGTTAATTTAATTTAGATTATCGTTTGTTAATTTAATTAGGAGTTTGTCACTGTCCTTCAAGATACAGGATTTTCCTAGTTTGAAGGGCAGGGGTCTTACTCATCTATAATAGCCATACCCATCCCTTATTGAAACAGCACTGATGTTACCTAGGCCAAGTTTTTTGGTAAATAAATGATTACTTACTTACTTACTGATTACTTAGTTAAGATAATCTGTTTTTTTTTTTTTTTGTTACTGGTTTTTGCTAAATTTTCATGTCTAGAGCTTGCTTATGTTTTGTTTTCTTTAAGATTATCTCTTTTTCCTCTTTCTCACGTAGTTTTAACGATGGTCTGGTATTTTGAGTACTTTATGCGGCCTACCCAAATGTCCTTTCTTTGGTATTGTTGAGCTCCTTAAATCCTGAGTTGAGCTACACGTTTACTGACAAATGCTTGCACTGACTGGACAGGTCCACTCAAAATTGTGTGGTTCATTCCTCAAAAGACCATTTCAGACACGGATGTACATGGTCTTCACATGATCTGACCAAGATTATGTCTGGACTTTAAAAGAGACTTTTTTTTATTACCATTACATATACATACATAAACTCACGCCTTCTCCCTATGGGGGTAGGCAGAAACTATAGAGCGCCATCTGCTACGCTCCTTAAATACTTACCTTTTGCTTCGTTTAAATTCATACATCTGCTCATACATGCACGCGGGTTGCGAGTGCTACGCACCTGACCTTTCTGAAGAACTTCACCAATTAGGTCACTATATGTCCTCCTAGGGCGTTTCCACTCACATCTGCCAATTATTTTCTATAAATGAAAGACTCTAGAACTTACTATACAATATGATCTTGAAGTCTATTTAAAAACCATGTGAATAAGAAAATTCAAAAGAGACTATAAAGGAAACATCCACTCTAAATTTTCAACAACTCACTAAGTTCTAAAGAGATTTAAAGCTCTTACTCGCGATAGAGAACAATTTGTCGACGCGATGAGCACCTGTCTCATACGCAAGATCTCCATACATAATAAATTTAATTGAATCTCCGTCTCATCCGCGCCTCGCAAGGCCTTATTATATTTTCTAAATATCCACCTTGTAGCGAACGGGTTAGGGCGGCGGGGGGTTGCCCTCATCTTGCCAACTTGAGCCACACCGAAAGAGGGTTAAAAGGAGTTTTAGATGTACGAACGCTTTTGATCTTATTAATACCATAAAATAATGCTTTATAATCTTATTAAACGCGAGGTTAGCGCTCCATGCGCGCCCTCCAACCATAACCGGCTCACGGATATTTCAATTTGGAGTTTGCAGTGACATCGTGTAGTGGCACGGTTAAGTTATACATCATTTTCAATATTTCATAATATCTTGAAGATAACAAATGAAGAATTAACGGTCTAATAGACAGCTAGAAACAAATTGAAGTTGTAAAGTCGAGTCAAAGTTGGCGCAAATGAAGCAAAGGAACTCCGACCGGGCAAGATAATCAAACACCTCGAACTTGGAGTTGTTAGCTAAACGCCAGATGAACTCGGTTCTATGATATTATGGTAATTTATCTCACGCCAATTTGCGCCACTTCGATTTTAACTCGGAGCAAACTTTTGGACGCTCGAGGAATATTTTATCGAAGGGGTTTCCCGAGTACCACTTCGATGCAGGATCAATTTTAAACCATAAATCTTCTTTAAGACTACTTTCTTACTTAATTTCGAAATCTCTTTGAAATTTCAAGGTTCTTTGTTACGGGTTACAATTTAATCACTCCTTCAGGCGTGCGTAAGTGGCGTATGTACACACAACGAAAATAATATAAGATAACACTAAGCCTATTGTGTTCAAAGTTGTCCTTTTAACTACGAGTATATCAAGAAATGTTCGCAATCACACACCGAATTACGTACTTAGGCGGATTACACGTGACGCGAGTTATCACGCGCAGGCGCCAGCTCTCGTAAATCTTCCATGAAGCTGAAACAGACAATATCTGAAAGCAAATATGGCCTCACTATTTAAAAATATAAAACAAAGAAGCGGATTAACGTATCACTCGAGCGCGGTGCTAATACCTCTGACATGATTTATAGGCACAATCTCGATGTGTAATACTTACAGTTAATTTAATGTCTGATTTAGCAACACTGCGAGCAGGCCTGCGCCTGACAACTCGCTTGACGACGTAATCACTGGCATTGTTCTATGTAATCTAGCGATACGAGCAGATCTCACTTGCATAACTGTCAAGCTGGGTAAACTGCGCGACGGAGCTATAATCTGACAAGTTCTTTATGATTAACTACTTGCTGTGCGATTAATACCTCTCTAAACATGCACTCCTGTTATCACGCCGAACAAATAGTTGTGAAATTTAAACATCGCATTGGAATCATTCCGAGTCACACGGTTGATTTGATGCTCAAACAGCGGCATTGGATCGGCTTGAGGCATTTCGGGTGCTTTGTTTAGCACAGTCGGTGCGGTAACGATGCAGGGAGCACTTAGTCCGCGGCTGTGCCGGCGCTAGTTGAGGGCGTAGTGGGTGGATGCTAATTGTTGAGACGCCCTTCCCGCTCATTGTTTTAGAGCAGACCATGATTGAAGTTTCGTCGGCGCACGGGAGTGATGCGCACTAACCACCGAGTAAACACCTCACGCCGAGCCCGTCAGAAGCCGACCGCTCGCGCATGACACATGCATTAACAGCCGACCTAATATTTTCATAATCTAATGGCGATGTTCTGTGAAACAATGCTTCGTGTTTATTCAAACAATTATCTCTGTATCTGTTGCTGGTTAGACTGACCTCTTTAAAATCGTCTAAAATTGTTTGCGGTACTTGTTGTTTTATTTACTGTTCGAGTTACGTTTGGTGACCTTCCTTTTAAAGTATTTCTTCTTGTTACAGGTAACATTAGCTCAAATTTGTCGCGGCCAGGACCGTACGCCGGGGCCGCACAATTTTCATGAGCCATCTGAAGAAATGCGTCGTAAATTTGAATCCTGGTGGAGTGCTCAAGTGACCCCCCGACCGCCGCCGTTCAGCCCTCGTCGATACCCATCGCCTGGTCCTAAAACTCGTTCACCTACCCTGAACACAATACCAGACCACTTACATCCAGCGTTACAGACAGTCCAAAGTCAATATCCTACTCAAAAGACTAGAATGCGGACAAGTTTTGATCCTGAATTGGAACTGCCCAAACTACAGCGTTGGTTTTCCGAAAATCAACATCCTAGCAGACAGCAAATACAACAGTATGTCCGAGAGTTAAATAACTTAGAATCGAGGCGAGGACGAAAGCCCCTCGATGTCAACAACGTTGTTTACTGGTTCAAAAACGCACGTGCTGCGCAGAAACGCGCCGAACTTCGAAATATTGGTGGACTGAGCTGTCACCTCGGGGTCAATGGGTTCAATAGCAGGAGTCATAGTCCGACAAATGGATCATTGATGGCTGGCAGTGACACTTACGGTTCCCAAGACCACAACTCCATGAAGAGTCCTATTCTATCTGGCAGTCCGGGAAGATACCCGATGTCTGTTATGTCCGAAGACAATTTATCCAATGGAGGTTCCGACTTAGATGATGATGGAGGTGACATACATCCAGATGATAGGCCTGAGAGTCCTGATGCGCCTCTTTCTTTGATCACTACCAAGAAGAATACCGATCATGATACAGACGATAGGCCTGAGGAGTCACCAAAGCCACCCGATATAATTAAGGTTAGTTTCTATACCTACATTGATTAAGCGACAGAGACGTCAAGACATGATTGTGTAGTCTTGAATAATCAATTACTATTATAATTAGATTTTTATAAGGCCACGCTACCCGTAGCCATACCTTTACTCACAGACATTGCGCGACAACTATCTCATTAGACAATATATTAATATTAAATTTTTATTGTCACAGGTACATGACATTAAGCAAGAGCCAAGAGATTTGAGCAAGCCCGACCACACAATCTCGCCGCAACGTTCTCCGGCCAAGAACAGCGACAGTTCGCACAACAACAACAGCAATAACAACAACAATGAGGACGAGAACGGTGTTGGGGACGACCATGATGGTTCTGATGAGGATGTGATCCAGGAACGACACTACGGGCCATCTTCCCCGCATCTAGATCGTCTTCCCTTCCCCATGGTGCCTAACCACCCCATGTTTGGCCACGGCATCATGTACATGAGTCAATACATGAGCGGCTTCCCCGGCGTGGGCGCAGTCCCCGGAGAAGGCGCCAGCGGCCTCAATCTGGCCCTCGCAGGAGCTTCGGACGAGCGACGCAAACGGAACCGAACTTTCATCGACCCTGTGTCGGAGGTCCCCGTACTAGAGCAATGGTTCTCAATGAACACCCATCCCTCGCACAACCTGATACTTAAGTACACTGAGGAGTTGAACAGGATGCCATACAGGCAGAAGTTTCCTCGGCTGGAGTCGAAGAACGTGCAGTTTTGGTTCAAGAACCGAAGAGCGAAGTGCAAGAGACTGAAGATGTCGTTGTACGAGCCATCGTCTCCTGGACACTACTCCCATCCCGGACACCCCCACGCTATGGCCGAAAGGAAACTGGTGTGAGCTAACTACGCTCAATGTTAGTAAAATGTGAGAGAATTTTGTGTTTGTGGCGTCGCAGCATATACACGAAAGACTGATATCGAATCGTTTAATGGTGTGCAGTGCCATGTTAGTATTAAGATGACGACGCGCGCGTCATCCTAACTTTGAACAGTTCGTATTATTCAGAGGACTTTATTAGTAACTGTTTAGATTATTAACGATCATAGTTTTGCTTAAGGTAGACTAGACATATTGGAATGCGATATCATTATAAGTTTAAACTAGTAGTATCAAGTTATCAGATAGAGCGATCACATCGTATTGTTTATTGTGTACATAGTTGTAGGTACAAAATTACTATCAAAGGACATGTCACAGTTGTTTGTGAAGGAATCTCAATATTTCTAGTAGTATGTCTGTACATAAGAAACTCAAAACTCGGTTTTTATTTATTAAATTTTACAGTAGTTGTATAAATCTGTTGTTAGTATGTAATTAATGGATCTTCTCATTAAAAGTTCCACCTAAATTATAATAGCGAGGTCAAAGTATAGAATGGTATTCAATGTTATTCTTATTATGTACATTATTTGTATAATTAGTATTGAGTCATAGTAATAATGATATTATATTGCACATAGTATACTGGAATCGATATTTCTGATATTATCGGTCGGTGTTCGGCGGCCGAATGGTTACGCACATTCCGTATTATGTACTCTTTTGTTATAGATGTTAATGCTTCCTCAACCCAAAGATCGGTTAGTGTTGTAGAGTGATCACGTAATTACTGATAATCAGAGATCCGATTATGTAGAGTTAATTTACCTAAACTTTGAGGAAGGAAGTAACATAGAATGGATGATGACCTCCTCTAAAATCCCGGAATAATGATAATGACGTTTAAATCCCGGGATTTAAAAATCACGAATTATTTATTGTATTCCTAAAAAATGCTCTTTAATATAATAGTTTTAGTACGGAACCCCAAAAAAATTTATATGATTTTTAAAATCAATAATTTGTAACTATAAATAAAGTCGAATAAATAATTCATGGTTTTTAAATCCCGGGATTTAAACGTCATTATAATTATTCCGAGATTTTAGAGGAGGTATTATGATCCTCTCTATGTTACTTCCTCACTCGAAGTTTAGGTAAATTAACTTTACGTACTCCGATCTCTGCTGATAATCAATTAGTCTCCCGTTGTACTGGGCAGAGCGCTAGGGTTGCAGTTAGAATAGGAATGGTGGCAATATTAAATCGAGTCGCGCTAATTACTCTATTCCGAATAATAAGCGGTACGTGTTGATGATGGCGGTTCGTTTTGTGAAGGTTTATGTGCTTGGGTATTTCATAGTTCATAATGACGCTTTGCCCAGTAAATCGGTTTACACCAAACAGTTTATGTTACAGTATTCACGCATTTATCGATTGAGGCTGTTTCGTCACACTCTTGTTTTATAGTTTTTGACGCATCGTAGTTGTAATACGACAGATTGTTTTGTTGTTCCCATGTTATGCTTGTTTTTGTGAAGCTGTGATGAAATTTCCAAATATTGTAAATATTTTATTAATGTTAAACATAAGTTTTATTGTAAAACTACGTCACTAGGCTCACACGAACAATTAAAGCATTTACCGCTTAGGTAACGAAAATATTGGCTAAATGTTTATTCGATTCAATTATATAAACGAAAATTTAATTGAATATAATATGAAAAGATGTTGTTCTTTTATTTACCTTCTTTATTTACATTCTTCCAAGAAATAATTATGATACCAACCTGTCCAAAACACTAACATTAAACATTACTCTTAGATATGTTAGTACTCACATTCATTACCTATAAATTGCTATCTGTGTACCTTTGATGAATGTTGAATGCAGAAATAACAAATTTCAGGCAAAAATACCTAAAAAACTAAATACCCACCTACTAACAAACGTGACTCTGAAACAGCTGTTTGCACGAGTTTATAATGAAGTTCATTGCAATTAATTTATGAAACATCATAAAAGTACAAAACATAAACACAATTAACGATAGCACACCATTTTCCTTTATCAAAATATAATTATTGTAGTAAAAATACCGTAACACTGTACAGTATACAATAATTAAAACTTGCACCACAGAACATTACACTATTATTAGCTTATCTGCGCCTACACTTACACATAAAGCAATAGTTTGCTGCACTTCTCAAAAAAGTATCGTTAGTTTGCGACTTGCTCAGTATATTCTGCCAGGCGGCAAAAAAGTGAACTGAAGCCTACTGTACTGAATTTGACATCTTATTGACATTTGCGACTGCAAGCAGCGCCACTACCAAGTACTAAGATACACTGGCCACCCTCTAAACCATTGTGGAACTAAACATGTGTCAATAGTTATCTCCGAAGCTTCGACGGAAGCGGTCGTCGGGACCCAAATCACCTGTCAAAGTTGCAAGTCTTGGTGTAATCGCCAGTATCTACAGACATCTTTGTCAACACTTCGATCTTTGTGGTGAATGACCGGCTGTTTCGGGGTTTCGCACAATATTAGGCTGGCTATACTATACTAATGTTCAAGGCACAAGTTCCAAACTTTGACTCTGAGACGAGTAACTTTGTAGTTTAGTCGTGGTAAGTATTTGCACTTGAATTAAAGCTCGGACGAGAGACACTACTTTAACTACGAGTATAATATTTAAATACAAGATTTAAGCGTGGAACACGTGAGGTTAGTAAAGCAAATAACAGAGACCTCGCGATCTCTTAGGTAAATAAAGTTGGTTTGAGTCCCACAGCTGAAAGGATGATGCCTATTTTGGTACCCTCCTCCAATAGACATATGTTGGATTGCTCTTTTGAAACTGAATAGAAGTTACTATTGCGCCTAATTCCAAATCCTTGTCCGTTCAAAGTTATACTGTACGAAACATGTCAGTTTTAGCAATACCAAAATAAGGTTTTTTTTATATTTCATAACTATTAACTACATTACGCCTATCTTTTAATAATTAGTAGCAAATGACGTAAAACATCGTAGATAAGATGATCGAACGGTACTTACGAAAAGTAGGTAAGTAAAAAATATTTTAGCTTTTGTGACTTTTCTAGTACTCTAATTTCAGTTCGTCCAAACAGTCTTTGAATCCTTATGTGAAACTGCATCGATTGGCATCATAAAAATAAAACTTCGAATTAACGTTTTTCTAGCTGACTGCACCATTTTTCCAAAATCTGGGAATGCAGTTCGCAATTACTCAATAAGTTAAGGACGGTATCCTAAGATTTTTTTATGTAGGTAGATACAACGATTAAGGCAGCTTCCCTTACTGCCTCGTCTCAACTTCCACCCTGTATTACTCCGATCGGACAAGGAATCAAGACAAAGGCCAATCTTAATACCTTTCTAATGATATAACATGTATTCCTATTGGGGCGGGTACCAGCTTCCATACATTTCGTGGCATCATCCTTTGATATTATTAGTCACTGTTTTTTATATTTTTTATTAGTCTTACAACTACTGCTGTGGTTGTGAGTCTGTGATACTATGAATTATAAAAAATACCAAGAGCCTGTTTTAATTAAATATCTAAGAAACTCCATACATTTGCTGCTATAACGTTTCGGTTAGGCACTAAATTATAAAGCTAGATTTCAAAGAATCTTCATATTTCTAGTTTACACCAACTTATGATATTCTAAGAACATTCATTTAAGGGGGATGCGAAATATTTTTTTTTTTTTTCAATTTGCAGCTCGTTGTCAGGTTGTATGTTGATTAAAATACGATTCGCGACCGTAACAAATGTGGCTTTACAAAATTATAATCACTAGAAAGAGCAATACAACTCCTCAAGTTAGAATTTGCCTTAAATGTCATGATTTCTTTAAGGTATAGAGAGTTGTTTTGATAATTTTTATGATTATAATTCCATAAAAAAATATTTGTTATGGCTGCAAATGACAAAAAAAGAAAGAAAATTTTAATTTTGCAGGCTACCCTGCCGCTTTCGTCTTAAGTAAAATAAATAAGTACTTGGAATAATATGAAAAACACTTTTTGCCCTGATATGATCTTCTTGACTGCAAGAGTGCCGCTCGGCTAGAACGCTCGAACATAGGGCGAAACGGATTATACCAATTAGAGAGATTTAAAGTTCGTTCGCGGAATCATTCTTTGATCGTACACACTCCGACATTCTTATCCATTCTTTAGCGTATTCGCTTTCGAGTAGCATCTTAATTATTTGGAACTCATTAAGAAAATTTTCGAGTTCGTAAAGTACGTTCAAATGGTAAGTAGGTACCTGAAGCATCTATTTACTTTGAAAATGTAACTTTTTAATGATGGCGCGAGGTGTAAAATTAAACATTTTTGTTTTTGAAGCGATACGCTTCAGTGTGCGTTTGCTATAATAAAAATTTAACAGGCTTGTTTTTTCTTGTCTTATTATTATCCTACTACTAGCAGCTGTTGCCCGCGGCTTCGCCCACTTTGCTTTTACTATAATAAAAGTAGCCTAAGTTGCTTCATAGGACATCAGCTATCTGCCGAACAGACAGACATATACGTACCGTATATACTTTCATATGCATTTATTAAAAAGCTGTTCTTTTGACATTACAAACAGACACTTCTATTTTATTTATTTGTATATTATCTAAGTATAAATATATGACGGAGAAGGGTATCTCTCTCGTTAACATCAGCCATATTTTAACAACTGTGGGCGTACTGTGCGTAGTGTTGGTTATTGCGAAATATAAAAACCGTTATCAAAATCAAAAGTCATTTACTCAACTTAGGCTGAGAATCAGCACTTTTCGGACGTCAAAATTACATAAGACAGTCCCCCAAAACGCCTTCCCTTCACAACTTCCTAGTTCTTTAGCTGGGAAGAAGAAGTGCCGCAACAAACTCCCCAGCAGCACAGTTGTCTGTTCAATTAGAAAAACTTGATTCTATACAGTAGCGGGTATGCGAAGTAATTAATGTAGGTACACGACACAACTATACAGAACGCGCGTCAGTTTCTAGACGTATTCACTGTTTGATCGCCACGGACCAACTTCACTTGTCGCCAGTCGAGCATTATGTTGTAGACTCTGTCAAGTGTCGCTAGGCAGCGCTGGAGTCCCGATTAGTCAAGAATCGATGGCGCGAACTCTACCAACTCCATCGAACGCTACCAGATGGCGCTGGCGTACTGGATACAATTTGGTTGCGACATATACAAGGTGTTTTTTTTATATCCCATGACTCTAGGGTATGAATGAGACCATATCAAAGAATCAACTGGCATATGAATTATTTTTCAATTATAATTTTTGCCACTGTTACATATAAGATTTTATCCCTCTAGAGGTAATGGAACAAAGCCTTCATGCAAGGTGGTTACGTATCGAAATACAAGGAAACAATAAACTGTTTGAAATAACATATATTTAAAAAGAATACTTCTTCTTAAAACAATATACGGTAGCCTTTAAGGGTCTACCGCATTAATAATTAATTACTTATATCAAACACTTATACTAAGTTATCCTTTATAATAAACTAGCTTCTGCCCGCGACTTCGTCCGCGTTAAATTTCTTGTTCCCCCGACCCACCCCGTCGCAATACATTGCCTGCCCGTGATTTTACTTCATTTTCGAATAAACTTTCATTTAAAAAAAATTGTGTCCTAGTTAATAGGAATGTTGTTCTTCCTCAAGAATTGAGCTGTAAAATGCAAAAAGATTTTTTCAAATCCAACTCGCAGTTCCAGAGATTAGCGCGTTCATAAAACAAAAAACCGGCCAAGTGCGAGTCGGACTCGCGCACGAAGGGTTCCGTACCATCCATACAAATCCTTACTAATATTAAAAATGTGAAAGTAGCTCTGTCTGTCTGTCTGTCTGTCTATATGTTACGTTTTCACGCCTAAACCGCTGAACCGATCGACATGAAATTTGGCAGGAATATAGCCTGGGATATAGAGGACATAGGCTACTGTTTTACGCGATAACCGACATCCACGCGGGCGGAGCAAAAAAAACGGCAAAAAATCATGTCCGTTGTATAGGCCCTCCTTAAATATATTTTTTTCTGTTTTTTAGTATTTGTTGTTATAGCGGCAACAGAAATACATCATCTGTGAAAATTTAAACTGTCTAACTATCACGGTTTATGAGATACAGCCTGGTGACAGACGGACAGACAGACAGACAGACGGACAGCGGAGTTTTAGTAATAGGGTCCCATTTTACCCTTTGGGTACGGAACCCTAAAAACTAACTCTTCAGCTTTAGAATAGACTACCTCGCAGAGTTGATCATTATTTTGCTGCGGAGTTATTATAAAACAGTTATATCTCCTAAGATATTCATTGAAATTAAATGATGTATAGGCAACTTTCTTCAAAATTAAATACTTGTGATGAATAACGTATTTATTTGGATAAGGATTCATACCATGTTTATGAAAACTCCTTCGCAAATAATGCATTAATTTCGAACAAATTTGATTACCATAAAAAAGGTTATAGTGAGTCAATCTTAAAAGATAGACATATGCTGTCGCGGACTTTTTTTAAGAACATTTAAAGAGGAACAATTCCATCATACATGATATTTGCGTAACTTAAACCGTTTACGCAGCGCACGCAACGGAAGCTCTCAAAAAGGAATATTTTTTCCCGTTTTTGCAACATTTTTCATTTATGCTCCGCTCCTATTGGTCGTAGCGTAATGTTATATAGCCTATAATATTCCCCAATAAATGGGCTATCCAAAACAAAAATAATTCTTCAATTCCAACCAGTAGTTCCTGAGATTAGCGCGTTCAAACAAACAAACAAACAAACTCTTCAGCTTTATATATTAGTATATAGATATAGATAGGTAGGTGACTATAACTATCACTTATAAATGCCAGCCAGCTCAAACTTCAGCCGAAAGAACTAAGGTCGTGGGGAGTTGGAGATAAAGCCAGTACTGTTCCGATTTTAAGTTCAGATTAAAATATAATAAAAAATTAAATTATTAAGGTGTAACAGTGTTCTAATTTTTCATACAAAATAATTCGTCAGTCACGATTATTAATGTAAAACACCCTTACGTGAAATATGACAACGTCGCATTTTTTTAGCCTTAAATGTTAATGATTGATTGAATGAAAATGAATTACTCGAATTTATCAATGAAACTTAGATACCTACACACATCGAGGGTCACAGTTTCATCAGTTTGGCAACGTCGCAAATGTAACAATTCGTCATACGCGGGTGACAATTATTGACCTAAATTAATATGATGATAATTATTTTCGAAATTATGCATTTTTGGACCACATAATCTAGGACATTTTGTATTATTTATACTTATAGGATTACCCTAGAGTTATGGGATATGAAAGAAAAAAAAAACACGTTGTATATCGCACCTTTAGAATTATAGAGACCTTATTTGAAATCATCAATCACATCATCAGTTAATGACATCATCAATTAATTCACAATATTACAGTGACCTCATTGGTGATGTTCTTTAGAAAGGTTGAAATCTTAAAATTTCAAATATAGGTCACTATAATATTATTATAGTGATCTAATTTGGTGATGTTTTTCAACTTCTGAAGAAATTAGGTCTCTATAATTCTAAAGGTGCGATATATATATGTATATATAGATAGCAAGATAAGTATGTGATCCCAGGTTCTTGAAACTAAAATTACTATGAATATCTAAAAAGACTATAGTTTTTTTTTTTTTAATTCAGTTTCGGACTCCAAATTATGTTATAAGTCTTATTTTTGGATCTTTAAATTGTTATTAAAATTTCCATTTAATCACTTATCACTATAAAATATCTACACGTGCCGGATATACTTACGCAGATTAAAATTTCAGCATCGAAACTCATTTAATAAAGTACAATACATACGACTGATACAAAGCATATTGAAATTAATCCAAGTCATTCAAGCTTTTTGTCGATGATACCGACGGCATTATTTCGTGGATCAATCTGTAGAGGAAATTAATATTAAATTAATTAGTTGGGTCTGATAAAAGTATCTGCCCATTGATTTTTTAAAGGTTTTGATGTGGTAGACACACCTACGTATAGGGTTCCCAACCCTTCCGATTACCCGGGAGACTCCGGTAATAATGGTTAACCTCCCGGGATGCAAAAATTTATCCGATTTTTCTATGAGAGTGAGATGCCACCACATCATCATCATCACATCTCTTTGAAGAAAATCGAGTGGATTTACGCTGGGTTGACTTCTTTACGAAACCGAAAGACAAAAATCCCTGTCCTAGACTGCAAAAAACTTGTCACGTTTGTCCTGAACCTGTGTGTTGAACCTGTTTCTAATGCTTCTTGCGAGCGCGTAGGTATTCAGCATGATGGAACAAGTATGGAGCAAGGAAAGAAACCGAATGAATATTTCTTATAAGCAGACTTACAAATACTAACAAACTTCGATTTTTCATGTAAAAACTTTATGATTTTGTGGTAAAAAATCTTCAAATATTAGATACTGATCGAAAGAAAAGTAAATATAAATATAAAAATGTATAAATGATGAGTTTTTTTTAATTTTTAGGGTTCCGTACCAAAATGGTAAAAAGGAACCCTTATGGTGTAACTCAGTCTGTCTGTCACAGCTGAATATCTCAAGAACTACTGATGCTATCAACCTGAAATTTAGAATAGTTTTAGATGACGTTTGCCCAACTATTTTGCAAATAAGAAAGAAACAAAAAAGTTTTTATTTTTTTTGCAACAGGGACTAAAGCTGGTCTTAAAAATTCGAAATGCCGCTACTAGGGCACGTTGGGTATCATATGAAAGAACGCTGTTTACACGTTCTCAAACATTTTCTCTTTTTTCTTTAGGCCACATAGTTTTCGACTTTTGATGAAAAATTTAAAAAAATATACCGTCCCCCCCCCTTATCTCCGAAGTTTGCATAGAGAAAAATCTGAAATTATTCTATGTGATAGAAGTTTATGTAAAGATTACAGGAAAAATAAAACTATGTCTCTAAATAGCACACTTTTTCAGAAATCAACAAAAATTACATTAGTTCCTTTATCTGTCAATAGATGGCGCTGACCTTAAACTGCAATATTCTACACCGCGGTGTTAAAATTAACTGACGAATAAAGGCCTCGCCGATGAAAATTTAAAAACATTTCGCGGTTCACAACCAAAACATCCTCCTTCCTAGCTACTCGCAGGTTGCTTTGGGTGAAGCACAGTTGTAGTTTTTTCTGGGCACATAACTATAATTAGGTCCTACTTATACGAATGAAGCTTATGAAGCTATATATGATGGTACGGAACCCTCGGTGCGCGAGTTCGACTCGCCCTTGACCGGTTTTTATTTCAATTTTCTCTCCTAAAATTCTCCCGGGTTGGTCCTTTCGAGAGTTGGCAACCCTACCTATATAACATCAACAATATTATTATGACCAAGGTGCTGCCCGCGGCTTCGCCCGCGTGGCTTTTTCTAAAATAAAACCGGCCAAGTGCGTGTCGGACCACGCACAATAATGGGTTCCGTTGTTAGAATGAATATATCCCAAAAACTAACTTAACTTTTCTGAGTTTGTTTCGGCCTTTCTTCTCAGAGTAGTCAGATACGAAACGTCGACCTCATCTAGTTTTAAAATATGATTGACGTGTAAAAATCTACTTACAGAAATAAAATCATTTATCATTTTAGTTGATGATTATTGCTCTCAGAAATTATATTCTGGCGTCCGCGTAGAAACGTTTAGGACCATTGTCAATTTAATTAAAAAAACATAACAACATTCGAATTACAGTAACATAAAAAAATTGCGCTGGTGCGCTCTACGATTATTTCATGGTGTGTGGTAGCATTTTAGCCTTCGAGGATCTTACGATAAATTGCCACTTAAAACAAAATGCTTCTTTTTTTAAAATTCTGGACCCCTGAATTCCCCACGCTTTTCTGGCCCCCAATGAAAAAAGTTTACCCCCCCCATTACTGTTACTGTTAGCCCGCATCATCCCACTGCTGGACAAAGGCCCCTATCCATGACTTCCAGCTCTTTCGATCCAGGGCTAATGTGGACCATTAGTCGTTTGTATTGTAAAATAAAATAAATAATAATCCCGCCAAAAAAAAAAAATATATAAGGCCGCCCATTGTATATTTTATAGTGTATAAGTTTTCTTTTCTTTTGTAATGTGTAATCTGATGTACAATAAAGTATATATAAATAAATAAATAAATAAAAAAAAATTATACACATTATAAAACTGATATACATCCGTAAGACGTCTTCGCAACACAAGGTCCAGTTGAAAACCAGCGTCAGGCTCTAGTTGGCTGGCATTTATGCTGAACTGGGCCTATTTGGCGTAGCCGCGAGGCACACATTGCTATTTTAAGTTTTTTCTGTTTTTTTTAGTGTTCTATGTCAGTATTGTGTGCATGCCTTAAACTGCGTCAAATAAATTTATTTTCTTTCTTTCTTTTGTCCAGCTCGTCCCGCCATCTTTTACGGGGTCGTCCCAGACATGGCATAAAACTGTGGCGCAAGAAACGCGCAAAAAGGCGCTCTGAAACGGTCAGCAGAAAAACCGATAGCAGTGCAGGTTATCGGTTTGGCTGGCAGCGGAAGAACGATTGCACCAGCAAGCTTCAACGGCGGGAACTGAAGGTCGAGCTTGAAGGCTTACTGCGTACCCACCAACTCGCATTGGACAAGCGTGGTGGGTTTAACTGTCTTTTTTCCTCCTCATGACCTCTGCATTAGGATATAGATAAAATTCCAGTATAACTTTGGTAAGTACTAATAATTACATTACCCAAGAAGCTCATTGTTTAGTTAAAGTCTCATATCTCAATAACACTGACCTCCAAGACAACCTTTTTATTTCCAAGACAGTCAAGGAAAAAATAAATAAAATTGTCGTCATGTTAATATCAGTGGGGCATTAAGTTTTAATCTAAACAAACTGCCTGCCAGCGGAGCCGAGCATTTATGTTAGTTAACCGTGGATTATGACGGCGTGTAATAACGCTATTTATTATATTGTGCCTAGTTAGTGCTTGGTTGGTAAGACTCGGTACGAAAGGGAACCTGAACTTGGGGAATTTCGTCCCAGGCACCCACCAGAGCGGTTTTCAAATCATGGAGGGTCTGAGGAGGGTTGAGACATGACCGGATTCGCTTTTTAAGCAAGTCCCATACATGTTCTATGGGATTAAAGTCTGGGCTTCTTGCTGGCCACTCCAATTTGGCAATTCTAGCCTCTGAGAGGTAATTATCCACGTGTGTCATGTGCGGGCGAGCAATTAATCAGCGCTTGACGTAAATTCTTGTATGGAGTAGTGACAGGCGCTGATTAATTTGACAGGACTAAATTTAAATTTATCTTCTGTCCTTTTCTTAATGAAAAAGATGCACTGAACTTAAAGGAGATTGACAGGACCTATTATCGTTATTTGTTCTGTGGTGACTTAAGTTTATAATGTTGATAATTCTTGTTTTTAAATATAATGATTTTATCTGGTAATGCGAATCCTTAAATTCTCCGCATAAAAAACATCATAAAAGTATTAGTTTTTATTTCGATTTCCTATTTTACCCACATATAGTTTTTTTTTTTCACGCATGTATTGTCACATGTCATTGGCATGGCATTCAAAGAGTATGTAAATAATAAAACCTTGACTTACGCAAAATAATTAAATTACGCATCCGATTATTGAACTTATAGAATAATTAGTAACAACAGATATTAATAACAACTAATTATTATTATTACATTGTAATAACAATCTGATAAAGTGTTAAAAGTAGCTAAGCAAAACTTTTGGTTAATAGAAAGGCAGAATGTTTTCGAGACCTTAGCCTGTTTGATTCAACATTAAAAACTCTTTGAAAACAGAACAAACGCGCGCCATAGAATTCAATGCTCATTTTCTTATTTGCTTAATAGAGGAACTTGTTTATATTATTTACTGGAGTTTTAATTTACAATGTCTGTAACCTGCATTACGCATTCCTAGTTTAGCCTTTCTCTTGTAAAGTGTAACAAAACCTCAAAAGAAGCCTCCATATTAAAGGTGAGTAGAAACTGGAACATATTCATACACTTAAAAAAAGGGTTTTAGTGGTAACGCAGTTCTCAATGAAATGCTTTGACACGTGATTTGTGTGTTTTCTAAATATTTATTAGACCAAAAATGTTCAGCGGTTTAATGTTATTGTTGTGACCTTGTTGTAACGTAGGTAATTGTTTAATAGTATATAAATTAAGTTGAACACAACGGTAAGCGTTGAAAGCGATTTATATTTCATAAAAGACTACATTTTCGTGGAAACCATGCTTTGATATTTTCGATGTTCCGTCCAAGATGTACATCTTGCTAAATGTTCAATGATCGTTACATGTGAATTCTCGAGCGAAATTAACGAGTATTAAAAATGCTCAATCGTCATTTTTACTAATTCTTATTTTGAATTTACCAGCATAAATTGTGACAAAAAACCAGGAGATTCGATTCGAAACTTAGATTTTTATACCTAATTACTCTGTAATGCTGAGAATTATGATAAAATAGTAAATAACATATGAAAACCCTAAAATCATTCTTTAAATTAAACCATAAATCTTTGAGTCACCGCATGTTTCATACCGATACTAGGTTCCTTAGTCACTTGGTCAATGTCCTTTAGTTTAGTTTGTGAAATTTGGTACAGGGATAGATGGAATAAGACATAGGCTACTCTTTATCCTTGGAATAGGTTCCTATGGGTTGCGGGAACGGGATCAAAATTTCATGATTACTTTTGGTCGCGATAACCGACACCCACGCGGGCGAAGCCGCGGGCATCAGCTAGTCAATGATAAAACCAAATCAAAAAGTATATTCATAAATTACTATCGATTTGAACTTGGTGGATTAATTAAGTAAATTACGTACTTTAAGTACCTACACCAATAGAATCACCTCGTTAAGTAAAGAATGAACCTGCTCTTGATAATGTGTGATTCGACGATCAATTTATTTAAGCAAATCTAACTCTTGCAAAAAGGCAGAAAACCTAATTACAAGTTTTATTTTCTCCGGCCACTTAAGGAGAGTTATTAAGCCGAGTGCATACCGTCTGACATGCCCTCGGTACGGTACAAGACAAGACAGTAAAACTCTAAGCCCGCCTCATAGCGGAAAGATTTACTAGAGCAACTTAATACGGCGTAATATCGCTGTCTGTCCTCTGCCTTACAGTCGAGATTAATAACAAATAGGAGCTTGTTATTGTTTATGTTGTTGTTATTATGTTGGTATTACGGCTTGATCTTCAAATTACGGTCGAGGGAACATATTATCTACATGGACCTGTCGATTTATGCTGTAAAACTCTCCAATTCGCGATAGGATTTTGATATTGAACCGATGTTTGACACCGACGATATGCTCTGTAGACGTGTCAGTATCACCGCGGAGGCGGTGCACCGACAGCGCGCCGCACAAATCCAACTACGAGCTTTTTAACCGCAACAATTTTAGTATACGCTATTGGAGCTGGAATTACCGCGGCTGCTGGCACCAGACTTGCCCTCCAATTGTTCCTCATTAAAATATTTAAAGTGTACTCATTCCGATTACGAGGCCTCGTAAGAGTACCGTAACGTTATTTTTCGTCGCTACCTCCCCGTGCCGGGAGTGGGTAATTTGCGCGCCTGCTGCCTTCCTTGGATGTAGTAGCCGTTTCTCAGGCTCCCTCTCCGGAATCGAACCCTGATTCCCCGTTACCCGAGACAACCATAGTTGGGGTCGCCTTCCAGTCTAGTCTAGTGTAGTGTTTAGTCAGCTGAATACCAGTATTTTACAAGGAGCGAGTGCCTAGCTGACCACAACCCAGTATAAACTGGGAATACGATACCCCTTGGTAAGACTGCAGGTTATCAGACTTTCGGGCTTCTGTCGACCCGTAACGACTGTCAAAGATCCACCAATGTCTGGACCAACAGCTTAACGTGCTTTCCGAGGCGCGGAGGAGTCTCGGTATGTAACGATGGTCACCCAATTCACGGACCAACTTCGGTATGCAGCTTAACCTGATGGATAGCCCCGTGCGGCTATTACTTAGCCACGAGCTCCTCTTAATAAAAATAAAATATATAAAAATATTCTTAACAAACATACACATAATAATATCACAGTGAGGCTAATCACAGTAGTCCGACCCCTCGTCCTATCTGCGGGCTTTACTTATGATATAACAAGGAGGCCGGCTAAACCAAGGCTTACCGTAGATTTTATTAATTGACATGACATTTTTTGTATATCATGTTGTCCACAAATGTAAGGAAGGTGGATATTGTGGATAAAAGGAACTGGATTTGGTTGTATGCTTTACAATGTTTGTTAATGGTGCCGATTCCCTTGTTCACAAACTAACTAAATTTAAGTTCAGTGCATCTTTTTCTTTCTGTTTCATTAAGAAAAGGACAGAAGATAAATTTTAGTTTAGTCCTGTCAAATTAATCAGCGCCTGTCACTACTCCATACAAGTTTAGACGTGATTAAAAACTTGCCTACTAAAATTACGTCAATCTACGTCAAGCGCTGATTAATTTGACTAATTTGCGTCTTCACATATAGGGGTTTATTCATAAACGCTGCTTAAAGTTAAGTAATGATTAGCGACTGTTTAACCATACATTTTTGACGTTTGAACGTCACTTAACTATAAGCAACGTTTATGAATAAACCCCATAATTATTAATTAATTTGTATAAAATATTGTTAACATTTTAAAAGAGTAAGTATGGAGTTCCTTGCCCATTCTTCTCCATACGTAACTACTTTTTGGCAACTAGAATTTTTTTTTGTCTTTCAAAAGTATCTTGTACTTACGTGCCTATTTGAAGCTTGACTTTGACTTTCATTTTCACATTGAGTATCTGACAGACTTTTTGACAGTTCAAAATAACCTGAGATGATCCCACTGAAATAAATGTATTAATTTAAGTAGGTATAGTTTTAATCGAATGAGAATAGTCTTAGCTAATTTCCAAAATTAGAAGGTCGTTTTACGGCAATCTACTGAAAAAAGAAGCAAATTTTACAAAAATTCTAGATCCAAATAAAACACAAGTTTAATTTTGTTTACCAGACAAATATTGTCTCTGCTTTTCGAGTCCGTAATAACTTGAACATTCTTACCATCGCTAATCTCCTTATTTTGACGAAAACCGTAATCGCACTTTCTTTAATAACTCCCTATTTGCTGGGGACATAACTCATGGCTGATCTTACATCGTCTTAGGAAGATGGACCACCCCTGGATATGTTACTCTCATTTTCGCTGCCACCACTCTGTTACATCTGTGCGTCCATATTTGAAGATATTTTGTTTATGTGAAGTGTTTTTGTTTTTATTTTTTTATTTATATTACATCACACAGTCTTATGTAAAAACATGCCACTAAAATTTTCGAGAACTGATGCGCTACAAAATATATAACCACTAGCGTTTTCCCGCGGCTCCGCCCGCGTGGATCTCGGTTATCGCGTAAAAAAGGAGCCTATGTCCTTCTTCATATCCCAGGCTATATCTCTGCCAAATTTCATGACAATCGGTTCAGCGGTTTAGGCGTGATAACGTAACATACAGACAGACAGACAGACAAAAGACAGAGTTATTTTCACATTTATAATATTAGTATGGATTATTATAGTATTAGTATGGATCGATTAGTATGGATTTTGCCATTTTTCCTATCAGGACGCCTATAAAATTATTAAATAGATATAAATATAATAATAATAATAATAATACCCCACCGCCGTATCTCTACGTTGACGTCGTGGTGGGGCTTGCGTGCTCCGAACTCTGGGCCTGTGCCGGTAGAGTTTACTTTGCCGAGACAGATCTAGGGTGAGGAGCCAGACCAAGAGAGATACAATCCAAGCCAAGGTCGCACATGCCGAGGGCTTCATGGCTAGGGGAGAGCACTAGTCGTTAGTGTGCCAACTCTGGATAATAGGGGACCTCCAGTTTCATTCACCCTTACTACAGTGAACGCAGGGCTCTGCTGTAGCCGACTTTTTAAGTCCCTAGCTACTCGTGGGAACAACATGAATACCCGATCTAAAACAAAAAAACAACTTCAGGCGAATCTGCCTCAGATAATTGACGAAACTTCACAATTCTCTTCGTCATCTCCCTCATCTCTTTTTCCATCAATTCCATCATCATCACAATCTTTCTGCGCCACTCCGACACCATCAACAACATCTATCAGTATACAGTCAGCGGATGTTGTACAGGAGACAAATTTTGTCGATGATACTGTACCCACCGCAAGAACTGCAACAACTCGTAGGAAATGGACCATTGAAATGAATAAATTCATCCTACGCACTTATCTTCATCTTACTAGTATGGAAACAGAAAAAAATGCATACCTTCCATCTCTCCACACAAAGTTTCTAGAAAAATACCCCGCTATGCAAGTAAGCCGACAAAGAATAGGTGACCAGCGTCGAGCCATAGTTCAAAAGAAATTACTACCCCAAGTTACAATAGATCAGATTTATGAGGAAGTTAGAGCCGAACTACAAATGGTACATACTCAAATACAGCAACACTCTACTCAATCTCATACACAAACCGGTCAGCGCATGAAATGGACGACCGAATATAATGAAACAATAATTAAAATATATTACACTGCCACAAAATTAGGAACAGATAAAACAGCCTATAGAAAATATTTACATGAGGAATTCATAAATATTTATCCAGAATTAACACATATAACAGAGCAAAGATTATCCGATCAAGTGAGAGCGATTTTAAATAACAATTATATAAACCCCAACAGATTAGAAGAAATTAAAAACAAGATAGCTGCAGAATTAAGGGAATATAACACCAATACACAAAATACTGAATACATAAGTATCGATCACTTGAATACACAAACACAGAAAGATTTAGAGCAACTGTATACAAATACTAACTTCACGGACACACCTACAAATACAATCATAGCTCATATATCACTAAACAATAGCACAGATACTGACTTCGTATCTCAGACATTAGTAAATACAGATGACGGCAATTTCTTGAACAACATACATATTGACCAACTTGGACCTACGCTAACTAACTTTGATGCTGCCCCAGATATCAACATAGAAATTGAAATTACATTTCAACAAGCACAACATAATTTTACTAACACACTCCCTACTAACAGGCCATACATCCCCAAGCAGAAGACATCTAGAAAGTTTTCTGCCATAGTTACATACATAAATACCATCATTCTCCCGAAACACGTAAACGTCGACACCGAATTCATCAAATTGCAGACCATAATTTACTGTGCAGCATGGACGGCAGCTACATGTAATGGAGCTAAAATATTATCAGACTCTACACCAAATGAACGTCGCACATATACACAGAGAAAACCAAAATGGCAAATCAGATTAGAAAAGAAAATTGAAAATCTAAGAGCAAACATAGGTAGGCTGACACATTTCATTAACGGTAGTAGAAGCCAAAAATTAATAGCAGCAGTAGAAGAAATAAAGAAAAAATACCAACTACACGCACAATACGAAAATTCAAATACACAAATAGAACACTTTTTGGACACCTTAAAACAAAAATTAAGCGCAGCATCCAGTAGACTTAAAAGATATATAACATGCACGAACCGCAAAGTACAGAACACAAAATTTATCAACAATGAAAAAATATTTTATAGGAACCTTGCATCTAATAACAAAGACACCACTAACCAAACCCTAGAGACACCTTCATCCGAAACACTAAGGGAATTCTGGGCCCACATTTGGGAAAATCCAGTATACCATAATAATCGCGCAGACTGGGTCAACGAAACAACACGAGAAATTCCAGAAATGGAATTTGAGTTTATACCTATAGATACGTTTATAGACGTCATCAAACGCACACACAACTGGAAATCGCCTGGCACTGACCACATCCACAACTACTGGTACAAGAAATTCTCATACATACATCCATTCTTACATAACCATTTAAATACATTCATCCAATCACCAAATTTACTTCCAACATACATAACACACGGAGTCACTTATATGATACCTAAAGATATGAGTGACACTATAAACCCAGCGAAATACCGACCAATTACTTGTTTACAAACCTTGTACAAAATCTTAACAGCCTGCGTAAGTGAAGTAATACACGAACATTTAACTAAAAATAACATTCTAGCAGAACAACAAAAGGGATGTCGTAAGAATAGCCAAGGATGTAAAGAGCAACTTACCATTGACGCGATTACTATGAACAGCGCTGTTAAAAGTAGGAAAGATATACACACAATGTTTATTGATTACCAAAAGGCTTTCGATTCAGTTCCGCACAGCTGGTTATTACACGTCTTAAATCTGTATAAAATTCACCCAACATTAAAAAAATTCTTAGAAACTTCCATGCAGAATTGGCAAACTGTTCTTAAAATTAATTCATCCTCCTCGACTGTAGCTACTGAACCAATCTGTATAAAGCGTGGAATTTTTCAAGGAGACGCTCTAAGTCCTCTGTGGTTTTGCATGGCACTCAACCCACTCTCACACTTGCTTGATAAAACAGACGCAGGATTCACCCTGGCAAACAATGACACACAATACACCCTTACACACCTTATGTACATGGATGACATAAAGTTATACGCAGCTGACAAAAAAGCGCTTTTCCAACTAGCTGATACAACACAAAAATTTTCTAACGATATTTGCATGTCGTTCGGAGTAGATAAGTGCAAAATTTTATCAATTTTACGAGGAAAAATCCAAAATAACAGTTACACACTCGCATCAGGTGAATCTATCGAGCCAATGGATGAACAGAGTACATACAAATATCTAGGCTTTAAACAGTCCAGGCAGATACAACAAAAGATGTCAAAACAAGAACTACAAAAAAAATTCTCACACCGGCTCAACCTCATCTTAAAAAGCAACCTTAACTCTAGAAACACAATTAAAGCCATCAACACATTTGCAATACCTATTCTCACATACTCTTTCGGAATTATACGATGGTCAAAGACAGATATTAAAAAACTACAGCGCACTGTCAATACACTCTTAACCAAACATAGAAAACACCATCCACAATCATGCATACAACGACTTACACTGCCACGCCAAGAAGGAGGAAGAGGATTAATTGACATACACAATTTACACAACAAACAGATACTTTCACTCAGAGCGTACTTCCATAATAAATCTGAACATTCATCACTACACAAACAGGTAACGGAAACAGATAAAAAACTTACACCACTAAACCTACAAAACAGGAACACGCAAATAAATGAACACATTATAAATACACAACAAAAAATTGCAGCATGGTCTGCAAAAGCCCTACACGGAAGACACCTAGCCTACTTGAGCCAGCCACACGTCGACAAAGTTAAGTCGAACGAATGGCTCAAACGAGGCGAATTGTTTCCCGAGACCGAGGGTTTTATGCTGGCCATACAGGATCAAATAGTAGCCACTCGTAATTACAGAAAGTACATCATGAAGGACCAAAATCTGCCGACTGACTTATGCAGACATTGCAACACTGCCTCTGAAACCATACAACATATAACAGGAGCTTGTAAATCACTTGCACAAACCGATTATAAACACCGCCATGATCAAGTCGCTGCAATAATACACCAACAGTTAGCATATAAATATAAACTCGTTAACGAAATGATACCATATTATAAATATAAACCAGAAATAGTATTAGAAAATAAGGATCAGAAAATTTATTGGGACCGAACAATAATAACAGATAAAACTATTCATTACAATAGACCTGACATTACCGTTCACGATAAAACCAATAAAACAGTTTATCTGATAGACATAGCAATACCTAACTCACACAATATTCAAACCACCATATCCGAAAAGCTCAGTAAGTATCAAGATCTCGCCATAGAAATTAAAACCCAATGGAAAGCGCAAACCGTTCATATTGTCCCCATTGTTCTTTCATCGACTGGTGTAATACCAAAATCTCTCACACAAAGCCTTAACACCCTACAGATGCCTACTCACACACTTTACATGCTCCAAAAAGCCACCATCCTTAACACCTGTCGCATCACCCGAAAGTTCCTGACTTCTTCAACATTATCATCGACCTTTTCTATTTAAATTTCGCCTTACATACTTGGTCCGACCCGTGTGTAAGGTTTCTTAACCTCTCTTAAATGAGAAGAAACGTAAAGAAACGAAAATAATAATAATAATAATAACCAGCTGTCAACGTTTCGACACAACGACTGTCGGATCAGGTGCGGGTCATCCAACGTAATCATATGTTGGATGACACTGTACTTGATCGTCTGCGAAGTGAAATGCAGAGTAGCCATGTCATGCCCCCCCCGTCACAGATTGTTGTAGTACCATCACAATTCAACATAAACCCTGCTGATGAGGGGAGTGATGACAGGGCTACAAACGTAAGTACCCAGTGCAATGAGGAATTGAGGAGTGCTTTGGAGGGTGCGATTCGAGAATATCGGTTCATGTCGCCCGAACTTAGACCACGCTTACCTCGTTTGCCCATGCATAACAAAAATAGGGCGCTGGTGGCGGTCCTGGATTCGCAGTTGTCAAATTATTTTGATGACTGCGAAAACCTCACCGATGCTCATTCGATTCTGTACTGCGCGGCTGTAGCAGCATGTCGTGTAGCTCACGTCAAATTTACTAATGACTCCAGAGCTACACGACCAAAACCAGCTGTACCAGCTTGGCAGTGCAGAATTGAACGACGTATTGGTGGGGCCAGAGCGCTCATCGGCAAACTAATCTGCTTCAGGGAGGGCAATACTCGCCCTAGAGTGATGCGCTTTGTGAGGCGGGCGTTCTTAGGAACTGATATCAGTCCTCAGGACTATATATCCCGTGTCACAGAGCGCATCGACTTCCTGAAGCAGAAAGTGTATGCATGGGCGAACCGTATTCGTAGGTATAAGCGTCGGGTGGACCGATACACTCAGAATCGCACCTTCCAGAGCGATGAAAGGTGGGTCTATAGGGATTGGGAGCGACCCGACCAAGGTGTGACTGACATGTGCCTACCTGATGATGATGCCATGATTTCTTTCTGGCGCAATATCTGGTCGGTGCCTGTCAGTCACACCGAAGGTGATTGGACTCGGGAAGTCGAGCGAGCGTGCGATCCAATACCAGAAATGGGGGCTATTACCATCTGCCCCCAAGATGTAGCTCGTGCAGTCCGTCCGTTGCCTAACTGGAAGTCTCCAGGGCCGGACGGACTGCACAACTTTTGGATTAAATGGTTACAGAGTTCGCACGCTTGCTTGGCGGCTCAGTACCAGACTGCTTTGGAGTCCGGTTCGCTGCCCCAGTTTCTAACAACAGGAGTTACCCACCTGCTCCATAAATCAGGTAGCACCGCGGAACCCAAAAATTATAGGCCGATCACGTGTTTACCGACGGTCTATAAAGTTCTTTCATCCATTTTGAGAGCTAAAATTAACCAACATGTAGACACCAACTCCATCATGTCTGCTTCTCAAGGTGGATGTAAGAACGGGTCCCGTGGTACTAAGGAGCTACTCCTCATTGATATGGCCATTAGCCAACAGGTTCGTCGTTCCCGAAAGGATCTGTCGACATGTTGGATAGATTATAAGAAGGCCTATGACTCGGTGCCACATACATGGCTCATGAGGGTGCTGGAATTGTATAAAGTAGATGCAACTCTGCGCACCTTCCTGATGTCATGTATGGGGCAATGGAGGACGGTCCTTCGCTATCCAGGATGTCGAAATATCCAGAGGAATAGCGAACCGATACGGATTGAGCGAGGCATATTTCAGGGCGATAGTTTGAGTCCACTTTGGTTCTGCTTAGCCTTGAATCCTCTAAGCACACTGCTGGAGGATTCAGGTCTAGGCTATCGGCTGAGGAGAGGTGGTCAGGTTATATCTCACCTCCTCTACATGGATGACCTAAAACTCTTTGCCCCCAACAATTTGCAACTGATGGAGCTACTGAAAGTAACTGAAACTTTCAGTAGCGCCATCAGGATGGAATTTGGTGTGGACAAATGTGCAGTCATACATGTAAAGCGAGGAAAGATTGTGGAATCCGTGGGAACCCAACTCTCGGATTCCATAAACCTTAGAGCCCTCTCCGCATCCGAAACCTATAAGTATTTGGGTATGTCGGAAGCGTTGGGCATCAATGTTACTGACATGAAGCAATCGTTGAAGGAACGCTTCTTTGGCCGCCTGAAAAAAGTATTTAATAGTCTTCTATCAGGCGGAAACAAGGTGCGCGCCTTCAACGGTTGGGTCATGCCGGTTTTGATGTACTCTTTCGGCATACTCAAATGGACTCAGACCGAACTGGACGCCCTGGATAGAAGGGTTCGTACGCTGCTGACTGCATATCGAATGCATCACCCACGGTCATCGGTAATGAGGCTGTATATCCCGCGAAAGTGTGGAGGTCGAGGCTTTTTAAATGTTAAGACACTCCACAATCGCGAGATATGCAGTCTCAGGGAATATTTCCTAAAAGCCGACGTGGGGATGCATCGAGATGTAGTCGCGGTGGACAAGGGCTTCACCCCGCTCTCCTTGGCTAAAGAGAACTGGCGCAAGCCTGTAGTGCTTGACACTAACGATCGCAAGGAGGTATGGCAGAGTAAGGAGCTTCACGGACGCTTTTTCCGGGCCCTACATGGACCCGATGTAGATTTGCTAGCGTCCGTAGCCTGGCTGCGTTTCGGTGACCTCTTTGGGGAAACCGAAGGTTTTGTCTGTGCAATTATGGACGAAGTTATCATGACGAACAATTACCGGAGATTTATTGTGAAAGATGGCACGGTTGACATCTGTCGGGCATGCCACCGTCCGGGAGAATCAATCCGACACATTATCTCCGGTTGTCCTCGTCTAGCTAACGAAGAATACTTGCATAGACACAACCTTGTAGCCAGGATTATCCATCAGCAAATTGCTCTGAAATACAACCTAGTGGAATCGGAAGTGCCGTACTACAGGTATGTGCCCGACCCAGTTCTCGAAAATGGACATATCACATTGTACTGGGATCGATCCATCATCACTGACAGGACTATTGTTGCCAATAAGCCTGATATAGTGGTGGTGGATCGAACAGAGCGGCGCGCAATGATCATTGACATAACAGTTCCACATGGCGAGAACCTCGTGAAAGCCGAGAAAGATAAACAAATCAAGTATCTTGACTTGGCTCGCGAGGTTGTCGACATGTGGGATGTGGACTCAGCGATCATTGTGCCGATAGTCGTATCAGCCAATGGCTTAATTGCCAAGAGCCTCGACCAACATCTAAGGAGGCTCTCGTTGGGCAGCTGGATCAAGGGCTTGATTCAGAAAGCGGTACTTCTGGACACGGCTCGCATTGTTAGGAGGTTCCTCTCTCTGGAGTCCTGACCGCCGGTAGCTTGGACCCTGTTCCTGATACCGGTGGGCTACTATTTTTTATATTTTTAAATGTTGTTATATTTTTGTATTCTAATATTTAAAAATATAATTTATATGTATTAATTCGAATAAAGGAAATAATAATAATATATATATATATATATATATATATATATATATATATATATATATATATATATATATATATATATATATATATATATATACGGGCACTTTACATTTACAAATTATTACAAATTTTTACTTATATAACCATTGAGATATAACCGTGTAATTTATAATAAAGTTATCCGCTTCATAAACCTATTTTAGCTACCGAAGTTTTGTGCCTATCTGTGGATTTGCCCTAAGAAGTCCACAAAGTGCTCGGTGGTTCATCCCCTAAGATGTGAATTTTCCAAGAATGTACCAATCAGCAAGGTTCTCTGAACAAATAAGTGATATGCCTTTGCCCAGCAGTCGAATTATGCAGGCTGGCACTAACCAGTAATCATCTCTGGTCAAGCTACTTAGTTATATAGGATTATTCTAAATTAGCTAGCTAAACTCCTCAGTCGCGATGTGTATCAATATCTTGCACTTTTCACCTCTGTTATAATTTTAATCTAATAAAACATTTAAGGCCCAGATATATGCCAGCGACCTTGAGTGGTTAGCTTGCGTATTCTGTACTGAGCTCACGCAAAGCGTCGTTCATCCAGCCAGTAACAGGACTCGCCCATCCAGGAGCGCTGTCCCAAATAAGACGCATTATTAACTTATTATAATAAAATAAAAGGTACTTAAATAAAACACGTATACTAAAAGATCAATAATGAAGTTATCTTTAAAAAGGTGAAGGTTTCAGAAAATACACTTGTTAAATTTTGCGTGATTCTCAGTTTTCTACCCGCGTTAGACATAACTTTACAAATTAATTTCACTATGTAATATAAACATAATCTAAAATATTCATATATTGTGTTATTAAAAAAATGCTCTAATTTAGCATATATTTTTTCTAAGTCATTAACACTACTCGTTTAGACGTGATCTTCAGTATAAAATCATTAAAAGTCGGTTATTGTCACATTAACACTCCACACTGTTTCTAAAGCAATAACCAATTTGCTTCTCAGTCGCGTAGTCGGTACGTGTCCCATTTTTTGTAGAGGACTAGCGCTCCGCGGTCGGTGTAATCTGGAATCTCCCGCCGCCAATTTATTTTCATTAGCGATCATCCTCGGTTAATTTTATTCCCTACTTACCCCGCCAAGGATCGGAGACAAACGCTCTGTGGTAGGGAGACGGATTTCGTATGATTTAAGAAGATTTAATGAATATTAGTGGATTGATTGAGTGTTAGAATATTATTATTTTTAAGAGCTTATAGGTACTAGTTTTATTATACGTTAAGTTTTTTCTTGGAAAGACCGATATTGTTATTATTAAGGACGGGTTGTTTCACGTCTACTTAACGCACGCGATACGTCATAAATGGCGCTAACTATTGTCAAACCAAAAAGAGCGTTGTTTCACAAAATTATGCCCTTAATGTTCGTTATAAAATAATGATTACAGTACCGGTATCATAACCACTGGTTAACGTTATTTTATTTTTTTACATTTGAACTTTGACGATCGGTTTTTTATGCAGTGAAACAACGCTTTGTATTTAAATCATAATTATGTTATGGTTATCATTTGACGTACGTATGTTACGTTAACCCACCGTTTGAAACAAGCGGCCCTTAATGTTAAAATTTGGCATGTCTTTTGAACGGAAAATTGATTTGTCTTTTGACATATTTACTAACACTAAAAATACTACATTGGAAATCACTTGTAAAGCCATAAAGAACTGTTAGCAGCTTAAATTCAGTATAATTCAGGCTTCTTCTGGGTAAGCTCACTCCATCGTAGACTTTGTCTCTGTCATCCAGACCTAGACTAAAGTCAAGAGCAAACTCATAGTAGAATAAAATAAATAAATAAATAAATACAATATAAATGTATATTGAGACGGACACTTTATATTTACAAATTATTACACATTTTTACTTATATGACCAGCTAGATAGCTATCGAACGAAGTATTGTCCCTTTCTGTCAAGTTAAAATGAAGTTTGACAGAAAGGGACAAAACAGTTCGATAGCTCAAATAGGTTTCTGAAACGGATAACTTTATTATGAATTAAACGGTTAGGCTTCAGCTCATGCTAATTGCAACACAAAATTCACAGTTAAGTCAATCAACATTAAACAACGTTTTTAAGTAAGGGGGATAATTTTTGACACACCTGTGCCAACTGATAATAAACTCAAATTTCAAAGTCTGTCTCCATTCTATCCTCCAATCCGCTCTAGTCAGTATCCAGAGCCACAGTATCTGTGAGTTGCTTAATTCATTTCCACAGGATAATATTATTTTTTTACTCCCCCGCTTTTTGTGATGAGCCACGGCTTATTTTTTATTCATTGGGGTGGATACTCATCTCAATTCATCCGCTGTTCAGTTAGATTGAGGTGTAATCAGGTTGACAGTTGCTTTGTTAAATGCGTTTAAAAATTTAAATGAAATTGAATCAAAATATGTATTTGTTTTGATGAACAGATGTTGAACTTTTTTTTTTTTTTTTTTTCAATTATTTCATAGTGAATGGTGTTTACAAAAGCTTGATTTATGAAATGAAATGTTCATTCTGTAAATAGGATATCGGAATCCTTTTACAAGGTATATTAAAAAATATATTAAAAAGTAAGCTAGGTGGAGTCGACATTTCATATCTGTCTACCCCTGAGAATACCAAAAAAACCCAAAGGTTGACTGGTAGAGAATGCCTTGTGGCATTAAGTCCGCCTATGTACCACTATTGTACATGAAGTTTAAAAAAAAATATATATATATCGTATATTTTTCATATCCATTTAGTAAAAAGCTGTTATTTTGACATTACAAACAGACACTTCTATTTTATTTATTTGTATAGATTCAATTGTAGTGCTTAGCTTATCATTGTTTTCTAATATTGTAGAAGTAAATAATGTATCAATCTCATTCAATCATAATCATTTAAACTCTTAGTTATATAAATAGAAAATAAATTTAAAATAAAATTTTCTTTTACATACATATAGTTTTTTAGAGTTACAAGAAAACGTAGCGTTCTCATAAGGAACGCGGCCTACGCAGCTACGCCACCTACGTCGTAGACCGCCTACGCAGAGATGTTTTTATCGTGCTGAGTCCGTAGTCTGTTCATCAGTCTGTTTTTAGGGTTCTGTACCTCAAAAGAAAAAAACGGAACCCTTATAGGATCACTCGTGTGTCTGTCTGAATGTCCGTCTGTCACAGCCGATTTACTCCGAATGTAATGGACCGATTAACTTGAAATTTGGTACACATATCAATTTGAGTGATCCAAATACGGATGTGAACCGTAAATAAATGAATTTAGAATATTGGGGTCAGTTTTGGGGGCAAACAAGAAAATAAATAAAGGTTTTGCAAACTGTACCGTGTGACATATCAAATGAAAGAACTTACTGTGAGGGTCTCAATTTATTTTTATTTTTTTTTAGTTTTAAGTGAAAATAGACGAAAATTTACCTTATCTCCCAAACTGCTGAAACTAAATTTTGAAAAAAAAAAATTAAAAAAAATACGGAGAATAGTTCTATACCTACTTATAGATTACAGGAAAATCTATAAGAAGTCTATGGTCTGAAAATAACATGGTAAATCTCTCGATATTGTGCGTACAAACTTACATTTGCAGTCGGAATGTATGGGAGATTATGTTTACCAACTACAATGTTAAGTTTGTTCTTAGGATAAATTCTTTCCAAGTACGGAACCCTTCATTGTGCGTGGTCCGACACGCACTTGGCCGGTTTTTTTTAATGATAATGTGGCTTTTAGACGTTGTATTTCATAGCTCAGATGTCATATTAAATTTCTACAATAGTCTTAAATTACTAATTAAAGGGCCTTACGAATCTGGGAAAATACATGTAGGATACCAAAATTGACAATAGTTTGCTTGAGCATATTCTAGTATATTAGATACTAGCTTTTGCCCAAGAAACGTCACAAATGTGCTCCATATATCGGATCCACATTATATATATTACTAACTTTTGCCCGTGGCTTCGCCAGCGTGGTGGTCGAGAAAATATCCCACGGGACCGTACTACCGGGATTATTAGTACCCTATGTGTTAATCCAGGTTATATAAACTATCTTTGTGTCACACATTCAAATCCGTTCATACGTTTTTACACCAATCCGGAACATACATCCAGACAAACAGACAAACGGACAAAAATTCTAAAAACTATATTTTCGGCATTAGACTCATTCCTACAACAATATTCAATGTTCAGTTTTGACTTCGTGACTAATTTCTTAAAAAAAAAAAAAAATCTGACACATTTGGCCCATAGTACCTATTATTATTATTCGACTATTTTTTTGTTTTTTTAAACTATGAAATGAATTAATTAATTATTATTATAAGTAGGTGTAGGAAAGCTCTTGACCTTCATCTCACTTGATGGTGTATGCTAATTTAGGATGATAAGGGCACCCCATTTCCTCCCGTGGGTGTCGTAAAAGGCGACTAAGGGACTTACTAGAGAATGGGCAGCAGCGTTCTCTATCCGTTTTTAACACCATACTGCGATCGCCAACCCGTCTGCCAAGCGTGGCGATTATGGCAAATCCCCCCCTTTGGGGGAGGCCTATGTCCAGCAGTGGACGTCTTTCGGCTGAAATGATGATGATGAATGAAGGGCAAACGAATGCAAGTAAAAGGCTGCTATGTAAGTCATAAGTACTAACATAACACAAAACATAACACCAACATTGTACACTTATTTCGCAATAAACGTTTTGACTTTGACTATGATGTTATCATCAAAGTCAAAGTCAAAACGTTTCCAACGTTCGGCCTTATGGCCGAAGGTGGAAGCGAGCTTCACCCGGAATCGTCAACCACAGAGGAACTGGCTATTTTACCTCTAACTGCCGAAATACAACAAATGCTGTTAACATTGTTGTTATAAGTCTGTACTTAGATAAGACGATGGTAGCCAGCTAAGTGGACTTAGAACAAGTCTTACCAACAACCAAACCGAGCAGAAAATTTTGAAACTCTGGGTCTGAGACAGGTGATCTCACCACAAACTATAGAGCCGTTTGAGGCGCAATCATTCCACAGCCAAAGCCTTTTCTAATACCTATAGAGTTTCTTATCAGTTTATGTAGGCAAAGAGTTTATGTGGCCCAGGGTTCGCTCGTGGGGGCCGTACCTCTTTATACTTTATCTGAATGATATACCTAAACAGGCTCACACACAACTGGTCATTTATGCTGATGACAGCAACATTCACGACCGACAAAAACGTTGACATAGTCACTGGACGGCTACAATATTCGCTGGAACTACTCAGCAACGTGGCGCGAATCGGTTAAATATTTAGGCATAATATTAGACAAGCCTTAACTGGAACAAAAACACTGAACTAACTATAAGGAAATGTGCAAAAGCCCTAAATTAATTAAAAACCTATTTTAAATCGTAAATCTACTCTCAGTCCTTCAACAATATTGCTTATTTATTCTACTTTAGTAAGACCATGCTTAACTTATGCAGCGCCTGTCTGGTCCAGTCTGGCAGACACCAAATACAATAAATTCCAAACGATCAATAATCAGTCATTCAAATTATCGTATAACACACCATTTCGCACAAACCTTAAAGGTCTCTGCACACAGCGGGCGCGGCGCGGCGGGATGGGGCGTGGAGGGGCGCCGACGTGACGCTGAGCAGTTGTAATGTACTAGATATTACGGACGACGCCACACAGAGCCGTCCGGCTCGACGCGACGTGAGGTGACGCTCTGTGTGGCGTCGTCCGTAATATCTAGTACATTACAACTGCTCAGCGTCGCGTCGGCGTCCCGTCCCGCCGCGCCGCGCCCGCTGTGTGCAGAGACCTTAAAACACTAAACATGCGAATAACGTATCCGTATTTAAAAGATTTTATACAAAAAATTTCACGTAAATTTAACATACTTAAAAATTCATCACACCGTAATACTCTAATATCTACAATTGGTAAAAGTATACTAAGTACATTGTCTTACGCTCGCACGTACAATTGATACCGACTGCCCAATCACTACTTCGCGCCGTCAGTTGGGACTGGTCATCTCTTAGCTGCCACGGGTTATTTTATTTTATTTTGTTTCTATTTGTTGTACCTACGCTTGACGCTTTTAACGTGTAAGTTTTTATTATTTTTATTTTTACATCGTTCTCACTTTTAGTTATAAATGCAACATTATAGATGTAACGAATACTTTTGTAACAATTTAATTTAAAAGAGTGTCCATGGAGTTTCTTGCCCGTTCTTCTCCATAGGTACCTACGCTGTGGAATGGGAATGTAGCTTAATTTTTCTTACTGACCGACTGCTTGACAATCCAAAAGTGCCTGTAAATGGTTTAATTGAAATAAATGATTTGAGTTTGAGTTTGACTTCCTCCGTGACGTCTCATGACGATAGCTCGCTTGCTAGCCGACGCCGCTTGACTGGCCGTGTATATAAGATCTTTTCGCGGACTACCCGCTATTATACTTAACTTATGTTATTATAATAAAGCGTACATTTTGTAACTTAAACATTACATTTTATGTACCTAGTTAAACGATGTACATTATTAATTATTAATTAATCATGTCAACGCAAAAAAAAAAAACATGTTTTAATGTTTATAAAGGCGAATTATAGCCTATGTAACAAAATTATTCACGATTTGTGTACAAACAGAATAAGATCATTTGTAAACACAATTGTAACAACCTTTGCAGTAACAAAGACCTTGAAAAATCAAGCAGTCAATACCTATAGAGAAATACACCGCTCTATCCATCCCACCCATCTATCATCCCCCGTCTACGAGCTTAACAGGAGACTCATGTTTTTAAATTGCCGTAAATATGAAAAAAGCTCCTGATCCAAAGCAACCCAATGCTATAGAAAAACCAACATTTAATTAATTCAAAACACAATTGCATTACTTACTATACACACACGTTGGGCCACAAAACACGCGGGCAACATTTTATTGTGGCTAAATCTGTGCTCGAATTAATTTGTCGCGCTAAATGAACGCATGAGTAACGTCGCCCGCCCTGACATCTAGCTAAATCGCACTTATGCAGCGCGACACCGGGGAGGTGTATGGAGCTGATGATACCGACGAATGAAGTTATTGTTGTATGATTTTATACGTGAAGTTAAATAGAGAAATATGTTCACAATACCCATATGTTATTGCTATTCTATTATTGAGTCGATTTTTTTTAGATCCAATTTTTTTTTATATTAACTGTTTTCGTAAACATAGAGTTTGACCTTCTTAAAAGCCATTCGCTTAATAAACCTATTCAAGCTATCGAACTGTTTTGCCAGGTCCGTGAGTGGTCAGCCGATAGTTTCTCCTGCGGCCGCTTGAGTCTTTACATCTTCACTCCTGGTCTCAACATGGCCTAACACCCAATGACACAAGTCATAGTTAGAATTAGGACCGACCACACATCAAGGGATACCACACCACACATATTTGGGCCCAAGTAATACAAAAAATAACAATTCGGCCCGTCGACACGATAAAGAACCTTAATTAGAATACTAATGTTTAAAGAAAATGTACCTAATTATTGCAGTTCGCATCTTAGAAATCTCCTTAGACTCCCTCCCCACTCATCCGACTTCTACTCCTACTCCTTCACTGTGCACGCGGCTCGGTTGTGGAATTCACTGCCACCTGATATTAGGGACTACCAAACTGTTGCAGCCTTTAAAAGAAGAGTAAAGGATCACTTTCTTTCCACTTCGTCATAGTTGCATATTATTATGTATTTATTATTTTCCACTACATTGTAGTTCTAAGTATATATTTGAGTGATATTTTTTAGAAGTGTATTCTCTTATTGTATGTTTATAAGTATTTATATTAGTGTATAGCTATTTTGATTTTATGTATTTTTTTTTCTCTTCTACTCTTACACACGTTGTCTACATCTCTATATCTACTTTCCTATCGCACCTTTGTACGTATTTTTCTGTTCCTTTCTTCTTGTCTGTTTATATGTGTGTACACTGAAAAAAATGCACTCCAATCAAGTAACTCTTTAGCTTGATTGACGATATCTTGTTTAGATTAATCAAAATCTTAGTTAAGTTGATCATTACGACATGATTGCAGCAATACTAGTTCAAATGATTGAACGCTCAAACAATTTCTCGATTACCCTTAACATGACATAATTGTAGAAGAGTTAAAAATGAGACAAGTTAAAAAAAAATTAACTGTAACAAAGTAAGTTGTGTCAATCAAGCATTTTGATTACTTCAATAAAGATAATTGAAACTTTATTCTAATAATCTTGGTTGGAGCAACTATGTTTTGACTTGATTGCTGCAAATAGGTTTTGTGATAACTCCAATCAAGATCCCGTTTCAAATCTCAATCAAATAAAAGTAGTAGCTGTGATCATTGTGCTTGATAGGCTCAGATGCAAACAAGTTACTTAGTCAATCTAAACAAAATCTCGATTGTGGCAACTACTATTTTTTTCAGTGTACATAAATGGTTAAATAAATAAATAAATTTAAAAGCTTAAAAACAACTAAACAGCTGTAATGTTTATAATGTCCTAAACCAGCAACCTAATTGTGTAACAATCTAAATAATTTTGAAGGATGCTAATCCATTGCTACATATGTTCGAAAATTTTATTTGCTTAGCAACTTATTTATAATAAACTAGCAGCCCGTCCCGGCTTCGCACGGGGTAGACAATTATTTATTTTTTGGAATTTCTACACCTTCGGTTACATTGTTCAAATTTTACCAAGGATCCCTATTTTTTTTCAAAATGAAATGTAGCCTATGTCAAATTGGAAGAATGTAGCATTCTATTGGTGAAAGAATTTTTTAAATCGGCCCAGTACTTTTTGAGCCTATTCATTACAAACATACAAACATACAAAAATAGGTACAAATCTTTCCTCTTTATAATATTAGTGTAGAAGTGTAGATAGTGTAGATTACCTAATGCTTTGTTAAGTATTAAAGATATCCATTTATTTAAGAAGCAACTCAATAATCTACTGATAAGTAAGACATCCTACACAATCAATGAATACCTGTCTGATAGGAATTTGGGTGTATAATAATAATACCTACATATAATTAAGGTGAAGACTGGAGTCCGATTTGTTTTTATTATAATTAAAATTATTCTTGTTTGTATTGTAAATTATGTGTGGACTGTATTAGACATTACTTAGTTATCATGACATTATATATTCTGACATTACATGCTTATTGATTTGAATTTATGACATTGTGTATGGTACTATTTTGAAATTATTGTATAACTGTCAATTTATGAAATGGTATAATTTTAATGATGCTTATAATTTTAATAATAATTTTGCATTTCTGAATTGGTGCATCACAGTGGACTGCGCATTCACTTGACATCTAGAAATGTATGATTATGTACTATGTTGAGCAATAAACATTTGAATTTGAATTTGAACTTAAATAACGCAATGAACATGAAAACTGAGCGTTTGGTTTGAAAACTGAACAGCGGGGTTATAACGTAACACACCTTCAGTAGTTCAACAACATTCAACTCCGTTTTTTAGGTATCAACATCTCTCAAAACATACAGTTAATTTCGCCCGTGCCACGTTTACCACGTCCTCAGGTGAAAAGATCCCACGCTATGTCTGCGTCTGGTTTAACTGTTTACTGTTCTGCCGAGCCTGGGACGGCACAAGCGCGGTATTACTGCCAACAATAGATGATAGCTATGTCAAGAAGATCTTTGTGGTGGAGACCTCAAATCTCGCTGATGAAAGGATTTCTGTTGGCTTTTGGATGGCATTGTTTAGTCATGTATATTTTATGACAAATACTTCTTCATTTCGTCTCTTGTGTGTGCTAGAAGAATTTTACGAGATGTTTCTTTAATTAAGAGGTGATTTCTTTTATTTTAGAATGAAAATGCAGAAAATAAGCATAACATGCTTATTTTCTATTATTGTAACCCTTAAAACGGAGCTTAGTGGCCACTTACCTGTTACCTTACCTTACTTAACTTTTATTAATTAATGTAAAAGGTATACCTATACTGTTCGCGTCCCTATCTATACATCTATATAGATAAATAAAATTGAAGCACCTGTTTGTAATGTCATAAAACAGCTTTTTACTATATGCATATGAAAGTAGGTATAAACGGCACCTATAACAAGAAAACAATGTTCAACATTTTTTTCTGTCTATCTGTTTGTTTCGCCTAATCTCCGGAAAGGCTGGAGCGATTTTGGCAGATAGCTGATGTTGTAGGGAGTAACTTAGGCTACTTTTATTTTAGACAGGCGAGGGCTACTTTATGGTTGTTGGTAAAACAAGTGTAGGTCTAAATAATTTTGTTATTGGATCCTCCTTTTAGGCAGATAGTGCCTGTACTAGGAAAGACCGCTCTTCCATAGCAAGACGTACAATTTATTTATTTTATTTTAGTCGAGCTTTTGCCCGCGGCTCCGCCTGCGTAGATGTTGGTTATCGCGTAAAAACGTAGCCTATGTCCTTCTCCATATCCCAGGCTATATCTCTGCCAAATTTCATGACGATCGGTTCAGCGGTTTAGGCGTGAAAACGTAACATACAGACAGACAGACAGACAAATAGACAGAGTTACTTTCACATTTATAATATTAGCATGGATAAAACACTTTTGGACAGATAGAGAAACAGACAGACACAGGAGTGATCCTATAAAGGTTCCGTTTTTTTATTCGTAAAACGTACGGAACCATAAAAAACCGGCCAAGTGCGTGTCGGACCACGCACAATGAAGGATTCCGTAATTGGTATGAATTTATCCCAAGAAAAAACTTAAGCAACTTAACTTAGTATCGTGTATCGTATAGTGTCTGGTTCCGTAGTCAGAACCCTGAAAACAAAGGAACACAGAGATTTTAACACTGTTTTTATTATTATTCCTTCCTTCTTCCACACCAAACACAAGACCTATCACCACCCTCCGTTTACAGCGAGAGACAAAACAAGTTAATTTTTAACGAGTACTCATCAAAATTGTTTAATTACATCCCTGAGGGACAGCTAAGCGTGAAACGGTCGACCTAATCAACCGTTTTGGTTAGCAACCGTAACTGCAACAATAAATGAAAGATGGAGCGCCCCCTTGTGACGAAATCAGGAAATTAGCTCTTAAAAATACAAGTTCGTTTCGTGACAATGAAGTGATTGCGTACGGTAAAAGCGTCAGGGTGGCCCGTGTAATTCAAATGTTCTTACTTTGTTTGCAATTTGCAGATCAGTAACAGGTTGTATATATGTTGTTTATTTATATATATCGCAATATACATGCGATATATACACCGTGGCATTTTAGTCGTCTCACAAAGAAAGCCCACTTCATGTATCCAATGACTACTAATAAGTAATGTAAAAAAAAAAAAATTGTTTTGGTTTTATTTTTTATTTATTTTTATTTATTAATTATGACGCATGAAATAGTTTAAAACACCCTGTTACGAGTGCAGTCCGAGCCTTGTGATACAAGGGCGCCACAGAATGGATTTGAAACACATTTTTGGGTTAGAGTCGAATGAACTCTGATAAAGATGTCGCCGCTCCATTCCCCGGCTCGTAACAGGGTGTTTTAAACTATGTCATGCGTCATAATTAATAAAAATACAAATATATAAAAAAAAAAAAAAAAAATACATGAATGATTAGTAGTCATTGGATACATGAAGTGGGCTGTCTTTGTAAGACGACTAAAATGCCACGGTGTATAATGACCAAAACAATGACCACTATATACATACTCTCCCCCCCGCACACACACCCCACACGCACTCACTACACCTTTTTCATATAATTAAGCACATAATTGTTACCTAAAAAAATAAGTACTATTTACTTAATTGTAATGTTTGTATAATGGATAGATGGATGGCCCCTGAAACACAGGTCCCACCTAGCATGGGGGTCATTGATCAAATCAATCTCTGTGCACTTGTATGTTCCACGTTGTAAATGTTGCGTATTCTAATTGTACAGTACTTTGCTTTTTGGAAATAAAGTTATAATTACTGAAAAAAAAAAAGTGTATGTTGATCTTAATAATGATTGGCGGCCGTATCAAATATTTATTTAAAGAATTATAATCATAAAAATCATCAATACAACTTTCTAAGTTCATATAATCCTGTTGAATGACTTTTTCATGAAATCATGACTTTTTGTATTATACTAACTTACTAGCTGACCTGACAGACTTCGTTCTGTCAAAAGCTATAGTATAAACTCCACTAATCTAATCTACACTACCCTACCCTACCCTACCTACCCTGCCTACCCTACCTACCTACCTACCTACCTACCCTACCCTAGCCTACCCTACCCTATCTACCTACCTACTTACCCTACCCTACCCTACCCTACACTACCCTACCTACCTACCTACCCTACCCTACCCTACCCTACCTACCTACCTAAAACTTAAAAAAAAATAGATAGTAGTCGATTCTCAGACCTACTGAATATGCATACAAAATTTCATAAAAATCGGTCAAGCCGTTTCGGAGGAGTATGGTAACTAACATTGTGACACGAGAATTGATAGAGTTGTAATGATTATAATTCTGTAAATTCATATTTATTACGGTCGCGACTCATACTTTAATCAATATACATCCAGACATTGAGCTGTAAATTGCAAAAATCGTAAGAAATTTTGAATTTCGCGGGTTACCTTTCCGCTTCCCCGTAAGCGATAATTGTGGCGCAGTTGTGGGGCAATTTTTTTAAAATTTTACTGTGGGTTTGCTCTTGAGTCTAGTCTAGGCCTGAGTAACAGAGACAAAGTCGACGATGGAGTGAGCTTACCCAGAAGAAGCCTGTTCACTCTCACTTTGAATAGATTAGGGTTGTATGCGTTTGGAAATACAGACGCAGGCAGAGAGTTCCACTCCTTTGCTGTGCCCGTTATAAAAGACGTTTGAATTGTGACCTACGTGGCATTCGTGGCAAAGCATGCCGTTGGTGCAGCTATTAAGGCCGAGATTAATGCCAGTGACCTTGAGTGGTTAGCTTGCGTGTTCTGTACTGAGCTCACGCAACGCGTCGTACGTCGAGCCAGTAATATGACTCGCCCATCCAGGAGCGCTGTCCCAAATAAGACGCGTTATTAATTTATTATACGTAAAACAAAAGGTATTTAAATAAAACACGTATACTAAAAGATCAATAATTAAATTATCTTTAATATAGTAAAGGTTTCAGAAAAATACGCTTGATAGATTTTGTTTGATTCTCAGTTTTTAATCCGCGTTAGACATAACTTTACAAATCAATTTCATTATGTAATATAAACATAATCTAAAATATTCACTCATTAAGTTATTAAGAAAATGCTCTAATTTAACATATATTTTTTTCTAATCATTAACACTACTCGTTTAGACGTGATCTTCAGTATAATATCATTAAAAGTCGGTTATCCTCGCCTTAATATATTATATAATTTTCTTCAACATTCGAAACAACAAAAACATTGTTAGGTCAAAAAAGCCCTTAGATTCACCCCCTCAAAACTTGTCCCCAGTTGTTTTTACACAATACAGCTTTCTTGTGATTACTGCAACTTATTTAAAAGAATCTGTCCTCCGTCGAGACAATTGCACAGATAAGTAATATTTTCGCAAGAGTTTTTCACGATTTTCGTTCGTTTTGTTTAAACTCAACGGAGTGCTGTTTCCGTTGCACTTGCTTTGTTTTATATTCTGTGGTATTAATTTTAACGATAACGATGAGGGAAATTAAATTAATTGATATTTTTGCTCTTTGTTTTCTAGGGACTGTTTCCATCGTGATACGGCTTGTTATGTTCACTTCTAGGTAAAGGCCCCTTTTCGTTCTGTTGAAGTTGCTTTAGGGATGTTTAGTGTATAGCTGTTATTTTGCTAACTTGTTTAGGTCATTATCTGCATCTTAACAAATATAATTTGATGAGTAGAAAACCGACATAGCACGAAGAATTTCTAAACTTATGTGGCAGTGGGCAAACCACATTGCTCGCAAAATAGATGGCCGATGGGGCCGAAAGGTTCTGGAGTGGCGACCGCGTGCCGGAAGACTTAGCGTTGGAAGGCCACCCACAAGATGGACCGATGACCTTGTGAAGGCTGCAGGAATCCGCTGGCCGCGCGAAGCACAGAACTGATCAAAGTGTAGGCGCGAAACGCCAACCTCATCTAGTTTTAAAATTTGATTGACGTTTAAAACTGTTTGTACAAACCTTAGTACTTAGAAAAATAAAATAATTTATCATTTAATAATAACAATAATAAATTCGTTTATTTGCAAACAAGAGTCTTCATTTCAGCCGAAAGAAGTCCACTGCTGGACATAAGCCTCCCCCAATTGGGGGATTTGCCATTGAAACAAGAGTCACTGTTACATAAAAAAGCTATGCTTCCTGAACTAGGTAGTTAACCTGTATCTCAGGAGACAGTACCCTTCCTAATTACATAGTACAATTTTATTACATGGCACAATGCCAATTGTAACTTTAAAAAAAAAAAAACAAAGTAAGATTTATAAAGATTATAATAAAACTATACTAGATAAAAACAAGATTGCCCGTGGTGTGGTGTGTTGTGCATGATGGTGTGTCTTTGTATGTATTTGTAAGATTTACGATCTGTAATGACATTTATAACAGTGTCATTACAATGAACTGAAACCTCGCTACGCAAGTCATTCCTTTATCTCCCTCGAATATTTTTATAACATCAAGTACTTTCAAAGGAAAATGAACTAATAAAATACGAGATGTGTTAAGCGGAAATGTGCAGCGGTAGCTAATGCGCGGTTTATGCGACAGATAAGACGTGCAACCGCAAATGTATGCAGTATCTTTATATAGGAACGTAAAACGAAACGTCGAGATGAATCAAATTGTTTTGCAGAGTGAATGGGTGACGTGGGTGATGTGTGGTGTCTGATTAAATCTATGTTGATGCTTTTAGATAGAGAAAGTTAATGAAATAGGGATAAATTATTATCCAGGCAACTTAGTGAGCCATATGTTTGACAAATATAGGGATGGTGACAAAAAATATATATTTGTCCGTCATGTAGATTATTAAAAAATATTGGACACATATTTTTTCCTTTTATACGTAGGTAATCAGAAAATTTAGGCCTGACGTCACCCTGTGCTAGATTGTATACGTAGTTTGTTTGAATTGTGACGAAACAAGCCCCCCTCTAAACTTGAATGTGTTTTATCTAAGTAATTTTTTATTAATATGATAACGCAAAAACTAAGTGTCTAATATTTTTTTATTATCTGACTGATGGACTAAACACATTTTTTTACGCAGGAAACATAGGTTCAAACTCAAACTCAAAGCATTTATTTCAAATAAACCAATTACAGGCACTTTTGAATTGTCAAAGGGTCGGTCAGTCAGAAAGATGAAGCTAGTTGCCCATTCCAAAGCGTAGTAGGTTCCTATGGAGAAGAACGGACAAGAAACTCCATGGACACTCTTTTAAAACAAAATATTGTTACAAAATATGGGTTACATCATTCATGTTGAAGTTATACATGTGAGAACAATGTAGAAAGACGTGCACGTTAGAAGCGTCCGTAATAGAAACAATTCAAAAATTAAAATAAGCCGTGGCAGCTAAGAGATGACCAGTCCCAACTGACGGCGCCCGTTCACGAACATGACGCATGGATCAGCACCATTTAGCTCAACCATTTTGAAGGGAACTTAATGATCCAACACACACGCCACCACCAGCGAGACATTTGAGTGAGCATGACATACTCTCAGCCGCCAGGGCACATTCAAGTCAATAAAAGACATATTACCCGGTAAATGGTAGCTTTATAGTACATAGTACTCACACCTGTGCTATGCAATTATATAATTCAAGGACATTGAGTTTATACAATGCAAAAATAGTTTACAATCTTCAGCAGCTCCAACATGATTGTCAAATGTTAATTAACTAGCTGAGGTTGAGGAGCAGGACCAGCATTCAGCCAAGCATTTTTATCAGCGATGTAATCCCCCAACTTATAATATGCCTGCCTGCATAGTGTGCGTTTTATACAAGATTTAAATTTAGTCTCATTCAGTTGAAGTATGTGGGGAGGAATTTTATTGTAACATTTTAAACAGTACCCCATGAAAGATGAGTCTACTTTAGCCAGTCTGAAACCTGGTTGAGCTAATAGGTCCCTATTTCTAGTACTATAATTATGTCTTTCACCTCTTTTTCTAAAAAGATGTAAATTTTTCCTTACGTACATGATGTTTTCGTAGATATATTGACAAGGTACCGTCATGATGTTAATATCCTTAAACAGTTCCCTTAGAGAATCGCGCCTGCGGAGATTATATATGGCTCTGATGGCTCTTTTCTGCAGAATAAAAATAGACTCGATGTCTGCAGCCCGTCCCCAAAGTAAAATACCGTAAGACATTATACTATGGAAGTAACTGAAATAGACTAGCCTCGCGGTATCTACATCAGTAAATTGACGGATTTTTCTGACAGCATATGCTGCTGAACTTAGCCGTCCTGCAAGAGATGTTCCGTTAATTCCTCATTAAGGCAAATTACGACTTGATGGTATTGGCAAAGCCCAATCAAATCTTATAATAAAATACGAGAATATACTATATACTCTTTATTAATCTTATCTTTACGATAACTTTAGTTTCTCGGCAGTAAAGGCTCCCGAAAATAGGCGCGACGCGATGGTGCGACGCGATTCTGGTAGAACAATTTCCATGAAGATTTCATAGAAATTGTTCCAGTAGAGGCGCTGTCGCGACGCAACGCAATATAGGTTAAAATCGGTTGAACGGGCTGTAATAAAGGCCAAGTTTACCTAAATTTCTAATCTAATTTAAAATGAAGTATAGCTATTTCGTTTTGGGCTTACTAAGAACCATTTAATTAGTGTCACCTAACCAGAAAAACTTCATAATTATCACAATTAAGACCAATATTTTTGTCTATATATGTATATCTGACTAAAACAGATACAATGACAATATTTTCTATCTTCTTAACAATTACGATAAAACAAGCTCTATACCGTTGATGGCTCAGTAATTAAATTGATATCAGCTTCTTTATTATCTGAATAAGAGCAAGTTGTAAAGTGCTACTTCTAACATAGAAAATTCAATAAAAAGCTAAAAGCCAATCTTATCTTGGCGAGAGGAAATTAAGAAACAGCGGCCATCTGACACGGTGGCTCTTTCCAGATCTGTCACTAGGGATGGGGAGCAGATGAGAAATATACTATCGATGAGATTAATTAAAGAGGTCATATTTTTCAGAAGTTGAGGTTACTTTGATAACTGTTTGGAAATAGCCTGATTTATTTATTTTTAAAGGCTTTTCTTGGCTGCAATTTTAAGAAGCCTGAGTAGGGTCTGTATATTCTGAGACAACTTTCGGCTCGTGTTAATATTCAGATGGCATCTCATTTGAAAATACGGTAACCTCAAAATGTGTTTTTTTTTTTTTGGTAAAATCTGCTTTTTAGAACGACGTAGATGATAGTTATTTCGACTTCGAAATTCATAGTTTGAGTTCCTTCAAAAGAGAGTCATTTTTAAACAGAGATGAACATAACATTGCAAATCTTTATTTTAATTTCCCAGAATTCCCAAGAGAGCAATCGACAGTTTATTCCTCGAGTACAACACTAGACATTTTTAAAGATAGAGTGTTGAATGCGACAGCTACACGACATCGGGTTTCGTCGAACCGCTGAAATAATTCCGCCGAGCGGCCGCCGGGGGAGACGACGGAAACGCACCCTTATCTGGCGTGGAATACCCGCTTTTTAAACAACTCACTTCTTTATTTGTATTTATTCCACATCCCCCCGCCGCACCGCGCACAACCCCCTTCCGCGCCCGTGTTACCACATGAATAGAGACGCTACTTAATGGGACTTTCAGTTCCTAAGTCATCATGTTTTTAACAATATACTCGGTAGATAAGTAAGGAGGTCGACGCTGGATAATAAACGGAGAAAATATACGTGTTTACTTCGGGGAAATTTGAAAGAAAATCTTGATGTTGTGTCATAAATAAGCCGGCATGGTTAGAAGTTTGTTGTGAGCTTTTTATATTGTTTCGTTGCGCGGATATTGTGGCAAATTGAAAAGGAAAATGGGCAGGTGAGAAAGTTGGTAAGTAAATGATTTCATTTAACAGTACAAGAAATAAATTGACCCGTTTTTTCCTTACATTACTCTACTACGACTGCAGCAGAATACCAGTATTTTACATGGAGCGTACCTATAGACGAAGATTATGGCAAACATCTTCAGCAATTAAAATCCTTCTGTTAAAGTCGGAAATGAATTATTGGAGATGGTTGGCCAGTATATCTATCTTGGCCATATTCGTTCATTTGGCAACAAGAGTGTCAACAAGAGAGATAGCTAGGGTGGGCCGCATTCAGCAAAATGGACGACATTCTGAAGTCAGCCAAAATTCCACAATGTCTGAAGTCCCACCTCTATAACCAGTGTGTTCTGCCCACCATGACGTACGGTGCTGAGACGTGGACGCTGTGTACAGGGTGAGAGTTGCACAGAGAGCCATGGAGCGTTCGATGCTTGGCATAAGGCTTATAGACCGAGCCCAAACAGTCCTAAACGCCCAGATTCGCAGACGTACGAAGGTTTTCGATATCGGAAAACGAGTTATGGAACTCAAAAGGTCAGGCAGTGACCCAATGGACTCCAAGGACTGGAAGACGAAGTGTCGGTCGTTCAACAGCGATATGGACAGACGACATTGTCGCCATCGCGGGTAGAACCTGGATGAGGCTGGCACAGGAGCGTGGGGATTGGCACAAGAAGAGAGGCCTATGCTCAGCAAAGGGTGAAGTCGTGCTGTGGATGATGATGATGATGACGACTGCCTATCTGACCTCCACAATCAGTAACTGGGTAACACGATACCCCTTGGTAAGACTGGTTGTCAGACTTTGAAGCTTCTGATAACCCTACTACAACTACCATTCATACAAAAATCTTAAACACCATTTCTCCTAACTCGGCCATAACTCACAGTACCCAGTATATTCGTCTACTGGGTACAGTTTATCCGTTATCGCACGATGCATTACAGGCAGTAACAATATCATTACGGGGGCTATTCAACATTTTTATTATTGCCTTACTATTGTCTTATGGCGCGACGGTCCCAGATAACGGATGGGACACACGGGATGTTTGTTTTGTTAAGCTATTTTGTTGGGGAGGAATTGATATGAAATTATTTTGACTGTGACATATATGCGAAAATTATTTTGTGTGAGATATATGTGAAAAACAGATATATGTGACAATTATTTTGTGTTGAGATATATGTGACATATATGTGAAAAATTGCATGCAATTTTTATAAAATATCTAAATCCTTGTTTTTTTTAAGGACATTTAAGTATGTCTTTTTTACATATTTTGCTTAGGCTATAAAAATACTTAACTTGATTACTTATAACCAACAAGTCGTCGTAGTACACCGTGTTAGTTATATAGATTAAAAAACTTTACCTTGGTGCCTCTTTTAACAACCAAAGGAATTTCCTATTTTAACAACATGATAACGTTGGACTTAGCTTATAATCAGGAAGCCCTTAAAAACGAGTCTAATACATAATCAAGACGTTCCATTACTAGAAATTTTCAGAGGTTTCCAGCATTTTCTTTAGTTTGTAATTAACAACTTAGGCAAATGTCTAGATTTTTCTACGATTTCAATGAATATCAGTTTAAAATCCAAATACATATATAAAATATAGTCGGATTAGTTACATTATTTATAACTCAAGAACGGTTGGACTGATTTTTATGACCTTTGATTTGTTGTATTTGTCTCCACCCCGAATAGCAAGAATAACTATTAAAAGATGCGAAAACTCTCTAAAAATTTTCTTATACATTTTGTATGGAACGGCTTTTTTGATGATATCTAGAGAACGGATTGGGGAACGGCGGAACAATAAATTTCACACTGACGAAGTCACGGGCACAAGCTAGTTTTAAATAAATTCAAACGTGAACGAGTTTTAGGAGCTCGAGCAAATTAGCCCGATCATTGTTGGATAGATAGATAGAATACTCTTTTGTAGGTACACCATAAAAATTATAGATACAAATGTAGAACTGTTATGTAGGGTGTCACAATTTTATAGACAACCTTTGAATGTATCAAAAGTAGAAGGAGAGACAATACTGCAGGTAGTCAGTGGTGTACCATTTACATATACAATGAATACATACATACATAAAGCATATAGATGCTTATCCATATAAATATATATATATATATATATACAATAATAAACATGATACAAGAGCAAGGAACTTTAAGTAATGATGATGTTTAAGGAGAGAGGAAGTGAATTTTACCCAGAATTTTAAAATTGAACAAAGATGCACGCCTTATCGACACGGGCAAGGCATTCCATAACCGTACTGCTTGAACTGCAAAAGAATAAAAGCTAGTGGAATGCATTGGCATCTCTAGTCTCAAGTTTTCTGATGACCTCAGATATCTTTTATGTGTGTCATGAAGGAACTTAAAACGTTCTTTAAGATAAGAGGGGGTTGTAGGATTGAACAGAATACTGTAGAGCTGAAATAAGGTATGAGAATTCCGTTCTATAAACCGACAATTCTATTGACCATTCTTCCCACCCGTAATTCGCAGTTATAACTCGCAACCGCGATACGTTGCAGATTTATGTCTGTAATGTTTGTTGTTTCACCTTCCGCGAATAATGCGCCCGCGCCATCGAGATTTATGAATAAGCCCGTTTGTCTTTACGCTGATTGGCTGATAAAGGGATGGCGAGTAATTTCGTGGCTCGGGTGATTTAGATTAAGGAATTGATGTGAAAATTGTAAACTTCTCTGGCTGTAAATGCTTTATTTGAATGGCAAACTAAAAAGAAAATAATCTGTTGTTAAGGCCTCATGCTCGTCATTAAAATATAGGTATTTTCATTTCTCATACTTGGAAATTACGCTCGATGTTACCTGATCAGAGGGATCAAAACAGTACTTTTCGTCCTTGGGAAACGATTTTCTATGCAGTCAATTTTTTTTTTTATCTATGCAAACCATGTCCCAACTTTTTATAAAGCCACTCTGTTAAATCGCGGCGTAAAATTGTAATAAAAAAAATATTATCAACAATTTTATAACATGACTTTATAATTAACTTATTATTTAATTTACATAGATTTGAGTTAAATATTTACCATCATTAATGATAAAATATACTGGTTAGTAGAACGCCACAGAAAAAGAAACATAAAAAGGCGGGAAAGAAGCAATTCGATCTTTAGTTGTTTTGTCGAGTGCTAATTATTTACGTATACAGATATTTGTGTACAAAGATTTCATCAGATTTAGATATTTATTTGTTTGAAAACTAATCAGGTTTTTATTTACTTGCCTCATATTAGAAATGAAAAGCAGAGTGAAAGACACTATTTAGGCACTCGAACTATCATCTCATGCGTAAATAGGTCCCTTTCATCCCTTGTATAACAATCTACTATTCAGTTTTAAATGGACGTCTGTGAATACAAGTCTTCGTTCTTCTTTCTGGGACATACGAATTGTAAACGTCAATTTGAATGTCCCAAAACATTTTCTGTTCGTCAAAAATCACCAGGATTTGTACGTAAAGACGCTCATCTACTCATTCTGATGATATTACGCCATTTTCATCTTATAACGTTCCAACTATCGAGAAGCAGTGACAATCGTAGCACTACTCACCTTTATAATCCCATAATGATTTTCGAGTTACAAACTATCCCATCAACTTTACATCGATAACTAAAACCGCTAGTAAAACCGCAACAAATAACAATAGAACATCGACCACAAGAGACCGCAAAACTAATATAACTACGCACCGTTCAATTATGCAAATACATTCCCTAGGGAGGCAAAAGATCCCATTAATCATTATCTAAATTAATTTCAAACGTTTAACAAAATCTCCTCCTAGTTTCTTAAAGTCACAATAAAGAGGATCTCGGTGCGGCCATAACTCATCTGTACCTAAGATTACTGATCTTTAATCCCCCCTCCCGGCTTCACTTAAAGTTAAGATTTACGAGCAAAGGTATTATATTGCCGCCCCCCAGAAATAAGCTTACGTTTCTGTCTATAAAAAAAGTTTGCATGGTACGTCTAGTGTCTCGAGTTATGGTTATAAAAATGATATTTAATAAAAAAAATTAGAAAGAAAGAAAACAAAATAAAGAAAGAAAACAAAAAAACAAAACAAAGAAAGAAAAAAGTGTTAATTGGAATAACAGCGAAAAAAAAAAACACCATACTATAAAATACAAAAAACTTTTAGACGTAGATCTAATTTACTCCTTGCAGTAATTTCAGACAATCCATGTCATATTTGCTGTAATTTTTTCTCATCATACTAGCTGATTAGCATCTCTTTCAATTAACTTTAACTTAACAGGAAGCAAAAAACGAACGATAATTAAATGAAATTAAGAAAGCTTTGTACAATGCTGATCGTAGATTTTAATAAAATTTACCTACCTAGTTACCTACATCAATTTTGCCCTTTATGACTCACTGATCTACATTATGCTATCATGCCAGAGGGTTGAACACAAATAGTTTAAGGTGTGGGATCTGTCCTTCACAACCCTTGATCTCAAATCAAGGCCTTATAAACCCTGAGATAAGGCCATTTCAAATCTATTTGAGATATCTAAAGAACAATAGGCAATAGGTGTCGAGAACTATTATTCATTCTTTTTTCAAATTATGCACCTAGGATATTTTTTTTTTTCTTATTTTTCTTCTATAAAACAAACAGTAGATACAGCCAGTGTCAAAATGATTAATGTGAGCGGTTCTACCTCTTTTTAATAAATCCATCCGCTGTATAATGATGCAGCAGCTTTTTACCTTGTTACTGAGTTAACTGAAGAAATATTTATGGGTATAACTTTATTTAATATCCCGGTGTAACCCCGCATGCCTTCCCTTAACGAAAACTTTTAAGCTACATAAACTACTTGTATATTGCTTACGTGTCGGATTTTATTTAAGGTTTTTTAGTGAATTTTCGTACTAGAAAGATTTTGAATGATTTAGGCAAGCCATGAAAATTACCGATTTTAATTCTGCAAATGTCTGGCCAGTACGAACTTTTTGTACGTTACGTTATATCTGTTTATCTTTTTTTTTTTTAACTTTGCCATTTACCTATTTTTAAGGTTCCGTAGTCAACAAAGAACCCTTATAGTTTCGCCATGTCCGTCTGTCTGTCTGTCCGCGGTTTAGCTCAAAAACTATTGGTACTAGAAAGTTGTAATTTGGCATGAGTATACAGGTTAATGACGCCAAAAAGTGGTAAAATAAAATTTTGAAGAAAAAAAAATACAATTATTTAGGGTACCTCCCCTACATGTAAAGTGGGGATGATATTTTTTTTTTCGTCCTTCCCATAGTGTGGGATATCGTTGGATAGGTCTTTAAAAAATATTAGGGGTTTGGGAAGATCGTTTTTTGATTAAGTAAACCATTCCTGACTTATCAAGCTTTAAAGTACCAATTTTCGTTAGAGTCAAGTGTCCCCCCCCTCTACCAACTAAACGGTTGTAGTTAGAAATTCAAATGTCACGGCAGTAGTACCTATATATAACGAAGTTTAAAGGAAAACTGTCACACTTAAGTGGTTTTTACAATTTTACGAGTAATAGTCGACCAACTTAAATTTGCAGTTGAAAAACATGTTCTCTCACCTACAATCTGTATAGGAGAGCATGTTTCTCATCTACAATGTTAAGTTTGTTCTTGGGATAAATTCATCCCAACTACGGAACCCTTTACTTGGCCGGTTTTTCGTATGACATTCATTCGTAAAGACAGCGTGCAAAATGACGTTCATAACAAGCAATAAGAAAGCAGGCAGGTCTTATCCATCTTTGTGCTTCCTTGACATAAACAACAGCATTATAAATTTTGTTGACAAAAGACTACATATTATTATTGCTTTAGCAAAACTGAAATATTCATGAACATTCTAGAAAAACTGCATACTGCAACTCCCTCCCTAACAACTAAAGGCAACACGTAATTAAAACGTCAACTTTAGCTGCACAAAGCTTTTATCTCACAACTTCCGAAACACTCGAACTTTCCCACAAAGGTGTTATTGAAAGATTGGAAATTCCCAAGCAGGCACATATTTCACGAGCTCTCTTCTGCCCGGATAATATAAGAAGATAGAGGACAGAGTCGGATATAAAATATGGCGTCCTTTCATGAATCTTATTAAGATATCCTCCGAAAACTGAAAGAGACCACACCAACGCACATACTCTTAAGCGTGAGTGAGACAGTCGTATTACTCGGTTTACGTATATTAAAATAATACAGATATGGTTAAAGAGGTGCGCGAGTCGGCTGAGAATTTATAGTCTCTATGAATATGATTTTCTTTAAGACTGGATACAGTTCCCTGAGAGACGTTTAGTGTCAAACTGCTATTATGATAACACAAGTTATTGCGTGTATTGAGGTAAGCATTACATTTTATGGTAGTATTAGGAAGATTTTCCGGAAACACTGCATCTTTTTGTGAGTAATGCCTTTACTGCTTCGCCTTAGAAAATCTTATATATAAAATTCTCGTGTCACAATGTTAGTTTTGTTTAGTGACCCAAGTTTAATGGGAGGACGTGCGGTCTTGGAATCGGCCGCATCTGGTTATACGGCCCGCTTAGGCATGGCTGATACCAGTCGGGGGTGCGGCGTACGTACAAGTATCTTCCGGGCCCCCGAACCTCATGGTACTAGAAGGAACAATGAGGTTTTAGTCATTAGGAGTCCGACATAACTCTCCGTTCATCTCGGGCGGGAGTATCCATGAAGATTTCACCATAGAAAACAAAACTGATAACCCATTTCCAATAATGACTTCTTCCCTAGATAATCAGAGTTAGTCAGCGAGATTGTCCGAAAGGGGTACCGCTGCCCCGGAACATAAAGGACCAAGGAAGGAACACGGGTGGGTTTTAGTCAGTAAGAGTCTGATACTCCACCCAAAGCGGGAGGAGTCATTTGATGATTTCCCAAACACAAAAAAAAAAATAAAAAATATAATCAGAGTCGCCACAATACCTGCCTCATACATGTGTGCGTGCATTGGGGTGTCACATAATTCATAAGTTTCTTTCACGTTGCACCCTATCTCGGCTAACATGCAAAATAAGTTCGGATACATCGGTTAGCGGAAACCGATAATAAAGTTTCAGGACGACGCCTTAGGTGTCACGGGTTAAAATATTGATGAAAATTCAGTGTTTTACTGTTACAAGATTTAATTTTGTGTAATGATTGTCACTATGGGTTGGTTTTATAGGATCTCTTGTTTGAGACGAGTCTACATTGACGCATTACGTGTGGGTTTTACAAAATTTAATAATTACTGACAAACAATCAAAAACACAAACAAACATCAATCAATTTTGCCTTCGAATAGTGTTTACGCTCCTTTAATCTAGGTAATGTTGTTACTCGTTTTTCCTTCTGGGTTGGACCAAAGATAAACATTGTCATTAAAAAAATATCCTCTTCCGTTTCCAAATATTATTAGCATTATTAGCATTGCATTGCTTTTTAAAGGTAGGTAGGTATTGGCATCCTTTATCAAAAGAACTTACTGCGACCATAAAAAATAATTTTATGGATTTATAGCATTGCGTTTATTTTTCGCATTTTTTGTTAAATAAATAACCGAATTAATAGTTTACATAACTAAATCATGAATAAACAATTATGCACAACCTTGCATAACAGTTCCATTCAAACATTTGCCTACAAACACGTGTCAAACTCAAACGCAGTCACTTCCCGCCTTCATTCTCCATTCTCCATCTTGTTCTAAAAATACCGCGAATGTCTCGCTATCATTCAATTTAACCGAACGAGGGGCGATATGCAAAAACTCTTCATAGTCGTTTATCCGCACATAAATAACATTAGCACCGGCTGAGATATCGTGCGAGTGTTTTTGTAATTACCTTATAAATAATCATTCAGAGCGTCGTAGATTATGGTTAGGTAGAGATGATACATGGCACTCGTCGTGATTGAGAAAGTAAAGTTCGTATGAAGTAGACGAATTTTGTGGTTTGGAACTTTTGTTTCATCCATGTAGGATGAAGAAAATTTTAGCAATGGTAATCCATCCAAATAAATTAAATTTACGTCACACCTGGCCATAATGTGAGTTTTATCGCACGCAACGCGTACGGTAAAACTCGCATTATAGCCAAGTGAAGACGTTAAATTGTGTACTATTAAGTGTCTGTTTGTAATGTGAAAATTAAGCTGCGGGCAAGGCCGACGGCCTGATTTAACGGCTTGCGCCCAAAATTGTCGGCTCACAAGCCGCCGGCTCTAACCCGCCGGGTTCATACCGGCGGGCCGGCGGCTTAGGTGTGTAGAAAGCTTAACAGCTTTTTACTAAATGCATATGAAAGTATACACGATACAAAAAAAATATTTTTAACATTTTCGGCTATTCTCCGAAACGGCTGGAGTGATTTTGATGGGACTTTCCCTGGCATATCGCTGATGTTATAAGGAGTAAGTTAGACTACTTTTATTTTAGAAAAAAGGCGAAGCCGCAGGCAGCGGTTATTAGAATAATAAATAAAGTTAGCAATAGTAAAACACATCTCATTTCCATGCAGAGTTTCAGCTTTCAAAGTAAAAATAGTGGAAAAGTTAAGGAAAACATGACCTTAATAAGGTTTTATTCCAAGAAGTTGCAACTTATTATGTTCCTATTCCTAGCGAAGATAGAAGCACTTGAATTCAAAAGATCTTATACAAAGAGAATTCCTCCACTTAACCTCATATCATCACTCCCGGATTCCTCAGTCGACCCACCGTGCACATTTACATGTAGGTATAAAGGTCGAAAACATCAAAATAATTATGATTCAAAAAAGTAACAAAAAGAAGTAATACAAAAATACAAAATACAAAAATTATTTGTTGACATAAATCCTTACTAATATTATAAATGTGAAAGTAACTCTGTCTGTCTGTCTGTCTGTATGTTACGTTTTCACGCCTTAACCGCTGAACCGATCGTCATGAAATTTGGCAGAGATATAGTCTGGGTTATGGAGACGGACATAGGCTGCTTTTTTACGCAATAACCGACATCTACGCGGGCGGAGCCGCGGGCAAAAGCTAGTAACAAATATGTACAACAAAAGATAGAATTCTCCGACTCATGCGCTAGTAATAACTGTGTTGCAGAAGCCAGTCAAAAGGCACACATTTTGTTTTACGACAACACAAAAAATAATACAAGAAAACAAAAAAATTTTAAACAAAAGAGTCTTTATACTTCAATAAAAAGATGTTTATACCAAGAAAAGAAAAACAAAAAAAAAATGTATATAACACGACACGTTACTACTTTTGGAACTCTCTGTCAGCTCCTGTGTTCCCTTCCACATATAACCCGTATGCTTTCAAAGCGAGAGTGAAAAGGCATCTTCTGGGCACGCTCGTTCCATTATAGACCTCATCTGTCGGTTTCCATCAGGCGAGATCGAGATCAAGAAGAGGCCCAATATGTAATAAAAAATAAAAAAACCGGCCATGTGCGTGTAGGACCAGAATAATAATAATAATAATGTCATGCGCGCATACTATGGGGCTACAGAGGGGGGAAACAATCTGACCGCGTACCGTGTTCGGATGCTGTCTCTTTTTCAGGTGCTTGAGCCAGCTGTCAACGTCACGACACAACGACTGTCGGATCAGGTGCGGGTCATCCAACGTAATCATATGTTGGATGACACTGTACTTGATCGCCTGCGAAGTGAAATGCAGAGTAGCCATGTCATGGCCCCCCCGTCACAGATTGTTGTAGTACCACCACAATTCAACACAAACCAAGCCGACGAGGGAAGTGATGACAGGGCTACAAATGTAAGTACCCAGTGCAATGAGGAATTGAGGAGAGCTTTGGAGGGTGCGATTCGAGAATATCGGTTCATGTCGCCCGGACTTAGACCACGCTTACCTCGTTTGCCCATGCATAACAAAAATAGGGCGCTGGTGGCGGTCCTGGATTCGCAGTTGTCAAACTATTTTGATGACTGCGAAAACCTCACCGATGCTCATTCGATTCTGTACTGCGCGGCTGTAGCGGCATGTCGTGTAGCTCACGTCAAATTTACTAATGACTCCAGAGCTACACGACCAAAACCAGCTGTACCAGCTTGGCAGTGCAGAATTGAACGACGTATTGGTGGGGCCAGAGCGCTCATCGGCAAACTAATCTGCTTCAGGGAGGGCAATACTCGTCCTAGAGTGATGCGCTTTGTGAGGCGGGCGTTCTTAGGGACTGATATCAGTCCTCAGGACTATATATCCCGTGTCACAGAGCGCATCGACTTCCTGAAGCAGAAAGTGTATGCATGGGCGAACCGTATTCGTAGGTATAAGCGTCAGGTGGAGCGATACACTCAGAATCGCACCTTCCAGAACGATGAAAGGTGGGTCTATAGGGATTGGGAGCGACCGGACCAAGGTGTGACTGACACGTGCCTGCCGGATGATGATGCCATGATTTCTTTCTGGCGCAATATCTGGTCGGTGCCTGTCAGTCACACCGAAGGTGATTGGACTCGGGAAGTTGAGCGAGCGTGCGATTCAATACCAGAAATGGGGGCTATTACCATCTGCCCCCAAGATGTAGATCGTGCAGTCCGTCCGTTGCCTAACTGGAAGTCTCCAGGGCCGGACGGGCTGCACAACTTTTGGATCAAATGGTTACAGAGGTCGCACGCTTGCTTGGCGGCTCAGTACCAGACTGCTTTGGAGTCCGGTTCGCTGCCCCAGTTTCTAACAACAGGAGTTACCCACCTGCTCCATAAATCAGGTAGTACCGCGGAACCCAAAAATTATAGGCCGATCACGTGTTTACCGACGGTCTATAAAGTTCTTTCATCCATTTTGAGAGCTAAAATTAACCAACATGTAGACACCAACTCTATCATGTCTGCTTCTCAAAATGGATGTAGGAACGGGTCCCGCGGTACTAAGGAGCTACTCCTCATTGATATGGCCATAAGCCAACAGGTTCGTCGTTCCCGAAAGGATCTGTCGACATGTTGGATAGATTATAAGAAGGCCTATGACTCGGTGCCACATACATGGCTCATGAGGGTGCTGGAGTTGTATAAAGTAGATGCAACTCTACGCACCTTCCTGATATCATGTATGGGGCAATGGAGGACGGTCCTTCGCTATCCAGGATGTCAAAATATCCAGGGGAATAGCGAGCCGATAAGGATTGAGCGAGGCATATTTCAGGGTGATAGTTTGAGTCCACTTTGGTTCTGCTTAGCCTTGAATCCTCTAAGCACATTGCTGGAGGGTTCGGGTCTAGGCTATCGGATGAGGAGAGGTGGTCAGGTTATATCTCACCTCCTCTACACGGATGACCTAAAACTCTTTGCCCCCAACAATTTGCAACTGATGGAGCTACTGAAAGTAACTGAAACTTTCAGTAGTGCCATCAGGATGGAATTTGGTGTGGATAAATGTGCGGTCATGCATGTAAAGCGAGGGGAGATTGTGGAATCCGTGGGAACCCAACTCTCGGATTCCATAAACCTTAGAGCTCTCTCCGCATCCGAAACCTATAAGTATTTGGGTATGTCGGAAGCGTTGGGCATCAATGTTACTGACATGAAGCAATCGTTGAAGGAACGCTTCTTTGGCCGCCTGAAAAAAGTATTGAATAGTCTTTTATCAGGCGGAAACAAGGTGCGCGCCTTCAACGGTTGGGTCATGCCGGTTTTGATGTACTCTTTCGGCATACTCAAATGGACTCAGACCGAACTGGACGCCCTGGATAGAAGGGTCCGTACGCTGCTGACTGCATATCGAATGCATCACCCACGGTCATCGGTAATGAGACTGTATATCCCGCGAAAGTGTGGAGGTCGAGGCTTATTAAACGTTAAGATCCTCCACAATCGCGAGATATGCAGTCTCAGGGAATATTTCCTAGAAGCCGACGTGGGGATGCATCGAGATGTGGTCGCGGCGGACAAGGGCCTCACCCCGCTCTCCTTGGCTAAAGAGAATTGGCGCAAGCCTTTAGTACTTGACACTAACGATCGCAGGGGGGTATGGCAGAGCAAGGAGCTTCACGGACGCTTTTTTCGGGCCCTACATGGACCCGATGTAGATTTCCTAGCGTCCGTAGCCTGGCTGCGTTTCGGTGACCTCTTTGGGGAAACCGAAGGTTTTGTCTGTGCAATTATGGACGAAGTTATCATGACGAACAATTACCGGAGATTTATTGTGAAGGATGGCACGGTTGACATTTGTCGGGCATGCCACCGTCCGGGAGAATCAATCCGACACATTATCTCCGGTTGTTCTCGTCTAGCTAACGAAGAGTATTTGCATAGACACAACCTTGTAGCCAGGATTATCCATCAGCAACTTGCTCTGAAATACAGCCTAGTGGAATTGGAGGTGCCGTATTATAGGTATGTGCCCGACCCAGTTAGTAGAAAATGGCAGTATCACATTGTACTGGGATCGATCCATCATCACTGACAGGACTATTGTTGCCAATAAGCCTGATATAGTGGTGATGGATCGAATAGAGCGGCGCGCAATGATTATTGACATAACAGTCCCACATGACGAGAACCTCGTGAAAGCCGAGAAAGATAAACAAATCAAGTATCTTGACTTGGCTCGCGAGGTTGTCGACATGTGGGATGTGGACTCAGCGATCATTGTGCCGATAGTCGTATCAGCCAATGGCTTAATTGCCAAGAGCCTCAACCAACACCTAAAGAGGCTCTCGTTGGGCGGCTGGATCAAGGGCTTGATTCAGAAAGCGGTACTTCTGGACACGGCTCGCATTGTTAGGAGGTTCCTCTCTCTGGAGCCCTGACCGCCGGTAGCTTGGACCCTGTTCCCGATACCGGTGGGCTACTATTTTTTATATTTTTAAATGTTTTTATATTTTTTATATTCTAATATTTAAAAATATAATTTATATGTATTTATTTGAATAAAGGAAATAATAATAATCTTATAATCCTTTCATTTGATATGTCACTCGGTACACTCAGTCACGGGTAACAGACTGTAGACAGTCAAAATTGGCTTTACGTTTACACACACGTTGGTACACCCGCGATTAACCAAAAAACTCCTCAGCTTAAGTAGAAATAACCTTAGAATAATAATAAGTACAATTACGGGCCATAAACTCCTTAACAAACATCTTTTTACATAGGCGCCACAGACAGCCTCCTTTGCAGGGGCTGCCTTGACACCGAGGAATCAGCCGCCCACGTTATCCTGGAATGCGAGGCCGTGGCTCCACAACGTGAAGAAATCCTCGGAACAGTGAGGTCGCTCCGTGAAGCCTGTGAAGCTCCCAGGAAGCTTCTGTGCTTTTGGGCGGAGCTAGGCTGGCTCCTGTTAGCCAGAATCCCCACGCACAACGAACCAAATGGGAGTCTAAGTGCGGAAAAGGGAGCCCCATCATCATCATCATCATGTCACTCGGTAAAGTTTGCAAAACTTCTTCTTTTTTCTTCTAATTTGCATCCCAAAAGTGATTTCCCTATTCAAAATTAATTTATTTACATTACACCTCCGTGTTTGGGTCACAGAAGTTCATGTTTACCAAATTTCAAGTTAATCGGTCTAGTAGATTCGAAGCAAATTGGCCGTGACAGACGGACAGACAGACACACAATGACACGAGTGATCCTATAAGGGTTCCGTTTTTACCCGACTGCCAAGGAAAGGTTATGTTTTTCACGCGTATCTTGTATGTATGTTTGTTTGTAAATTTCTTTATTACCTCGTATCTTCCAAACGGCTGGATGGATTGCGACAATTATGGTATCGTTTTATTCGTCTTAAAAACCCAAGTGTCCTTAGACAATTGCTTGAAAGTATTTTTTTACAGATTTTTTATGCGAAATAGTAATACGTTTTTTCAGTCGTCTTTTTAGTGCATTACTTTTAAATTGTCTTTTATGCGGTCGAGATTTTGATTTTTTTAATTATTTATTTTATTTCCTTTTGAGGTACGGAACCCTAAAAACCATTATTCCATATTTGAATTCACGAACTCCTAAAATTTCACAGACCTTTATACAAAAAAATTGCTGAGTGGCTCGTTTTAGGTGCACGGAAGTGTATTTCATAACCTCCATTCACCATCTGATCACATCCCGCAACACAGTTTCTATCAAAACTTAAAGCGAATGCAAGCGTAATAAAGCTATAAATATTCATTAAAATTATCGCTATATGGAATAAAGCGCTTCGCTCGCTCAGCTCAGCATATAAAGCAAAATGTCCTATTCTTTATCCCCTTCGGCAATCATAAGAGGAGATACGGAGAAATATGATAGTCATTATTCAGCGGTGCTTTGTCAACATGCGTTTGATAAATTTATATTACCTGGGTTATACCGTATAATCATTTTTGACGGTATCTCGTGTGGTAGAGGGGAAAATTGAGCATAAGAGGTGATCTACGTAATGAAGTCGAGGAAATGTGTTTGGGTTTTGAAGTGGCGAATTTTTGGGGTCAGGCAAATCTCTGATCAGATAATCAACTACTATGATGATATTTTACATAATTAATCACATGAGCAAGTTGACATAAAAGACGGAGGACGTTAGACTCGCGCACCGAGGGTTCCATACCATCAAAAATCATCAAAAAGAATTACATTCGTTCTACTATCGGTCAAGAGATGGCGCTGACCTAAAATTGCAATATTAAAAAAAATGTGCTATTTAGAGACATCGTTTTATTTTTCCTGTAACATTTATATAAACTTTTATCACATAGAATAATTTCAGATTTATCTCTATACCTACAAACTTCGGAGACAAGGCGGTATATTTTTGCAAATATGATACCCCTCCAGTGTATCCCCAAAGACTGCCCCTTTTTTTTTAAAGATTATTAAATGGGTTGAATTTTGTGCATTTTTATTTCGCTACAAAATGGCCTCTGCAAGTTGGCTTTGGCCCCTCCCTCGTACACATTTCAGTTCTGGGACCCCAGGGTCCCTACAAATGTCAAAGACGTCAATGCGTAAGTAAAAAAATCCACAATATCCGAAAGAACACTCAGAAACTGCGAAGAAATCTTATAAACAACTTCGTTCATAAGTAATAGAGCCATAAACCTCTTAAAACCGTGCAATAAAGCATGGTTCACATTAATCACGATTTAATACAGGCAATAATTAAAAATCTCATAGGTGCCGCTCGCTGCAACTCACTTAATCGTTACCCCATTTGATAGATGGTGTTATACCTCCCACGGTCTTGCAACCTTTTCACAGTGAACGAAACAAGGCTCCCCATACGGGGGTGATACAAAAGTGAGATAACGTTTGGTATGAAAAGGTTCTAAGACGCGAGCGTAGATAGGAGTATTAGGAAGCGTTTACACGGGCGGCACGTAGCGTAATAAATAATATAGTAATCAGTGCGATTCCTTACATCCCGCCTCTTATTAGGCGAGAACCTACATTCAACATTCGCTAAGGCCACGGCTTACTAACACATGTGGGACGGAAAGATTCACCAGAATTTATTGTACTTCGGCTTATGAATCATAAATAAGGAGGGGCTAATTAGAATTGCTGTACGACTACGGAATACACTTAGATTTTGGTAACGTTGTTACTAAGCTCAATATTGTGTTGAATTTACGTCTTGTACACAATTTATTGGGGGGTTGTGTTCGTCGGTTATAATATGAGTTGTAGCTGTTGTTAAAATTAGATGGATTAATTTTACCAATGTAACTTTTTTTAATGAATGATTGAAATGCATCGACCCCAGCGTGTTTTGACCAGACTCGATTACTCGAATGAACCCAAAAATTCACACTAGCCCCTGGAGCCCCATGTTTCTTGGTGCTACAGAGACCACTGCATATCAAGGAGTAGACCGAGAGGCGCGCTAATGGTAGGGAAGACGTGCCCATAGGATATGGAAGGATTATTAGAGCCGTCCCGGATATGCATCCTAAAGTAAGCAATGGAATAGTGGAGAGACGGGTGATATTTACCGGGATCTTTTACCGACGTCGCTGTCATTTTGGCTCAGGTGCATGTACTTTATTATTTTACCATCTGACTTTTTTAGTACTTTATTATTTTACCATAGTTATGACTATTTTTGCACTTTATTTATTATTTTACCATCTCACTTTTTATTGTACCTACTTTATTATTTTACCATCTGAGTTTTTTTAGTACTTTATTACTTTACCATCTGACTTTTTTAGTACTTTATTATTATACCATCTGACTTTTTTGTGCTTTATTATTTTACCATCTGACTATTTTTTATTTTATTATTTTACCAATCTGACTTTTTAGTACATTATTATTTTATCATCTAACATAATTTTGTACTTTATTAAGTTGCCATCTGACTTTTTTTAGTACTTTTATTATTTTACCATCTGACTTTTTTTAGTACTTTTATTATTTTACCATCTGACTTTTTTTAGTACTTTATTATTTTACCATCTGACTTTTTTAGTACTTTATTATTTTATCATCTGATTTTTGTGCTTTATTATTTTACCATCTGATTATTTTTTATTTTATTATTTTACCAATCTGACTTTTTTTAGTACATCATTATTTTATCATCTAACTGTTTTTAGTACTTTATTATTTTGCCATCTGACTTTTTTTAGTACTTTATTATTTTACCATCTGACTTTTTTTAGTACTTTATTACCTTACCATCTGACTTTTTTAGTACTTTATTATTTTACCATCAGACTTTTTAGTAAGTACTTAATTATTATACCATCAGATTTTTTTAAGTACTTTATTACTTTACCATCTGACTTTTTTTAGTACTTTATTGTTTTACCATCTGACTTTTTTTAGTAGTATATTATTTTTAGTATAGGATACTTGTTTACAGCAACGCTTTTCTGTCTAGAAGTCTATAATCAAATAGTTAATTAGAAGATCTAATCTCCCCAATTGATCATAGGATTAATTTGCAGGTAAATTAAATCAACGATAACGGAAACCAACACAGATAAACGTGTGGTCAACAAATCTGCTTAAGAAAATCCTCGGGCAAAAGCGAATGAATGAACTTACCGTTTATTTCGCTTTTGCCCGACTAAACTACCCAGATATTAGTAGGATTACTAATATTATAAATGTGAAAGTCAGGGTAGACCATAAACTGAATAACATACGATTTCTTTTATCCCGGTAGTACAATCTCATGGGATAATTTAAACGTTTATTTGTCGTTTTCTAACATCCATGCAGGCAAAGCCGAAGACAAAAGCTAGTAAAATTATAATTAACTAAAGTTACAAAAGAACAACACACGGCGCATCTGATAAGGCTGTATGCCACATACTGTGTGCCGATAATTCGGAGAAATTATGAAGTTATAACAAGTTCGCGAAATAAATCTCTTTCGCGCGGTTATCGAAGGAGGCTAGGCGCGACGTCTCTCCAGGGTTGCCAGATATTTATCAGTATAATGGTTTAGGGTAATTAATTACGATATAGTTGAGATGGTAGGATAAATAATGCTGGTATGACTGAGGGATTTATTGGTTTACGGTGGAAGTTACCTTATTTTAGGTGCTACTTATTTGATCTCTTAATATTCACAGTTGGATTTGACAGAGATAAGTCCAAAAATTTTACTACTTACATATCGATGGCCCCACCGAATAAACGTATAAGAGAAAAATGACAACTTTTCAGCAAAACATAAAAACGTTTAACTTCAATAACGCTCATTTCATTGTAAATAAGTATAAATAATGTATTATCGAATTATTGGTAAAAAAAACAAGCTATAGACTTGTATATTTACTTTCTTGGCGACTCAAAAAGCATGTAATTAGAACATAAACTATTATTCCTATCATTTTAAATTTAATTATTTCCCTAGAATAAAGAAATTCACTATTATAATAAGGCGCTTTTGGAGTCTAAAATTCATAAAAGAAATTAAGTGGGTGCAGGATAGGCAAAAAATATATCTATTATACTAATATATAAAGCTGAAGAGTTTGTTTGTTTGTTTGTTTGAACGCGCTAATCTCAGGAACTGCTGGTTGGAATTGAAATATTCTTTTTGTGTTGGTTAGTACATTTTTTTAGGAACATTATAGGCTATAAAAAATCACGCTACGACCAATAGGAGCGGAGCATAAATGAAAAATGTTGCAAAAACGGGAAAAATTATTCCTTTTTGAGAGCTTCCGTTGCGTGCGCTGCATAAACGGTTTAAGTTACGCAAATATCATGTATTATGGAATTGTTCCTCTTTAAAAGTTCTAAAAAAAAGTCCGCGACAGCATATGTCTATCTTTTAAGATTGACTCACTATAACCTTTTTTTATGGTAATCAAATTTTTTCGAAATTAATTCATTATTTGCGAAGGAATTTTATCAACATAATATTAATCCTTATCCAAATAAATATGTTAATCACAAGTATTTAAATGTAAACAAAATTGTCCTTGGCATCACTTGATTTCAATCAACATCTTAGGAGATATCCTAATTTTAAAATAACTCCGTAACAAAATAAGTAGAAAATTCATTACTTAAATTACTCTCTCTCTTACGAGTAGGTGACACAGACGAAGTTGCGCGGGTCAGCTATATAATTTGCTAGCTTTTGCCCACGGCTCTGCCCGCGTGGATGTCGGTTATCGCGTAAAAAAGTAGCCTATGTCCTTCTCCATATCCCAGGTTATATCTCTGCCAAATTTCATGACGATCGGTTCAGCGTTTTAGGCATGAAAACAGACAGACAGACAGACAGACATACAGACAGACAGACAGAGTTACTTTCACATTTATAATATTAGTATGGATAAAGCTGAAGAGTTTGTTTGTTTGGTTGAACGCGCCAATCTCAGGAACTACTGGTTCGAATTGAAAAAATATTTTAGTGTTGGATAGCCCATTTATCGAGGAAGGCTATAGGCTATATATCTACGCTACGATCCTTAGAAGCCAAGCGAAAAGAACGGAAGTCAGAAAGAACGCTAAGCGATAACGAAGTTTTAGCGCGGGCGAGCGACGGGATGCGAATGCGACGCGATGGGTGGGCCGAAATTTCACGCGGACGAAGTCGCGGGCAGAAGCTAGTATATATATAAATATGACTACATTATAAACATAGCTAAATATATTAAAACACAAATCTAACATGAAATTATAACATTTACTGCAACTTCATTTCCCCATAAAACGTAGTCCGTTAATATTCGCTAGACAAGAGTGGGAATAAATCACAATAAGCTGGCAACTCGCTAACCCGCTACCGCAGATGTATAAGTGCTAAGGTAAAGAATGGAAAGTAAAGTTGGCGCAATAAATTAATTGGCTCTAAGTTGCGCGTAAGACGGGCGCGCGCGTGCGGGATACACCCAAGTTTAGACTATTAATTTGGGACTTAGACGCCGACAAATATGGATACGTGTGTGTGTTTTCGCATTAATTTCGGTGCGAAGGAAAGAAGTGAGAAAGGATGGGAATGATTATGATGCTAGCGCTTTAGGGTTAACTGATGATGGTGATGAATGAAGTTGTTAACTCGGTAGTGTTTTAATTATTGCAATTTCTTGAAAAGCCTTTGCATAAGCTTTCACAAATTGAAACTCGTGTTATTTCTGGATAATTTGGGAAACATACGTTCAAAATACGATATGAAAAATGCCCAGTTACAATAGGTTTTCTTACTTACATATTATGGTAAACCAAATAAACATAATAATATTCCAAACCCATAACCATCCATCCTAAAAATAAATTGACCGCGGAGCCCGAGAGCCCTCACAACACTAGTGATTACCATAAATAAGTAGAGCGTCATACTAACAACCATTTCCCATCCCTAGCGTATTGAGGGTGCCATTACGCCCTGATTGATTCGACTATAATGACTTTCGACGAAAGTTTTCGCACTCAAAACGACTGATTTCGTCAATTTTACGCATTAAGTGCGAAAATGGTACAATAAATTTCGCACAGTGATTATTTCGCCTCACAACTTAGTGATATTAAAACATTTCTAGATTTATTTTAATTGTTTCAAAGAGTTAATACTTTTTTATTTATTGGGATGTTTGAAGTTGCTTGATGAGGATCGTTACACTTTATTGGAGTAATAATTTGGAAAGGTGCATGATAAATTATCATAATTATGTTGAAAGTTACAGGTTTTTCTCTGTTTTTGTCTTGTCGGCCTTTCTTTAGGAAATATAAGAAAATATAATTTACCGTCCATCTATATCTTGTTATTCATGTTTATTGTTTACAAGCATAAGATACTTTTTCAGCAAGCAACAAGCTTCTATGCCCCTCGATCTCATAATATTAACAAATTATATCAACTCAAGACGAATCTCACACTCACATCAAACAATTATATCATGTGCATCAAGTTATATAATAAAATTCAAATTTCAATAAAAACACTTCCATTTTTAAAATTTTTGCGTAATTTAACAAAATTACTCATTGGTTAATGCTTTTATAGTGTTCTCGAGTTCTTAAATAATACGTTGTGAATTATAGTGTAATGTCAATTAATTGGTACCAAATTCGTGTGAATTTAATTTTATTTCATAATAATAATTTACTAATCGCATGCAATTTATTAACTTCTTAAAATAATTATATAAATAGATATGTAAAATTTGCACGCCAACATTAAAGGCATATTATGAGATCGATATAATTTATTTTAAGAACATTCTGTACCTTATTTATACAAATAAATGATTTTGATTTTGTGTTGTCAGACAGTCAATTTTTTATACCAAAACTCATCATAATTACGAATATTTTATTAAGTCTAATAATAGTCGCAATGATATTTTCCAGAAACTGCAAAAAAATCGTATCATTGATTTCATATATTACGCATCACCGTGCATAATTGGATTATTGAAAGTCATTGAAATGCATTTTACTCTCATATAATATTCAATTCACATTTCAGTCGAATTTCGATTGATATTTTATTAAAAATCGCTCGTATTTATGTATACCTTTTCGAAAATATAACATTATTTGATTAGAGTTATTATCATCATAATAAGATGTTTTCAACTGGGCAAGGATCGCCATCATAAGTCACCAATAGGAGCATTTTAGGAGAATATTGGCATAAGCACCACATTTGGCAAGCGGGTCGCTGATATTATGTTGTTCTGTTGCCAATTCTAATAACATACTTTTAATACTAATTTGAGACAATTTGAATTAGATTTATCAATTCAATATCCGTTCTGTTATAGGTAATAGTTTAAAATAATTAAAAAAAAAAACAGTTTTAAAACTACCAGTTTATGACTTATGAAAAATAATTGAAGACACATCACATATTCTAACAATGAAAATAAATGGCGCAAGCATAAGACTCTATTGCCACAATACTCACATAGAAACTTCTAAACACAAAATCAAAATAAAACAGCAAAGTGCAGCACGTGGTTTCAGTGGGCGGATACATCCGCGGCTCATCCCCCACCTGTTGCTGATCCGGCTGATCCGCCCCCGCTGGATATGCGCGGATATAGCGGTGTGCGCGGATATATACGGATACGGCGATATCCATTCTCGCCACGCCTAGCGACGCCCAACGGGTTAGATTTGTCGTTGGGTAATATAACTGAAGAAAGTTAGATAGGTACAATCCATACTAATATTATAAATGTCAAAGTAACTCTGGCTGTCTGTCTGTCTGTTACGTTTTCACGCCGATCGCTGAACAGAGATATAGTCTGGGATGTGGAGACGAACATAGGCTAGACATCCACGCAGGCGGAGCCGCGGGTGAAAGCTAGTATACAATACTGCCGTGCTAACGAAGAACGCAGTAACTCGATTTTGGACGATTATGAGTTATACATTCGTTGAGTTATGTATTTGGAATCAGCGAATCGAAATCTATTAAATCTCTCTAAGCAACTTTTTATTGATCCTTCAGGAACTCGGTTTTTCAGTAAGCAAGAATGCTATAACTAAAACATCATAACAAATTCAATAATCAAAAATAAAAGTCTCGAAAGCGGCAAAATCGAGTTACTGCGTCCTTCATTAGCACGGCAGAATATACCAGGGTATAATGATTTGTATTAACTGGCGAAACGTGGATGTACAATCACGAGCACCAATATATTATACACTTATCAAAATTCAAAAGCATCTTTTATGGTAAATAACGATTGCAAATTTGAGATAAGGCATATTATACTGTGGTATAAACTTATTCTATTGTATAATAAGTCTTATCTCAAATTTGCAATCGTTATTCACGAGAAAATTGCTTTTGAATTTTGCTAAGTTTAGACATATTGGTGCTCGTGACTGTACTGGTTCGTGGTACAACTCTGCCTTACCCATCGGGGATAACAGGCATGGTTTTATGTTATATATTAAGTAATATTTAAAAAGTTCGCATGACTGTTTTCTTTTGGTATTTTATTCAGCTAGATTTTTTTCTCAAGCCTAGCTAGCCTGTGTAGATTCTGAACTACATATGTACATGTCGCAGTAAGATGGTTAAAGCTGTGATATAGTTATATCCCTAGGGATTTATCTAGGTACATACCGTTATATAGTTATATGAAAGCGGTTTATAACTGTTTGTTTTGATTGTGACCGTTTTATTTAAAATGAGTAACCAGTTATACAAATTGAAGAAAATATATTATGTACTTATAATTACATCACTAGATTAGAATTACAAATTGAAGAAAATATATTATGTACTTATAATTACATCACTAGATTAGTAAGGTAGTTATATTACTAGATCGTGCTCGACTTTATAATAAGTAGAACATGAAACACGTGTTTTAAACTTAGAACCGCTATCCTTTAAAGTTTTACATTCGTATTTACGGGATTATTCGTAGGGACTATCGATATTATTATACCATCTTTTCCATCGTCCTTGGCAAAAGCGTGGGTGGTTTTAAAACAGCTAGCGAGAAACTGCAGCCCTTTAGACTAACAAAATACCTTTCTGTCTTCGCAATCACCTTCTAATAAGGAGAAAAACTTAATTTCTTGGAATCTTAACAATAAGTCAAGCCGAGGTAAGATAAATAGAGTACCTTCAGTGAGAACGTAGCGATGGATTTTCTCAGAAAGAAACCTCTATGCTGAACTAAGCTTTTTATGCTCAACTCAATAAGAAATTACTGGAATCATTAACTCCATATTTCTATGAATATGTGAGAGAATTCAAATAGTACATATTTAGTTACAAATATTAGGTAGGTAGTCACTTCGAAAAGCGTTTCGAAGTAACTACCTAATATTTAAAAGAGACCGGATAGAGAGGTAGAAAGTAGCGACTTTCTACCTCTCCATCCGGTCTTTTTTTCAAGGAGATTTCTCGCCGAAAGGTCGATACTTCGCGGGACCCAGAGGGCTGGCTCGATCTTTGGCCAAAGAATTATCATTGCCATTTAACGTGGCAATGTGGCGAGTCTTCTGGGAACGTTACCGAATGACAGTGATGTGGATGAGTACTTTGAAGCCTAAGTGACCTTGGATTTACTTATTACTAAATTTTGCCCGCGGCTCCGCCCGCGTGGATGTTAGTTATCGCGTAAAAAAGTAGCCTATGTCCTTCTTCATATCCCAGGCTACATTTCTGCTAAATTTCATCGGTTAAGCGGTTTAGGCGTAAAAACGTAACAAACAGACAGACAGACAGAGTTACATTTTGTATTATTAGTATGGATTTCTCTTTTTAGAGTTCCGTACGTCCGAATAAAAAAACGGAACCTTTATAGGATCAGTCGGGTGTTTGTCTGTCCGTCTATCACAGCCAATTTGCTATAAATCAAATGGACCGATTCAGTTGAATTTTGGTACCTAAGCAATTGCATTTCTACGACCCAAACACGAATGTGTAACGTAAATTAATTAATTTTAAATATGGGGGTCACTTTTGGGGGACAAAAAAGAAAATTTACCCTGTACCACATTAAATGAAAGGGCATTATTTAAGAAAATCGATGACAGTTAACCACCCCTTATGTTACTAATATTATAAGGCCTGTGTTCACCAACATTTAAATCAACTGTTTAGATATTTAATCAGTTGTTTACTCAAAATTTCATAGGAAATTTGACATAAACCAACTGTTTAAATACCTAACCGGTGGTTTGAATGTTGGTGAACACAGGCCTAAATGTGAAAGTTTGTAAGTTTGGATGTTTGTTACTCAATCACGTAAAAACAGCTGAACGGATTTGGATAAAATTTAGTATACATACAGTTTATAACCTAAATTAACTCATAGAATACTTTTTATCTCGTTAGCGATAATTTTCGACCACCACGCGAGCGAAGCTGTGAGTAAAAGCTACTCGTATAATATTTATTGACCAAATGCCAAATGATATTCAGATATGTTACTGTAGTTGTAATTGCAATCATGTCATTAATATTTTATATACTTAGATTATTTTATATTTTGTGAATGTGAGAACGTTGTAGGCCTAGTAGAGTGTAGATTTGTTGGCACTTTTCTATTCTGTTAAGTACCTGGTAATTGTTGAAAGGCCTACACTGTCCTCCCATACATAATATCACTGTTATTTAATAATATTGTAAAGCCAATTATTTTTAAAAGAGTAACCGTGGAGTTTCTTGCCGGCTCTTCTCCATAGGAAAACGACTAACTCGAACCGTGCACCTAGCTTCTGACGTTTCATAAGTGCCCATGTAGGTTTATGTGAAATAAAATATTTTGATTTTGATTTTGATATTGCAATTTCATTTCCAGAAAATTTCCTCCAATTTTGCCAACACAAGATAGCCAATACATTCCATTAAAGTAATTAAAGAAACCGTACCTCCTAATTAAATAATTGAGCTCCATACGGCCGGCCAGACACCCTTTAAATCTACAAAGGGGTTCAAATATTCGATACAACGAAATAGTTGGTCTAAATTCGTCTTACCTTTAAGACGTAGTTCGACCGACGACAACTAAACTCCTAATTGGCACCGAATCGAATTACAAAACGGGGAATCGAACCCCGATCCTGCACTTAGCACGGATCCTTTTAACGGTTTAGTGAAGACGGATCCCCTTTGCGAGACGATATTTGGCAATTAAGGGATACTAGCGTTTAATTCGTGAACCCTCTGCACGTCTTTGGGTGATGCTTTGTTTCTCATAAGTTTGATTGCGTTTCTATGTAAGTATGTTTGTCGCATGATCTTCGAATTCGACGATTGATTTGATTGGCTTGAACAAAACTGTGTCGCAAAGGATAGAGTATTTTTCTTTGGGTGTCTTCGGGAGTTGAGCTCGATAATTAATCTGTCCGGCTTTATCACATAGAAAACCGGCCAAGTGCGAGTCGGACCACGCACAATGAAGACTCCTATAGTTGGTATGAATTTATCCCAAGAACAAACTTAACATCGTAGTTGAAAAACATGTTCTTCCATACGGAATGTATGGGAGAATATGTTGTTCAACTGTAAATGTAAGTTGGTTGACTATTACTCGGTAACTTGTGAAGCCTACTTGGCTGTCATAGTTTTCCTTTTAAATTCGTTAATATACTACTGCTGTGATTTTTTTGACATACAACCATTTAGCTGGCAGGGGAGGAGACACTTAAATCTAACAAAAAATAGCACTTTAAAGACTAATATATTTCAGAAACAGGTCCCTTAACACATTAAACGCCGATTCAAATTTAGTGGTTCTTCCGTTTGGGCCATGGGGCTCACCAGTGAGCGACAGCAATACTACCCGTTCAGGCCGTGGGGCTCACCTGTGACCGCGCAACGGGCTTATTTAGAGTGGGGGTTTTTGACTATTTTGAACCGTATGAGCCAATAAAATATAATGTCTAAAATTTTTCGAAATCGCGAATCTGCGTAAGCTCATATGGAAAGTATAGCGGTGGTCACCGGTGACCACCACGGCGTTCAATGTGTTAATCGAAAAATTGATTTCACAAACCCGCAATATTTTTGAAATACCCATCCAACAATACCCCGATAAAAGGGCAGCCGACAAAAAAAAAACATCCCCACTTTACATGTAGGTACTTACAGGAGGTACCCTAATTAACTATTTTGTAACTAACTATGATTTCATATTACCACTTTGTCGGCGTGATTAATATGTATATCCATGCCAAATTATAGCTTTCTAGTACTAAGAGTATCTGAGCTAAGCTGGGGACGCACAGACGGACGGACATGGCGAAAGTATAAGGGTTCCTTGTTGAATACGGAACCCTAAAAAGGTGGAATAGTGTAATCATTTACTTTCCAAAAATGCTTAATCGAACTATGACAATAAACAATATCGTACATACATACATACATAAACTCGCGCTTTCTTCCCATGGGCGTAAACAGAAACTATACAACCCCACCTGCTACACTCCTTACATACTCCTTTTGCTTCGTTTACGTTCATACATCTGTAGTGCTATTCTGTCAAAATCTCACCGTGAAAACTTAGGTGTCAGTCTTTCCACCTGATGCTAGGGATTGACACTATTGACAGCTCACTCAACGCTCACTTCACCTAAGTTTTCACGGTGAGATGGTTACAGAATAGCACTGCTGGTCGTATACGCACGACGGTTACGAGTACTACGCACCTGACCTTTCTGAAGAACATCACCTGCATGACCCCAGGTCACTATATGTCCTCCTAGGGCATCCCCTCCCGGTTTTCCCACTTACATCTGCCTTTTCAATTGGTACCTTTTGTAATTCGCCTTTCATCTATCCTCTCAACATGACCAAACCATATTATTTATTTATTAAAACTTTATGCACAAGTAAAAAATACTGTACAAAGGCGGACTTAATTTAGCCTGAGGCATTTCCTACCAGTCAACTTTAGGGTGATGCAGAGACAAAACATGGCAGGTGCAACATAAGGGATAGATAACTCGAAAACGGAAAAATAAATATATACTAACACCGTGTACCGTGTACACATAGGTACCGTGTGGCGCCGGACGCAAAGAATAGCTCCACGCCATTTCCTCCTGTGGGTGTCGGAAAAGGCGACTAAGAGACTTACTAGAGAATGAGCAGCAGCGTTCTCTTTGCATTTTTAACACTATACTGCGATCGCCAACCCGCCTGCCAAGCGTGGCGATTATGGAAAATTCCCCCCCTTTTGGGAGAGGCCTATGTTCAGCAGTGGACGTCTTTCGGCTGAAATGATGAATGATGAGATACATACATATACAGGGTGTTTGGCAGAACGTTGAACATACGAAAATGGTGGATAGGTGGGGTCATCTGCTACTTACTCAGCCCTAATTTATTTGGCCCTGGACCCTGGAAATTAAAAAAAAATATTTTTTGCTTTCTTTTAGTTTCACCACTTTCTTAACTTTAAAGTGTAATTTTTATTAAAAATAAGTAAAACAGGCAATATTTTAGTTTTTTTTAATCTTTCTGTAAGTTTGAGGACTCATAACTTTTTTTCTAGCTGATATCTGAATAAAGCAATAATTTTATAAGAATCTGCCAACATTAAAGATAAAAAAAAAATTGCCTGTTTTACCCATTTTTAATACAAATTACACTTTAAAGTTAAGAAAGTGGTGAAAGCAAAAAAAATTTTTTTTTAATGTCCAGTGGACCAGGGCCAAATAAATTAGGGCTGAGTAAGTAGCAGATGACCCCACCTATCCACCATTTTCGTATGTTCAACGTTCTGCCAAACACCCTGTATAAGCAAAATAAACAGTGTCAGGTGAAATAATGATTGGTAGAGGAGAAAACGAATCAGCGCTGGGATGATTCAGCCAACTTCTTACGAATATGGTCACGTGCCTTCACTTTAAATGATAACCGACTGGTTGCCATCCAGATATGCAGAGGGAGCGCATTCCAAAGAAAGACCGCTTGGACAAAGAAAGAAGAGCGAATGAAACCAGAGCGGTGCGACGGACATCGTAGAAGACGATTGTTGGTGGAACGAAGATTTTTACTATGGGCAGAGCATAAGTATTGCACATAGAAGTCAGGTAAGAAGGAGAAGTGGGTTTTAACCTTAACTCTCTGCGCTGACGAATGGGCAACCATTTTAAAACCAATCGGTGCGCAGACACATGATCATACTTACGAAGCATACTCTTTTCTTATCTTATTTTCAATTGCACATCTTATTTTTCTGCTGCTTATCACATAATTTTTCTTTGTCACGCCAGAAATACTTCAAAAGTAACGCATTTCCACAGCATTTATTCTACTTTCATGCTTCTTTTGCCACACCCAACATTCACATCCATACATAAGCGTAGGCACCAGCACACCATTGTGAACAGCCAGTCGAGCCTTTTTGGGCATCGACTCAAAACGCCGACTGTAAAACTGTGGAATTTTATTAATAAATTTAGAGCTCTGTCATTATAATCAACTCAACTAAACAAAGGTTCCTAAATATGGTGAAGCGATACTTTACGCTTGGACGGCTTTTAACCCTTTACAAAGCACAAGTCCGATCCTGCATGGAGTATTGCAGCCACCTTTGGGATGGCTCAGCTAAGTACCAACTTGCTGCGCTTGACTCGGTTGAACGCAGAGCTAAGAGGCTCATTGGCGACGTAAAACTGGTGGATGCCAAGTTTTATAGCTTGGCTCATCGCCGCAAGGTTGCCTGCTTGTCGTTCTTCTACAGATTGTACTTCAGCGAGTGTGCCCATGAACTCCATGACCTCATTCCACCGGCCCCCTTCTAACATCGGACTTCTAGACGCACTGCAAGTTATCACCCCTACCTAGTTGATATTCCACCAACTCGTACTAAGCGTTTTCAAACGTCTTTTATAATGCGCACAGCCAAGGAGTGGAACTCTCTGCCTGCGTCTGTGTTTCCGAACGCATACAAGCCTAATCTATTCAATGTGAGAGTGAACAGGCTTCTTCTGGGTAAGCTCACTCCATCGTAGACTTTTTCTCTGTCACCCAGACCTAGACTAGAGTCAAGAGCAAACCCATAGTAAAATAAAAAATAAAGGTCAACAATATTTCTAAAATAATTTATCACAAAGTAACCATAAAGTAATTTCATAGTTAATCTCTAAAAGATTATGGGGTTTATTTATAAAAGTAATGATTAGCGGCTGTTTAACATACATTTTTGACGTTTAAACATCACTTTATACAGGGTGAAATTGAATTCATGGGCGTCCTCTTAAGGGGTCATTGTACTCTTTATTATGAACAACTTTCACTATGGGACCAACCCTGAAATCTCGAAAAAAAATATCAGCTGTTCCCTACATTTTGACGATTTATGCGAACAAAAATGTATGGCACAGCTGATTCTTTTTTAGCGATTTCAGGTTTGGTCACATAGTGAAAGTTGTTCATAATAAAGAGTACAATGACCCCTTAAGAGGATGCCCATGAATTCAATTTCACCCTGTATTTTATAGTAAAGTTTAGTGTGTAATATGACATGATAGAAATATTTGACACTTATGCTATTAATTTAGCTATTACTTTAATTTGTTTGTTTGTTGTGTGACTGGACCAATTTTGATAAAATTTGGTATGGACGTAGCTGACACCCTGGCTTTACACATAGGCTACTTTTTATCCCGAAAGAATGGAGTGGTCGCGGGTAACACCGCAGGGCGCAGCTAGTTTGATTATAAAAATTATAAAATAAATAATGATGAAATAAACATTTCGCGATTTATAAATAATATGTTGTTTGTATTTTATTTTTAAACCGATGGAGATTTGTGAACTTTTGTCCACAAATCCCTATTAACGTCTCATAGCGGTCATAATGGGGATTTGTGAACAAAAAGTTCACATATCCCCATTGATGGGGATTGTCTGTGGGGATTAGTGGAATAACACCAGCCGACTAGTTTTCGAGTTACAGAGAACTAGGTACAAAAAACCCTACTAATAATACGCTAGAACACGATCAAAAGATCACACATACTGACATTACGGTCAGAGTGGTGACCCAGAATAGTTGGGCCTTAACTTGTCTATGGACACAAGACGGTAGCGGCCACTTTGATGGCCGATAGTTCTAAATTAGCCGATGGTCCGTGGCACTATGAATTTAAGCGTTGGTTAAGTTCAGGTTAACGAATTGATGTAACTGCGAAGCTATAATTATGAGACTTGACAGAAATAAGGTTATCTATGAACAATCCCATGGTATAATTTTTATCTTCTTGGAATCAACTTGAATAAATATTATTTCCATTTTTTTTTATTAGGTAATCAATCGATTAAGGTCAGTCTTTTCATGTATCATGAAAACAGAATTTTACGATCACATTTTTGTAACAAGTGTACAAATCAGTATTGACGTTCTACGAGTAATCCACAACACTGAAAAAACTTACCTACTTACTATAAAACTATTTTATTTAAATCTGCAGTTAAAGTTCGGTGCAACTAACCAATCTCTTTGGTCATCGTGCGCCAACCGTCTTTAGAAGCATTACTGGGAAATGCACTAATGCCTCTTCGATACCGTGGAAAACTGTTAAGGGGCTGGTTAGGGGCTTTCTAAGATACTGATATAATTAGTGCATTGTGCCTCTAACGTCCAATACTAAACGACAACCCTACATCTTCAGTCAACAACATCAACTGACATAGAATTTTCAACCTTAAGGCGTAAGATATACAGTAGATAAAATAGTTTTGAATTGGAAGAAATATGTTTGCTAAGGCATAGACAAGTTTGCTTGAGTTACTGGCCGCATGCAAGAGGTCATTATCATCCAGAAAGCAGCGTGGAAGCTTTTGAATTTGGAACGTTGGGAGCTTATTAATTCAATATGGCGGCATCGTCTTGTGCATTAGGCCTCCTTGGTTTGACCGGTAGACTTGCTAACGTTCTAGGCAAACTATTACGTTTCATGTACTATAATACTTATATAGGTACTACGTTGTGTAATATTTGAGAGATGTTCAATTATAGTGTTCCTTTGTTTTGACTTAGGAGTCAGGAATTGGGGATGTGATACTTACGGCACTTAATATAGTTATTTCCTTAAACATTTCATAATAGCCATTTTCATTGGCAGGCTTATCAGTAATACTATAGAGAAAATCCTAGCACTATGATGTATGATAATCGTAGTGTTGTTTTGTCTTCTGTATTGATAAAATAGTGCATATTTTTCAACAAAAAAAAAATGCTTAAGAGGGTTGTCACCGGTCCACTAGTGCCACTCCTTTAAAAACATATTATCTCGTGACTGACGAAGCAACAAAATACGATCTAGAGGAATGTGGTCGTTTTTATTTAGATCGAATTTTGTTGCTTCGTATCTCAATATGAAACTTTATAATAGGTATTAGAAAATTCTAGACACACCGATATAGTTGAGTGAGCCGTTTTTCATAATTCCTTCTCAGTCACGAGATAATAGTATGTTTTTAAAGGTGTGGTGCTAGTGGACCGGTGACAACGCTCTTAAGTTGCCCCTTAAATTTTTACTTTACGTAGAACAGACAGCTACAAATGCCATCGCAAACCAAAACACCAAAACGATGCAGATACGCCAATTTATTGCGTAACCAGTGTAATCAGGGCAGTGCAAAACATTTACAGCGGTAGGTAGGTACGGCTTGGCGAATAAATATGGATCTTTTAAAACGCGCCGCCTTCCTAATTGCCTGCAGATGGACCGGCGCCAATTACGGGCGACATTTAGCTGGGAGTTCAACTGGGCCGATAAATGGTGCAGATACCTTACTCACTTAGTGTTGGAGCTTGAATGACTAATGACGTCATAAGCCTACATTCAGAACTCGTTATCTTGATGTCTTGATTTTAAGAATGAATCGGAGTAATTAAAATGCTTATACGTAGGGTGAACTTTCTGATTGATTTCGCAATGAAGAATGCTGTATGTTATTCTTGTATCAATGACAGTTGCAGTAAGCACCGAAATAATTTATGATGATTACGTTTGTGATACACATACATGCATAAAATCGTGCCTTTTCGTGCAGATAAGCAAAAACAACAGAAGGTCATATAGGTACGATACTCACATACTCCTTTTGCTTCATCCACGCGTATAGGTAGACGGTGATTTTTACAACTCATGATTATAAACAACTTTCACGGTGGGACCAACTACGTAATAGCAAAAAGAACATCTGTTTCATACATTTTCATCGGATAAATATTGCATTTTTGTATGAAACAGCCGATATTTTTTTCGATATTTCAGAGTTGGTCTCATACTGAAAGTTGCTCATAATCATGAGTACTTTATTTATTTATTTAAACTTCTCACACAGAATAAGGTACAAAGGTGGACTTAATGCCATAAGCATTCTCTACCAGTCAACCAAGGGTAGTGAAGAGATAAGATGGCAGGTGCTCTATTTAAGAAGAGATAATAATAATAATAAAAATATTAAAAAGATAAAAAATAAAATATATATACACAAGTACATAAATATGTCATAAGATTATAATAGACATACATACAAATTACTATAATGTATAAATACCTACTTATTTTATATATATCCAAATTCAAGGAGAAGAGATGATTGAGATGACTCTACACTATTTGTTGTGAAAATAACTCCGCAATTTACGCTTAAATGCATACCAATTGGTGGCCATCCTGATATCCAGAGGAAGCGCATTCCAGAGAAGAATGGACTGAATATGAAAGGAAGAATGAACAAAGTCAGAAGTATGAGAAGGACAGAGTAGGAGAAGATTGCTGGAAGAACGCAGATTCTTAGCGTGTCAAGAAAATAGATATTGAAAGTGAGACTTAAGATAAGAAGGAGGGGTGAAAGAATTGAGAAGGGAGAAAAGCGTGGTCAAAGCACGCAAACTTCTTCTTTGGCGAATAGGCATCCAATTGAGCTCTAATTGAGCTCAGACCTACTTTCACGCCCTAAAAGATTAACAGTAAATAAAAAATCACCGTGTATATCTTGCTCAAACACTAGTACTTACACAGCAAACATGTACATATGTATCTGTTTACGTATCTATGTAATTGTTGTAATAAAAGTAGCGTCTGTAAGTGTCAGTCATAACAGTAAAACAGCCATGAAACTCGTAAGCTACGATCAGGGCACATTAGCCTTACGATAGTGCACTCTTGATGGTCTATTGAAAGACATACGGCTGGTCTGGTAGAACAACAACGTTGAAAATGTCCATTACCAACAACTGTTTTTACTGACATTAACAGCTTGTAGTAGGCTTCTGCAGGCCTCTTTAATTGAGGCCATTAACGGTATTTGGGAGTTGTCGACATAGCTCACAGAATAAGCAAGCTGAAGTGGCAATGGGCCGGCCATATTAGCCGTAGAACCGATGACCGTTGGGGTAGACGTGTTCTTGAGTGGAGACCGCGAATCGGTACACGTAAGGTAGGACGCCCTCAGGCTAGGTGGAGCGACGATCTTCGCAGGGTGGCTGGATGAGAGCTGCCGAGAATCGAGCTGAATGACGTGCAATTAAAGAGGCCTATGTCTTAACATTCAAAATTACAGTATAGAGGTATGGTTAGTCCCAAACTAGGCATAGCCTGTATCTTGGGCACCATTAAGTAAACAAGATTTTGGTTATTTCAAAAATAAAATAAAATAAAAATTGGAATTGGCTACAAACAAGCTAGTTAGCCTCATCGACACTACAAAACTAATAGGGATGTGTCCTGGGTAAAAAAAACTGTTTAGTCCGTCAATCAAATAATAAAAAATATTAGACACGTATTTTTTGCTTTATCATATTAATAAAAAATGACTTAGATAAAATATATTACTTTAAACTTGGGGAGTGGGGGCTCGTTACGTCACTGCTACGTATAAAATCTACTGAGAAGTGATGTCATGCCACATTTGAACTCAATGTATCGCCGTAATGTTTTGATTACGTAAAAAAAAAAAAAAAAATACGTGTCCAATATTTTTTAATAATCTACATGACGGATAAATATATTTTTTTTGTCATCATCCCTACTATACAAAAAACGAATTAAGGGAAAACTAAAATCAATTATTATAATAACACTAGCTGACCCGACAGACTTCGTTCTGTCAAAAGCTATTTGACTGTGGCAGTTTGTCTACGCGCAAAGGAAATATAGTATAAACTCCACTACTCTACCCTACCCTACCCTAACCTACCTATGTACAGTCAGTATACACAATTAGCTGACCCCCCTTGCATAAATGGTTGAGATTTTTTTACTAACAAATCGTACGATTTTAATTTATGTTCTAGTTTCGGATAGATTTCGTATAGGTATTTAAATTAAATTATGAATTTTAAAATTCTATCGATCCGTATTAAAAAAAATCTCAACTATTTATGCAAGGGGGGGTCAGCTAATTGTGTATACTGACTGTACCTACCTACCTACCCTACCCTACCCTACCTACCAACCTACCCTACCCTACCTACCTACCTACCCTACCCTACCCTACCCTACCTACCTATCTACCCTACCCTACCCTACCTACCCTACCCTACCTAACTAAAACCTTCATTTTTATTTTTTTTGATAAAATCTATTCTCAGACTTACCAAAATAAATGATGACTGACACGTTATGTCAAACGCCATAAAGTTACATTAAAAGATAGTTACCTACATAATATTACATTATAAATGTTAATATGGTCGTTTTATTTTTTTTTTTAACTTTCTTAATTTTTCTTACATAAGAACCTTCTCCTGACAATAACAAACACAACAAAAAAATAATTAGCGAAATCGGTCCAGCCGTTCACGCGTGATGCCGTGAGCAAGGGAAATAGGGATTCATTTTTATATATATAGATTTAAATATAAAAGACTTTGTATGATTTCCGTTTATGCTGCTGTTCTGTATTATGGGTGTGTGTGTGAGGGGAAATAGTAATTAAAGTAGAAAATTAGTTGTCAGATCTGGACACATTCCATTCCACAGTTTGCGTTCATGATGAAAAAACTAACTCGCCTAATTGTGTGGAGTTGTGGAAGGCTTACATCACATATTGATGGACGTGATGATGTGTTCCGTGCGAATCTGATAGAAATTATGGCTAAAGAAGTATTCACTTCAAAAAAAATTGAGGCTTGATCTTCAGCCACTCTCTTCCATCCATATCCAACCACCAAACCAAGACTTACAAAATCTTTTCTTTTGGTGATGAAGATGCTTTGCACATACTGAACCATCCGGGGTGGTTATGTTATGTGGGGTTCCCACCCACACCTCCACTATTGTTGCCTTTTGTGGTCTACGCGCAAGAACACGTCTTTGACTATCTGCCTTAACAACATTTGGTTGCCACTTCAGTTTAATTTCTCAGTAAGTTTTGGTGACAAAAACTTTGGTTTTTTGTTCCTGATTTTCATTTATGGTAACTGCAGCATAGCCTCCCAGTGCCTGGCTTATAGACCATATCAGATGGAGCGAATTCTTTCCTAACTGTATTACTTATTTGCTAAGTTCTCTCTCAATATTTCGCTTTTTTCTTGTTGCTCATTGCTGGCTACTGTGAGTATAGCGTCGGTAATGTGCGCGGTAGTTTATGTGGAGCGCGATAGTCGCCGCGACAGAGGTTATTCGTTCCGCTAATGTTCCCTTGCATCTCGTTTGCATTTGCATTGCAGTGTTGGGCCAAATATTTGGCCAAAAACTGATGGAAATGATGTTGGTAGAGGTAATAAAATTGATGATTGGAGTTGGTTGTTTGATGGTCGTTTTACATTGTTACCAATGAGTTATCACAAGTGGAGGTTACATTATATTACCTATCATTATATTTCCTACCGTCGAACTGCTAAAAAGTCTCTCAAGATACACACCTCTCACTTTTCGGATTCGTGTGCGTATTGTATAATTATCACTTGCTTAAAAAACGGTGAAGGAAAATATCGTGAGGAAACCGAAATGCCTGAGAGATATTTCTCGATAGCATGTGTAACTTAGTCAGCGGCATGGGGGCAGCATAAAAACTCTGACACCAGGTTAGTCACTAACCATACGAAAAGAAAAACATTAGCTACGTAAAGAGGCCTATCTGGGAACTAACACGAGTACACCGCATTCAAGGTTCCATCTGACATATGACACAAAATGTAATGTACGTTGCACATGCTGACACAAAGTAATTTGAAATAGTACATTGTAATACGAGGGTGGAAATTAGGTTGTTGCAAACGAGCTGTCATTAACAAGCCCGAGCCGAAGGCGAGGGTTTTTAATGACACGAGTTTGCAATAACCTACACACCTGTGTATCACATGCCGTTTTCAATACAGTTGTGGGAAATAGTAAAAAAAAAAAAAAAACAATTATTAACAGTAAAAACAACACTAAAAAGACTTGACAATAAAAATTAAAATTTTCAGAAAATGGCGCGTTTTTGTAAGTGGACATATTTTTTTTACTATGAAAACAGCCTATACAGCATATTCGATTTTTGACAAATGTTGATCTGAAAATAATTAAATTAAAACTGGTAATTAATTATATTAAACAACCATTTAAAAGACTTTTGAGAATTTAATGCTAAGACGTACGGACTCATTAATTTTTTCCTCGTATAAAATCTATCCCATTTTATTCTATGTATGAAAACTCCTTGCTACTAAACTTTTTAAATTGACTTATAAATTTAAAACTCAACTGCAAAACAAAATGATCGAGCTCGTAAACAAAAGTCACGACCACGTAACAGAAAGATGCCTATGCAAAAGATTTAATTTTCGAATCATAATTATAGCCTCTGAAAGTACGCCATGTTTAACAACTGTATTGAAAACGATCTTTTTATATATTTCCAGTTCAGTGTACATTCCAAAATTCTAGCACAGTTTCTAAAGCTAATAATCGCCATTGCATAAGCGGGGGTAACTACAAAATAAACTCTCTCGTCTGAGAATTCTCAACAAAAATAAGGCGCGAACCGAGGCGAGGCGCGGTGCGCGAGGCGTGTCGCGGGAGAAGGGGGTGCCTCGCTCACACTATTTTCATTTCGTGTAGTGCCACATTTAATTTTGTTGAAATTCTAACGGAGCTTTGCAAAAATGTCAACTTTATTCCGCCTCAGCCCGCGTCTACGTTTCACTCCGATGCTTTGCTTCTCCATTTTCTGGAATGTTCCACAGTTTCGAGACGGGCTTTGAGAAACTATAACTTTATGAAAACTTATACACGAGCTCTGAAGTAAGACGTGGCTTCCAGCAAAAATTTATCAAAGCGTATTTAATTTTCGTTATGACTTCTCTCTTGACTTTCCCGACGGACAAATTGGGGTTCGGTGTGTAATGCGATGTTGGGCAAGGTAAAAATGACGTGGAGAAACTTTGAAACTTTGAGTACTCTATTTCACGACATGTTTTATATGTGTATCAAAATTTTACTTGAGAACAAGACTACTTAAAAATACACCACAAAACAAATTTACTTTTAAAATAAAAGTTCGTAACCACTATACAAGTCAGACTAAACAACTCTCAATTAGTAGTCTAGTCATAGTAATTATTGTTAGGTGGTATTTGTTAAAATATCTATTAGTTTATTTTATTTGTATATGTGTATTAGTATCAATAAAAGTATAATTATAAATTCTCGTAAACAAGAACTTAGTATTTCAGACATTATTTTTGTACCCTATCACTATGTTTTTCTATTTAACCCAAAGGTTGACTGGTAGAGAATGCCTTGTGGCATTAAGTCCGCCTATGTATCACTATTGTAACATGAATTTTAAATAAATAAATAAAACTACCAAAATTAAAACAATAACCACCACAGAACGATCAATCCATAAAAAATTCAAACGTCGAACGCCATTGATGAAATACGTTTGCGGTACAAGCACAAAGCGTACAATCTTATAACCCATCTGAAATTCATATTGAAAGTCGATCGTATAAAGCCAGGAACACACTGTAAAAGGCTGAGCTCCCGTGGGAGGTGGGGCTAAAAGGCCAGGAGTGATAGCACTCATCGGACGAATAAGCCTGTTTCCCGACTGCCAGGTTTAGGGATGCGACATCGACTCAATGCTGTTTTATTCTGCTGCCATCAATACTTAAAACGGTTGTGAACGGTTTAGTGATGTTGCTGATATCGATATTATTTCGAAAAGTTTACCAGTTTACGTATTTGCTCACGAGGTTCCATTATTAAAAAAAGCTCAGCCTGAAATCCAGTTCACCTCGTAATAATTATGAAGGTATTATTAAGGTGCGCCCAAGCACCATGGTGGGATCTTTATAACAAAATTAAAAGTGCCATCATCAGTCTGAAGGTACCCAGTACCCAGTTACCCAGTACCCGGTACCCAGTTTAAGACCAGTTTAGAGTTAATAATTCAAATTATTAGAAACTACTTGACTGTTAATTGATCTTCTAAGGACAAATACACACACATCTACACTTAATATTTTAAAGAGGTATTTGTTTGTAAGTTTTTATGTAGAGGGTAATTTCTGAAAGTACTGAACGGATTCCGAATTTTTTTTTTTGCATTTGCTAGCTCAATTTGGAGAAGGTGAACGCTGCGACCCTAAGAAGCCGGGCAAAAAGACAAAAGTCAGAAAGAACGTTATGTGAAAACGAAGTAATAGCGCGGGTGGGCAACGGGATGTGACGCGGAGGTTCGGGGCCGAAAATTTTACGCAGGCGAAGTCGCAGGACAGAACCTAATTCACAAATAAACTTATAGCATTACTGTACAATTTCGTTATTACTGAGTGTATCAAATAAATCATTATTTTCTATATTGTCTGAGAATTCGATAAACTGTATCATCGACAAAATATATCTCATGCCTAATATAAAAGGATTGACATTTGAGTCGGAGGACGGGCGAAGTAGCGGATTCAGACCGAGACAAAGTCGACTTCGAATGGGTTCTCCTTTAATATGGCAAATATTCAGCAGATATTCAAATATATTCCTAATTTTTTATTTGTCAGATCTGTTTGAATACTGAAAGGGGACTCGTCTTGGCTATCTTTGTACCTATTTAAGTGGCAATTGTCTGAATCTAAGGCAACTCAAGGAATTATGGCTAAGCATTTTGTACACATTGTTAAACGATGGTGACTGGAGGATAGATAGATAGAATTCTCTTTTTTATGTAGGCACCATAAAAATTACAGATCAAAATATAGGAATATTACCTAGGGACACAATGGGCGGTTTTATAGCTAAAAGCGATCTTTTACAGACTACCTTTGGATGTATTAAAAGTAGCAGGAGAGACAATACTGTAGGTAGTCGGTGGTGTACCATTTACATATACATACAATCAATACATGCATACATAAAGAAGCATATAGGTACTTATCTCTATATATATCATCATCATCATCATCATTTCAGCCGAAAGACGTCCACTGCTGGACATAGGCCTCCCCCAATTGGGAGGGGGGGTTGCCATAATCGCCACGCTTGGCAGGTGGGTTAGCGATCGCAGTATGGTGTTTAAAATGCATAGAGAACGCTGCTGCCCATTCTCTAGTAAATCCCTTAGTCGCCTTTTACGACACCCACGGGAGGAAATGGGGTGGTGCTATTCTTTACGTGCGGCACCACACGGCAATGACTAATATTAGAATACTTATACTTACTTACTTACTATTCATACTTACTTTAGGATTATACCGGTATATAGGTACCGTGTGATGCCAGACGTAAAGAATATTTACGTCTGGCATCACACGGTACCTATATATATATATATATGTATACAATAATAAACATGTAACAAGAGCAAGGAACTTTAAGTAGTCATGATGATGTTTAAGGAGAGAGGAAGTGTTTTTTTACCAGAAGTTTAAAAGTGGACAAAGACTGAGCACGCCTTATCGACACGGGCAAGGCATTTCATAACCTCAGATGTCCTCTAATATCTATTATTTGTGTGTCATGAAGGAACTTGAAACTTTATTTAAGATAACAGTGGGTTGTAGAACTTGTAGGATTGAATCGAAACTGTTGATCTAAAATAAGATATGAGAATTCCAGCGAAGACAAATGAAAAGCCACTTGAGCTTTGCACGAAATTCAGCAATGTGCTTGTGCGATGAGGAGCTCGTGGCTAAGAGCCACACGGGTCGATCTATCGAGTTAAACTACGCTTACCACGGTTGGTCCATGGATGGGTGACCATCTTTCTCTCGGAAAGTACGTTAAGCCGTTGGTCCGGTTGTCATTCGCGGATCCTTGACAGTCGTTACGAGTCATCAAGCCCGAAGCTCTGACAACCAGTCTTACCAAGGTCGTTTCTGAAATCAGCGCTTTGATGGTGGGTTCTTCCGAAGTCACAGCATTTTACTGAGCAACGACCTGTTCTTGCACAGATGCGACGCACGGCTAAATTGTTCTTGTTATTGTTGTTTTTTTTTACAAAAGTAGTTATTTTTCCACTCTGTAATCGGCATTTTGTTTTTGTTTTGATCGTTTGTTTGTTGACATTTTTGCCAGTGACCAGTGACGGAACACAGAGTACCTAACAATGTAAATAATTGTCTTTGGTCCCTGGTACTGACATCAAGCAATGGACTAAATTGTCAAAGTTTTATTTGACATTTGACATTTAAAAAAATAGATGTTAGCCGATTCTCAGACCTACTCAATATGCTCACAAAATTTCATGAGAATCGGTCAAGCAGTTTCGGAGGAGTACGGGAACGATCATTGTGACACGAGAATTTTATATATAAGATAAGGTTTTGTTAAGTGCGTTTTGTTTGCGCAGAATAAACAATTTTTCTTTTTTTCTTATCGTATTACCACAGAATGATTGTTTAACGATGGTGACTATAACGTAAGAAGAAAGTATTCATAGAGTAAGAGGCTAACACTTTCAGGAAAATGCCAATTTCCTTGGTACTAACTTGGCCTGTTGCAAAACAGATTACCCACTACTAAAGTTTTTTAGCGCAAGATAAGATAATACATTATAAATAAAAACATCTTAAATGAACTTAAACTAAGTTGCTTAGACTGAGGTTGTTGTTTACACTTAAATTATAAACCGAATTATAACCGAACTTGAATTATAACCGTGTGGATCAGGCTCTAAAATCTAGGCTTATAAAATCTTAACTTGTTTATATTCTGTCAAGGATTAATTTAAATCGAAAAACAGCCTGTCATAAAGATAAAAAAGACAATAACTTACAAACCACGTAAAATCCAGATCAAGGAGTCAATAAAGCAAATTGGCATCTCGTTTCGGGTCAACCGGCTTAGCGGACGAAGGGCAAATCCTTAGTGGGCACAAATAAATACGGACCGAACCTATCATATTTCCCTGATCCCCTCTCGAAGGGTCAGCAATACCTCGCTCTTAGGCCCTTGTAATACGAGGTTTTGATCCCCAATTGATATGAATGATGTTTTATTGTTTTTTCGGGGTTACCTTTTTTATTTTGAAGCTCTGTGGTTTGGGTTAATGTGCTGACTACACGAGTGATCGATAAATGAATTTAGAACAAGTAGGTACTTGTTCTTGTTCTTGTGGCTAAGTAATAACAGCGCATGGGTCGATGGGTCAGGGTGGGTACGCTTGCTGCGGTTGGTCCGAGGATGAGTGATCATCTTTACCCCAGACCCCTCCGTTGGCCCGGCTGTCATTCGTGGATCATTGACAGTCGTTACGGGTCGTCAGAAGCCCGAGTCTGACAACCAGTCTTACTATTAGGTATCATATTACCCAGTATCTGGGCTGTGGAGGTCAGTTAGGCAGTCACTCCATGTGAAATACTGGTATTCAGCTACATCCGGTTAGACTGGAAGCTGACCCCTACGTAGTTGGGGAAAGGCATATGATGAGGTTTAACATTACTGTGATTTTAGTTTTGTTAAAAGTTGTACAGATAAGTCCATACCTAGCCCTTGTATCAGCTATGGGGATATTGTAGAATAATAGAAATCGTGCACCGGCTTCCATATTCTTTTTTCTTTTTTCTTAGAGTGTCATTCTGACAGTTAATTATTTCGACACGGCCTTAATTTCGAAAAACAAAAGTTCGACTACTCATTGCTTCGACGGAACATATGTTCGACAAGCATTAGTCCGACAGAACATACTTCGACAACACACACCTTCGAAGAACACTACTTCGACAGAAGCCTTCTTCGACATGCACTTGTTCGGCGGATTTCAATTTCGACGGAACATACCTTCGACATGGTACTGCTCTGAAATGTGGCAATAATAATTGAATTTCGCTTTATGGTTTTAGGTATAAAATAAAAAACATAAATAATAATCAATAAGTATTATGTTTTTAATTATAACCAGTAACAAATCTTTGTACTGTTATATTTTTGAACGGCCTATACAACAATATCCGATACGTAGAATACTCCATACCCATGGAGTATTATACGTTTCCACGTATCAACATATAATATGACACAATAGGGGATTATAATCAAAGCCTGACGCGTTTTTCGTGATAGCTCAACACTGATTAGCCGAAACGATTATTTATTTATTTATTCATAGTTAATTAAAACGGTACAACATCAGTTACATTAATTAACATAAAAACATAAAAAATATTAATATTGACTTTTTTGTATATAAAACTAACATGGAACTAACATTTAATTAAAACTAACATGGAACAGTAGACTCCCTTGCATACTTTCTCTCACAGAACACCAGACATATACGCATAATTTTACTTAATTCATCCGCAAACACATCACATTCAGGGTTGGCAATCAGAAGGCCGTTGAGCATCTTCAAAGTACGATACACTGGGGATAGTGTGAATCAGCTCTAGTGACAGTTTTGGTTGTCGGTTGCGCAAACAGATTGTGCCGACGACTCGGACGGTGTCCGATGTAGTCGGCAGAAGAGGCCATGAAGGTCTGGGCAGTCTATACGCCCCCGTAAGGTCTGACAGGCTACCGTGAGCTGATAAAAGCCTCTTCTCACCTCCAACGAGTTAAGGCCCAAGATCCCCCTAAAAGATAGTTGGTAGGGTACATATAGGGAAATAAATTGTATAACCTTTGGAAGAGGTATCTAAGGTAGGTTTTCGGGACCTTTTCGAGCATCAGTGTTTGGGTCGCGGTATAGGGGTGCCAAAAAACATGATAAAACATAATCCATTTAACTGTGTTTTCCGTACAAGACTTAGAAGGTATAAATTACTAATAGAAGAAAAAAGCGCTAACTAGGTAGAACTATGACCTAGATGCAAAACTTTTGCCCCATCCTACGACTTCAAAATGTCCAACTACTAGATAAATAATTATTTATTGTGGTCATCATAAGGTATTCAGAATCAAAATAATATTCACAAAATAAAAACATAATATCTTAACCTAACTAAAACTATTAAAAAATTCAAATATGACGTTGAAAAATTCCTCCGCATCGCTGTTGACTGGTAATATACGCAAGAAACTGGCGGCATTGCGCATTGCCACGTTGTCTGGCATTGCTTAGACTCTGACCAAGGTAAAAACCAGCTTTTGGGTCACGGGAAGTGTCAACCAGCCGTTAGTAATTTCATTAAACAAAACAGGCACAGAGCACTCGGACCCCACGCCCCGAGGGTTTCAACCCCAACTAGATTGTTCATAATAAAATAAAAAATTGGTTGTCTGTAAAGTTGGTTTACGGACGATAGTTTAACGTGACAACGTCATAAAAAAACATTGATGATTGAGCGTAACGGGACAATGAGCGTAACGGGACAATGAGTGTAACGGGACAATGAGCATAACGGGACAATGAGTCATCCTTTTTCGTGCATGCAGCCGGCGTTCATCGATTTATTAGACGTCACGTCAAAATTCCTAGAACAGCATTAAAGAAAAGACTTCCCGGGAAGTAAAAAGGCCACCAATCTTTCCCAGGCCACTCCAAATCCGGTGGCAGACAAAATTACGTCGGTTAGTTGTAGCGAAATATATCTCAAAATGGACGGAGCAATCCCAAATCTTTAACAAAATAGCTCCCCGGAACACTTTAAGTCTAAGTAAGTGGCGTTCGGCGGTCGAAGATTTGCTGGACCGTCTCTAATGGGCTTTATCCTTATTTATTGAACTTGCCGCCGAAACGGAAACGTTACGAAGTATCTTTAAAGTTTTGATTATGTTTTATATTAGCATCATAGGTGGGAATGTCCTTCAAGATTGCAAATGTTGGACAGAAATTATTCATTGAGAAAAGCTGTTCTTTCAGCAAAACTAGTCTCAATTTTCTTATGAACAGTTTAATGTAAAGAGTCCTACATTCAATCTATGTCACCTATGCTACTTTTTTTTCACATACAATACCTACAAAATACGCCCTAAAATAATATTGCATATTTAGGTCTTCAAAAATACCACTCGATAACTGGCTTGTATTCATGACAACACAAATAGGTCGGCCATTTAATTTGAAGATTTTTTTTTTCTATATTAATGGAATTGATCTGTTATATTATGATATACTAGCTGCTGCCCGCGGTTTCGCCCGCGTTGTTTTTTCTAAAATAAGCCTAAGTTACTCCTTATAACATCAGCTATCTGCGAGTGAAAGTCCCGTCAAAATCGTATCAGCCGTTTCGGAGATTACAGATAGACATATGCCATCGTGGACTTTTCTGTAGACCTACATACGATACACAATTCCACCATACATTATTTTGTTATATCTCAAAGGGTTTAGACAGCGTTTTCGTTGAAAGTTCCCAGGCGGCTTATTTTTTTTCCGACACCTCCAACAAATATCGTTAATGCATACAAAAATGTATACAAAAACTTAACAAATTATATACTAAAACCTTCCTCGAGAACCACGCTACCAATTGGTGAAAACAGCATGAAAATCAGTGCAGTAGTTTTTGAGTTTATCGCGAACAGACAGACAGACAGACGCGGCGGCGGACTTTGTTTTATAATATTTATGTAGTGATAATGATATCTCCTAAGATGTTGATTGAAATCAAGTGATATCAAGGACAATTTTGTTAACGTTTAAATACTTATGATTAGTAACATATTTATTTGGATAAGAATTAATATTATGTTGATAAAACTCCTTCGCAAATAATTAGTTAATTTCGAAGAAATTTGATTACCATAAAAAAAGGTTATAGTGAGTCAATCTTAAAAGATAGACTTATGCTGTCGCGGACTTTTTTTTTTGAAATTTTATAAGGGAATTATTCCATCATACATGATATTTGCGTAACTTAAACCGTTTACGCAGCGCACGCAACGGAAGCTCTCAAAAAGGAATAATTTTTCCAGTTTTTGCAACATTTTTCATGTACGCTCCGCTCCTTTTGGTCGTAGCGTGATGTTATATAAGAAGTAAGTCAGGTGTGTTGTTTATACCTACTTTGGCATAGTTCATGACAGTTGATATCAGTAGCGAATAATTTTTATGGCGATAATTTTCATATGTTACCTTCCTCGATAAATAGACTATCCAACACAAAAAAAAAACCAACCAGTACTTCCTGAGATTAGCGCGTTCAAACAAACAAACAAACTCTTCAGCTTTATAATATTAGTATAGACACAGATCTATGTATATCTGTGAGTATAGATCAGCCAACCTCCGTATTTAACGGTCATATAAAAATATACATTTTATATTTAGGTCTTCAAAAATACTACTCGATAGCTGGCTTGTATTGCTGAAAAAACAAATTCTAGTTTAGCTCTTTAATTTAAAGCAAAAAGTGATTGTTTTATTTACCTATTTGTCTTTTTTAGAGGAAATCAGACAACCTCATAATTAGGTCTTAAAAATGGTAATTTGACATTTAGGTCTTTAAAAATACCACTCGATGGCTGGCTTGTATTGCTGAAAAAACAAATAGTTCAGCCCTTTAATTAAAAGAAAAATAATTTATTTTTCTCTATGTGGTAGCTGCCTAGGTGTATTAATTTTTTTTTTTTTTTTTGTGGAAATTTTCCGTACTCATTATAAGGTCCTAAAAAATATTAATTTAACATTTAGGTCTAAGACAATTCATATGAAATAATAAAAAAATACCTTTATAAATATAATATAAATGTAACACAACAATCTGAGGATGAGAATCCTAACGAGAAAACGAAAAATTCTTAAAACTCTCACTCAAGTCTCAAGTCCTCAATTCAAGCCAGTGCAGCTTCAAACATTCATTCTAATCGATGGGGCTTATCAGCGAACATCTCGACCTCCCCATTGAGAGCTAACAGGGGAGGGGGAGGTAAACAGGTCAGGACGAGCGCAAACGAGCTCAGACAGGCGTGACGAGTCGAACGTGTCACGTTTTTCGAAACCTCGGCAGCCGACACCTGTTCTCATTAATCCTAGCACTTAGGATTTTAGGGTATTGAAGGTAAATGATTGTTTAAAATGGTGAGAAATAGAGACAAAGTTTGGTTTTATTGGTTACATGAAAAGGGATTTTCTTTAAAAAGATCTGTCGTATTTTGCTCTGGATAACACCCAAAAATAGGCTTTTGCTCTTTCTCGCAATAGAATATTTGGATTATCTACAACAAAATATGCAATAGAGATTAAAATTACCATAATATGAATTTCTGTTGTTGTAGCAGGATATATCATCAAAATTTCTTAGTTCGTATTCTCATATTTGTTAGCAGGTAGATCGTCGATTGTTTTCTAAAGGGGTTCAGCACCCCAATTGCACTTGCAATCAGAATTCCAAGGATTTTGAGGAAATTCCTAACCCATTCCTTCATATGTTTGAAAAATTTGTCTGCTCGATTACGTAAATAATGCAATGAATGTTGTGGAACTGTCGAAATGAAAGGCATTTCCGTCGTGAGTATGTTACGCAACTACTCTTTTATTTTTTGGCTGAGAAATTATCAAATAACTTCTCCCTCCCACTCTAGGCAGAGCGGGCGTATCAGACTTTTACTGACTAAAACTCACCCGTGTTCCTTCAGTTGCCTGTGTGCCAAGGCCACGGTATCCCTTTCGGACAAACCCGCACTCTTGGCAGGCACCGTTCCTAGCGGACGCCGTCAGTGCGTGCTGACATCTCTTTGAGGCGCTCGTGGAAAACAACGCGCCGTCAACCCGGGCCTGGTCCTTACCGGACGGCGAGCTGCCCATAGCTCGCCGTCCGCAAGCCCATGCTTACGGTGGCCGGGAATCGGCTATCAATTCCCGCCGCCCATGTCGTCTCCTGCGGCGACTAGGGGCGTGAGGGCGCACAGACTGCCGCTCCCTCACGCGTTCCGCCTCCTCCTTCCCGAGTATTATTGCTTCGTAGAAGGAGGTGACTGCCTCTTATGCACTCTCACTCCGGATCATGGCCTGAACCAGGGCCGGACGCAAGAGATCGTCGCCGCCGATCGCCAAGACACGGCGGTGCTCTGCCCAAACTGGGCAGACCTCCACCGTATGCTCCACCGTGTTACGCAATTAACCTGCAGGAATAGGAATAAGCTTTTCTACTCATCCAAGTTACGTATTTGCAGCGTTAGACTTTGATCCCATAATTATTTCAATTTAAATTTTTTCTTTTTAATTTTTCTTCTGCAGAGAATAAATTAAATAAAAAAGTAGGAGGAATAGTATGACTGACTCCTAAAATAATTATAATATGTATACTATTGTTACTTATAACAATATTGCTTTCAGGAACACGTGTTTTTATTTGTTTTTTCGTTCTACTGCGCCTATTATCTAGATAAAGAGATTTAAAACCAGCATGGCAACAGAGCATTTATACAAAACTACATAATTATATATGTTTTTTAACATAAATAAATCTTAGAATAATTTGTGGCTAAAGGTTTATCAAATCGGAAAGGGATCGTAACCGTATCGCCTTTCGCGTCGCCGTCAAACAGTCGTCAACCTTAAGCTTAACCAGAAGCTCCGATACGTCGACTCGGCTACGGCTAGGCGACGCACTATGGAAAATGGTAGAACAAGCGCATATCAAAAATGCTTTTTACGAATATCATAATTTGGCTAATATGGCTATTTTATTAGGTTCTCTAATAGTCAAATTATAATATTCATTAGGATTTTTTCACTTAATACGCGAAATTATTATTTTTTTCATAGACAGAAATACATAGAAGACAGAAGTGCCAAACTCAAGTCTTTGCGTATACATGTTTCAATACCATATTGTGAAAAAAATACTTGGTAAAGATATGCAGTATTATACATTTTTAGAAAGGTTATTTTATGCTTTTTGCGATACAGCTTAATGATTTTAAAAGTAAAGAAAAATATTTCAGTAATTACTTAAAAAGTGACATACCTTATTTTTTACTTATATTTTTTTTCGTCGAAGGTTTTCAGTGTCACCCACGTTTGCCCAAGCGCTACTTTTTGTGTTGACTAGTAGTCTAACTATTCATAAATAGAATGCAAAAAAAATCAGCTGCGGATATTTGCGTTTTTAGAAGATATGAGACAAAAACTGATAAAAGTCAGAACCTGAAAATTGGTATCTTTTGCGGTTTACTACTGACACCATTCACATGAACAATATGGAACTTTTTGGATATTTTCTTCATTATTTCGTGATAACAAAGGGAGCTTATCAAATTTGCACTCAGTTTGTGTGGGAAATTACAAGATAATAATGATGTAGGTACCAATTCGATATTGTAAAATGAGTATATAAAGGGAAGCAAAAACTATTCGAACCATCTACATCAGTGTAACTTCAAGTGAAGCAAATCTCATCTACATCTATTATTTCTGCTGATTGTGAAGTGTTAAAATGTCTTCCTTCAGCTGTACCAAACGAGACTTCATAATCCCCTGTATCGAGGGCGGCAAGACCATGGAATCATTATCCAAAGTTTTAGTGGAAAAGCTCAATGTTTCTGAAAACAACTTGTGTTTTATAATTAGTGACATACAAAGGCACATTCTTCCTATTTTCAACAAGCGCTGGGCCCTGGCATCTCGGAAAAAAGAAACATTTTTACAGAAGAATTGTACTTGGTTGGACTCAAGGTATTCGTTAAATTTACCGGATTCTGAACAATATTCTACGCCAACGAGGAAGAGCATGCGTGGCTTATGGAGACTCCTCAGAATCTACCAAGAAGAGGAAAAACTTCGAAAGGCTTCGAGCATATAAAAAAACGCCTATGTGCAGGGACTACGGGCTTTACGTGAGTACACAGAAGCTCATCTTGTCGAAGAATTAAGAACCGCTGACACTCAAAAGAAATTAGATATCTCAAGTAAGTGGAACGACTCAGACCAGATGAAGATTCTTTCCGATACGGAAGCATTGAGTGCTTTTATAGATTTGGATCTAACAAAAGCACAATATAAGTACCTGAAAAACTTAACCAACGAACGAAAGTGTTGTATATTCCCGCCTTACTACAAAATACAAGAAATAAAAAGATCCTGTTATCCACCATCTTCTACAATCGAAATCACGAATACTTATGTTAAAGTGATTAATATCCAAGATTTATTGGATCATACTGCTGCTAGAATTTAAAAATTCGATTCTGTTTTCCAAAAACAACATAGAACATTGATCCTTTATTGTAAATGGGGATGTGATGGTTCATCTGGTCAAAGCCAATACAAGCAAATACTTGCAGAAGAGTCGGAAACAATTTCAGATGCCAATTTGTTCATCAGTTCATTAGTCCCCATCAGATTAGTTTTTGTTCAATCAAAGTCTACCACGCTTCTACTGTAGGGGACAGCAGGGATATATAAATTCAATGTAAACACCGTGGTCGAATTGAAAGGCACTTGCCACTATATTCATATAAACTATACGTTAATTCTTACAACAATGATATAACTGTGCTCTTTAAAATGGGGCGTTTCTTCTTTATTCTATTAAACTTCAGCTCTTCAAGCCCAGGAGAGGAAAATAGCGTGCTAAGACCGCTATTACGAGAAGCAGGGTGCCAGTGTTATCTTCTGGAGGTGTTCTTGTTGTCTTGGTGGTCGGATCATCGTGAATGACTTGAAAGTTTGGCAAAATCCGGTACCCTCATATGTCCGTTTTTGCAGACCCATTTCTATTGAGTTTTGTAAGGAAACTCCAGAAGAAAAAACCAAGGCAGTTGTCGATGATATTAAAAAACAAATTAGGGCTTCACAAGCATCACTTATAAACAAAGATGGTGTTGTAGTAAATGTGAAGCATGAACTATTTCTAACGATGATCGATGGAAAGGTGGCTCAGGTCCTTACAGATACTCCATCTGATTCCACATGCACGATATGTGGGGCTACGCCACGGCTAATGAATGACCTATCGAAAGTAACTGCCAGACCTGAAAACGAAAACGCTTACCAATACGGATTGTCCACCTTACACGCCTGGATTCACTGCATGGAAATGATATTGCATATTTCCTATAATCTTTCGTTTAAGACTTGGTCTGCTTCAACTAGGAAAATAAGAGATTAAAAAAAGAAAAGAAAGAACTTGTTCAAAAACGTTTCAATTTTGGAATGATGATCGACCCTGAAAAATTTGGGGAATATGCAATAGAAACTGCAAGAATCTATGTAAGTAATTACGATTGGTATTATATGCCATCCTCCGTTCATAAAATACTCATACACGGGGAAAACGTTATCAAACATTTTGCGGTGCTTCCTATTGGACAGCTATCGGAAGACGCACAAGAGTCTCGCAACAAAGACTACAGAAACATACGACTTCATCATGCCAGAAAATGTTCCCGATCTGCTACAAATGAAGATGTCTTTAAAACGCTTTTATACACGTCAGATCCATATATAACAAGTTTGAGAAAACCGTACGTAAGAAATGTGAAAGAACTTGAAGAAGAGGCACTAAGTTTTTTTAAACGTGGCACCTGAAAGTGAACCCACATTTACTGACCCTGATCCTGAAGTGGTATAAGTTAAAAATAATATTTATATTTAGTTATTACTTATATTTGTACCTAGCTACATCATTTCCTGAAGCCAGAGTATAGGATGTACCTATTAGTAATATGATTTTAATTTAGTCATTTGTTTTCATATATGTATATTTTGTTTACTTTGCTTGTTGTAATTAACCATGGTTTAATCTTTTTAGTCATTATAAACTTGTATTCCACTTGAAATAATTTTTTAACTATTTTTTTCGTGATTTTTTCCCATTTCTTTCATTCTATGCAAAAAAACATACATAGATGTACAAGAAAACACTATAAAGTACACATCATTCGAATCTACAAACCTTACTGCATATTTGTGCCAAATTTCATCGCGATACGACAAAAATTCATGAAGTTACAGATTTTTGATCCGATACCGACCTATATTTTCCATAGTGCGACGCCGCGCTTACGGCTCGCCGACCGCTGGTTGACGGCTAGTCATTGATTCTATGTCACACCTCCTGTATGGGGACGATCCACTGTGCGCGGGAGGGGCGTGGACGAAGAGACATAAGCTAGGGTACGGAGAGCCGTAAGCTAGGCTACGGAGAACCGTAAGCGCGGGAACTGCAAGTCGACCACGCACCGCACCGCGGTTGTGAGCTAGTCCCGAGGCGAGGCGATTACGTTACGATTCCGATTAGTGTGCGTTGCAGTAGGCAGGAGTTTCATACAAATAATAAGTACTGAACGGCTCGAGTTGATACGGTGACGATCTCTTTCCGATTTGATACGTGTGCTACGACCTCAAGAGTGTTGCCAGCGAAGGAAAAAAAAAAACCGAAAACGAAATGGTCTCTATCAAGAACTGATATCAACTGTCATGAACTATGCCAAAGTAGGTATAAACAACACACCTGACTTACTTCTTAGTTTATCTTATCTTTAATTACATGAGGCCTACGTTATGAAGTGCAGATTATCTAAAAAATATCATTACTAATATGTGATGTTCAAAATATTTTAATTATTACTATTTTATCTTCACATTTTCTTGTATTTTTACAACATTTGCACTTGTAAAGAAAGGTACAAGTATTTACGTTTAGTGATTCATGTATATTTCGAGGTGAATATTTCTTTGCATTGACGATAAGTCGATAACTAATCAGCGATAAGAAAACAGCGATAACGGTAAAAGGTACAGGCTGGTTATTATTATTGTTATAGGAAAAATCCCGGTGCTGAAATATTTCTCGGCAAATAAAATGTAGACAGATTTTCTTCTGTTTCTTAGACCAATCTGAAGAAGGATCTATTTTGATATTTTCAAGTTTAGATCGCACTAAAATCGATATAATTATGGTTCATTATGGAATGCATACCTAGTTAGGTACTATATGTTCATAATCACTTGGCTCTTGGTACTCTGATTGATAGGAGTTTTCAAGTCAAAGCAAAGTTGAAACCATTTTATGTACATAGGTGCCTAAGTCCCATTTTAAAGCCACGGGATAATACAGGAGGAGTAACCACAAACTATACTCTTATGAAATCTTCAAACGCTTTTCAAAAACACCTCATCCTGTACATAATGGACATTCCTACGAATTCTGAAACCCACCTAGTATCGCTAACTGTACTATCTTTACCATTACAAAAGCAATACTCACCGACGTCAGTGAAGTTTTTCGTGAACGATATTAAATTTCCGTGGACGAAATTATTTTTACGTGGACGATATAACTTTTCCGTAGACTACATTCCACTACAGGATCCATACAACATGCTGAATGTTCGGCGATAATATTCGTCATAAAATCGAGTGGTTTAAATATGTGAAAATGTGTCGATAAACTGTGTATAAGTTCGCATATTCAATGGCATCCGGTAAGTATTATGACAATACCCGCTTTTACGAAACTGTTCAATTCATTCCGTTTTTTTGCGGTGAAATATGCATTTAAAGCATGTTTATAGCGGAGAGATTTTGATTCTGCTGTGTTAAAAACGAAGGTTATATTCGATAAGAAGTTTTGTTTAAAAATAATCTGTTGCTTTACACGCGGATTCGTGTTTTAAGATAAGGTTTGACGGCGATATAAAGTGTATCCACGTATGTTCAATAGTACTTTTTACGTGGGTTATGTACTCTTTCTTTTCCGTATTCAATTAAACGAATTTGGGTAGGCGTTTGATAAGCTTATTTATTACTCCTGTATTTGCTTTTCATTCATTCATTCCTTATCGTATTTCATATTTCTACAAACGCGTATTACCATGCAAAGGAAACTTCACATTCTTAAAATTCTGATATGGCTGTAACAATTGACATGTATGACTGATAGACAGCTTATAATGAAGGTAATGGAGAGAAGAATGGTAGTGAAGATATGCTGATATTTTCATTGAAAGATATCTAATAACCTGATCCAGTAATCAGGTTATTTGATTTCTTTCAATTTTTATATCAAATCAATCTGCCTATCCTCATAAAGAACAATCTGACGTTAGAGATTTTATTATAATAAATTTTCTTACTTGGAAATTTTCTTTAATTTCATTTTCTCTCTTTTTTTTACGACAATCGTTAAACTTATCATCAACATTTGCCTAGCCTTTTCCTTTGTTGGGGTCGGCTTCCAGTTACCACACGCAGCTGAATACCAGTAGGTATTTTTTTGGACCCGGTATGATTGTCACCCATCCTCGGACCGTAGCTTAACCTGATGGATCGACCCGCGCGGTTATTGCTTAGCCACGAGCTTTTTTTAAAGCTTTTTTAAATTTTCAATCATAACATAATTCAAGAATGTCAAGTTTCCTAGGTCAATGAAAAGATACTAATTGTTATTTTTCATAGGTTCAAACGAAAGCAAAAGTCTAGTCTAGTCTATGATGAACACCATTTTCTGGCTGTAGATGGATTTGGCTCTAATTTCGAGTAGAAAGATAAACAAAAAAGATATTTTGACACTCAAGTCGTTCTTCAGTTTTCAAGTGTAACATTAGATGTACCTAAACGTCAATCCTCCTTAGATAAAACATTTCGAAAGGCAAATAACATTATCACCTGCTTGTAGGCTTATCAATGTTAAAACTAAGGCGATACTGGTAATTTACTTTGGTTCAGAACTCGGTCAAGAGCAGCAAGAGGGGTATCTCTAAATTGGTACAAATTACGTCACTGATTGCTCATTTTCTTCAACAAGCAACGCCTCCTGTCAGTGCAGAATCTTCTAACTCTCTCTCTCTCTTTATAGGAGCCAATTTCTTGACCTTCTTTTTGTCGTGGCCTTCTAATTCTTCTTTATCATTGCAGTGTTGCCACCCTTTCTGCTTTTTCCTTCAATTTGTGTCTCGGTGGTCTATCTTGATTCTTTTCGTTCCCTGTTTCGGTTGCTTGTACTTAGTGGATATCAACTAGAAATACGGTAAATATTTCTAGTGTAAGCTTAGTATTAATTTTTAAGATTACAATTTTTCATATGTCGTACCAAGCTATCATTTTAATCTAATATAAAATACCTCCCATAGCCGTTTCCTTAAGATAATACTTTTACATTAGGTAATTATACCCGTCATCACAAATACACAGATAAGAACATTGTTTTATGTTATGGATAATATAATCAATTGGGATTATGTATCGCTCGGTCAAATAATAAAATGGAAGCCTATGTACACACGGCTACATATCAAGCTAAAATTTTCCAGTATTAACTGACCTCTCATTATACGAAAATCCTACATAATGCCAGATCAGCTTGTAATGGAAATTTATAGATTAAAATAATGAAATAATAATAAATAATGATACGTTAAAATAATGAATGATGGAGCGTTTATAGCAAATCATAAAACATATTGTAAGACGTTTGTAAATTATTGTGTGTGAAATGCCTCCCAAAATATAGCAACGACAAAGAATATCAGGGAAATAATGTTATTTATTACCGTAATCAAATCACTAATCACACCAAATAATAGTAGTAGTTTTGCTGGTGATCTCAGTTTTATTGGTAGCATGAATATTCTTGAAATCCTTACAAATGTAGAAAAGTACCTAATAGTTCATTATTGCAAAGGCCGGGAAATAGGCAATAGGCCAGGACTTCACTAATACGAGACAGGCAATTGCCATTTCCGCCGAGGCATATATATTGCTTTTCTCAAAAAAATGCAGAGAAATAAGACTTTCTTTTGACTTCGCTGGAAGCAGGTTTTACATTGCCAATTTGACTTCTGATCTTAAATCTGGTGGAGTACAATCAATCTCCATTTCACTCTCTGAACCGTGGGAATTCATTTTAACTAAATTTATATTTATTAGGTATGTAAATAACAAATCAAGACGAATTTTCAGCTTTGCCGCCAATTTTCTATTTGTCATCTGTGCCGAAAGGCAAACGCATTTATGGCTAAACAGCCACGTGAACGCAATTTGTGCTAAGCAAAGAGACGTACATACTTTGGTATGCCAAGAATGATAAGAGATCCAATCCAAGAGTATTTATTAACCCCAGCACGCCATTTCATACAACATTGCTGGAGCGTTGTAATGTTCGAAATTCAAAAAACACTCCTGCAATGGATTTGATTTTCTTTGTCCGTAAATTCGATACTTCGCGTGTTCTTTTTTTCGAAAATCATGACAATATTTCCATGCATGTTTGAGAAAAGGATATTTTGTGGTCGGGCTCCTAGTGGAAAAACCATTTTGGCATTAATGCTGAAATGAACCTTTTTGGCCCAGCCGTGAGGCACACAGCAATTTTTTTATAACATTTTTTATTTCACTTTTTTTTTTTTTGTATTTTGTGTTTCACGAACTGTGACCAAATATACGTTATTCTTTTCTTTATTTTAGGAAAGTTCACCATTTTCACTAGGTTCCCAGAGACGTTCATCCAAACATTTGAATTGCGGACAAAAAATTGATATCTGACTAGCTGTAGTGTTGGCAACGCATTGACGAAACCATTGGGGTTGTTGGAGAGGGAACTGTGGCCTATTTGCCAACCTTGTAAAACGAAGGCATTGCACGCCATCTAACTGACCCAGAACTGTACTATCCTTCCAGATGTGATACTACCAGCGCTATTGGTATGGCTGTTGCTAGCCGTGGTGTCTGCAGGAGTGGTAAAGCGGCAGGCTGAAGACCTGGAAGACACCTTGCCATCTTGTCGCAATTACGTTATGAATGGTCTACTGCACCTGGACTGTTCGAATCGAGGACTGAAGGACTTGCCTGAAGAGCTGGACTATACTGTAAGTATAGAAAGGTAGAAAGACACTTTTCGAAGTCTTTGTAGTTGATATGCAATCAAACTATTATGCATTTTTGTATTGAGCCTTGACGATGTGGTTTTGAAGAGGCCTTGGACCAGCAGTGGACTGCTGTAGATAGATAATGATGATGATGAAGTGACTTAGAAGATCAGTAAAAGTTTAAAATTACCTCAGCACCTTAAATAAATTTTGCAGTCGAATAAAAACACACAAAGCCACACTTATAGGGAACCAAAATATTAAAAAGCAGATTTTATCTTTATTTTCTATGGTAAGCATGTATTTTTGTTATTCATGTTTGAATGGTATGTTTTCATATACCTAGTCTCATTCAATTTTATCACTATGCAGTTGAATAATTTACCATTTTTCGAATTGATGGGAAGGACTCATATTAAAGTAATTAAAAATAGACTTGATTTGCATCAGGTTTCTCCTTATCTACCTATCTTATCTTATTTCTGTTTGACACCTTTCGTAATCATTATTAATACATTACATAGCATTTTATGTTGATTATTTAATTACAAATAGTACATTCATGTTAAATAGGCAATAACAAATCTTGATATTTCTTTATATTGCTTATTATCTGAAATAAATATCTACATTCTACACACTATTTTTGTTTATTTCAGGCTCAAGTATTGCTGTTATCGAACAACAACTTCTGGACGTTTCCGACGCAACTACAGAATTTTTCTCGAGTGGAAACGCTCGACTTGTCAGGAAACCAACTGAGTCATTCCATTCCCAACTATTTACAAAACTGGGTCAATTTACAAACTCTTAATTTATCCAATAATCTATTCGACACCTGGACAACTAATGGACAGAAATATTCCATAAAAAATCTGGATTTATCTAAGAATAAAATAAATGTCGTAGATGACAGAGCATTCACTACAATGCCCAACTTACGTTTCCTCGATTTATCGGAGAACAGAATTAATGATTTGCCACCCGAAGTATTCTCTGACGCGCACAACTTAGACAGTCTCATTTTATCCAGAAATTACTTTTCCGACGTGCCCAGTTTCCAATCTCCTTCTTTGCGAAGCTTACATTTGAGCAGCTGTCAAATCGCAAATATGAACGTCGACTCTCTCGTTGGAATGGGTTCGCTCTTGGAACTCGACTTGTCTATAAACCAGATTGAAGCCATCCCGGAAAACCTCGCCTCATACACGCTGCAAGAGCTAAATTTAAGTTACAATTCAATAAATTCTTTGACTGATAGTAGCTTCTCGTCGTTACCGCATCTAGCGGTACTGGATTTGAGAGGAAATGAGTTCAGAGATGTATGGTCGACTTCACACTTTGCTTCAAACCCGTTTTTGAGGGAAGTCTACGTGAAAGGAAACCGTTGGAGCTGTGAGGGTTTTAGCGTCAATCTTCTGCTGACTTATGAGTTTCTGACAAAGGAGCCAACTAAGATCGTTGACAGAGAATCGTTGATTTGCTACTCACCGTCGAATGTGACGCAGTTGAGCTGGCAGCAGGCGTATATCCTGACGTGGCACCCGGTGGAGTCGACCACTCCTTCCTTCACTACGGTAGCACTGATGGTTGGTGTAATTATCGGGATATTGGTGACGTCGTGCGTGTGTCGCGGTCTGGTGTCTATAACTAGGTCTGACGAGACAAGGCCACCTCCAGATACCACAACTCTGAATCTCAACGGTACGACTACCCAACCTAGAGTCGAATCTGTTATATTGCGGGTTCCCTTGGATCCTCCACCGAGCTACGACGAAGCGCTGCTGATGCCTCGCTTGAACTCCTCTTTCCACTCATTACCAGATTTCGTAGATGAGGAGGAACCGAGAAACTATCGACGATCTAGATCTATCGGTGATCTGACAGAGACCAGGCAAAGGGTAGGCGATAGAAGATCTATGAGACGTCCAGTTGAAATACATACCAGAATATCGATTGAGTAGAGGGACATTGTAGGACATTTTGAACCCAAACAACGTGTCGTTATGAGTACTAGTCTTGTCGTTTTGACTGTAAATCAGACCATATTTCAATTAGCCACAACTACCATCAAAATTAAATAAATTGACAATCAAATACGCCAAGTACAGGTACTTACACCTTATACCGTATTTAATGAGATAGGTATTGTAAATAATTTATTTATTATAAGGAATAACTCTAAAACTAAGACTTGCCAATAGGTATTATTTAAGATTATGTTTTAATTTAAGTTGTTTGTAAATATAATTAAATTCTTATACTAGGTTTAAATTGACTGTTGTGTTGTTTTATTACTATCACCCACCAATTAGGAGATTTGTGTTTTTTTTACTTAATATTTGAAGCCATAAAGTTGATTTAGTAAACTAGTAGTGACATCTGTCAATAGTGTTGAGTAATACAGTAAAGATTCAACCCCGAGCAGTAGGTGGTCAGATGCTGAAGAGAAAGTTTTGAACTGAGATGGTAGATGGCGCTGTACTTAATAAAAAACGGCGGCAAAAAGTTTTCACGATCAAACAGATAAAAGTAAAAAAAATGGTATTCTTTAATACGTCATTGCATATTTATTTTTTATTTTTTTAATATTTCTTTCACCCTTTGTCACCTTTGAGTGATACGGTTACAAAACGCTTCAATTTTAATTACACAGAAGCATACTAAACTTGTGCTACCGTACTATTTGTCTTAATTTGGTTCTTAAAATAATCGCTTTGTAAGATTAATTACTATACACCGTCAAAATATGAATTAAAAATGTATCAGCTATTTTGTTCTCTTACATAATAATTTTCACAGAAAACCCTAAGAGTCGGCCAAGTACAGATTACCGCGCCCCTTAGCACATACGCTTTCGCCATTCTTATCATCAGTGATAACGTCATGAATTTGAGTCACACAATGTAATCGCACCGTGTGGACAACACGTCTGAAATTAAAAGAATTGTTCCAATAAAACGACAGATTAAGGTGTTTACTTTAGTACCAAAAGTGAAGATAAGTGTAAAGTACAGATAATGTGAGTTGCACAAATGAGTGTTGAATTTAATTGTAAGGACAAGGTATGTACTGTTTTAAAAATGTGAATGTTAAGTGTCCGCCATTTCCACCTGCAATGAAAGATTATCTGAAATGAGATATCTTGAATTAAATTAAATTTCATTTGTAATACAGTCACACCGGTCAAATCAGATAATGGCCATTTCCCCGTCGACTTTAGGATAACGCAATATTGGTTGGTACTCAAGTCGCCAATAATTCAACACCTGGCTAATGAGGTCAACAACTACTTAAACTGTCACAAAACAAGTGAAAATAAAACTTATTTATCACACCTTTAGTTTTGTGTATCTCTCCATGTTTTCTCTATTTATATTCTGTTTTATTTAAAACTGATTCACTGAGTTCCATCAATCAAAAGTTAATTAGTACCAACATAAACAAGCTTGTGAGAGCTTGTGTCTAAGTAATAACAGCCGCATGGGTTGATCCATCAGGTTGAGATACGCTTGCCGCGGTAGTTCCGTGGATGGGTGACCATCTTTACATACCAAGACCCCTACGAGCCTCGGAAAGCACGTTAAGCCATTGGTGTTGTTTGCAAATCTTTGACAGTTGTTACGGGTCGTCAGAAACCCGAAAGCCTGACAACCAGTCTTACCAAGGGGTATCGTGTTACCCAGTAACTGAGTTGTGGAGGTCAGATAGGCAATCACTCCATGTGAAATACTGATATTCAGCTACATTCGGTTAGACTGGAAGCTGACCCCAACATAGTTGGGAAAAGCCTTGGCAGATAATGTAAAACAACACCTGCAAAATCTCATCCCTATTTATATACCATCTGTCCTGGATTTACTTCACGTTTTCGATACAGATACGCAAAGTCGACCCAAATTATCCTACTGTTTTATCAATAGCTGATAACAAAGATAAAATTGTTGTATGTACTAATGCAGTGGTTATCCATGGTGCTACAAATAGTTTTTTAATTATATTCTTTAGTCTTCTTCGTAAACAGTTTTGGAACAATGTGCGTGACAAGAAATTTTAGTGAGCAGGTGTTCAATTTGAATTTGTTTTCCTTCCTTATGGTATGAAGAAATACTTTAATTAAGAGTTTGTTATACTTTGAATTATTTGTGTTTATCTACGTATTATTCATACTAATTCTGCGAAAATAGCATCAAAAAGATTGAATCCGGAATTATCCTACTGGTAGGTAACTAATCGATTTATTGATGGTTTTAAAACTGCAAAAAAAAAAAAACTAACAAATACCGACGTATTTGTTAGTGTTCGATATATTTTATTGCAACAGTTACTCACTTTTCAAGTCCAGGTAGAGCCCCACATTTCTGTACCAATAGATAGGCGTTTCAGCGTCGTTCTTAGCCACAGTTTCTTTTATTATCTGGTGATATCTTACTATAGTTAAAAGAGCTATGGCTCTTTCACTGTTGACAGAAGGTACTTACCACAGAACTCCACTTTATTTGTAGGTGATTAACTAACTAATGATGAGCTGACGATTTAAAATTACACGATGACTCGATTTAGAAAAATATTTATTTATGATTAATGTTTGAAATGTGATAGTATCTGATTCACTTCGTCTGTATCACACATAAACAGATGATAACAATAAAATAATGGAATCGGATATAATTTTTTCCATTGCTCTTGTGAATTCCCGGGCTCTAATGCCTGCTGAAACAGAACGTAACGGCAATTCAAGTTTCAAAATGATTGATGTTGATTGTTTTTGTTTGATTATGATAAAAAAATAAAAAAGTATTTTATTCATTTCAGGCCGTAATGAGATCGAGACGTAATGGTTCAATTACCCTTAACACTAAGTGTTCTGATGCTGATCAGTATAGCGAACGGAGCAGCAGATTTTGACGGAGGGCTCGGTGAACTCTGCTATACCTGTGTATGCAGTGCAGACAAAACAAGCATTGATTGTTCTCGCAGAGGATTGACTGATTTACCTGATGGATTCAGCAGTCAGGTATTTATGATTTTTCTAAATACATTTATTAAAAATAAATAGAGCTTTATTTTGGAAAAATTACTAAATCCAATTCTTAGTTTCATAACTTCTGCTTTAACGGTCCAAATAATTACAAACGCTTCTATTTCGTTCATCAATCATCGTGTTTAGTCGGACACTGTAAAATAGGGTATTTGTCACATTGATATACTACGTTTACTCATTACTACGATCTAAACATGTATACTTTTTATTTCCTCATAACTTTCTTATCATAATTATTTGGTTATTTACAGGTGACGAAGCTGAATATTTCAAAAAATGAAATTTCTTCATTTCCCAGAAACTTGCACAGATTCTACAATTTGGTCAGCTTGGACATAAGTGGAAATCGTCTGAACGAACTGCCTCAAGATGCACTAAATAACCTCACGGCCCTTGAAGAGCTCAACTTATCTAGAAATTATTTTGAATCATGGCTGAGCATAAACCCCAACGAAGCGTTTCAACAAACGACAAGCCTTAAGACATTAGACTTATCTTACAATAAATTTAAAACAATGGGCAACTTGGCAAATCGAGAGCTGCTCATTAGTTCTTCCATAGAAACTTTGACACTGGAGCACTGTGAAATAGATTCTGTACACGGAAGGTCTCCTTTGAGTGGTCTTACTAACATCAAAGCGCTTAAATTAAATTCAAATCCTTTAATTAGAATACAAAGTATTATATCTTCTTCGTTAAAGAGTCTCGACGTCAGCAACTGTGCTCTTAGCACAATAAATCATAACGAATTAATGTATTTACCATCCTTGATTTACTTGAAAATGTCCCACAACTATCGCTTAGAACTATCTGCGACGGCATACAATTTATTCTCAGACTCTTTAAGATATATTGACATATCATACTGCAATGTATTACAACCAAACCTGCAAGGTTTTCCTAATCTCAGAAGAGCAATTCTCAACCACAATATGATCAGATTTCTGAGGAGTAACGAGTTTGTCAATAACACTATGTTGGAATATATGGATTTATCTTACAATAATATCGGATCGCTGAAAAGTGATACATTCCGAGGACTGACATTGATAAAACATTTAGATTTATCTTGGAATGAAATAGCGACTATACCAGAAGATACACTACTAGAAATGCCTTCGTTAACACAAATGAGATTATCTCGAAACTATCTCACAAATCTTGGTCATTTAAAATCTGACTCAGTGACTGTTCTTGATATGAGCTCGTGCGAAATAAGCAGTATTGGACAAGATTCTTTGGAAGGACTGCAGAGTCTTGTAGACTTAGATTTATCCAGAAACCTTTTGTCATTTATACCTGATGGTATATCATCTAACACGTTAAAGTATTTAAACCTCAATTACAACAGAATAAGTTTCGTTAATAATTATACCTTTTTCATGCTCCCTCGACTCATTGGTTTGAGCGTTATTGGTAACAGATTTACCACAATCTGGAGGAGGTCGTATTTTGAGACAAATCCGTATCTAGAACGACTTGATTTAAGTGATAACATGTGGAGATGTGATTGTGTTGACGGAAATATGTACGATTTCTATGAATTTGTCACTCTAGAACCTAGTAAAAAGGAAGAATCTTACAACCTCGTTTGTAATAGCCCAATTACATTGATTGGACAGTCATGGTTAGAAGCCTGTTATTTTGTTTGGAATCCCACCGAAAAAGCACAAAATCCAGATGGTTTAATATGGTTCATAACTATAATGATCGTAGGGTTAACTTTATGCCTTCTGTTAGTGAATTGTATAAGAAGGTCAATGCACCGTCGCTTAGCTGCTCTACAAGCTGAGAGAGAAAGACAAGTAGAAGAGGCAAGAGACAGATTGAGGCAGTTAAGAATGCGTGCAGAACAGGAAGCTTTATGCAACACTCCCGATCCTCGAGATCTGATTGCACCACCGTCTTATGATGAAGCTCTCACAATGCCCAAAGTGAGTGCATCCTGTCATTCTCTTAATGAAACTGGTACGGGTAAAACTAAGAGAAAACGGGGTCGAAGGAAAACTAAGTCAAGCGGAGATTTACTGGAAGAAACTGCGAGAAACGGGGATGTTCCTCAGTTAGAAGATGTTGAGCTATCTGAAGCTTCAAGTGATCGGCGTCGACATAGACCAAGAAGGCAGATAAGCAGATACGGCAGCCATGAAGTAGCTGAGCTGGAACAGTCACCTGGTGCTCGACGCCGGCGCATGTCTGAGTACAACGCAGAATATGACTCCCAGAATGACGACTCTACGACTGTAGAAGTTCAGGCGGAATTAGAAAGACCCTTACAGCCCCGTAATCGAAGGTATTCTAATGATGACGTCAGGGAAAGCGACTTCTGAAAGAGATTATGATTGATAAATATACGTAGATGTAATTTTGAACAATACATCCTAATTATATTACCAATATTATAAATTAAGATAGAATAAGAGTTTTATGTAGATACACACTGCAAGAATTTACTTATAGGAAATAAATGTGTTCTACTAAATACATTTACCTTTTTCGTTATTGAAAGCCTTAACAAAGTACATAAAATATATTCGGTTCAACCAACGCAGCGCCTAAAACATTTCAAACTTGAGGCAAACGCCATCTATTTACATTCATTCGACCCAACTGCAAAGTCCACGCCAAAAACAGTTTGTTTATATTTTTTAAATAATATTTATATTCCATCTATCATGTCAAACGCTTATTAGGTAGGTTTAAAGTTCAAACGCTTATTAGGATTTTACTAAGTCGTAATTTATCAGTCCGGTAGATTTCTTATCACGCAAGTAGTTACATTTTCTACTTAGTGATTACAGTATTTAAAGACAGATGTCGCTACTGTATAGTAATATGGGTTTTCTTTACTACAAAGCTATTTATTGAACGTGGGTAGGTAAAGCCAGGAAAACTAATTCTGCCGTCAAAAGGAAAAAGGGCACATCTAACATTTAATAAATATGGAGAAAATCGAATTTAATTTTTTTATTGGTTTTTGGCGAAAAATATCGACTATAATATTATTTTTCGGAAATAAATGAATTAAAATAAATTCATTTTTACGATTCCTATACGATTATTGAAATATAAGTTTTTATTTTATTGGTATTTATTAAATAATCAACATTTTCTAATTGGTAAACTTTAAATCAAAGAGCACATCTGTGGTAGTTATGCCTTTAATATTTAACGCAGGTCAATTATGCCTTTTCAAATAAATAAATTATATTTATCGTGGCACAAATAAAGCCGCATTTATGCATTATGTGACCTTTTGACGTACTATAAGTCAGATGTGCTCTTTTTACGTACAATAACTTAAAAATTGGCTTCGCTGGCCTTTTGAGCTTACGGTATTTTTGTTTGTCTTATTCCTAAAATTGTACAAAAAATATTGGCAGAAAGGTCTTTTTTTTTTCTGATTCCGAATATGTATATAACTAACTCAATTTCATAAAATTTTTAGTTATGCCCTTTTTCCTTATGACGGCAGAATTGTTAAGCAAATTGACTACCAACTTATGTAAATTGTCCGTATATTCAAAATTACACGGCAAATTGACGTACGGTGTGCACAACAATTAATTACCCTGGCTGTACAAGTCATCTGAGCCTTTTCATATATTCAGAAAGGCCATAGGCCATATCTATCACTTAGTATGAACATCAAGCAATACAGTTTGTCATACATTTTACCAATTATTTTAAACAAAGTGTCAGAGCCTTTTGAACATATTTGAAACTATGCAAGGTATATTTTCCTTTATCCTTTGAACAAGCGTGGTGATCAATGCTCGTACCTTCTCTGTGGGAGAATAAGCTTTTGCCATGCAATGAGACAACAATAGGCTGATATTTTTAGTTACTTCGATATAACGTACCTTTATAATAATTATGTAGAAACCGGAATCGAACCGGCTATTGTTTATAATTTCGTTAGAACACCGGAGTCATATGACATTGCTGTCATATAACTCTAGTATTCTACGGAGCCCGAAGTGAGCTTGCGTTCCGCAAAGACAAACACAGCGGTGCATAACTCCCGCCTACACTACACCACTAAGGTGCAGGACATCGTGGAGTATATGCGCCAGAAGACGAGGTACACGCTAAGGGTGCAGTTACTGGAGTCGCCCCGCAACGCCAACTTCAAGGCATTTGTGGTGCGAGTACCGAATTGTTATCTATCCGTCGTCATGGAAGAAGAGTGTTGGCTGCAGGACGTGGTGTTCCGTGGTGACAAGTAAACAGCAGAAAGATAAACAGTTTATTCTTTAACAGCTGATCTACTCTGTAAAGTGAGCTGTTAATATTGTCAATCCCTAGCATCAGGCAGATTGACCACTCACTTCACACTGACTTCACCTAAGTTGCCACCGTGAGACTTTTGCACTGCAGCCGATCTATTATGTAAAAATCTCACAGAGAAAACTCAGGTTAAGTGAGCATCAATACAGAGTGTCAATCCCTAGCATCAATGGAATGACAGCTCACTTCACCTATGTTTTCACTGTGAGTTTTTTTACAGAATAGCACTGCAGGGCAGCACAAAAACAAGCTAGTGAAGTGAAGTGCTACTAAAATAGTTTTAAGCTATATTAAATTAACACAAGTTTTCTTTTATACAGGGTCATTGGTAAAACACTAACAAGTTCTCAAGACTATGGGGTTTATTCATAAACGTTGCTTAAAGTTAAGTGACGTTCAAACGTCAAAAATGTATGGTTAAACAGTCGCTAATCATTACTTAACTTTAAGCAGCGTTTATAAATAAACCCCTATATTACTAACATCATAACAACTACGTTAATTCTATGACTTTTAATAATTCATCAGATTTTAATTTATCAGATTTTCATACAAAATAAAAGTGTTTAAATTCAACGCTCTAAATGTTACGAACTCTACGCGTAGCAAAACCAAACTGACGTGTATAGTGCACGGGAGGCGTAGGTAGGTACAACAAAATACAGAATTGGAATGTGTTAGATAGAACAACGAAATCTTGAAGGTATGTTTTTGGTAAATGTATTATGTTTTGTAAAAAGTCAAAGATCAAAAGGTGTTGTTTATGTTGTTATTAATACAGTCCTGCAATATGCTACAGACGAGTATGTTACTTTGTAGGGTATATGTGTATGAGCCATTATTGTAATGTTTGCTAAGCTTTGAACTTTGACTCTTGGATTTATGCAGTTTTTATACTTATATAAATAAATAAATGTGATGCACCTAATAAGCCTAGGTATTTTGTCTTAAGAACAGGGTCAGGGTAAGTAAAACAGGTAAAGTTGATTCAACCATTTATATCGTAAAATAGTTTTGAAATAAAAATACATTAAATTTATATTTGCTTACTGAACTATTTATTGTTCTGTTTTGTTCGTTATTCTCAAAAATTCTGATTTTCATAAAAAATGTTGATACGTTTAACAGTTAACTATTCATTATCATAATTTAAATTAGGTCAGTAAAAGCATAAAGATACAGAGTAATTAATTTAAAAGCAGTGTCTTAGTTACAAAATAAAATAATTCAAATACAAAGATCTACGAAATATACACTAATAGAATTTGAATTAGTTATATACATACATAGAAAATAGTTCAGATTACTTAAAATAAATGGTATCACATTCTTAAAATCTAAATTCAATAAAATTACTAAGGAACTTATGCTTAGCCAGACCACGAAAGAATGAATCTCTCTACAGAAAATGAGAAAACAATAACTAAACATAGCCAGTTGGACCTTACGTTGTTATACATAATTGTTTAGATATATATTCTCAGGGTAGAAGTAAGTACACAACCATTGAAAATATAACAATTCAAGAATTGTACCCCATTATACTATACACGTAGATAACGTAGGATAAAAGTACCGAACAGAGACACAGAACATGCACAATATTTGTACAACAACATGAATCGGTCTTTACTCGTTGCACCGTAGTAGTGCTACGATATAAATTGCATGTATTACTAACAAGACTTTTACAACTATCATGAACATGGCAACACTTTTTACACGTATAAAAATATTTTTATTACTTATTGCGCAATATATTTTTTATAAATATATTATACCACTAACAAAGTTAAAATAAAGGCACTGTCGACTACAAACACACTTTGGCAGCAAAGGTTCTAGACTTACACACGATCGAATAAACCGATTTCAATCCTTCATACTCGAGATTTGACATAACTACACGCACAATATAATCACAGAATTTCGCCAATAGTGAAGTGTTTGCTGTTTGACACTGATATACACGAAGTATTATTGTCCTTTCAACTGCGGCTTTATTTCAAGTGGTTGGCTTGAGCGCGTCTGACGGAGTTATGATGATGTCTCCAGCATTCGACCTACTTCTGGTGACTAGTACCGGTGTTTTGGGTTTAGGCGTCTCCGTCATCTTTATGCGCACTCGTCCCATGTCGGGCGAGTACACCGGAACGTATTCACGAGACGGTGACAAGAAATCAGAATCAGTATTTTGGTCCCCATTTATTAGTGGCTGAGATATATCGGAGTCACCGGTGCCGTTTAGTTTAGGGGTATCATCGTCGTTAATGGGTACAAAAATGTCTTCACTGGATAACGAATTGGTGTCCTTTCTTGAATCGGGTGATGCAGGTTCAGAATCAAAAGATGTCTCATGTTGTTGTGGTTTATCATCTTCTAAATTATTATCTCTTGAACTGCTCTTATTTTGATTCGTGTCTCTCGGACTATCGGTTCTTAAGCCATTATTGTTAGTGCGGTTGACACCATTGCCGAGTTCCCCATTTTCACTTTTCTTTTGAGGTGTCTCGTGTGTCGGGACTAGTTCGTATTTGCCATTTACTTTTTTGTCGCCAGGAGCCTCTAAGCCAGCCGGCTTTCCCAACAGTGATTTATTCATGTCGACCATTTCTTTCGACGCCTTTTCAACATCTCTCTTTTGCTGCCGTAAAAGCCTTCTGTCTCGTCGTTTTCTCATCTGTCCTTTGATTATTGCGAATCCAATCAGTCCCACTAATAATATTACAATAATTGCAATGCAAACATACGTGCCTGTTTTGTGCGGTGCTTGATTTTCACTGTCAGCAAGTATTTGTCCGTGCACTTCAGATGCTTGCGTTACTCTTATTTGTTCAGACACTGTAGTGTCACGTGGTGTGGGCGATGTTGCTAGTTTTTCCGTCGTTACTTCCGGGGGAGACTCAATGTTCCAGTTTGGATCACCCTGGTATATGGGTGACATAGGTTCAGGCAAAGGAAATTCAGTAATCGTTGTGTTCTCTTCCTCAATAAGTACACGAACTGGCTCTGGATTGAATGGTACGTAAGCTGTAGTGGTTGTATCTTCGGTCGTATGATCAAAATCAAAAGGAAAGAAACCAGAACCCGGATCTCCGGATCCTTCAATTGGATCTTCGGTGTTCTGTTCATTATCAGCAGCTATAATTTCATCAGCTGCTAACAAACCTTCATCAAGTTTTTGCCGCATTTTAGGTTCCATAAATATAATCATTGTCGTATGTTCGGCATCATCACCATCGCCTGAACCCTCTATCTGGCTATAAGGCGACGGCGATGAGTTGTGTCCCACTTTCAAAAACTGTAGTTGATCATCATCTTCTACAGGATCACTTCCCTGTATAACATTGCCGTCGTCCAAATCACTTTTAGCTACGAGGGGCATGGATTTCAAAGCTGTAGTTTCTTCTCCAATTTGAACTGCATCTATGGGCTGGTCACCCATCATCATATCCATAAAGTTAAGTTCAGTTTTAGGAACTTTGCAAATATCTTTCGATTTTAGTTCTAACCAGGATTTCCCTTTAAACTTAGTAGGTGAAGCACATTTGACATTATCTATGTAAACATTTGCAATGAGCAAACGATCGCGTGCCAATAAGTTTTCACAAGAACAATCTAGAGGGTTTCCCTCCATTTCTAAATGCTCCAGACCGACTAAATGTCCTATATCTGAAGGCACATCTTTCAATAAGTTGTTAGTTAAATCTAATGAACTAACGCTTGAAGGTAAATGAACGAAGGAAAGTTTTTGTATCCTATTGTTGGCTAGATTTAGATGCACTAATTTCTTTGCATTATGAAAGAATTTGTTCAGCGACTGGATGCCGTTTGTGGAGAGATCCAGCGTGACAACTTCTGTAAGCCGGTCGAGTTCGTGGTTGAGCTTCGTGATATTGTTGTGCGACAAGTCGAGAATGTTAATGTTGTGATGTTTCTGGCGGAGAGTGAACTTGTACAATTCGGGGAGACTACTGCAGGTGGCACGGTGGAGGCCATCTCGTGTGGTGTTGCATACACATCCGTCGGGGCACACAGTTGCAAAGGTTGGTGCAACCAGCACAGATAGCGCCAGGAAGCACACCGACACTCGAAGCCACGTCATCTTGACTTGAACACAGCACCTGGAATAAAGAGAATAATACAATTAAATAAGCTATCAAAATCAATTCAAGATTTTTTTTTAAATCATTGATCATGTAATGGGCGTAGCTGATCTTACTAAAACTCGTGACACTTAAATGACGTGCGGTACATAACGTCCATATGTTTGAGCGATAATCTGTTAGCCGTCACATGGTTTTAAATTTCAGCCGTAATGCACCACAGCCTACACTTGTTTTATAAATATTTATCAATGCAATGCAAACAGAGATGAACAAGGCGATGTATGTAGCAGAGGTGTAACTCATAGGTAGGACGACTGGTCGGTCATCTTGCTATTAAATAAATCATAACATCCCTGCTCGCAAACTGTCATCTAAATATAGGACTGAATAACATACGGCGAAACGGTCCCCTGCGGTCTATTACAGTCTCCACCTCTCCAATTATTGCAACTGCAGTTAGCCGGCAATTCGAATCTACGCGCTTCCTTTCATTGATAACGGCAACTGGACTACGTTTTAAACGCCTTTCATGCTATAATTCTCGTACGATTTTTGGGCTTATTCTACGAACCCCCCCTAAACATCCCCCTTAGGAGGAAAAGTGGAATCTATAAAAAACAGTCTAGAATTCACTCCTGATAATCCCGCTTAGTGGGGAAAACTAGAATTGAAAAAAAAAAATACTTATTCCAAGACCCCCCTGAAAATGATTTTTTTTACATTAGGTTTCAGTTTTCCCCACTGAGGGGGATTCTCTGGGGGATTAGTGAAATAAGCAGGGGTGAATTCCAGACTGTATATATATATTCCACTTTTCCTCCCAAGCGGGATTTTTCAGGGGGGGAATTGTGGAATAAGCCCGATTTTTGTACCGGCTGCACCATCCCGCCTGCTGTGAGTGCACTTTACTGTTCTCCACATTTCATTCAACTTTAGCGTTTTAAAACCAAATCAAACGTTGCATTTAGTTAGTAAGTTATTGTTTACTTGTAGGTATACAGACACAAGTCCTCGACCTTATGATCTTCATTTTAGCATGCGTGGTAGGTAGGTACACGTGTCTATACAGGGTTATTTGTAAACCACCAACAACCTCGCAGGAGTAGATTACTAACATCATAAACAACAACATTTGTTCTACGACTTTTTCGAAAACAAGCGAAAAATATCGACTTTTTATATAAAACTAGATCAGTTGTTCGGACATAATGTAGGAGAGATGATTTTTTTTTGTCTGTTTTCGGAAAAGTCGTAGAACAAATGTTGTTGTTTATGATGTTAATATTCTACTCCTGCGAGGTTGTTGGTGTTTTACAAATAACCCTGTATACTTAGTACAATTTTGCTTTGACTTGCAATTATTATAATTCAAATTGTTTAAACTAACGTCAGCATGTCGACCATAATTTGAGTATTAACCGATTGCAGCAAATAAAAGGTTGTTTTAGTATTGAAAAACTTTTAAACAGGTTCTTTGTTCCAGTTCTTCTAATGTATCTATCATAGTTCACCTTGTCTATACAATAAAATAAAATTTAAGTATCTGTTTGTAATGTCAAAATAACAGCTTTTTGTTTGTCAGTCTGTCTGTCTGTTTGTTCCAACTTATCTCTGAAACGGCAGGACCGATTTCGACGGGACTTTCACTGGCCGCAGCTGATGTTATAAGGAGTAACTTGGGCTTTTATTTTAGACTTTCTGCTGCCCCCGGCTTCACCCGCTTGGCTTTTTCTAAAATAAAAGACAAGTCACGCGGGCGAAGCCGGCAGCAGCTAGTCATCAATATGATCTTATCTTATCTTATCGGTAGAAAATATATAACAATAACGCGGTGAAAGCTAATTAGAGGGGTTAAGCACCCATAAAATAAACAAATTCTAGAATGAGAGCAACTTGAAGGCTCGTACAGACTCGCGCGATATCGCGGGTGCGTCAGGCACCGACAAAGAAATTGTGCTACTAGTGTCGCGTCGCGCCCGCGATTTCGCACTAGTCTGTACGAGCCTTTACTATCTGCAAAATGCGAATACTATAACGTAGATATGAACTATTAGCTTTTGCCCGCGGCTTCGATCGCGTTAATTTAGAATTTGACAATCAATTCAGGTTAAAAACACACTACTAAAGTTTCTTTTAACTAAGATTCAAAAAACATGTCTGATTCAGGCGCCGTATATTATCATAAGAACGTTGTTGTTGTTTTTTTCCTCGAGAACAGTAGGTACTTTTTTCGGGATGAAAGTTATGATATGTCCGTTTCTATATACCTGACAATGTATGTGCAAAATTTCAGGATGATCGCTTCAGTTGTTTAGGCGTGAAAAGCTAACAAACAAACATACTTTAGCGTTTATAATATTACTAGCTTTTGCCCGCGGCTCCGCCCGCGTGGATGTCGGTTATCGCGTAAAAAAGTAGCCTATGTCCTTTTCCATATCCCAGGCTATATCTCTGCCAAATTTCATGATGATCGGTTCAGCGGTTTAGGCGTGAAAACGTAACATACAGACAGACAGACAGAGTTATTTTCACATTTATAGAAAGAAAGAAAGAAGAAAGAAAGAAAATACATTTATTTAGCACAGACTAAAAGGCACATATGACACAATATAATTTACCGCAAATAAATTTATAATATTAGTATGGACTAACTGACCCGACAGACTTCGTTCTGGTAAAAGCTGTAGTATAAACTCCACTACTCTACCCTACCCTACCCTACCCTACCTACCCTACCTACCCTACCTACCCTACCTAACCTACCTAACCTACCTACCTACCTACCTACCTACCTACCTACCCTACCCTACCCTACCCTGCCCTACCTAAAACCTTAAAAAAAATGATAAAAACCTATTCTCAGACCTACCAAATGTACATATAAAATTTCATCAAAATCAGTTAAGCCGTTTCGGAGGAGTATGGCAACAACACTGTGGAAGTTAGGATTTCACGTTTTTTATACTCCTACTTCCTAGGAAATCACCTAAGACTGTTAATGATTCCGAACCTAATTTTAAATTCGTTCTATTTTAGTCTGCGTAATAACATCCTCGGTGCACTTGGCCGCTCGAAGAAGTGGTTCAATGTTACCCTGACAGGAAGTTGACAGTTACCCAGTTGTGCGAATGTGATGAAACGACTTCGCGGGGGCGTATTGTTTGGACCCCAGGGGCTAATATTGCGCAATAGAAACGAATATTTTTAGCATTCGTGGGGACTGACTTTGATTATGTTTCAAGGTAGCCTGCAGATTTGAATAATAATATCTAAATTGGTGGAATGCATGCATTTATAGTTTGAGCCGGATTTACCATAATGACAGGTAAATTCCCACGCGTGGTAATAAAAGATTATGCTTCGAAATTTTTGTGCATTTCAGTCATAGACGATAATTATGTCCTACCTACAACAGTGACTGAACTTTTGAAAATATTTTTTTACAGACATAAATAAATTAATAGTAAAAAAACATTTTTTTAAACAAGCTATTATTAAATGCTCTAAAAAGAAGAAAATACTCGTAAACTTTAAATTAAATCAAACCCATCTTTATAATTATATGATATAAAAGCTTGTCGCGAGCTGTGTCGTTATATCTAAACGTTTCTTAAGAGGGTTGTCACCGATCTGAGAAGAAACTGAGAAGGAATTATGAAAAACGGCTCAATCAACTATATCGGTAACTGTGTCTAGAATTTTATAATACATTTTTTAAAGTTTCATATTTAGACACAAATAAAAACGGCCACATTCCTCTAGATCATATTTTGTTGCTTCGTGTCTCAATATGTAACTTTATAAAAGGTATTAGAAAATGCGAGACACACTTACCGATATAGTTGATTGAGCCGTTTTTCATAATTATTTCTCAGTCACGAGATAATATGTTTTTAAAAGGGTGGCGCTAGTGGACCGGTGACAACGCTCTTAACCTGTTCATTTTATTTAAAGCGTCATTTGACTGGTCGTTTTTTAACATAAAAAATAACTAGTACGCCATCTTGGGCCGTCATTCTAAATCCGATATGGCGGTCCATCCAAGATGGTGGACTACTTAGTTATTTTTTCCGCACTCCTATAATATGAATATCAAAATAAAGGGTTAGCTGAGAAGAATACGAAAAATTTAATAATTTCACTCTAAATCCAATATGTCGGGGATTTAGTGTCAAGTCATTTTATTTTTCCTATGAATATTTTATACGATTCGTATGATAATTTTACGTCACTACATATTATAAAACAAAGTCCTCCGCCGCGTCTGTCTGTCTGTTTGTCTGTTCGCGATAAACACAAAAACGACTGCACCGATTTTCATGCTGTTTTCACCAATGAACCGTGGTTCTCGAGGAAGTTTTTAGTATATAATTTGTTAAGTTTTTGTAAACATTTTTGTATACATTAACGATATTTGTTGGAGGTGTCGGGAAAAAATTAAAATGTGGCTGGTATTTTAGTATATTGTGGTTTCTTACGACTTCCACGCGAACGAAGTCACGGGCAGAAGCTAGTTTAGAAATAAACTTTGTCACTGCAAAAAAACACCATCGTACTCAAACTATCTACTTCTACTACCTGGGAAAACCCGGTACAACAAACTTAATGGTAATTAGTAAAATGCCTAAAAGCCTATTGTCGCAACCATCATTAGGAGGTCGTATTAAGTTAAAAGCCTCGAAAAGTACATAGAAATGTTTCTCAATGAGGGTAATGATCTCCAGTTAATGAGCGTTGGAATAAACGCGTTTAAATGAGTCCAAAGTGCTAGCAAAAACTGTCAATGTTTATTTATATAAGTATAAATTTTATCGCACGAAATATTATATTAAACAAAATATATGTTTGAATGACTGTACAAGGTTAAGTATTTTTTTTTTTTCACCCAGAACCTTTTAATTTTTTTTTTTATTTGCGGAATATATTAATGACAAATCTTTACTTCTAACAGGTAGTGTGCCATTTGCACATTACCTATTAAGAATAGTATCACATAAGTTAGAAACATTACACCTAAAACCGATAATCAGATAAGATAAACTTTAATAAATACAGAAAACTCTTGGGAAATATACAAAATAATAATTTAGGTAGCTAAGATGACAATTTAGATAACTGACTAATTAATAATGGAACATATTCTAACACGAAATAATATTAGGATTAAATTCTATCAACTTGTAAGACAAGAAATGAACATTTGGCAAATTAAAGTATGTAACAACCATATAACAGCAATCCAGACATTTATGCGATATCAGGAAAACAGAATACATAAACAAATGAGTCACTCATTGATTAAACAGGTTTGCGCGTGATATTAAAAGTATGCAGATTACCTATAAAGGGTTAAATACAATTATGAAAGGTCTGACTCACAATTTCAGGGCCAGACTCACACCGGACGACCGTGGGTTCGAAATGTCACACGTCTATCACTGCAGCTGATGCAGGGTGCAATATTGAAGTGAGATTTACAATAATAAAAAAACCGGCCAAGTGTGTGTTGGACCACGCACAATGAAGGGTTCCGTAGTTGGGATGAATTTATCCCAAGAACAAACTTAACATTGTTGTTGAGAAACATGTTTCATACAGAATTTGTGGGAAAACATGTTTTTCAACTGTAAATGTTGGTCGACTATTTATTAGGTACTCGGTAACTTATAAAGCTTACATAGCTGTGATAGTTACTTTTAACTTCGTTATATATGTATACTATTGCTGTTTTGCTGTTTACATGTGGGGGGACACACTTGACTAACAAAAATTTGCAGTTCAAAGCTTAATATTACGCAAACGGATTCCTGAATCGAAAAATTGTTTACATAAACCCCAGTATTTTTGAACGGCCTATCCAACGATACACAACGATACACCATGGGATACACGAGAAAAATAAAAAATATTATCCCCACTACGTGTAAGGGAGATACCCTAAAAAAAACACTTTGTCGGCGTGATTAATAATATACCTATCCCAAATTATAGCTTTCTAGTACTTAGGGTCTCTGAGTTAAGCCGCGGACAGACAGACAGACAGATGAACAATTGGACATAGCGAAACTGTAAGGGTTCCTTGTTGACTACGGAATCCTAAAAACAGCTTGGAGTGAGAATAAAATTATGCGCATGTATTTCCGGCCTTTACAAAACAATACTTGTAATGCATCAGGGCGACATAACGGATTTATACAATAAATAAATATCATGTTATAGGTAGTCGATCAAGAAAAGTGTCAATCCATTTGAAACCCATTCGGTTATCTTGTGTGATTCCGATGCAGAAAGATCAACAGAAATTATATAAACTGGGGCTACTCCCGACAGCATCGAGTTCTGAATCAATCGAATTGGGTTCGAATTAAATGCCAATCCATACTATTGAATCCGACACTAGCGCACGATCGTGCGGTGGTTCGAAGCGAAACAAACTTCGGTCAGTTTGAAGTTTTAAATTTAGTTCGGATCAGAAACGAAATCGAATCGGAATCAAAAATCTAACTCGAATCGTCACTGGGAGTAAGGCCCCTGTAGTCTGTACCATCTGCATATTTAATACAGTCCCCGACAAGTCTTTAAAAGTGAATTCAATGGAAAGACATGGGCTCATAATAACAGATGTTTAAACATGACCGTTCTTTAATGTTTTATGCAACAATCATGCAACTGTCAGAAACACGACACATAAAGTGTGAATCGCCCTTAAACCTTCCGACGCCTCTTTTAAAAGAGTTGCCAATTTATAAAATGCTTGTAAATTAATTTTTATTGTTTTTACCTTGGCAAGTGCATTCGGAAATTTATCACAGCCATTTTAAAAGTGAGAAGTGCGTGTTTAAATAAACCTTGGTTTTATGTATGACGAGTAAATATATTGTTTCGTGGAACATTTCCGGAAAAAATTCAAAAAAAAAAACAAAAAAGCTTTTCATTCCAGATATTTTTTATTTTTTTTACTTCGAAACCCAGGTAAAATGAATATTTATCGCATCAGCATACCATGATTTTCTTCCCCCCAGTCACGTCAGTCCATTTGATTGAACATGACGTAACAGGCTCAACACGACATCTTGATACCCGAAACCGAAACGCTAATAAAGTCACCGATATCCGAATTACACCCAAATTCGGACACGATTGACTGACAGCAGACATTTTCATGAAGACACCATCAATCATTCTCATATAGGAGAGCTTAAGGTAACCGCCACCTTATATAGCAAATGCTTTATCATACGACTCTGTTTTACTTCGTATAATGGGATATTCAACATTGAAGTCCTGAAAATAGTTATTGTTTACCTTCTGTTAAGTAAACATACAGCAGATTGACTTGATTTATGAAACGACCTCTTTACATGTGTTTGTGCACTCATACATATGCAGTCAGCCTTGCGACTGTAATGTAAGCAATATGCACCGTATTGTAGTTCTGTCCTACTTGGGAGCGATCTATTGCGTTATGTCGCTTGATCTTGGTTAAAATTATTATGATTTTATGCCCAGTATCCACACACAAACTGATTTGTTTTGTGTTTATTGTATGGCCCCAGATATATACAATAAACTACCAAGTGGTTGGAAAGATTTGACAACAGTGCTTTTTAAGAGTAGACTCTGAGATTTTATCAGATTTTTTTTGCTGAATTGCTCTGCCTTTTGGTTAAACATAAGAGAATGATTATAAGAATGTTTGCATGCCGAATGGATATGGCGAGCTTTAATGTATCATAACTAGAGATCGGATATTCGGATGCATATTTACCTAAAGTTAATTTTTAGTTATGAAAATATGGAAGCGGCTTCTTAAAATATATTTATAATAAAATACCCCGCGATTCTCAGATTGAATAACTATTCAGATGCATATTTATTCATGTTTAACCCTCGATGCAAATGTGTTTGTAGGGTGTATGAGGAGTGCTGGGTTAGTTTAAAAAAAAAAAAAAACAAAATTAAGTACTATATCCTGATTGGGCGTAAATATTACCTCGGCAACTCTGGTAGGTAGATATGCGTTCGATTCTAGTCAGAAAATAAAAAACACTAAATTGGTCGATTCCGAAATCGCGGGATTTTTACGATCGATACAAAAATGCATTCCATATAAGCCAACATTTGACAGTACGTAAATATACATCCGATTCTATAATCAGAAACCTAAATTTGTCGATCCCGAAACCGCGAGATTTTTTCCGATACAAAAACGCATTCCGTATTAACCAACAACTCAACTTTAGATGAATATGCACCCGAATATCCGATCTCTAATCATAACACCTATTTATGTATCCTAACTAATATTATAATTGCGAAAGTAAGTTTTTTGTTTGTTACCTTTTCACGCCTAAACCACTAAACCGATCATCCTGAAATTTTGTATATACGTTTTCAGGTGTACAGAAACAGATATAAAGTACCTTTTATCCCCAAAAAGTGTACTGTTCCCGAGGAAAACAACAATAACGTTCTTATGCCAAAAGATGGCGCCACGTGTCTTTCGAATCATAATTGAATTATATTAAAAGGACAAAGGCTACATTTCATCCTGGATCGCAGACGAAGTCACGTGCAACGGCTAGTTACCCGTATTTGCAAAATAAATGTTAAGTCTATTTGCATAAAGACTAAACTCAATTTTACCTGTAATTGTTTCTTGTTTAAGAAAATAAGAATTAAAGGTTTAGGCAATAGATAATTCTTTATTGATGCAGTAATACAATAAGTTAGTCCTAACCAATAATTAATGGTACCTAACTCACTTGAATTGGACATTAAAAAACGAAATTTTCATAAATAATGATGGTCGATCTAACATCAATACAGAAGTCTACTAAAATAATATTGCAAAGCTTTCTAAGCTTGCTATATTATTTATACTACCCGATAAACACAAAGCTATTTGTTTTATTTTTCTTGAAGTGATAACTTCTTTAGGCGCGTTGAGCGATTTTTGGTAGGGGAAAAACTTATGAGTTGGCGATCGTCACCGAACGCTTTCCATGAGCTATATGTATACTGTGTATATACGTGTACTTTTTGGGTGGACAATAATCATGGAACTCGCGTCGTCGTCACCGAACGCTTTCCATGAGCTATATGTATACTGTGTATATACGTGTACTTTTTGGGTGAACAAAAATCATGGAACTCGCGTCATCGTCACCGAACGCTTTCCATGAGCTATATGTATACTGTGTATATACGTGTACTTTTTGGGTGAACAAAAATCATGGAACTCACGTCATCGTCACCGAACGCTTTCCATGAGCTATATGTATACTGTGTATATACGTGTACTTTTTGGGTGAACAAAAATCATGGAACTCGCGTCGTCGTCACCGACCGCTTTCCATGAGCTATATGTATACTGTGTATATACGTGTACTTTTTGGGTGAACAAAAATCATGGAACTCGTGTCATCGTCACCGAACGCTTTCCATGAGCTATATGTATACTGTGTATATACGTGTACTTTTTGGGTGAACAAAAATCATGGAACTCGCATCATCGTCACCGAACGCTTTCCATGAGCTATATGTATACTGTGTATAAACGTGTACTTTTTGGGTGAACAAAAATCATGGAACTCGCGACATCGTCACCGAACGCTTTCCATGAGCTATATGTATACTGTGTATAAACGTGTACTTTTTGGGTGAACAAAAATCATGGAACTCGCGTCATCGTCACCGAACGCTTTCCATGAGCTATATGTATACTGTGTAGGTATATATCTACTTAGTTTTCACTTCTATCGGCAGTCCCCAAAGACTGACCGGTTTTTTTTTTTTTTTTGTCACTCTGGGTTCTGGCAAGTCGACGAGTATAAACATAAGTGTAAGTCTACTTAACCGGACTTTCCTGTAGGTGCCTCAATAAATTAAGGCCTCCAGCCAGGGCAAAAACTAATAAACTAAGTAACTACACGCTAAGGACACCCCCTGTGGGATACGGAACTCGGCTTAGGGCATCGCTCGGGGAGGACAGCAAGGAACAGGCTGGATCGGATTATGCTATTTGCTGGATGGGAGTAATGAGTTGGGAACTTTAGTTTTCGAAACTGTATGCGACCGTAGGTTTTGACACATTGTAGTGTGATGAGACCGGTAAATTCACTCGTTATCTTGTTTGAAAATAAACTAATAAATAATTTGATTTGATTTGAAGGTGATACCTTGAATCAAAGTGGTGCAAAGCTTAATTTATTTACGAAAATATAAAAGTAGGTTTTTGAGTTTCACGGATCGAATACTCGAATATACCAAACAAAATATGTCTTAACAGTTAAGGAAAATTTCATAATCACTAGAATGCTCTCCTATATCACTAAAAAGCTGGTCCAAAAGAAAATTGATTGCCAACATCACAAGAAATATTCAAACTTGAATCTCCCCATACCAAACAATGAAGACACAGAGATAACGAAGATGGAAAAGCCTTCCCCAAAAGAAAGTCAGCCTCCGATTCCGCTACAGATAAACGTAGGGAGAGGCAACCGGTCATAAGTGATTGTTAAACGTCAAAACACCAATAAATCATGCAGATTTCAACCATTTGTTATGTGTATTCACATCCTCATTCCTTTCCCACGTCACGTCATTTTGTACGGGCCTAGAACCTCCAGAGAGAGGGAAAAGAGAAAATATATTGAGAGATTTTGAGTGCGATGAAAGTTATAGGTCCTCGACAGGGATCAATTCTAAACGCAAAAACTGCACGCTAGGAAAAAGGGCTGGAGTTTGCAGAAAGTTGTTTTAGATAGTAGGTATAGTATGTAGTGTATGTAGTATTTCATTTTTGAAGTGAAAACTTCATTAGGTGCGTTGACCACTTTTTGGGTGAACAAAAATCATGGAACTCGCGTCATCGTCACCAAACGCTTTCCATGAGCTTCATGTATGCTGTGTATATGTGTACTTTCTGGGTGAACAAAAAACATGGAACTCGCGTCATCGTCACCGAACGCTTTCCATGAGCTATATGTATACTGTGTATATTGTGTACTTTTTGGGTGAACAAAAATCATGGAACTCGCGTCATCGTCACCGAACACTTTAGTTACTTAGTTTCACTTTTATCCCCCATAGTTTTCACTTTTATCCCCCATAGTTTTCACTTTGAAGTCCCCACCACTGCACCGCATTTTTTTTTCACAATAATGTTCTCTAAGTTGAATAACATAATATCATTTGCTATAATTGATTGTGTCATAAAAAAAAAATTGCCACCGAAAAGATAAAAGTTAAAACACTATACCTATTTCACTACAAACCCGAATCAAATTTTAAATGGAATCGGGTTTTTATTATCAAGAACATTATAAAACAAAACACGATCGGTAATTCCAAGTCAAAAACAAAAGTCAAAGCCGCATGTGTAATTCCCTGAGATGATAGATAGCCTATATGGTAGTGCAAACTGGAATTAATTACACGCTCCAGTCATTTATTGGCGCCTGTATTTTAATTAGGTATCGTGGATAAGATAGCTAACTACCAAACTAGTTGATGAATGATTGTTGTTGACCGCAAAAGGGAGTGCTATTAACCTATCTTGGGGCATAAGTTCTTAGTCGCTAATTACAGTTACTATAGCAGCTACGGCTTCGCCCGCGTGTCTTTAAAAAAAATAAAAGTAGCCTTATTTACTCCTGATAACATCAGCTATCTGCCAGTTGAAATCCCGTCAAAATCAGTCTAGCCGTTTCGGAGATTAGCCGGAACAAACAGACAGCAGAAAGACAAAAATAATAATTGTTGTCTGTTATATGTAAGTAACTTATATACTTTCATATTATTTATTTAGTACAAAGTTGTAATTTTGACATTACAAACAGACACCTCGGGCCTTACAAATAAACACGGAATAAAGTTATGCTATAACTCCATCCAACCCAACCCAACCTGCCAACCTGCCAACCCGTCTGCCAAGCGTGGCGATTATGGCTAACCTCCCCAATTGGGGGAGGGTTATGTCCAGCAGTGGACGTCTTTCGGCTGAAATGATGATGATGATGATACTCCATCCATACTAATATTATAAATGTGAAAGTAACTCTGTCTGTCTGTCTGTATTCACACCTAAACCGCTGAACCGATCGTTATGAAATTAGATAGATTATTAGATTGGCAGAGATATAGCCTGGGATATGGAGAAGGATATAGGCTACTTTTTTACGAGATAACCGACATCCACGCAGGCGGAGCCGCGGGCAAAAGCTAGTTTATTATAACATTAGACAAATAACTGTTCTCACCCTTTCGTTATTTCGATGTGAACGTTTAATAAACTCTGTTATTTCACGATAAATACAAAGCACTGTAATCTATTTACCATTTACATTAAAAAAATAACTCAAAAGTGCAGTTATTTCAACAATATTACACAATAACTGTCGTTATTTAGCCGTTATTTTTCTAATGCTATAGTAAATGGAGCATAGGAATAACTTCGGTATAACCATAAATTTTTTTGACGTTATTCTTGTTATAATTTTATTCCGTGTTTATTTGTAACGCCGTTCAATTTTATTTGTATAGATATTCTTTTCTTTTTCGTTTGGTTAGTGACTTATGCCAGAATTTTTAAGCCGTCCATGGGCCTCTGACTTGGCTTTACATGAGAAATATATATATATATATATAAATAGCCTATTCTTTGCCAGTAGCGACCTACGAGGATGTTAGAGACCAATTTCACATTCAAACTTTTCCTCTTATCCTTTATTTGAAACTTATTTCAGCCAACATATTAGGATTTTTTTTCCAATTTGTAGATGCCTTGACAAACACAAATACCCAGAAATTAATTCTACAAGAAATAAAAAAAAATTACATTTGAGATAAAAATAACGTCTGAATTTAGGAATACAATAACAATTCACCATGCGAATAGTGAGCATTAGCCGGGGACTGAACCCGACACCGACTGCCCACTCAACTGCGAACATGGGAAAACTGGATATGAACTATAAGTGCCTACATGTACAATCCTGGTTATATATGCCCAAGTAACATACACACATCAAAAAAAGTTTGCGATCACTTTGAAAAATCTAAATCTATTTTGTTAGGTACGGTAGATTATATTATGATTCGGATCGCCTAACTTAAACCCAATAGCGCACGCGAGAGATGCTCTTAAGCGAGCTGTTTGGAACCATCAGTCACGTCCCCAGACAGTGTCAGAGCTCAGGGAAGCCGCTATTCAAGAATGGGACAGGTTACCCCAAGAAATGCTGGATAACTTGATTCTCACCATGCCCAGGAGGATCACCGCATGTGTTCGAGCCAGGGGAGGAGTTATATTATATTGAATATAAACCTTTTATTAATAAATTGTTGTTTAATTTTGGTTAAACAGTATTTTTCTTTCTATCGAATTTCAGTTACAATTACATTATGATTAATTACTATATTTTTTTTTAATAAAAAATAAAATACATTTTTTTTTTTTTTTTTCATACAGGGTATTTCTATTTAAAGAACACAACAAAGAATTTTTCTGTATATAGTTCATTTTTGTTTTTTATCATCTTGTGCTAGTGATCTCAAACTTTTTTGGATATGTGTATGCATGTTAAATGGCATGTGGCAATGGAGTAGTAAATATGGAGTAAGAAACTAGTCTTGGTCAAATATTTTCTGAAAGTCAATCAATAAAGAAACAGGTTTTGAGGCTGAGTGTGAGCGTAGCGATATAGCTACAAAGATCTTTTGCAAAATGTAGAAGTGCAATAGCGTTCATCGATGCATTTTTACTGCATTGCACACATATTGTCAGAGGTAGGACAGGGATAGGCAAACTACGGCCCGCGGGCCTGTCCGGCCCGCGCATGGTTGCAATCCAGCCCGCGACCATTAACGCAAAAGTTAACAATGGTGCCGATTCTCTTGTAACCGAACTAAACTAACTAAACTATCACTAAAATTCCTTACTTTTGGCTATGAGAATTTTAAAGCTATTCTGCAAACAATATTCTCTAAATTTAAAAATAACTGTGACACAACTAAATCAAAATTGACAAACACGACTCCACGTGGTATTTTTTTTTTTTTCTTTTGTTTCGCAATATTGTACTTGTTTGCCGTACCCCATAATTTTTTTTAGAGCCGGAGGCGCGCTGGGTCGGGGTAGCCTTTTTTATATGGAATTTTTCACATTTTATATGGAAAAAAAAAAAAAAATATTACCTACATGATGAGTTTTAGGGGTTTAAGGGTTTCCTAAATGGGGTCGAAATTTTCATTATTTTTGCAAAGAAAAAATATATACAGTACTGTTTTTGCACCAGGGCCTCAAGTCTGCTATTACAATAGTGTCAGAATGGTCTCGCCATTGTGAGTATTTGACAGTGTTTGTATGGCAAATCTGTCAAAAACTCACAATGAAGAGACCATTCTAACACTATTGTAATAGCAGACTTGAGGCCCAGAAGTCGAGGTGTTGGTGTGTATCTTAGTTCATGACGACTTATTTTATTCCACACCTTTTTAATCGCGATTAAATATAGTCAGATTCAGTTAAAAAATCTAAATTTTAGTTTCAAAACGTCAAATTCAGAATAGGATTTTTTTTTTAATTTTCACTAAATTAAAAACTCAGTGCAATCTTCGTGCTGTCAAATTAAAATATAGTTGTGTCACTTTAGTCAATTTCAGAATAGGAAATCGTCGTTTGACAGGAATAAACTAAATTTTAGTGATTTTTAGTCTAGTTTAGAGTATTTTGTGACAAGAGAATCGGCACTAATAACAAATCGCGCGAAACTAAAATTCATCAAGACAGAGGTGCAGTGTCGCATTGATCAACACGTATAGTGCAGTGACGCGTACTTGCTTACATTAGTAAATCTTTGTTCTTATTTTGTAGATTACTTGCAATAATAAATATCATGTCCCTATTTCATAGTGTAATTGATTTGAATATTATAAATATTCAAATCAATTACACTTCTATCATAGCACTTAAATTTGTATAAACGAGTCAATAAATAATTTTATTTCGGAAAATAAAAATATATTTATATTTCTTTATTATAGCCAAAAAGTCTGCAATATGGCCGGCCATAGATTTGACCCGCATAGGAAAAACTTTGCCCATTCTGGTCTAGGAAATGTTAAGTTAATGGCATGGCATACCCTGGCCATCAGCTCCGCAATAATTCTTGAATTTAATCACCTCGATAAGACACCAAGAACTTTTGTCATAAAGGCTCCTACAAACAGGCGCGACACGCGACGCGACACAAATGCACCGCTAGTCGCGAGACACGCGGTGGTTCTGTGTCGCGTCGCGTGTTGCGCCTTTTTGTAAGAGTCTTGTAGCTCAAAAGTTGTAAAAATAAGTACGTTACATTTTATGATAGGTGTATTGCGTATTACATTATTGCTGTTTATGCCATTTCGAATGTGAAATACTGGTGTAAATACAGGTCAGTATGAATGTACGAAATGCATATTGCATAAAATCACATCCTGCATTGTACAACAGCTGGGTCTTAAGCGGTAAAATTAAACCTAAACATATCTAGCATTAGAATTAGAGGAAGTATTTAAAATACTATGCTGTCGGATACGAGCTTCCTTATTAGTACCATACATGCTGATTATCTCACCTTCACCTATAAATATTTAGTTTTTATGCACTTGAACCTCAAGATATATATTTACGTTAGTTTCAACTCTATCCATTACACCGGCGCGTGGGCCGTCAGCCAATAAATTGTGAGATAAATGTACCGACGCCAGAGACCCGCGTTTTCCCTACCATTACTATAAGCGTTCTAGGAAATAGATTGTATATCACCATGGTTTGCGCGAATCTGCTGACGTATTAACAGTTCATTTGAACTCCTTGCTTGTAGAATCGGAAAAACAAACACATTCTGTAATCCGAACATAGGTACTATCACGGACATCCGAAACGGACTATTCTTGCTTGCAGCACTCGGCCGCTTAGTAACGCTTACTTCCGCTCATCAACCAACAGCATCGCAGCATTCGATTCGATCGATTTTTCCTGAGCACCTTGCTTTTATAAATGAAAAAAAAGACCTTAAAAAAACAGCCGAGGTGGTCAGACATCTTTGATCATTGTAACAGAGCCTGATAAATTTACAGAAATAAATGTGGACAACCGTGATGACACGGGATTTTGTTTTGAAATTGTGCCGATTCGAAGATCCCCGATAGTAGATAATATTCACCAGATTCGCCAACTAATTATTATTGGGAACCAGAATTCATTAATGAATCGAAGAGGTCCAATAAAGATAAAATTACCGCTTAATGTGTCCAACTTTTATATCGTTCATTAATAAAGGTAGGTAATAAAATGTAACAGTGCATACAAAAAAAAAAAAACAAGATTATTGCAAAACTCCACGAGCTCAATGCTAAATAACCGTCGATTCAACTAGGGCATCGTATGTTTTTGCAATACGCGAATGTATCACAACAGGCGTCACAGGTATACATTTTTCAGACGCGTATTGACTGTTTCAATGATCAGTTTATAAATAGTCGCGCTCGAAACAATGCTGTTTGATAAGTTCTGTGAATCGGAAAGAAATGAAGTATTCAAGTCTGTGAAAACCTAATCGATTTTAACTGGATGTCTACCGCGTCAGATTACGTCTTTGTTACATATTAGTAAATAACTTTCAGTGATCCTTTGACAGATACGAAACACAAGAAGAAGAGCATCATGATGAGGAGCCTTTTGGCCCCGTACACGATTTTGTTTTCATTTTACTTTTATTTTTTATTTTATTTTTTATTAGTGTTACTATGAGTGTGTTTAGTTTAAAATGTGATCTTCCTGTATGAGTCCCAATAAATACTTTTTCTTTCTTTCTTTTTTAAGAAAACAACATCGACACATGTGACTTAAGAATGTACAAAACAATATCATGTCAAAACAGATCTTCCAGCATAGCAATTTCCATTTCTACCGAATCGATTCATAATTAGCACTCGGAGAGCCACGTCTACAACTGTTATCAAAATAACATTTGATAGTTCTCAATAAGTGACTATAGATGCAATCTATATTAAAGCTATCCAAGACCTAAGTACAAAGGAGAGTGCAATAATCCCTAGAGTTTCTTTGAAGCAATAAAACACCCAATCAGTCCTCCACTTTCCCGCATTAATAACAACGGTTTTATGCGTCTGCGCATGCTGTCGTAAAAGCTCGAATGTTCCCGAGTGTTACCGAGTTGGCTAGCACCGGCCAATCGGAGCCAAGTGTCATTACGAGAAATAGCCAATCATTTGCAATTCATAACTGAGCATCAAGTTCATGGTTGCGATTCTAACATTGCTTCGCCTAGTTAAAATCGTAATTAATTCTTATAATTTAAATTCTTGAATGAATATTCAAGATGTCTTTGTATACACGCATGTTAACTATGTTCAGGAGATATATGCAACCGCTGTTTTCTGATCAGATTTTAAACTAAAATAATTAAAACATTTGATTATTATAAATTTATTGATGCAGAAAACAGTAGTGGAGACAGAATTCCCAATTCGTGTCACTAGACCAATCGACGGCATGTCAATGCTGAGGGATGGCCCACGCAGTCTCGAAATAATTATTCAACTAAAGATTTATAAAAAGTATTTACTTTGAAATTAAAATCATAGATGAGTTGAATTCGTAGGAGAAGGCGTCATACACGTTCTAGATAACTACAAGCTCTAATACGCAAAACAAATTAAACGCAATAAGATTGAATTTAAACGTTGCTATTCTTTTATGATATTTCATAAATTCTTTTTAGATGTGTATCCATTATCATTAACGCTTGCTACGGTGGGGCACTAATGGACACAGAGACACACTACCTTACGTTGCAAGTTGTTTACTAACATCTTAGAAGACCACGGAGTAAAGTCAACAATAAATTAAATTTACAGTTTTGCCTAATACAGGTTAGTTTTCTTCCATTCAACAAGTCTTTATTGATCATTCCGAGAAGGAACTTATCAAACCAATATCCGATCAAGCGTTTAATGACAAAGCTTCCATAAAAGATTTCACCATAGAACGTATCGACGGTCCCTACGTACATAAAGACATGTCAAAACCGAGGTTTACAGGAAAGCGTTATTTATGTTCAAACTGCTCTAGAAATAATTGTATGTACAATTTGTAAATAACGTTAAATACGTAATATCAAAAAAAATATAACTATACAGGTATGTGCATATGGAAAATCTAAACCCAATTGAGCAATTAAATAAAATAAATTTTTGACATGTCTTTATGTACGTAGGGACCGTCGGTATAGATCTTTGATATGAAAGTACTATGGAAGCAAGGAACCAGGTGTCACCCGAGAAAGCCAATCCATTTACTGATCATAAGTATAGTTCTCTGAGCGATCGATCAACTTTCATAAAAGACCCTTTCAGTATAATCTGATATCATGTACAAGTACCAAGTAATCTGTTACATAATAAACATCAATTTGCATGAAACCCGTCATGTTGGAAGTAAAATTTTAAAATTATATAAGTTCAGTACCTAAATGTAATGTAAACTTGTTGTTCGTGGCCCGGTCATTACCGCTTGGGCGATTCTCATAACACAGATTGTACTTGACGATTACTTTAGCAATTATACGAAGAACATGCTAATTGAAGTGTAAGTACTAATTAGAATAAGTACTCGTATATGAAAAATACAATGCATTTAGTTCATGCGTTTTCGATAAGTTAACATTTCTTGAAGTAACTTCTATTTTAGAAAGTGCTGTAATTGTATGCGGACATTTTATCACCACGTATTCACATTGAATCGCTGTCGGTTAGTTCTCCACCGATTTATTTATACATAGTGAACATTTCTCACTTTTACAAACGTGCTACTTGCGTCCTTAAAAATTTCAGCCGGAATTCTACAACCGATCACCGCGAAATACAAATATTCTCAGACTATACAGAGTATTAGTTAAACATACCAGTGAATCTAGTAGTCACCAGCTTCAATGATCCGCGTCCATGCAATGCAGCACAAACTCACAATACTACGATAAACCGTCACATTTACGCAAAGGAGAAGAAAAAACAAGTGTCTATCACAAAATCACGATACTTTAAGATAATGGAAGTCAACAAGCTGACACAACTCACTCACTTCAGCACATGTAACAATATGCACGTTTCTGCTAACAACACCTCTTATTACGAACAATCAGTTGGTATACACTGAGAAGATTTCACTGCATTTGAAGTGAAAAGTCACATTTTATTTACGGTACAAGGTGAGGGAGACAATATTCTAACTGGACTGACGCCAAGCGCGGTAAAGTAAATTACAATTTTCTAAGAGATAATTGTTTAGAACCACGTGCACTGGCGTTGAATGATCAGACTTATGATTCTTAACCCAGTTACCCAGTTATTGTTTAAATAATTAAACCAAGGATTGGCATGATTATCGGTAATGGGATTTGAATTAGTGGATCAGTTTCATTGAGCATCTATTAGGGGATAAATTGGGTCATTGATTTAGTTTTGTCCTCCTACGTGATAACTGCAAGCCTTGATTGCAGCTTACTTATTATCACTAACTGATTATTCAATGTTCTCGCAATACTTTTTCCTTTACAATCCATTTTTATTATCGATGTAATTACAACATTAAACGAACGTTCGATGTTCTATTGTTTCATTGATTGATGATTGCAGTTTCTACTTGTATGATCAACTAATCGAAAATGGGTCAAAGAGTCTATTTTTAGTATGGTTTTCCTATTTATGCGTTATCAATCAATCAAATTAAGGTCGATCCAGTAATTTGTAAAGTCACGGCTATTAATAGCGCTATCAATATGGAGCTGAAGACATTGACCCCGATTGAATTATCTCGTTTCAACCTGTATTCAATCAAAAAATCCTGTGGGCTGCTGAATCTAATTGAATGATATATCTTATAAGGTATAGTTTTTATAAATTACACGGTTATCCGTTTTTGGAATTGGAGAAAATGTTTTTTTCACAAAAAAAACTCCGTAATACATGCTTACACACACCCATGTTTGTACAGACATCCTTATGAGGACCTTGTTAGTTCTTGAACAAACCGAGGACCCTCCAAAAAACTGGTTTATATACCTCGTTGGCCTTTTTACATAAGATAGAAAGAGACAGGTGAGTAAATCTATAGTGATGAGGTTATTGGGATAATGCTATCTCAACATTTTTTCGTATGAGTTGCGGCTAACATACCGAGGACGTGAAATACACATCTAAATGTGACTAGCGATGCACATACGAGGACTTTGTGTAGGCCAACCGAGGACCTCTTATATAAGCCCTGCGACGCCCTTCCGAGGACGTATTTTTACACAATATTTCTTATATCTTGAACAAAGTGCGGACGCTGTGTTAGACTTTATACTACCAAACCGAGGACAGTTTTTCGCGTAGAACTTGTACAAAGCGAGGACATGGAAAATCTACCGAATTCATTTTACGTGTAAGATAACTGATTAATGCAAGCAGAATGTTCCAATGAATACTTACACACATTTTCTAAAATGAAGTACCAAGCGAGGATCTATCTCTCTGTTGCTTTTAACGTAAACAGTGTGAGAAAAAATATTATCCAATATATCCATACTAATAGTAATATTATAAAAGTGAAAGTAACTCTGTCTTTCTGTCTGTCTGTATGTTACGTTTTCACGCCTAAACCGCTGAACTGATCATCATGAAATTTGGCAGAGATATAGCATGGGTTATGGAGAAGGACATAGGCTACTTTTTTACGCGATAACCGACATCCACGCGGGCGGAGCCACGGGCAAAAGCTAGTGTAGGTATATAGCCGTATTACTCACAAAATAATAAAAGTGAAGCGTTGAGCACACGTTATTATTTCCATGATATTGTAATACCTAGCAACGTCCGGACCGCGAATACTCGTAAGAAAGGTGTAATCACTGTGAAGAAGAAGTAAGTTTGTGCTGATGCTGCAGCCAGGGTCGTTTCTTATTGAGGGAACTCCTCAAAAGTTAATAGCATCGTCTTCAAATTTGGCATATGCGTTAGGTTTATATAGCAAAATTAAGACAATACCGGCTTGTGCTGATGCTGCACCCAGGGTCGTTTCTTTATGAGGGAACTTCTCAACAGTTAATAGCATCGTCTTCAAATTTAACATATGTGTTAGGTTTATATAATAAAATTAAGATAATTATCAGTTCGTGCTGATGCTGCAGCCAGGGTCGTCTCTTCATGAGGGAACTCCTCAACAGTTGATAGCATCGTCTTCAAATTATGCATACGCGTTAGGTTTATATAGTAAAATTAAGATAATAACCAGTTTGTGCTGATGCTGCAGCCAGGGTTGTTTTTCATGAGGGAACTCCTCAACAGTTAATAGCTTCGTCTTAAAATTTAGCATACGCGTTAGTTTTATATAGTAAAATTAAGATAATAACCAGTTTCTACTGATGCTGCAACCAGGGTCGTTTCTTCATAAGGGAACTCCTCAACAGTTGATAGCATCGTCTTCAAATTTGGGATACGCGTTAATATTATATAGTAAAATTAAGATAGTAGCCAGTTTGTGCTGATGCTGCAGCCAGGGTCGTTTCTTCACGAGGGAACTCCTCAACAGTTGATAGTATCATCTTCCAATTTTACATACGCGTTAGGTTTATATGGCAAAATTAAGGTAATACCAGTTTGTGCTGATGCTGCACCCAGAGTTGTTTCTTCATGAGGGAACTCCTCAACAGTTAATAGCATCGTCTTCAAATTTGGCATATGCGTTAGGTTTATATAGCAAAATTAAGACAATACCAGCTTGTGCTGATGCTGCACCCAGGGTCGTTTCTTCATGAGGGAACTTCTCAACAGTTAATAGCATCGTCTTAAAATTTAACATATGTGTTAGGTTTATATAATAAAATTAAGATAATTATCAGTTCGTGCTGATGCTGCAGCCAGGGTCGTCTCTTCATGAGGGAACTCCTCAACAGTTGATAGCATCGTCTTCAAATTATGCATACGCGTTAGGTTTATATAGTAAAATTAAGATAATAACCAGTTTGTGCTGATGCTGCAGCCAGGGTTGTTTTTCATGAGGGAACTCCTCAACAGTTAATAGCATTGTCTTCAAATTTGGGATACGCGTTAGTATTATATAGTAAAATTAAGATAGTAGCCAGTTTGTGCTGATGCTGCAGCCAGGGTCGTTTCTTCACGAGGGAACTCCTCAACAGTTGATTGTATCATCTTCCAATTTTACATACGCGTTAGGTTTATATGGCAAAATTAAGACAATACCAGTTTGTGCTGATGCTGCACCCAGGGTCGTTTCTTCATGAGGGAACTCCTCAACAGTACATAGCATCGTCTTCAAATTTAGCATATGCGTTAGGTTTATATAGTAAAATTAAGATAATAACCAGTTTGTGCTGATGCTGCAGCTAGAGTTGTTTTTCATGAGGGAACTCCTCAACAGTTAATAGCTTCGTCCTAAAATTTAGCGTACGCGTTAGTTTTATATAGTAAAATTAAGATAATAACCAGTTTCTACTGATGCTGCATCCAGGGTCGTTTCTTCATGAGGGAACTCCTCAACAGTTAATAGCATTGTCTTCAAATTCAACATACGCGTTAGTTTTATATAGTAAAATTTAGACAATAACCAGTTTGTGCTGATGCTGCAACCAGGGTCGTTTCTTCATAAGGGAACTCCTCAACAGTTGATAGCATCGTCTTCAAATTTGGGATACGCGTTAATATTATATAGTAAAATTAAGATAGTAGCCAGTTTGTGCTGATGCTGCAGCCAGGGTCGTTTCTTCACGAGGGAACTCCTCAACAGTTGATAGTATCATCTTCCAATTTTACATACGCGTTAGGTTTATATGGCAAAATTAAGGTAATACCAGTTTGTGCTGATGCTGCACCCAGAGTTGTTTCTTCATGAGGGAACTCCTCAACAGTTAATAGCATCGTCTTCAAATTTGGCATATGCGTTAGGTTTATATAGCAAAATTAAGACAATACCAGCTTGTGCTGATGCTGCACCCAGGGTCGTTTCTTCATGAGGGAACTTCTCAACAGTTAATAGCATCGTCTTAAAATTTAACATATGTGTTAGGTTTATATAATAAAATTAAGATAATTATCAGTTCGTGCTGATGCTGCAGCCAGGGTCGTCTCTTCACGAGGGAACTCCTCAACAGTTGATTGTATCATCTTCCAATTTTACATACGCGTTAGGTTTATATGGCAAAATTAAGACAATACCAGTTTGTGCTGATGCTGCACCCAGGGTCGTTTCTTCATGAGGGAACTCCTCAACAGTACATAGCATCGTCTTCAAATTTAGCATATGCGTTAGGTTTATATAGTAAAATTAAGATAATAACCAGTTTGTGCTGATGCTGCAGCTAGAGTTGTTTTTCATGAGGGAACTCCTCAACAGTTAATAGCTTCGTCCTAAAATTTAGCGTACGCGTTAGTTTTATATAGTAAAATTAAGATAATAACCAGTTTCTACTGATGCTGCATCCAGGGTCGTTTCTTCATGAGGGAACTCCTCAACAGTTAATAGCATTGTCATCAAATTCAACATACGCGTTAGTTTTATATAGTAAAATTTAGATAATAACCAGTTTGTGCTGATGCTGCAACCAGGGTCGTTTCTTCATAAGGGAACTCCTCAACAGTTGATAGCATCGTCTTCAAATTTGGGATACGCGTTAATATTATATAGTAAAATTAAGATAGTAGCCAGTTTGTGCTGATGCTGCAGCCAGGGTCGTTTCTTCACGAGGGAACTCCTCAACAGTTGATAGTATCATCTTCCAATTTTACATACGCGTTAGGTTTATATGGCAAAATTAAGGTAATACCAGTTTGTGCTGATGCTGCACCCAGAGTCGTTTCTTCATGAGGGAACTCTTCAACAGTTAATAGCATCGTCTTCAAGTTTGGCATACGCGTTAGGTTTATATAGCAAAATTAAGACAATACCAGTTTGTGCTGATGCTGCACCCAGGGTCGTTTCTTCATGAGGGAACTCCTCAACAGTACATAGCATCGTCTTCAAATTTAGCATATGCGTTAGGTTTATATAGTAAAATTAAGATAATAACCAGTTTGTGCTGATGCTGCAGCTAGAGTTGTTTTTCATGAGGGAACTCCTCAACAGTTAATAGCTTCGTCCTAAAATTTAGCGTACGCGTTAGTTTTATATAGTAAAATTAAGATAATAACCAGTTTCTACTGATGCTGCATCCAGGGTCGTTTCTTCATGAGGGAACTCCTCAACAGTTAATAGCATTGTCTTAAAATTCAACATACGCGTTAGTTTTATATAGTTAAATTTAGATAATAACCAGTTTGTGCTGATGCTGCAACCAGGGTCGTTTCTTCATAAGGGAACTCCTCAACAGTTGATAGCATCGTCTTCAAATTTGGGATACGCGTTAGTATTATATAGTAAAATTAAGATAGTAGCCAGTTTGTGCTGATGCTGCAGCCAGGGTCGTTTCTTCACGAGGGAACTCCTCAACAGTTGATAGTATCATCTTCCAATTTTACATACGCGTTAGGTTTATATGGCAAAATTAAGGTAATACCAGTTTGTGCTGATGCTGCACCCAGAGTCGTTTCTTCATGAGGGAACTCTTCAACAGTTAATAGCATCGTCTTCAAGTTTGGCATACGCGTTAGGTTTTTTATATTAAAATTAAGATAATAACCAGTTTGTGCTGATGATGCAGCCAGGATCGTTTTTCATGGGGGAACTCCTCAATAATTGATAGCATCGTCTTCAAGTTTAGCATACGCGTTAGGTTTATATAGTAAAATTAAGATAATAACCAGTTTGTGCTGATGCTGTTTACTGATTGACAGTTGTGCAATGTTTCCGTTTTTGTGATAAAGATCGTTTACCTTGACTCAAAATTAAATAACTTAAAAAAAGTAAAACTAGAATTGAGGTTTAAAATAAAAAAATTAGGTCAGGATGAATTAGGTAACTACTTATAAAGTTTTAACATTTAGAAATTCGTAAAAATACTCATACGAGTATGAGTGAACTTTACACCCTGTTCCTCATACCTCTAAAGCTGTCTTTGTAAAATCAAATATGCATCTTTTTAATAAATCATCTGTCAATATAACACGACACGGTTAGAAGGCAGTATACAAATGCTATGTGTTAATTTATAAATGCTAATACTCCATTTGTGAATTTACAATACCCGTCTGGTCGGAGGATCCTCCCTTTACTATAGAGTAAAGGGAGGATCCTCCGACCAGACGGGTATTGTGTTTGGTGGGCAACTGACCAACGGTTGATGTCGGGATGTTGTATATATGCTAGTCGCGCGGTAAACTTATAGCGCGATACAGGATTTGTGACGTCAGGTCTTTGATGCGTAATTCGAATGTGGCTTTGTTGATACCGCCACATTACTCCCCTCCGGAGACCGGAGGACGATAGTGGGCTGAGTCAGTGCATATGATGCTTGCCAGGGCCAGTTGTGATTCCAGTGAGTCGGAACCGGGTGCCGCATAGTTCACGGTGAGTCGGAACTGTCTGCGGTGATTCCCCAGTGAGTCGGGGTGGCGCTGCGTTTGTTGATCCAGTGAGTCGGACGTCGTACAGCGCCGGGTTGAGGCTGACTGCTGGCGTCGACCAGGAGAGCGTTGAAGGGCTCTGCTTGTGGACCGGCCGAAAGTGCAGTGTGCTGTGCGAAGGTTGCTGATGAGGCTGAGGGTGATGACCAGGTATGCGCGTTCGCTGCATGCTGGTGGTCAGGATACCCGTTCTAGCCGTGGGTGCTGGCTGGCTGTGTGACTCGTCGCTCGAAAGCTTGAGGAAGTGATGGATGACGTCACGCTGAAGTAGTTGCACGAAGGCTGCGCTAATGTCCATGTTCGGGATCACCAATTTAGAGGTATGACGAACAGGGTGTAAAGTTCAGTTATCCTCTATTGAAAAGGGAGGAACCTCCGACCAGACGGGTATTGTGTCTGGTGGGCAACTGCCCAACGGTTGATGTCAGGATGTTGTATATATGCTAGTTGCGCGGTAAACTGATACCGCGATGCAGGATTTGTGGCGTCATGTCTTTGATGCGTAGTTAGCATGTGGCGTTGTTGCCACACACAATTCGAAAATGTAAAGTGATGGGAATGTTAGCAAATTTAGAGACAGTTATGCAAATATATGTTACTTTCATGTTACACATTGCCCTTATGCATCGTTTTTGAGTCTTGAATACCTGTTCTCTCAGACTAAAATTTTAATGACGCCACCAAACCATGGTAAGCAACTAATCTGGTGGGCATATTAACTTCCCTGGATAGATTAAAATGCACAAAAGCTGCTGTACTTAATTTTTTGCATACTTCTTCTGCGTTCTAACTAACCATTGTGTTAAGTAATGTAATGTTAAATTTTTCGACCAAATTATGTCGATCTCTTTTAATTATAATTTCTATAAGTCGTTTTGTTTAAGTTGTTTTATAATAATTGTTATAAAAGTTTTCTTATCATGCTTCTCAAAGATGTTGCTGCAATTTGGTTATTATTTCAATGGTAAAAGTTAGAACAATTTAAATTAAATTTAATTAAATTACTAAAACTGAATTTTTTGATCGTTGGTAAAAGTTTAGTTAGTTAAATAATTCGTTTCATTTTAAAATAGACCAACTTCTATTTCAGTAAAGTTTATGCTGTTTTCTTTACAACGGTGTTATGTACGTTCACGTTCTTTATTTCTTTGTACTTTTTCTTTGTTTCAAATCTTGCTAATATTTCACCTTTAAAGGAAGGCATTTCTAGGCTATTCAGATTTCATGACAATACAATATTTTATGGTGCAAATCATAATGTTGTGTCTCTCTATCTAAGCAGGATACTTAGCACATACTGCAGAAAAAGCCTACTTAATCCTCTTGCACCTAGTAGCTACAAAGGTTTTGGTTAATGATTCAGTCTACCTTCGATTTTCTCCTCCATAATTTTATTTAAACGATAGCACATAAGTCATCTTCTACACATAAGGAAAACTGTCGAAACGAGGACTAGAATACACACTGTTTGGAAAATCTAGCAAACCGAGGTCTTAAATACACATTGTCTGGAAAAGCTAGCTAACCGAGGGCTTTTGTGTTAAAGTTAACACATAGGTCCTCGGATAATACAACGAATGTGAAATGAGTGTAAAGAGGGTGTGTATGAGGCGACAGTGACGCCACCTGGTGAATACACAATGTTTGTGTAAGATTATGAATAATCTTGATCAAACCGAGGTTCAGACAACTTTTTCTTATTAAGTATACAGAAAGACTCAAAATCGCTTGCAGAATACGAATCTTTGGTCAAGTCGAACCGAGGACCCTCGAAAAGGTCCTCGCTTTGAAAAGGTCCTCGGTCGTGCCTTGTGTATTCATATGCACGTCCTCGGATGGTACTTAAAACAAACACACTTATGTGCAATCGTGACCAACTCGTAACCACGATTTTACGCAGAATTGTCATTAAACCGAATGTCTCCGGAAATTGCCGAGCGCACCCGAGTCTCATCAAGTCATCAATGACGAGAATAAACGCGGACACCATAATTTCCACCAGTCGTATCCACAGTAATGAAAACGGACTGCGAAGCAAGGTGTGAGATGGTAATTACATCTAATTTATAGCTCAACACTTTCTTCTATTTATAGGATACGTCTGTAAAATATTTAAAAAGCCGTTAGAGGAGTTCTTTTATTCATTGTTGATGGAATAAGACATTTATGTGAGCCGAGGGATGCCAAAAAAAGCAATTTTATTAGCACTTAAGAAAATGTATGGTTGTTTTGTTTACAAAGAACAGGATACAATTTCATGCTGTATAAAGATGATGTTTGTTTATGCTGACAAACTTTATAAGTCACAATTGAAGGCAATAGGTACACTTTGTAATCCAAAGTCAACTGCAGCTCATAAACATTTAGGGGTTTATTTATAAACGCTGCTTAAAGTTAAGTAATGATTAGCGACTGTTTAACCATACATTTTTGACGTTTGAACGTCACTTAACTTTAAGCAACGTTTATGAATAAACCCCTTATTGTTGAATAGGACTAGTAATATACAACCGGTTCAGTCATTGCTATCGATTCTCTTGTCACAAAATTCTCTAAACTGGACTAAAAATAACCAAAATTTAGTTTATTCCTATCAAAGGACGATTGCCCATTCTGAAATTGACTAAAGTGACCAAACTTAACTATATTTTAGTTTGACAGCATTAAGATGGCACTGAGTTATTTAGTGAAAATGTCAATTTTGCTATTTGAGGAATTCTGAATTTGAAGTTTTTTACCTAAAATTTGGATTTTCTAACCAAATCTTTCTACATATAATCGCGATTAAAAAGGTTTGGAATAAAATTAGTTGTCATGAACTAAAATTCACACCAACACCTCGACTTCAGGTGAAAAAACAGTACTGTAACTTTTTTTTCTTTTCTTTTGCTTATATCTCGAAAATGGTGTCCTATCGCAAAAATTATGAAAATTTCGACCCCCTTTAAAAAACACTTCCCTAAAACTCAACATGTACCTACGTAATCATTTTTCATATTTTCATACAAAAAGTGACTAATTCCATATAAAACACGTTGAGGCTGCCTCCGGCTCTAAAAAAAATCACGGGGTATGGCAAATTAGATTTTTTTTCTGTTACAGAATAGCTTTAAGATTCTCATAGCCAAAAGTAAGGAATTTTAGTGATAGTTTAGTTCGGTGTACAAGAGAATCGGCACCAGTATCACCTTTATAGACGGAGAGATTATTACTGAACATGGTGACCCAACCGCCACAGAACACCAATACCACAAATAAAATAAATAAGTCGCAGCCTGACCTTAACATTGCCCCACATACGCGTCATTATAATACTTCTCCATGGTTGTGTACACCTGTCAATTTTCTAACACCCTCCGCCTCTCTGACGTCACTAACTGATCGAGTACCACTTCATCAAACTGACGAGTACTGACTTACTAGTACAAAGTCGTACGTTCGAATGTGCAAATTCACTTTCATCAATCTTCGTGTTTACTCGTGAGTTAAGAGAGTAATGCTCACACGCCCGATTTGATCTTCGGACGTTTTCTTGTTTGTTAGCAAATAAACAGAGCATTACATCTTTAAGAATAGGTGAGAATAAAGATATCTTGTTCGACTTTTCTTACATACTTTTATATTAGTTTGTAGAATAATATTATAGTATCTTTTAATGTTATAGGTACTCGTCGATAACTTCAGGGGCATCCCTAGTCTTGTCATTTCAATGTCAGTTTCGGTGACGGGTGAATTTTAAGCCTACCATGCGAAAACAAATGGGTGGTTCTAGGTAGGCTTGAGTAGCTTCGACCTAAAGCTAAATTTAATGATATTATTCTGAGCATCAGACGTCTCTTTAGACGCCTAGGTCAATATTCTTCCAGCTTTGACGTATTTCGGTACAAAACGATGACTAGAGATGCATTTTTAAAACAGTACGCGCTAGGCAAAACGAGACATTTCATGCAAAAATAATCATGTGTAATATTTATTTCCGAAAGAAACGTCACAAATATGCTCAACACATTTTATATATTACGAGCTTTTGCTTTTGGCTTCGCCCGTGTGGAGGTCGGAAAGTCTCCCACGGAAACGTACTACCGATATATAAAGTATCCTATCTGTTAAACCAGGGCCTCAAGTCTGCTATTACAATAGTGTCAGAATGGTCTCATCATTGTGAGTTTTTGACAGATTTGCCATACAAACACTGTCAAATACTCACAATGGCGAGACTATTCTTCTTTTCATTGTGAGTTTTTGACAGATTTGCCATACAAACACTGTCAAATACTCACAATGGCGAGACCATTCTGACACTATTGTAATAGCAGGCTTGAGGCCCTGGTTATAAACTATCCCCCTTACTAATAAACGTTGTATAGCGTCTGTATAGTTACACAACGCTTTGTCTTCTTCTATCGAAAGTCAAATTACTGACGAGTGAAAGAGAAAAATCGGTGTGTAACTATACAGACGCTATACAACGTTTATTAGTAAGGAGGTTACTGTGTGCAAATCCGTTCATCGGAATCCGACCAGCTATTTTTTTCGTGAATTTGTAACAAACATCTACACATCCAAACATTTAAGCATTCAAACATCTAAACATCCAAACATACAAACTTTCACATTTATTATATTAGTTGGAATAGTTGGATTCATAGAGATAAACGGTACTGGGGCAGGGGCCGCGTCCGTGGATGTGCGTAAACACGGCTGTTTGCAAACCAAAACTCATATCAGAATTGCTAAACTTTTTTCACTGTTATATTAATATGATATGGCGCAAACAGGACAGTGATTTGATAGAGGTCAAGTATAAAGTGGTATAATGGATTACTTTGGAATATATTTTTGAAGAAAATCATATTATTCAGTTCGTCAATCGGTTACTATGGTACTATTTCATTTACTTATAGCTATACATACATAGGTACATACAAATAAACAAAATGTAAGTGTCTGTTTTTCTTGTCAAAATAACAGCTTTTTACTAAATGCATATGGTATGCACAGGATTGATTAAAAAAAAATTGTCTGTATATTTGTTCCGGCTAATCTCCGAAACGGCTGAACTGATTTTGACGGAACTTTCACTGGCAGATAGCTGGTGTTATAAGGAGTAAAACATATACCACTCGGGCGAAGCCACGGGCAGCAGTTAGTTAATAATACATTATTTTATAATCAGGTTACAGATAAATCTGAGACCCTGGCTCCAGACCTAGGTTAGACCACCTGTATTTCAGAAGCAACAACCTGCCGTTCTACTACCTACCTATGTATATGTATCTGTTCTTCCTATATGCTTTGCGGTCAAGACATTAATTATATTTTATCGTTTGAATGAGTTGGAAAGGCTACCATTATAACGTCACTCGAAGTTCAAGGCAATAACAAGGTTTTTTTCTCGGTACCATAATGAACTTTGATACTATAATAAACTTGTATAAACAACGTAGCGACTTAATAACTTTAGCAAAAAAAAAAAAAACTGCCTACGCGTGACCTATGACATGATATAAAAATATTTATCACTAACATCGCTTGTTGAGATATTAGAACCGAGACCGCTCCGTGCCTCGGAAAGTACACTAACCCGTCTCGGCTGTCATTCGTGGATTTTTGATAGTCGTTACGGGGCGTCAGAAGCCCGAAAATCTGACAACTAATCTTTCCAAGGGGTATCGTATTACCTAGTTACTGGGTTGTGAAGGTCATATAAGCAGTCGCTCCAGGTAAAAAAAAAGTAAAAGAATACACATAAACCTCCATGGGCACTTATGAAATGTCAGAAGCCGGCAAGAAACTCCACGGTAACTCTTTTAAAAATAATTGGCTTTTACAATATTTTCAAATAACAGTGTAAATAGGTATGGGAGGACAGTGTAGGCCTTTCAACAAGTATCAGGTACTTAACAAATTAGAAAATTGTCAAGAAATCTACGGTCTACAGTCAGGCCTACAACGTTCACACATTCACAAAACAGAAATTAATCTTCATAAAAGATTTAAAAAAATATGTGTTAAAATGAAAACCTATTTAAACCAAATAACATGATTGCCATTACGACTACAGTAAGAAAGAAAGAAAAAAAGAAAGACATTTGATATGGTAGGTACAAGTTGGTTAGTGCAATTAAGTTCCACACATCCGCCTCTAAAAGCGGCATACAAGTATTTATAATAATACACAGGTCCATAAAACCTAACTTATATACTACATGTATACTCTGTTATACAATACACTAAGGCATAAATCTAATATACAATATAAAAAATAAAAACAAAATTTGTATTAAAAAATTAAATAAATCTAATATTTACCCTTTTATGAATGAAATGCACCGACCCCAGCGTGGTTAAACCAGACTCGATTACTCGAATGAACCCAAAGATTCACACTAGCCCCTGGAGCCTCATGTTTCATGGGACTAAATTGGCCATTGCATATCAAGGAGTAGACCGGGGGGAACGATAATGGTCGGGAAGACGTGCCCATAGGATATGGAAGGATTATTAGAGCCTACCGGATATGCATCCTTAAGCAAGCAATGGAATAGTGGAAAGACGGGTGATATTTATCGGAAATCAAAAAAATTATTTTATTGAATCAAAATTGTTATGGAGAGGCCGTGTTTATGGATTCTTTTTGTAGAAATGAAATGGTAGTTCTCTTTATAGTTTTGGAATATGATTGTAAATTATGGACATAAGGTAGCTGTTTCTGTAGTGGAGAGTGCTGTTACAAAATTGGTTTTTTAACTTGGTGGGGGTCCCTTTTTGTAAACCTATTGTTTCCGGCTACTATATTAACAGCAATCAGCAATATACTGGTATTCAGCTGCTTCCGGTTAGACTGGAAGCCGAATCTAACTATTGGGAAAAGGTCCAGTCTTATAAGTCGAGATACTTATTAAAAACATTCGCCACGTCTCTATTACACAGTCGTTCACAATTTGCTAACAGAAACCTTGAATTTTTGCTGTCAAATTACAGGTTATACACAATTACATAGTAACATACATCTCAAAGTTACAAAGAGGTAAAAAAACAGCGACATCATACGATTACGCAGACGAAAACAATTATTAAAAGATAATAGCATTGTATAATTGAAAAAACTGAACTTTAACATCAACGTGAAATAAATACAAGATAAGCAGGTGTTTTTCTCTCGGTAATTTCGATTAAAAGCTGTGTCAACAAAAATAACCGAATGAAATGTCAGCTGCTTGTCCCTCCGACCTTTAAGATTATTTATAAGATATAGGAACCAGTAACATGCGTAAGATACTGCTTGCAGATTTTTATTTTTGACACTATCTATACTCCATCTATTATAACATTACACAAATAACTGTTCTCACCCTTTCGTTATTTCGCTGTAAACGTTTAATAAACTCCGTTATTTCACGATAAATACAAAGCACTGTAATCTATTTACCATTTACAAAAAAAAAAACAACTCTAAAGTGCAGTCATTTCAACAATATTACACAATAACTGTCATTATTTAGCCGTTATTTGTCTAATGCTATAGTAAATGGAGTATAGTGTTAGTTAAATCCTATGGTTACATCTTATAACACAACAACATACATACACAAATCCAACATACTCTTATGAAAAATCACAAAATTGATTAATCAATCTCATAAGTTTTCAAAGAGTTTGAATTGTGCATTCGAGTAGTACAGCAAAACATAACATATCTTTATCCTTTCTGTTTTTTTTTTATCTTTTTTTTTTGGCTTATTCCACAAATCCCCCCTGAAAAATCCCCCTTAGGAGGAAAAGTGGAATATATAAAAACCAGTCTAGAATTCATCCCTGATAATCCGGCTTATTTCACTAATCCCCCAGAGAATCTCCCTCAGTGGGGAAAACTGAACCCTAATGTAAAAAAAATCACTTTCAGGGGGGTCTTGGAATAAGTTGCGTTTTTTTTATTTTTTTTTATTTTTCCATTCTAGTTTTCCCCCCTAAGCGGGATTATCAGGGATGAATTCCAGACTGTTTTTATAGATTCCACTTTTCCTCCTAAGGGGAATTTTCAGGGGGGATTTGTGGAATAAGCCTTTTTTTACCTTATCTTTTTTTTATATCTTTGGGGATCCTAATCTGAAAACCTAGTCGACAAACTAAATAATTATACAAATAAACATAGGTAGTGTAATCATAGTTCCTTATTATTTTTTAACCAAGTGTCTTAAGTGCTCAATAAATACCTCGGTGTGTCTAGAATTTTCTAATACCTTTTATAAAGTTTCATATTGAGACACGAAGCAACAAAATACGATCGAGAGGAATGTGGCCGTTTTTCTTTAGAATGAATTTTTTTAAAGAAATAGATACATTTTTCTTTAGACACACCGAGGTATTTGTTGAGCCGTTTTTCATAATTCCTTCTCAGTCACGAGATAATATTTTTTTTAAGGAGTGGCACTAGTGGACTCATATGCGCTCTCTTAAAAATGTTTAGTTATTTCTGGAAAACAAAAGAAAATAGTTTACAATAATACTAGGTCACTATCACCAGGTTAGTCTAGATAATAATTACATACATGAAAACATTACGGTGGGCTGACGAATCGTTACAACTGTTACAGTAATGTAGGAGAACTAGCTGGCACCAAGCCAACACATGGTTATATGAGACTAGGAGACGCCTCGTAGAACAAGAATCAGAAAGAATGCTAGGAATACCGGCTGGTATTTAAAACGAAACAATTCACTAACTACTGTTGGTTTTTAGAGAAAACCGATTTAGATTTTGCGTAGCAGATTTTTTTTTTTTTTGTTTTTTCTAAAATAGTTTTGTTGAGTCTAATTAGTTTCATATTAAGTTGAATTTCATAAAAAAAATTAGGGCTCTCGCACATTTTTATCGCGCGGACATGCAGTCAAAGTGACCTCTGCGCTACCACCGATATCGCCGTGGAAGCGGAGAAGTTTTAGACCATCAAAATTTGATTACTGTCTTGCTAGCGACACCAAGAAGAAGATCGTGTAGAAATCTATCGAAAATACTTTCCGCCCGGAAAACTTAGGGTTATTTCTAACTTCTACTGAATTCAATCACACGATGCGATGGTGTACGTTATAATATCACACAGAGCTACAGTTCAGGTACGGTGTAGCTTTTGCCTAAACAATTTATTTAAAAAACAGCAGTAATAGCCCAGTGGTGTAACCGTCGGACTGCCAAGTCATAGGTCTAGAGTTCGAACACAAGGCACGCACCTCTGACTTTTCGGATTCATGTGCGTATTGTACAATTATCACTTGCTTAAAAAACGGTGAAAGAACACATCGTGAGGAAACATGCCTGAGAGATATTTCTCGACGGTATGTGTAGCCAAGTCAGAGGCCTGGACGGCATAAAAACTCTGACACCAGGTAAGTCACTAACGAAAATCAAAGAAGAAACAATTTATTTCAGACCTATAAAACAAATAAATCCGAACTCTCATCATGAACACATGTGCTTACATAGTTTTCCCATATATGTGTATACTACGCTATGTAAACATTTGCCATATTTGTAGTCTTACACTATCATCAGTATTAAGGCTCCTACAAACAGGCACGATTCGTAACGTGAATCACGCGCGACACACAGGCACCGCTAGTCGCGCGACATTCGGTGCCTTTGTGTCGCATCGCGCATCACGCTTGTTTGTAGGAGCCTTTGTAATAATGGCAATAGTTACCTAACACTACTAAAGTTTCTATAATAATTTATTTCAATCGTGATTCGAAAGACACGTCGCGCCATCTATTATCATAAGAACGTTATTATTGTTTTCCTCGGGAACAGTACTTTTTTTCGGGATGAAAGGTACCCTATGTCCGTTTCTGTACACCTGACAACGTATATGCAAAATTTCAGGATGATCGTTTCAGTGGTTTAGGCGTGAAAAGGTAACAAACAAACTTACTTTCGCATTTATAATATTTGTTAGGATTACACCAAAAATTACATTACGAGTAATAAACTTACGTAGGTTATAAAAGTAATAAAGAAAAAACTTGATTCATAATTTTTTGTTTAAATGCGTCAAACTTCCTACCAGTTAGATAATAATAACAACAGAAGAATATTTATAATTCTACAATGCTAAAGGTAATAAAAAACCGGCCAAGTGCGTGTCGGATCACGCACTATGAAGGATTCCGTAGTTGGGACGCATTTATCCCAAAAACAAACTTAACATTGTAGTTGAAATACATGTTCTCCCATTCATTCCAACTGCAAATAGAAGTTGGTTCCAACTACAAATGTAAGTTGAAATACATGTTCTCCCATTCATTCCAAGTGCAAATGTAAGTTGGTTCCAACTACAAATGTAAGTTGAAATACATGTTCTCCCATTCATTCCAACTGCAAATGTAAGTTGGTTCCAACTACAAATGTAAGTTGAAATACATGTTCTCCCATTCATTCCAAGTGCAAATGTAAGTTGGTTCCAACTACAAATGTAAGTTGAAATACATGTTCTCCCATTCATTCAAACTGCAAATGTAAGTTGGTTGACTATTAGTCGTTATCTTGTAAAACCTACTTTTATTTATTTATTTTATTATTTACTAGCTTTTGCCCGCGGCTCCGCCCGCGTGGGTGTCGATTATCGCGTAAAAATGTAGCCTATGTCCTTCTCCATATCCCAGGCCTATATCTCTGCCAAATTTCATGACGATCGGTTCAGCGGTTTAGACGTGAAAACGTAACATACAGACAGACAGACAGACAGACAGATAGACAGACAAACAGACAGTGTTACTTTCACATTTATAATATTAGTATGGATGGATGTACACACAGTGTGTGTTATGTGATAGTTTTCCTTTTAACTTCGTTATAGACATATTCATATACTACTGCCGTGAATATAATATTTCATATAGACCAAAATCAACCATTTAGCTGGCAGTCCACACACCTGACTCTAACAAAAATTAGCACTTTAAAGCTAAATATTACGTAAACGAATCCCTGAATCGAAAAAACGGTTTCTATAGTTCCGCAATATTTTTGAACGGCCTATCAAATGATACTCCACACACTATGGGGTAGATGAGAAAAATATATCATCCCCACTTTACGTGCAAGGGAGGTACGCTACAATTTTTTTTTTTTTTTTCAAAGTTTTATTTTACCACTGTGATTAATAGGTTTACTCATGCCAAATTGTGCCGTGTGGTGCCGGACGTTAAGAATAGCACCACCCCATTTCCTCCCGTGGGTGTCGTAAAAGGCGACTAAGGGACTTACTAGAAAATAGGCAGCAGCGTTCTTTATGCATTTTTAACACCATACTGCGATCGTCAACCCGCCTGCCAAGCGTGGCGATTATGGCAAACCCCCCCAATTGGGGGAGGCCTATGTCCTGCAGTGGACGTCTTTCGGCTGAAATGATGATGCCAAATTACAGCTTTCTAGTACTAAGCGTCTCTAAGCTAGCCGCGGACAGATAGACAGACATACGGATATGGCGCAACTATAAGGCGCCATCTCCACGGGCGAGAAAATCGCGGCGATAGTCTCGCCGTGCCATCAAATTCAATAGAAGTTCTATGAATCAATCTCCACACGGCGTTATCATCGTGGCGATTATTTGAAGGCCCAGCGTGAATATCGCCGCGATTCTCTCGCCCGTGGAGATGGCGCCTAAGGGTTCCTTGTTGAGTACGGAACCCTAAAAACATGACGTCGTGTGTTTGGATTGCGTATTTTCTGTAATAAATAAAATAAGTACCTGCCTAACTACTTACAGGCTTATTCATAAACGTTGATTAACTTTTAAGCAGCACTTTAAGCAGTGGTTAAAAATATTTTGCTTTCATAAACGCTATTTAGAGTTAATTAACTGTTTAAACAGTTATTTAGATAGCTGTCAAATTAAACAGCCCTCGGACCTTGTTTAACGCTTAAACAACAAAATGGCGGACGAAATCCTTGCTTCTAACCATTGATATACTAAAAAACGTTTTTTTTATATATCAATGCTTCTAACGGCTGTTTGAGTTTGAGTCTGTCTGTCACTCATTTCTAACTTGTTGCATTGCATTGCATTGATAAAACTTTTCTAGTGATATGGTTTATATCTCGCTAAATAGATACCTACCTACAAATGGAATATTTTGACTTCGATGATGATTTAAGTCTTTTTGAGCAAGATGTAGAAGATTTAAATGAATTTAGGCGACCTCGTACAAAATGTTTTATGCCTAAGTTGGATCCTATGGTATAGTATGATGAAGTGGAGTTCTAGTTAGCGGAGCGGCATCGTTTTGTACCCGACAAAGGCTTGTCGCATCCATTTGTATCTGCCATAGCTTTATTATTATAAATTGCTATTTTTAATATTCATTACTCAAAAACACAATTTCAAAAATTACCACGAGCGAAACTATATGACGACTGACAGACAGTTTTGTTTTTTAATTTCGTGTTTGGCACAAGTACCATAGACCAATTCTACTGTTTGTTACCGAAAAGCTACCTATTTGCGTGTGTACAAAAAAATTAAGTACTGATTAATTAAGCGATGCTTAAATATCGTTTATGAAAAACAATTATTTAGTTAGTATTTAAGGTTTAATTAGTTAAGTAATGTTTAAGACGTTGATTAACGATCCTTTATGAATAAGCCTGTTAATGTTGAAGATTTTGCTGTAAAAAACAACAGCAGATTATTATTTCAATGATTTAGGTGAATTGATTCACATCTCATTCAATACTGAACACTGTGAAGACTAGAAGCAATGACGTGGTAATGTTGAATGCAATACAATGGCAGTCATTCATAAGACGTGCCGTGATCTCTATACAAATTTTGTGTGTCTAAAATCTACAACTAGGCTAGAATAACGTTAGGTTTTTCCATCATGACGTGATGGATAAACCAAAACTTATAAGTTTTTTTTTTTTTGCTAGGGCATATCAGAGAGCCAGTCTCAGGGCCATGAGAGGTTGAGACTCTTTAACCGGTCTTTCCTGTGGTTGCCTTAAGCTCCTAAAAACTTAAAGCCTCCAGCCAGGGCGTAAAAACTTATAAACTAAACGACTGCGCGCTAAGGGCACCCCTTGTGGGGTACGAACCTCGGCTTAGGGCAACGTCGGAGGGAGGGTGGCAAGGTACCGACGGTGGCTGGATAAAATCAGGATTATGATTATTATCGGGGGAATTTAAAGCTACAGGCTCAGCTATAGCGCATGCTGGCGCTTCGCTTACGGGCACGGGTCGGGGAGGAAAACTTATAACGTTTTTACGGTAATATTTCAGCTTATTGCAATATTTGTACTTTTACAGATGCATAACCAACTTATAAAGAATTATTTAAATACAATATACAATCTAACAAAAAAATATTTATATTAAGTACACAAAAAAAAAGAGAAGTACTCATTGGGCATCCAAAAATTCGTCCGTATCGCTGTCTGTGGGAAAATTGCCCAAAAGGCTGGCAGCATTGCCACGTCGCATGGCAATGCTAATTCTTTGGCCTAAAAATAGACCAGCCTCGTGAAGAGTCGACCAACTTCTTGGCGATGTCCCGAAATACTCGATGAGTTGAGTTGAGTTTCAACCCCATACAGCTCAAACATAAAACTCCCTATAGGGTTGTTATTTTTGCGCTGTTTGAGGTTTAAAGAATTATTTGATGATCAGAAACAAACCATGACCTCTTCTCAGTACTAATTTACCTTTATAGATGGAGTTAAACCGTTTATTTTCCTCTTGAGCAATCGTTTCACTGAATTTGTTTGTTTTAGCGATCTTTTCATACTGAGTATGGACATTGTTCCGAGAAGAATAGGCTATAAAAGAAAACTTGTAAGCAATGTATTTGTAACAACCGTTGGTAGACATACAACAAAGATGGACTCAAGGTAGAATACGAGTACGTATGTATAGTAAGTTATAGCAAAGAGCTATTCGGCAAAATAAAATCAGGCTTTCGGCGTCATCATCATTATCAGCGTAACTTTTTTTTTTTCGACCGACGAATTTGGAGCGGTATGATTAAATGACTTTTTGATTAAGTTTTTTTTTAATAATTTTGACATGCTGTAAAGGCTCGTACCTACAGACTCGCGCGATATCGCGGCCGCGACAGGCACCGACAAAGAAATTGTGCTACTAGTGTCGCGTCGCGCCCACGATATCGCACTAGTCTGTAAGAGCCTTAACTTTGGATTCCCCTTGGGTGTGGCGACTGACTCGTTCTTATGATTATTGAATATTATACAACTAAGTACTAGTAATGAAATTTATTCGGTTTATTCGGTTTGCTTCGCTCGCGTTAATTTAGAATTTAACAATCAATTTGTGTTGTACTCTGCTTGTAACTCTTAACACACTACTAAAGTTTCTATATCTATAATAATATAATTCAATCATGATTCGAAAGACACGTGGCGCCATAAGAAAGTTATTGGTGTTTTCCTTGGGAACAGTACTTTTTTGGGGATGAAAAGTACCCTATGTCCGTTTCTGTACACCTGACAACGTATGTGCAAAATTTCAGGATGCTCGGTTCAGTGGTTTAGGCGTGAAAAGGTAACACACAAACAAACAAACTTACTTTCGCATTTATAATATTAGTTAGGATTAGATAGACCGCAAAAATCGAGCAGTAGGTATGTTGGGGTCAACTTTCGGCAGAACAAAATCTTAACAAAACAATGCAGAAACAGCTGCATTATTAAATGTGGGATGTGATCATTGCTGAATAAAAAGAGGAAGATAAGGCAATGCTCTAATGTCACGTAAACATTATTGAACTAGAAGCAGTTACATGTAAACACACACAACTACATTTCCCGATGTCGTGTGACATGCATCAAAAGAGTCACCAATTAGGTACTTTGGTGACATAACCCTAAAGAAACGAATACCATACCTATTGAATAGTCTACCGGCAGACATAAGGAGTGAAACAAATAAAAATAGATTTAAAAGTAAATTAAAAAAATATTATTTGGATATGTAAGTGTGATTAAGTATTATTGTCTAGAGACTCACTGACCCCACAGTCAAACCATTGCAATGGTTTTGTGGGGCTAAGTTTATAAGTTAGGTACTTACCATGTTAAATAAATAAATAATAATAACCGAAAAAGCGAGAGATATGACGCGGGCTGTAGCGGGAACGAGATAGCAATAATTATCACTGTTACGTACCCATATCAACACAGAAACAAATGGCGACCTATAATAGAAAGTAAAGTTATTCAGGAGAAGTTTAAAGAAAATAAGTTTTGATGTACTTACGAGTGGAAAATTATCCCGTGAAACTTGTTTTTGGTTTGTGAAATATTTGTGCACATTTTGAAAACACAGGAAGGCATTGTTGCCGCTTATTTAGACGATTACGGTAATTTTACTTAACGTGCTGCACATGTGCTACACAGACGCGAGTTCGATTGTGACTAAGGTAAGTTGTGCCGGTCGGCGTATGTTATGCGGTCCACGTCGAGGAGCGCGTACACACGGCTACACATCAAGCTATACATTTTTAGAATAAGCTAACCTCACATTATACGAAAATCCTACACAATGCGAGATCAGCTTATACTAGAAATGTATAGCTTGATGTGTAGCCATGTGTACTTAATCTTTCTTTTTTATACATCAATGGATTGATAAGTTTATTGCTTTTAAATAATATGCTCAATCTGATATTTTATTCAGCAAATGACTGTGATTAACATGGTGCACTAATGACACAGATGTTTGGATGGGTCCCAAATGGATGCACCTGGGGATGACTCGATACGGCAGGTTGGTAGCCGAGTGTTTTTAGCGCCACCGGAGCGGATTATTTATGCACTCCATAAAAATGATAATGGGATAAGACTGCGAAGAGTTAATGAGTATAATTTGTTCAAAAACCTGTTAACTTTCTTTTAATATCGAAGAATCGACTAACAGACACTAAAATGTTTATTAAATGTCGTAAATTCAATACTTCTGGCTGTCACAATTTTTAATAGGTCACGGTCAATTAATTATAATTATTTAGATAATTAGCCTAACAAGAAATCTATGAAAGAATAACCAGTTTTTATAAACCGCGGAAGTCCGAAACACTAACCGCAAGTTATGATGTAAATAAGTTATAATAATAATAGAACCAAAACATTAAATGGGGGTCATGCGTGTTTTACGACAATTAAGATGATTATTTTACGTGTCAGTAGTTTTGTGTCAAGAGGAAACATCCTAAATAGTGACGGAACACGCTCAATGACTTGCATTTGTTATTTTTAGGGTTCCGTACCTCAAAATGAAAAAACAGAACTCTTATAGGATCACTTCGTTGTCCGTCTGTCTGTCTGTCGACTGACAGACAGACAGACGGACAACGAAGTGATCCTATAAGAGTTCCGTTTTTTCTGTCAAGACCCTTTTTCTCAGGAACACGTGGAGATATCAAATTGAAATTAATATGAAATACGAAGGTATATACTTTCTTGGAGCTCTGAAAAAATCAAGCTTCTAAGTCAACGCAATAAAAAGATGCAGCCATTTATGCGATATTCGCAAGTAAATCAAAACCTATAGGGTACTTCCCGTTGACCTAGAATCATGAAATTTTGCAAGAAGCAAGGTCTCACAGCACAAGTAAAGGAAAAAGTCCGAAAATTGTTAATTTGTAGTTTTATCACATAAAAAAATAGTTTTTGCGTTTACAAACTTAAATTTGCAGTTGGAGAATTGACCGTCACGTGTATCGATGTATGGGAGAACATTTTTTCAACTACAAAATTAAGGTTTGTACAGAACACTCGGTGCGCGAGTCAGACTCGCACTTGCCCAGTATTTTTAAGCTGTTTTGTGTTAACTCTTGCACATTGACCAACAAACAGAGCAAGAACACTTAAGACTGCTTGTTTGCGAAGTCCGCGAGGATTGCTTGGATTCGTAGGCCCACAAGAAGAAGTTAAAATGATAGATAGTAATAACCAACTACGTTCAATTACTGATAGGTACTTGTACTTGTGTATTTTTATTCGTAGGAAGGTATTTGTTGATGTCAAGGGTCAGACATTGTCCGATAAACGACCCGGAAAACAACTATTCAGACATCGGGAATTCGGGAAGTCTTTAAGACACAGATATATGTTAGTAACCTTGAGTGGTTAGCTTGTGTGTTCTGTACTGAGCTCACGCAATGCGTCATACGTCCAGCCAGTATTAGGACTCGCACATCCAGGAGCGCTGTCCCAAATAAGACGCATTATTATTTTATTATACATGAAACAAAAGGTATTTTAATAAAACATACACTTAAAGATCAATTATTATATTATCTTTAAAGAGGTGAAGGTTTCAGAAAAATACGCTTGATAGATTTTGCGTAATTCTCCGTTTTTTATCCGCGTTAGACATAACTTTACAAATTAATTTTACTATGTAATATAAACAAAATCTAAAATATTCATATATTATGTTATTAAGAAAATGCTCTAATTTAACATATATTTTTTCCAAATCATTAACCCTACTCGTTTAGACGTGATCTTCAGTATAAAATCATTAAAAGTCGGTTATCGTAGCCTTAAAACTTCGGGAAGACCTCGCAATTGACGAAAACGACGTGATTCATAGGCACGAAAACACGAGTTCCAGTATAAGCTGACCTCTCATTCTATAGGATTTCCATATAATGAGAGGTCAGCTTTTGTTGTACTTTAGGAAAAATTGGTTGATTGATGATTGTTGAATTCCAAGTATTGTAGACACAGCTTCAAATCAAGCTATAAATTTCCAGTTTAGGCTGATCTCGCATTGTATACGATTTCTTTACAATGAGAGGTTAGCTTACACTGGAGCGATTTAGCTTGATTTGTAGCCGTGCGCACTATTATAACAACAGGTTATTTAAATGTACCAAAATAATGCATAGCCGTGCATACTATTATAACAAAAAGTTATTTAAATGTACCTAAATAATGCAAGTCAGCGTTAATAGTATATGTAAAGAGTGAACTTTTGTTTGACTGCAGCATTTGCTGATCTGTGACAATGTGAAAATATTTATCTACCCACAAAAAGTTTTCCAAACAATTGGAAAGACAATTGAGATGCCTAAGTAACCAAATTACACGTCAGGTATTATTTAATTACATAAAGTTATATCTTATCATTGAAGGTCGCATTTCTTTTATCTTAATTATTAAAGGTTATCTGATACTACATACATTTGCTACCAAAATGACAGTGCATGTGTGACATATCACATGTTTTACAAAAAGATAATTTATTGACAATGTTATTACAAATATGAAGCAAAGCATTCTACCAACATTATAATTCAACGTATGGGTAGAGTCTTTAGATTTTATTTTATTTAAAATTCATAATTAGACAAGAGGTTAGATATTATGGTCATCGGCACGTAATGTAGTAGTACCAATTACTACCTACATGACGTGCGGATGACCATAATATCTACCCTCTTGACTAATTATGTTTAGCCACGAGCTCCTATATAAATACTACATAATATTACTAATAATGTTGTATTAATAGTATTATGTAGTATTTATCTAGGAGCTTGTGACTAAGTAATAACAGCCGCATGGATCGATCCATCAGGTTAGGCTACGCTTGCCGGGGTTGGTCTGTGGATGTGTGACCATCTTCACATATCGAGACTGCTCCGTGCATTGATATCGTCATAATCGTAGAACAGTGACGGATCTGAAATTTATGTTGAACTCTGCCGCGCGTGCAATAACAGCAGTAAGTAAGTAAGTATAATTTTTATCCAAATTTAGTTGAGCATTGATTCGGAATCAGCTTATTGCGCTCATTCCGAATCTATGTTTGACTCTATTTGGACAAAAATTTAACTTACTGCTGTTATTGCACGCGCGGCAGAGTTCAACATAAATTTCAGATCCGTCACTGTTCTACGATTATGACGATGTATATGTTACACTAGATTAGTAATTACCGCGCTAAGGCGTTGCCACTTGACATATGGCCGCAGCCATATGCGTAGCTAACGTCAGTTCAGTGCTCTGTGTGACGCCAACCGAAGTGAACCTTAATATGATAACTTAATAATAACTTTTTAATAAGAATTACTTTTAAATGTTTAGTGGTTTCAAAGCTACGTCGTCGCGTTTAAATAGTGGTTACACTTTTTTTACACATTTTAATGAGGTTTGCTTCTCTAGTTATTTAACTCAATGGCTCCGTGCCTCGGAAAGCACATCAAGCCGTTGGTCCTGGCTGTCATTTGTGGATCTTTGACAGTCGTTACGAGTGGTCTGGAAATCTGACAACCAGGCTTACCAAGGGGTGTCGTTGCCAGTTACTGGGTTGTGGTCAGATAGGCAGTCACTCCATGTGAGTGAATGCGAAAAAAGGGGTTTTCTAAGACTGCTGTGGCCGTCACATAGCGTCCGTAATTTACCGTCGAATGACGTCACTGAAACATTATGAAAGTAAATAAGTTTGTTTGTTCCCTAGAGAGCGTTTTTTGACACTGTAAAGCCAATACCTGCTTCCATCATTTTTGTGACGGCCGTAACTGTGGCCGTTATGAGGCGGCGAACGCTGTCGTAGAAAACTGGGGAATTACTGCTACAATACTACATTACTTACCAAGGGCTGTAAAAGAAAGAAAGCCCGAAATCGCAGGTATTTGTGACCCGAGCCGCAGGCGAGGGTTGTAAATATGCGATAGAGGGTTTTCTTTTTTACTGCCCGTGGTGATTACACAATTTTACGTCTTCATCTGGCCACAATGCGAGTTTTTAACCCACATCATGGCCAGGTGTGATGTAAAATAAGTAAAAGTAGGTACTATCAAATCCTAATTACACCTACGGTTCACTAGCTTACAGAACCTTTGGAACCTATCGCCACAAAGCCGCGATTAAAGGATCATAATATCAGGATTCAAGGTATTAGCCCCTACATTCCGCATTATAACAACGTAATAAAAAATTAAAAAGTTTTTATTCGCAGAATTAGATATTTTACGTATCTATATATACAGACGTAGCGCCTTTTTTATTACATATAAACATAGTTATAACATTTTTTCACCTATAAGTACGCTAAACTATTCATGCAATACTTAAAACAAACATACATGTTTTTCAAATATTCACTACAGTGAGCCTTTGACAAAACACATTTAGGAGGTTCTTATGTATTTTATTTTTAAAAAGGTTTTTGTGATAGAACTATTTATATCAACTGGAAGGTTATTAAAAATAGTTGGAACTAAAAAAAATCTACATCTTCGACCATAATAATTATTGCAAGTCTTTTTGTATTATTGTTCCTAAAGTTGTTGTTGCTATATAGAAGTTCTTTGAATAATATTGTTTGTAAATATAATAATTAAAGCACCGAATACTCATTCTAACTGCCTGATTTAACAATGTATCATCAAGTACCACAAATGCTGGGTGCTTGGCATCGAAAGGGTTAAAACCGTGTTCAAAAATGATAAATTGCACTTCTTAGCAATTTATTTACATAATAATATTTTTTTTTTCTGCTAAATTTTTTGTTCAATTATCAGTATACGTTGTCAAAGCAGGTTAATGTCACTTTAAGAATTTAAGCACGGATGTGAAAAACAAGTTTTTGTATAAAGATATAGACACGGGTAATTGAACGTGCAAGATGTGATGCTTATTTAAGTAGATAGGTACCTAATACATCTGTGACGTCAATCAGTCAAAATGTTATGCCATTGTTCTTTTATTCTTTATTTTATTCTTCTACAGTACAATGAGTATACAGTGGCAGTGGTAAATTAATATAATAATTGTTAGCAACTATTAAATAACTGCCAAGCTGTGTAACATTTTATACAAGCATTTCTTAATTAACAGTTTTTGCGCTGAAGAAATAAATGAATATAACAATAATCACCAATAAGAGTCAGAGACACAGATTTACACTTTTTCTGCGAAATCAATCCATTTTATTTTTTATTTATAATAAATCCTATGTACCGTCAACAGATAAATTACGAAGAAACTTCACGATTTAACATTACCTTGTGACCGATATCAGAGCAATTGAACCCAACTAACCCCGTTCAGCTGATAAGTTATAGATAAACGGCTTGTTATGAAAAATCACAGCTATTTTAATTAATGCATTAAACCAGAGATAACTCTTTCATGCCCATTTTGATGATACACCGACTACACAGACAGATTATTTATAACTTTTTGCTAAGATATTTAAAATAATTCAAATATGTCTCAAAAAAATAACTGTTTTTATGAAAGTATCTTGAACTTTGGTCTTAGCGTTTCCAGTTAAAGATTTAAATAGAAGTGTAAAATTAGACAAGGAAATTTATAGTAACAAGTTAAGAACATCATACGATAGTCATGTCAATTCAAGATTCGTGTGATTTTGTATAAAACATTTTATTCGATTTGATTGTTTTAATAACCTTCGTAACACGCCTATTTTTTTAGGCATAATCAGAAATTGACCATTTACAGAAGAAACAAATAAAGAAATGCATAGCCTAGAGAAAGAAAATACAGAAAAACACACAAAAGAGAAAGTAAATAGTGAAATCTAGTTACATGAAGAAAAAGCCACAAAAGCAGCGGAAACAATAACTGAATTACATACTAACATGAAAGTGATTGGTCTATTACAACTTACTAATGCACCTATAATTCTACTCCATACGGCTACGAGTACAAGCTATGTAGGTACAATGAATAATTTTCTTCGTCAAGACAAGTGTAAGTGAATATGGAAAACACTTTTACGAAGCATTGTGTGCTAATAGATTAGTAAATGAAACTGAGACATACTGAAACTTGATGGTACATGTAGAACTGATAAGCTCGCTTGGAGTCTTTATAGCAATAAGATATTTTTAACTTTACATGCAGAAAACAAAGCACGGCACAGTTGGCGCAGTGGTTAAGCGATTGACTGCTGCGCTGCGATTCGCGGGTTCGATTCCCGCACGGAACAAACATTTGTATGACCTACAAGTAGTTGTTCCGGGTCTGGCTGTTTATGGATGTGACTTTAAATTTTTGTAAAAGCACCCACAATACAGGTGAAATTCCTAGACTGGGGCAGCGTTTAAAAAAATTAAATAATAAAGAAAGATATAATTTCATAAATTTTAACCATATTTGTTACTATGCGATGGTGTGAATGAAAATATGGATGAATAGTTTGACAGATGGTATGACTGGAAGGAACAAACTCTGGGAAGACGGCATAGCCAAGATGTAGTAAAACACTAGCTGCGGTGCCCCTTACTAAATTGGGATAAGGACAAGAAGATAATGATACTATTTATATACAAGGGTCAGGCAAGGCAATACTATCAGTATATATATTATAAACTGCAAATAAGCAAAAAATTCTAGAAAGTTTTCACAATTTTAGCAAAAGTTTGACACAATTCTGAAGAGACCAATTGACGACAGTTGATCGCTAAAGTTAAAGCAAGCGCCGCAAAAAATACTTAAGCGGGCACATTAAGTAGAGCACGATTTTTTGCATGCTCTAAACATATTATAACGAAATTCGAGAATACCAGTATACAGTTCCACTAAATTAAAAGCTTCGAATGCTTGTTTTTGCGCAAACATTCCTGGAGGGGAATTTAGGAAATGTGGCCTCCGAAAGTACTGTTATCAACGTTAGATAAGATTCGTTAATCTGTATGACGCCATCGAGTATTCGGAATATCCTTTTAAGTACGAACGTGTACAAAAACTACTAGAAGAATTAGACTCAGAACAGTCACACTGTTTATGGTGATTATCATAAAATTAATTTGATCAAACTCACTGTTGTTTGCTACAATTACCACCATTGACACTCAGATGAAGGCAATGTGCAACGTTCGAAAAAACCCGTATTTTATGTTGCAAGCAAGTTTTACGAATAACTTGTTAAGTCATCACGTTTGTGCATAATCTTAGATGAACCCGTTGATTCTCTTTATATTTCTTGAAAATACAATGTACATTTTATATTCGTGATACTTGAAATATGATATTGCTGATGCTTGAAATATATTTTTTTTGCAATGGAGTATATAATATTTAGTCACCCATAATTCACGTTGGAAAATCGATAAATGCTTAAGAACTTATACTGGAGTTTCTCTGTTATAGGTACTAATAAAATCGTGCAGCCAGTTCTTCCAGACGAACTCAGCACTTTCGTACACGATAACAATCTTGAAATAGAGATGTGCAGGCGAGGTTATCTTGCCAACAGTAGTACATATTATCCTATCGATAGTGAATCTTGCATGATGTCATATTGGGACTCAAGTTGCAGGCTTTTGCAACGTTTCGTAAGGAAACACCGGTGTGCAAATGTTTGAATATGCGCATCCATAAAAATACTGTGTGAGGCAACCAGAATTAAAAAGTAATAGCGATATGAATAATTGTATTATATATTATATTTACTTCAATAATAATTACAGTTTAAATGCAGCAGGAACCAGAATAGACCTGACGATTTACTAAATTCAGGTAAGGCTGCCTATTGAAAAAGTTGTAGGTACTGTTTCAAATAGAAGATCAGTCTCAACAGAATCTAAAGAAGATAATATAACTCCAAATGCATCGTATTTAATACCAAAAAAGATGAGACTGGAAGAACAATAAAAGCTAAGACTCAACCGCATTCAATTCACTTTAATGATCATCAATTGAAGACCGATTACGAAAGTATCTACAGTTTAATTAAACCCAATTGCCCCATGTTTATAATTGAATCCTGATGTGACAATAACAATGGAAAACAAAACTTATATAATACATTAAAGACACGTGTAAGTTCCAAGTGTTTGAAAACTAATAAGTATAAGCTTAAGCTGAAGAAAATCACGGTATTCCGATTGTCTTTGAACAACTGTCAGAAAAGTATAAACTAAAATTAAGTTGATAAAATCACGAAATTCAGAGTCTCGTTCTTTAATATGAAACAGAATGTGATAAATAGGAAAATAGATAATCCATAAAACGTGACACTGTGCAAATAGGTAAATTACGACTATTCATTTATCTATGACTAATAGTTACAAGTTGTAAATGAACTTTAGACTCAGTTGACCCCGGATTGTGAACTATAAACTATTGAAGTCGTATCAAACAGGCCGTCAAAGACAAGTCATAGTTATTAACAATAGTGCATATTAATATAGAAATATAAATAAATAATTATTTTGCAAACATGCTTCTCTGTCTGTATGTGTTGTTTTTTTCCATTACATCGAGTTTATCCATATTTAAATAACACACATATAAAATGATATTATATTTAAATTTATCCATGTCGTATAAATGAAAGGAGAGAGTAAATTAAAACAAGTAAGCACTTTAAATTTTAAGGAGATTGCCATCGAAGTGGACCAGTTTATTATTTAACATCTGTTAACATTTAAAAAACTGTTTTATATTAAACGCTAAGAGTAAATGCAACACCGTTTCACGGAACAGATAGTAATCTCGAAGTTTTTATAAGACAAGCCATCCATCACGAGTATTGAGGCATATTTATTTTGTTTAAATATACATTTGGCCAAGTTCGCTGCTTTCGGGTCATTGCAGCATTTGCTAAACAACTATTTATAGTACTTAGCTTACCTTTATAATAATGACGTCATCAGTGTTGGAACATCCCACGTCTTGCACTTCTGCAACAAGAAAATAAAATATAAAATTGCGAGTCAACATGAAGGATATTTTTTTCCATGAACTGAAAATAGCAGTCTTATTGGCAGAAATATTGATGTAATAATAAACACAGCTGTCTATGGTGGAATAATAAAAATATTTGCAGGAGATATATCAAAGAAGCCGAACCAAAGAGTCCATTCAATGGACCCTGATACAAAGGTGAGCCCCCGAACAGATGTTACCCGAGGCAACTATTATTATCAATTTGTGCAGGTAAAATATCATACGATCTTCACCAGTAATCTTTCTGATTCAGACAGCAACGGCCGCGTGAAAAAACATGCAACACAAGTCTAAAGATAATATATATAAAATTTGAGAACTCAATTTTCTTTATGCAAATAAATCTAAAACAGCTTGTTTTAATACTAAATCAATTTAAAGTTTTAAGCACCGGAATTGAAACTTGTTGCACTTGATAATTAAAGAATAAGATTTGATTAAAACGGTGCTCATTTAATTTTCAAAATCTATATTAAGTGCCTGGTGCAACAAATAATACTTATAAATATGAAGGAGCAGGTGAATTTTCAAAACAAAATAAACACTTAAAATGTAATTTAAGGAATTTACTTAATGCATTTGATTAAGGCCTGTGTTCACCAACATTTAAATCAACTGTTTAGATATTTAATCAGTTCTTTACTTAGGAAATTTTGAGTAAACAACTGGTTAAATATCTAAACAGTTGATTTAAATGTTGGTGAACATAGGCCTAAGTATTTCATAAAACAAATCAGCTGTTGAGAAAGTTAATACAATTTATAAATATAACATGAATGCCATCGTAGCTTCCCATTTAGGTTTCTATAACAGATCATAGGTTATCTATGATCGGACCAACTTCATAGCTTATACACGATACAGTCACGGAGTACGACAGGGAGCAAGCTTGAGCCTATAATTATCAACGTTTATCTTCCGTGGGAACTATACACCAATTTCTGTTGTCTCCTTCTCTAATAGAAAACCCGCTTCCTATTCGCTATTTAGAACAAGTTTAGATAGACCAACTTTAGCACTATCGTAGCGCAATTGCGTCAGTTTCCTGTTACATTTGGTTTAATAAGATATTTGTGTATTTATTGGGTTTGTGTGCAATTTGCATTGCATCCTTCCTAGTGTAGGTCTTTCCGGTTTTGAACCGGACCTAGTCTTATCTTCGATCTGTCTTTCGAAGAATCATTTGAATATTTCAAAAGAAAATTAAGACAAATTGTGGTTTATGTTTAGTCACTCTATGACGTAAAATTGCATGAATCACAAAGCTAAGCTGAAACCCAAAATGCCTAGTCTTGGACATTACTATATGATCATAAACCATCTATTCTAAAAAACCCACTAACGTTTTCATTACTAGTTTGCATAACACGGTGACGTAAATCAATAATGTAAAGTCCACGTCATAATGTCGTCGTTTTAATGTAAGAAGGTTACTGATAAAGATTGACTTTGATTTGACTCGACGTGATATAGATTAAAGAAAAATTGTTCCTACCAATCTAATGTTTATACATTATTTGTTGTTGCTACAGTTTAACATTGTAAAATATAATTAAAGTAAATTAAAAATGAGCACCAAAACTTCCAATGATTGAAATTGGATACATGATTGTAATTGCAAATGGCAATTTAGGTGGTACAAGCTACACCAATTCTAAGTTCTATTACAACTAAGCAAACTTTTTTGGCAAATGTTTTTGTTTCATTATCATAATCTACGTCTATTACAAGACCTTACCATGTCAACTTAGCTGATTATTTTATCCTCACGTCTATAAGGAGCGCTGACTTCACCTGTGTCAAAGTAAACCACGCTGACACATTCATAGCTATAGCTAGCTTGCTTCTAGTTTGAAACATATATTATCAAAAATATAAGCCAGTAATCCATGTTATAGAAGCTATAAATTAAAAACTTAATTAGATCAGATAATTTTTTTCCCCGCGGATGCGTTTGTTACATGTAATGAAGATTATATTAATACAATTAACTCAGCGTGTATGAAAGTAAATTACCCATCTACCTATGAATTATAATACCATCTGACTTTGTCGGTAGTTAAAATAACGGCAAATACAAGCCGCTGCAAATACCGTACGGGACATAAACCAAAAGAGGCTTTGAGCTGCACTGGCCTCTTATTGTCAAATTCGGACATCTAAGTTACAAAGCGTGTATTCATTATGTTTACTTAAGTTAACATATGAGTCCTCATTGCCTAGATATCTATTAGCGTTCGTATTTATCTATTCAAAGGCAACATATCCGATTTCTGGAAACGTATCATGTACAGCCTTGAAACATCATGATAAAACTAAAACTACAATGACAAAAACGACATCATCCGTTTCGTGACCACAGTTATTTCCCGTTTTACATTACTGTTATAATGCAAGTCTGTACTAAATTGGTAACCTAGACGCCACCGTGTAACAAGCTGAACGAAATACGAAGAAGAAATATGTACCAGTTTGGTTTCAACAATATATTTATTCAAGTTACCAAGAAGAAACTTAACTATTACCAGCTTCAAGGGTAACTAGTTTATTTCTTATGCAAGCAGAAAGAGAATATGAATGAATATTCCTTACAGAAAAAGCTTGCTTTTGACGCAACGCAATTCAGATTAAAAAATAAATGAACTAACTAATAATAACCTTCGACGAGTACCAATACCGGTTAATCCGGAGACTTTCGTACCAGTGAGATAAAGATGGATGAATTAGTAGCTCTCATAGTTCTCAGAAGAAGTTTACATGTCACACTGGAGTGGCAAGAACAATCGACGACAGTGTTGGTCAATGACAGAAACGTCCCCGAAGTGAAAGTAGACAACTTTGCAAATAATAAGCGTGTGGGTGGTATTTGCGAAACAGATCATACAAACGTCAGTCAGAAGCTAATTAATGTAACACTAAAAATTAATGCCTACATGATTTCACTTTGAATTTGGTGATGAATGACGACTATAAATATGGTCAATGGTACAATTAAACTGTTTCTAACAATGATGAATACAAAGAACAATTTGGAAGTGTCGATATTTGAATAAGTAACGAGTTTGACAACGTATCACGTATAAATGAAAATTTTATGCATTGTACTATTGCAAAAATATGTAAATTGTAACCAAATATAACACAGATCCAATATCAAATGCAGACAACAATAAAAATAAGTATTAAAATGTAACTCATAGGCCACGATGCGGTCTGATAATCTATTTTAGAATTAACTTGCACGTTAATATTGATGAAGAAATAACTGCAGCTCATCAACAGGAAGTTGAAAATAACACTTTTTGCGTGTTTTCTGCTTCACTACAATTTAATATCAAACAGCATGGTTCATTGCAACTGGTGTGATTGCTAGAAAAATTTAATATTAATATTCATTCGCCTTATAATAAGGAATTCATAAACAAGATTTATCTTTATTGGCATTAATGCGGTAAAAAGCAAGCTGAAAATTACTTCTATGAACGTGCTTAACGCGAAACATAATATCGATACATAAAAACTAGAGGCTAGTCTAGAGCTCATTATTAGTTCTTTAGAGTTCTTAGGGGGACGTGAGTTGTGCAAAATTAGACACATTTGCGGTTGTCTGTAGCCATGCATTAGTGCGTAAATTGCACTAGACTACGTGTAATCCCATCGGCTGCTCATTAGTCGGCTCGCAACTTGCTGCAGGCCGTCGTGGGAATATCTGCTAAGTAACATCATCTGTCGATGACTCGAACCATCTTCTGAAACGGTTCATATATAAGATTGAAGCAAGACGAAACTTTAGTCATTTATTTTCAAAAGAATTACTAAACTGTCACGGCTGCTGATGCTCTCAGTTTGGTTTGAGATATATTTTAAGGACCGAAACTAAATAGTTTACGTATTTGCTTTTAACCTTTACGACTTGTTCTCCCCTAATGGCTATTAATAGATACAGCATTCCACCTTAATCTCGTATTGTCTACTTATCTAATAAAATATAGGAATTATTTCAAATAAATAATAAACAATGATGAAAAATAAATGATAAAGTTGACAAGAGATTTAGATCTCAATTTCGACCATTTCGAATTTTATATGACAATATAAAAAAATTGCATAGAGAATTCAAAAAGATTCTTTAAGAAAAGATGACTATGATAACGACGAAATGCAGGCAGTAATAGATAGTAGATACCAATGTAAATGTGAGCTAGTAACTATTGTGGAAAACTGATAAAGATGTTTGCGCACACAAGGTCAGTGGGGTGATACGACCACTCTATTGACATACCAAGCACAAATAAAATATCGTGCTAAATATTAGAATTCTTAAAGTAAAGATCAAATAATGCTGCAGATGTCTGTGATGATATATATAGAAGCAGAGCTGGGTAAAGAAACTCGCTTATCAATTGTACCAACTGAACGACATAATACGGCGCTAACAAAATGATAGGATATGAAGACGGTTATTTTTTTTACAAATGTTATCTAGATATAAGGCACGTTACCCCTCACGTTGTTAGACTGTGATATTATCACTTTCGTGGTTGAAATCGCATTGATTTAACTTATCGTAAAGTAGAAATTTAGGTTAAAAAAAAGTAACTTGGATTTATTCATCTAAAGTGACATCAGTAACCTTGCTACTTATTCCAAAATAATCTATGTTAATACCTCATAGATATAGTCTTATCTACTCCGATAAATAATGTTCTTTACTCCAGGATGTTGTCTGCAAACGCCACAAATGTTTTTGTCCAACGTATTTGTTTGGAAGCGCTTGGTCAAATCTCACGGATTGACATGAGGACATGAGGTTCAAAGCGATGATTATTTCCTGTTTACGTAAAAAAGTGAATAAAAAAACCAATGATAAGATCAGTGCAAACGAAAAAAAAAGTCTTGGCAGGTTAGGTAATTTTCACAGAATTCGTTGCGTTCACAATGAGGGGCGTTGCTTGCTGAATCACTACTTATATTTCCAGTGACATCGCCTACGATGTGTATACTTAATAATTTTGGCAAGGATCCACGTTTCTATATTTGGTCATATTTATCTTAATGTTCTAAATGAATTTCTTATATTTTTGCAAAATATTGCCCTCCTGTGATACACAGTGCTCATGACATCATTCATGTAAATGAGGCTGTCATGGATCACTTTCGATTATATAAGACGGACCACGTCATTGACACTTGTACACATTTCTGAGACCACATCCTGTTATAATTCTGACATATTTGTAATTGTTTTGGAAGATGCCACATAAGAAGAAATGAGGACAGTAACTATTTCTGGAATAATAGATGAATAGATTCTTTACAACTTTGTGTTTGTTACTTTCAGTTAAATGATTAATCTTGACAATCTGCAGTAGATAGGAACATCATCATAATAATAGGGCCATAGACTTATTATATATATTTAAAAAAAAAAAAAACTAAATAAAATTGATGTATGTTTTGGCATCATATGCCGAAACTTACATCAATTTTGTTTCAAAACTTCCTCCAAAACCGCTCTAATGAGTCGTTATCTTGCAAACTTGGATAATTGTGAAGAAGCACGCGGACAAAAAAGGGTCGTAGGTAAGGCAATGGATGGGGATGGCGACGGCTACAAAGGGACCTCAATGTCGGAGGTCTTGTAAACAGAATGTAAAGGAAACGGTTTTTTGTCGGGGAGAATCGGGCGTCGCCGACGAGTCCGGCGCGGGCGCAGGTAGGAATTTAAGAATTTCTCTAGCTGTGCTCGCTCGTACCGATATTATCTTGGTTACTTACGAGTACAAACGTTGCTATCTCGCAGCCAACTGTTTGCACAAATATGGACGACCTTCCAGCTTGCATACGTGACTGTGTTACGTGGCACATAAAACTGTATTGCCTTTTCTTGCCTTTTTATCTAGAAACCATCGTTTCTTGAGTAGTTTCTGAGATTTTTGTACTCGCAGGAATCCGGAACACTACTCGCCATTTTCAGAATTACGATGAACTGCACGATGTAATCTTGATGCGTTAAACTTTTTCTCAGGATTAAATGGCAAGGATAATCTTTATCGTGATTCTTTTTCACATTGAATTCACTTTTTTAGGCTTATGCTCAAAGTAGGTCACAAAATGCATGCGATTCCATTAAACGACAAATCAAATCATATCATAACCTAGTCACAACCTAAACGACTGCTTAAAATATTCAGTCGTTTCAGAAAACCAAACAGGTTTTCTAGGTAGATAACATCTGTTCATCTGAATTGTGAGTAGTTGTCCTTGGTTAGAGGTCAGCGGACATACAAATTTCACAGCAAGCTTGTCCCCTACTGGTCCCAAACTGTATTTAAAATGATGTTACATTGCCAGACCTTGAATACGTTAAGGACCAGACAGGTCAACTGAATTCATGTGTACACCTCTTTAATATTAATCGTGTTGAAAACACACACTTTTTCATTTGGGTCGTGTTAAAATTTTGACGTTGGTTTGTTTGGCGTCACTTTTTTATGCTCGCTTATTTTCGTTTTTGTTTTGTTTTACTTCATTAATATTGATGAGCTTTTTAGATTTTCTATTGACGCTTTGAATTTCAAACATAATATCAATTACTTCAGCGATAGTTTAAATTTCAACATTTGCAATATTTTTCATATCATCTTTAGTTTATTGGCATGATCGTAGTTAGTTCATCGTTTAGAATCAATTTGACTGTAATCTTCTTCGTTATGTTCAAACAGAGAAACAGCTTCTACGTAGTATGTAGCAATAGTACGAGTAAAACAAGATAACATCTGCATTATGATACGTATCTTAGGAGTAAATATCTTCTAATTGCAGTACAACTTTGTATGCTTGCCAGGTAATTTGAGACTCGCCAAGGGTATTAGTAAATTATTTTCTATCTTCAAAGATCAAAGTGCCATAGTGCATTGTGTGGGTGCTATTGTGTTGAACGGACACTTTCATTTTTGTCATGTGTTTCATTGTTGCCTTTGATATTATCGTCTGCATGTGAAGTCAATGTAAGTTTTAATGAACAATTTTTGAAATAACCTGTTTTAGTAGCTAAAGTTCTTTATTCTTTAGCTAAGTTAAAGTTAAATGTACCTATGTATGTTGGACCGACCTGGTGGACGTCATCAAACCTAATGATAATTGCCTACCATCAAAGTTATATCTAATTAGTTGACAGATATCGTCATTTTATACAGTCACTCAATGCAGGAAGCCGGACATTGTAAACTTTAAACAAATCAACACATTAATCACGGCTACGTATTCCACGGCCTCTGCCTGCACATAACAATTAGATGAAGCCATATTTATATTGGAACAATTGAGTGCGTACAACTGGACAATTATGCCAATCACGCGTCGATTCGCCGATGCATTGCAATGCAAAACAATACCGGGTACCAATAACACAATCTAATCAGATGCAATTTGAATTATTTTGAAGAAGTCATAATAGACGGAAGTATAAACAAGTCGTTCAAAACTTTGATGTTATCGCTGAGCACGTCAACTGGCCCTTTATATGACACACCTATTTAACACAAATTTATTATTACAGGATTCGTCCTACTGACATAATTTTCCGTCAATGCCAATGCGTCCGTTAAGATAATATTGCAATTTACCGCCCGCAGTAAAATTATTGTACCAGTCTCTTTTTATTATAAACTAGCTGCACCCGTTGCGTTGCAATGCCATGTAATGTAAAAAAGTGTATGGTATATTTTTTTTGGGCCAGAAACCCTCGCTGACATCCTCAGAACACCCTACCAAAGTTTCATCACAATCTGATCAAAGGTACACTTATAGGACAAACATACAAACATTGATTTTTATTTATTTATGGTGTGTCTATTCATACACGAAATATTTTAAGGGAAACATCTATAGGTGGTATAAAAGAAATAGCAACGAAAACAATTTTTTTATCATTGTTTTATATTTTTACATAATTATTATAATTTTAAAATTATAATAATTAAAAAAAAAACTTTTATTTACTTATTCTATGAATGACTCGCCCGGACGCTGCGACGCCACGACGGTGGCGGCACGACCGCGGTGAATTTTGATAATTAATCATCGTACCAAGTTTTTTTTTTTAAATAATGTAATCAGATTAAAAAAAAAACATTTCCATGGCTTCTTTACCACCTATTAGGTGTATCTCTTAAAATATTTCTTGTTTGAATAGGAATAGATACACCCTATATAGAAGTTAGATAGATTAAAATAATAGGTACAATATATATATTTTTTTTTTTTTTAATTCTAGTATGAGTTTGCTCTTCCTGCACTAAAGCTATCCGATGCACGACAAATCGAATTCCCGCATAAAATCAATCCCGCATCGAGTAAAACATAGTGTAGTCCGTCTAGGACACGTTTCTGCATCGAATGGAACACGTTTAGCTAAAGTTTGGTTCAGTGAACTACGAAGTCTGGAACGAAAGTTCACGACATCAAACCGCGGTTTAGATTATGTATAGAATGATTTCAAATGTTTGCCTTTAATCCTAATAATACATTTATTATCTTCCGTATTCTATTCCGGCATTTCTCGTCAGTCTGCCGAGCCGAAAGATACGATGGTGTTTACAATGCGTCGACAAATTTGGACGCGGTTTGTCCCACTTTTCGCCGCAACTATACATAGCTATCTGACATCGCTAACCTGGGCATGAAAATACTCTTCACCGTTTGCTAGATAAGTGATCTAGTGAGTGGTAAAGGTAATGATAGTTGTGAGCTCGGTAGCCACAGCTGATGGTAAATGAGCGACATAAGATGGGAGTAATGATGCGGATCACTCTCTGTCGCGCGGCCCTTTTCATCTCCCTAATTAGTTGAAAAGAGAACGCCTTTTATTTTTACCGTTGACACACTGATCTCGCAAGAATGTGCACGAATTTTTGCGACCGCACTTTGCTGAAATTCGACCAAACGTGGCTTATAAATCACAGCCAAGTGGAGTGTTATCAAAATAATATGCTGTAGATTTTACCGATAATTTTACGACGAGCGTACTTGTTGAACGTTTTATATCGATTAGGATCGGTACTAATCGATTTGTTTAATCGTAAAATTATATAACCGAAACACATTTTGAAACTTTAACTTGATATGTCTTATAATAAAATAAAAAGCTTTTATTATTTTTTTATAATTATAACTGTGAGGTTTTTACGCTTAAAAGATGTTTTTTTTTTTTTTTTAGGTATGTTTGTGTTTTATTAATTAAATTGAATTTTAACTATATATTTGATAGTATTGTGTGTTAGTACCTATCTTCAAAGTTCCTCTATGTAAGAACTGCATGAAGCGGTAAATGTTTCCATTCATCTCGTAGTCTGGCTGTTAATTCTTGCCCAAAATTTGCCGGATATTTCTTCAATTGCATCCTACCTTCTGAAAGGTCTTTAGAGGTATGAGGAACAGGGTGTAAAGTTCACTCATACTCTATAGTAAAGGGAGGATCCTCCGACCAGACGGGTGTTATGTCTGGTGGGCAACTGCCCAACGGTTGACGTCGGGATGTTGTATATATGCTAGTCGCGCGGTAAACTCTGATAGCGCGATGCAGGATTTGTGACGTCAGGTCTTTGATCCGTAGTTCGCATGTGGCGTTGTTCATACCGCCATAGGTCTGCCCCTTTTTCTTATCTTATTTCAGGGGTCCAGTTTGTCACGACCTGGCCCCATCTTTGTGATTCTAGCCTCTGAATGTGGCCTGCCCATCTCCATTTTAGTTTAAGTATCTGCTTAATCAAATCCTTAAATTTTTTAATGTTCCTAATCAACGTAGTTTTCACTCTGTCTCTGAGTTTTATGTTCATAGAACTATGCTCAAGTCCTCTTTGGCACATTCTTATTTTGTTTTGCTGAATTTTAGTTAAGGCGACGATAGCCAACTTAAGGGCCTATACTACCTCAAATGGCTTAGCATGATCCTCCGTTATGTCGAAAATACTGCAGCATTAATTTTAAAATAAATATATGGTAAAGTTAAGGATTAATGTTAAGTACTATGTTAGCCGAAAACACGATTTCATAAAATTTTCTCGATAGAAAAAAAATCCAAAGTTACCTCCAAACCGAACAATAAACCGCTGGTATTCAAAAAATACTTTAAATTAGATAATGAAACTTTGCATATTAACTGAACTGTAAAGCAGGTCTTATGTTATTTACTTTTTTTAAATGACCATTATTTTCACCGTAAAACGAAATTACCTAAACTATCGTCGCCTTGGAGCCTTTTCCCTGCTGCCCTGTCTCGCTTGCTCGCGTGACCGGTAGCAATAGTGTGCGAGCGAGATACAGAGTGAGGTGGGGCTGAGGTAGTATAGACTCTTAATGATTGTATACTGAAGATCACGTCTAAACGAGTAGTGTTAATGATTTGGAAAAAAATAATATAAATAATTAAATTAGAGCCTTTTCTTTATAATTTAATATATGAATATTTTAGATTATATTTATAATACGTAGTGAAATTAATTTGTAAAGTTATGTCTAACGCGGATAAAAAACAGATTCGAGCTCTTTTGTTTTATATATAATAAATTAATAATACGTCTTATTTGGGACAGCGCTCCCGGATGGGCAAGTCCTATTACTGGCTGGACGTACGACGCGTTGCGTGAGCTCAGTGCAGAATACGCAAGCTAACCACTCAAGGTCACTGGCATATATCTGCGTCTTAATGACCAAGTTTAGCACGCATAAGTGGGGCATGGTATTAGGCAGATACTCATCGCTTTTGATTTCAGAATCTTCCTTTATAATATGTCTTACCAACAGAAATTACGGTTATATGAGACTTAATAAGTAGACATTACATCGAACGAATTCGCATAATTATTACCACTTAGCAATAAGCTCAGGAGTAATTTGAGTAATTATGGTGTACGAAATTGTTATTTCAAAATCAACATGTCTGTAATTATTTTAGAACTAGCTGCGCCCTGCGGTTTCACCCGCGTAAGTTTCGATTCCGTGATTTATAGGCAAAATTTTGCTATTTTGCGTCACATTATTGCAATTTTCTTAAATATCTCAATTTAAAAAATAATATTTTATAGCCTATGTTACTTCCTGATAATTTAGCTTTCTATTGGTGAAAAAATGGTAAAAATCGATCCAATAGTTTCGGAACTTATTCGGTACAAACAAACAAAAAAAAAAATATTTCCTCTTCTTAATATTGATATAGATATTTTTAACCACACCAAGTCGTTGTTAGGCATTTTAATATACTACCTTTGAATGCTTCTCCATCTACCTCCAGGCTTTATTTTTTTAAAGGGGAAGATCAGACGGTAAAGTCGGCAAAAAAAATTGCTAACACAAAAATAAGATGCACGCAGTAACAATGACCGCAGATAAGCACTGACAGAAAATGCTCTTTACTTCACTGAATGGTACTGAATACCAAATCTTTAGCCGCGTGTACAGTGGCCAGCACATCAAGCTACACGGAACTGTCAAACTCCAAACGATTTTAAACTTTAAAATGTTAGTGATTAAGTTCAAAATCGAACGAGAAAATTTGACAGTTTGTGGTAACTTCATGTGCTGTACACACTACATATCAAGCTAAACAAATCCAGTTTACGCTGGTCTCGCATTGTATAGGATTTCCGTACAATGAGAGATCAGCTTATACTGGAAAAGTATAGCCGATATGTTGATATGTAACCGTGTGTACATAAACACACAAATCTATAGCTCCACATTCTAATACCATCACTGTAAACTATTGAAAGTGCGGTGTGAATTAGGTTATAAAACCAAAGGAAGTGGCACAAACTTTTACGTTGTTTTTTGATAACAAAATGCTCATAAAATTTTATGTTCAGTACTAAAGAAAGTAAATATAGTACTAGTAGTCGGTAGACAGTTTTGTAATAGTAGATACGATTGTGACGTCATTATAACAAAAACATACAATAGGCACAATTTAATAAAAGTGTACAGTGTTTTGGTAAATTCAGGTAGTCGTTTATATGACAAGGTTTATGTAATCAGGTTATGTTAGAGTCGGCCATGCGTATCGTTGCATTGAAATGATCTGAATGTTTGTAATGACTACTGAAGCGACACCGTTTCAGTTACAGCTTACAGCTACACAACTGTAAGTGATTTCTTAATGGTCTGAAGAAACTGGTTTTTGCGATCAAGACTGTTCTTATGCAAAAACATCGTGTGGAGGATGGAAGCTACTAGATCCTAGATTACCAAATAAAATAAAGACTTTAATGATTATATTATATCTTTACTATTTTACGTTTTACATAGTTTTTCCTATCAAACCATAGTTTAAAAAAAAGTATTTATATTGACAAAAAAAAAGTAAAAAATACATACTGCCAATACTAAATAGTACATTACTTACCGAGGGCTGTAAAAGAAAGAAAGCCCGAAATCGCTGGTATTTGTGACCCGAGCCGCAGGCGAGGGTTGTAAATATGCGATAGAGATTATTTTTTACTGCCCTTGGTGAGTACACAATAAATAATATTATAATAAGGTTGGTCGGTCCACAACACATCGTACCAAGATTATTTGATACTATGGTAATAGAATTTTTCTAATTGGTATAAAGGAGATGTAATTTTTTTCACGTGAAATTTGTTTTACTTTATTTGCTTAACCTCTCGTATGTCGTAATTAGAGACACAATTAAAAACCCATTGTGTCTCGCGTAGATCTACGTTCCGACATATGAAGGGTTAAACAAACGCACATTTAAAACTGCCAAGAACGAAATTACATTTTCATAAAAAAATATGCCTACATTTAAAGGAGTTACCTATATCAAAATTCTGTATCTTTCATTGCGCCCATAAAACTCGCACATTTAAGACCGCTCTCGTGTAATGTCGAGGCAAACACTAAACGTCTCGATATCTAATCGAATGACCACACTTTAATCGATTCTATGTTTATTGCAGTTTCCAATTCGATTCTCGATATTGGAAAGCGAGAATCGGTATGATAGGAGAGCTGTTTGGCGTGGGTGGTGGGACCTGTATTGTCGTATGGTCGGGCCCAAGTTCTAGGGCTTAGAATAGAAATATACCGCAGTCAATGACCAACCAACCAAGTTTACCCAGAGGTTATCTAAGACCTTCAACGTGTTCATTAGTAGGTATGTTTCTTATACAAGAAAAAATAAATAAAATAGTCGCTCAGGTAGGTGCAATATCATCTCGTCCCACATATCGCAGTGTCTCAAGACGAAAGTCTTTGACCAGTGCGTGTTGCCAGTGATGACCTATGGCACTGAAACGTGGTCGTTTACAATGGGCCTTATTAGAAGGCTTAAAGTCACCCAAAGGGCAATGGAGAGGGCTATGCTTGGAGTTTCCCTACGTGATCGAATCAGAAATGAAGAGATCCGCTGGAGAACCAAAGTAACCGATATAGATCGAAGAATTGGAAAACTTAAGTGGTGGTGCTCGCAGAACAGATGGCCGTTGGGGCCGAATGGTTCTGGAGTGGCGACCGCGTACCGGAAGACGTAACGTAGGAAGGCCTCCCACAAGGTGGACTGATGATCTTGTGAAAGCCGCAGGAATCCGCTGGATGCGGGAAGCACGGAACCGGTGAAGCGGTGGTGCTTGGGGAAGCCTATGTCCAGCAGTGGACTTCTTTCGGCTGAAATGATGAATGATGACCCAGTCCCACTTTTTAAATTCATTTGCCCTTTTTTTGGTACCCCATCGCCGCTGTCCACCATACAAATTCCATAACGAACCACGTTGTTGTATGTAACAATACAAACAAATACAGGAGTTTTTATTTTATCAAATCAAGAAAATGACTGGACCTTAAGTGCCAACTTAGTTACAGCTCTATAGTTTGTCGTGTACTTTTGCTGGCAATCAGTACTGCTCACCCACGTAAGGCGTAGGCGTTATGTCGCCTACAAGATAGGCCCTACGAACATATTTAACTGTCCCGAGGCAAAGCACTGGATATTATTTACGAAACACGAATGCTTTTAAGGCTCGTACAGACTCGCGCGATATCGCGACCGCGACAGGCACCGACAAAGAAATTGTGCTACTACTGTCGCGTCGCGCCCGCGATATCGCACTAGTCTGTACGAGCCTTTAAACGGCGGGCAACCCGGTTAAATTGTACGTGCGTTTTTTATCTGCATAATTTTATTTGCGTGTAAGTTATACCATATCCGCGATATAACACTTGATGAGCACAAATAAATCACCTGAAGTGCATAGTTTAATATCAGAAGAAGAAGGCATTCCGCACTTTTATGTTTGAAATTTGCGTAATTAGTTTGTATTAAAAAAAAAAATGCTCTTTTTTTTGTTGGATAATATTTACATAATTTAAAAGCATTTTTTTTTTACCATATTATTTTAAAGATATATTTTTTTGCTGTGCCTTATTGGATCCGTTATTGTACCATAGCTTAAGCCTTTGTAATACCTTTTAAACGGCTTATTCCACAAATCCCCTTTAGGAGGAAAAGTGGAATCTATAAAAAACAGTCTAGAATTCACCCCTGATAATCCCGCTTAGGGGGGAAAACAAGAATTAAAAAAAAAAACCAAGACAAGAAGAAAGTGATTTTTTTAACATTAGGGTTCAGTATTCTCTGGGGGATTAGTGAAATAAGCCAGATTATCAGGGGTGAATTCTAGACTGGTTATTATATATTTCCACTTTTCCTCCTAAAGGGGATTTTTCAGGGGGGATTTGTGGAATAAGCCCTTTTAAACATTATGGAATAAAAATTAGGATATGAATATGAAAGTGCTTATCTTCAAAAGTGCTGTATAGTTATTAATTAAGTTTTCACCAGAGGCGTTATACGGTTCGAGTGTAGATATAATTAATTGACATAATGAGTTGTATATATTATAATATTATAAATTAAAGTCGGTTTTCGTATCTTTCTGTGTAACCGCTTATTTTTAAGCTTAGATATAATATTTATCAACAACGGATTGTTGACTAATCGCATGTCGTGGCTACTAGACAGACATAGAGGAGATGCAGTTTACACATGCTAATTAATCACGGTAGTAATTAATAATAGAAATATGTTCGTGAACGGGCGCCGTCAGTTGGGACTGGTCATCTCTTGACTGCCAGGGCTTATTTTTAATTTGTAATTTTATATTTTGAATTGTTTTATTAGTTTTTACATTGTCTCACATATAGAAGCAACAAGAATAATGTACCCAGGATTATGTAATATCTTGATTTAAAAGAGTGTCCTTGGAGTTTCTTGTCCGTTCTTCTCCATAGTGATCTACGTATTGGAATGGGCATCTAGCTTCAACTTTCTGACTAACTGACCGTCTCTTTGACAATTCAAAAGTGCCTGTAAAAAGGTTTAATTGAAATAAATGCTTTGAGTTTGAGTTTGAGATAGAACGTTCTCCGCAATTTCAGGGGATCGTAAACATGGTGACGGAATATAAAACGATATTCATCTTGTAGTGACGTGGTTTACAAATAGGTGACGATTGCTTCTTTTTCCATAGTCAGAACTAACGTATCTACTTTTCCTACGAGATATGTTTATTTATATAGGGTGTATCTATTCAAACACGAAATATTTTAAGAGATACACCTATTATTTAGGTGGAAAAGTAGCCAAGGAAACGATTTCTTTTTAATCCTAAGTAAATTATTTAAAAAATTAAATAATTTAAAATTACTTGATATGATAATTAATTATCAAAATTCACCGCGCTCGTGCCGCCACCGTCGGCGTCGCCGCGTCCGGGTGGGTCATTCATAGAATAAGTAAAATTTTGGAAAATGCAACTCCTTTGCAACATGTCTCAAGCAATTTTAAAATTATAATAATTATGGAAAAATATAAAACACATATAAAAAAGAAATTTCGCTGCTATAGCTTTTTTACCACCTATAGATGGTACTCTTAAAATATTTCGTGTATGAATAGATACACCTTATATAAGTAACGTATAATGAATACTCTTCCATTTTCAAGTGGTGCAATACTTTCCTAAATAAGTCTAAAATGACACCGTTTGAACACCTATTTTTTACACCAAAGGTAAATTTGAGAATACCTCCCCTGCTTGGTGCTCAATGCATAGGTGCTCAAACAGGAATACTTCAGCAATTCTACCACAAATGCACGTGCGTTTTAAGACTCAATTTCTCATACCAAATTATTGTGACGTAAACTGTCATTACACGCATGAACTACATCGTTAATCAGAACACTGAAACGCTACATAATTACATAAATTTACTAAAGATTTTAATTTTAAATACACGCACTTTGCTGACTAATAGCAACGAACGAACAAGATTGCCTTCAACGGGGAGCAAGATCAAGAACTACCTGTTACGTAAAGAGAACAAACAAACTAAAATAGCTCGCGGTTCTCCATACATTCACGCAATAAATGGCTACAGGAGCAATATAGTTTCTTTCAACACTTAGTTCGTGCGTATTGTTTATACATGTGCCGAAATGTTATTAAACAAAACTTAAACAAGGTTAAGATGATTAACTAATAGGTACTCGTATTACCGGGAAGGGAAACTGGATGTTTCTAAAACTAAGATATGTTTACACAAAGGTTATCGTACGCGTAAATATGGCGCCACGCGTGTGGAAATATCCTTGACAATAACCCAAAATTATAGGTAGGTAGTGCATGATGTCTAGGCTAATTTGGAAACAGTTTAGCGTGATTGGAATGAAGTACGAACTGCATATTGTGTGAGGAGCCATAAACACGATACGACTTCGCGTCGTGCTGCGATGCGACGTCGTATTGTGGAAATCTACGACAAATACGTTATCCATCGTAAAACGATGCCGCGTCGTAGCACGACGCGACGTCGCATCGTGTTTATGTGTAAGAACCCAAAAGTCGCGTATTTGTAAATAAGGCAGGCAGGGAACAATAACTGATGGGCAATAGAAAATATTGCAACATAATACTATACAAAACAAAAATGCAAACACTAATCTCCAATTCTCCATGCCCCATCTCGATATTTGTTATTTAAATGTGTAAGCAATCATAATATCTACATAAATAAATAAATTACACGCTACTACACCACACAAGACACTCACAAAATTAAGCACTCCCCATTTAAATATAAAAAATGCAACATATTTTAGCCCACTCTTCTCTCATCTTCACCGTAAAAAAATATCAATAGACCTCCCCAAACCGATCCTATAAACATCCAATTTTATTTTATGGCCAAACATTAGGCGACGCAGATAAATAAATACATAAAACATGGCAATAAAAATAATGTCTGACACCCCTCACAACCCTTCCTGGCATAATGTCGTAAAAGGGATGTATCTATGTCACCGAATAACTCGTTAACTAACAATGTCGAAACGAGAATTGATTATGCCCGCATTTTGGACAATAGAAATTAACCGCCAATTGGGTTATTGATAAATGCCGATATGTTTCGCTTCGAAAACGAAAAACATGCTTTTATGAACAGTTACGTTTCTTCGTAGAATCTGCTTACGAATAACAAAAACAAGCAATCAATCGTAATATTTCTTCCACAATCTTGATCAGAGTAATATTGCAGTACACATGCAATATTTTACGAGTTCGTACATCCTAATTACACCTTGATATTGCAGCTTAAGAGCCAACTAGTCGCGGGCTCGAACTCACTGGTGGGCGTGACCAAAAAGCACGCTGTCTCACCTAGCATCGTGTCCGCCATCGTGTGTTGAGTGAAATGCACGATAATTCATAGTAAACCGCGCGCGAAAACAATTTCGAAAAGTCCTTTGGAAGGTTGAGTTTTATGAAAAAACTACTAGATAAATCAATTACAAATACAGTTTATTAAAAACCTTCGATAATTGAGCTTTGTCGAAGCGGACTTTGAAGATTTTACACTTCTTTTATTACTTATTCACGCCCAAAGTTGCGTAAAAATTAGCAGGGAAAACGAATCTTTGTTGGCTCATAACTTTTTAATGGCTTTTTATTTTAATATTCTACTCCATACAGAGAAAATTAATAATAAGACAAAACGATATCATGTTTAAATTTAGATGTACAATGTCAAACAGTGGAGTAATACCCCCCGAAATTTGTATGGAAAAAATATCGACTAGTTTCACCTTAACAAGAAAATATTGCACTGTATTTTACCTTATGATTTGTACCCGATCCGCCTACCCGTCTTTGCACGACCTTATTGAGAAAATCAACGTTCTAAGCGTGTTTGTCTACTTAAGAGAGCGCTCACAGGTCCACACAGACACGAAGCAACAAAATTCGATCTAAACAAAAGCGGCAACTTTCCTCTAGAATTTCTAGATCGTATTTTGTTGCTTCGTATCTCAATATGAAACTTTATAAAAGGTATTCGAACTCAGTCACGAGATAATATTTTTTTACAGGAGTGGCGCTAGTGGACCGTTGTATGTCCTCTTAAGGCACATATTTCTGCTATCTACGCGAATATATTAATGTTTCATGAAGATAACGGTTAAAAAATGTCTTCCTGTTTACGTATTCACAAGCATTTTATGCATTTTTATAGAAATGTAAGTATTTATAAGTCTCTAAAAGTTTGTTTGGTTTTCATGACTAAGCTGCCAAACCAATATTGATCAAATTAGAAATGAATACGAGGTTATATTTCATCCGGAAAATCATAAAATTTTCCAACGAAATCGAAGTAAGTACCTAAATCTAATTTATCTAGTGATACCTAACTAATAAAGTTTTCTTTGATGTCTTCTCTTTTTTTATTCAAGTCATTTCTATCATCATAATCAAAGACGTCCACTGCTGGACATAAGCCTCCCCTAATTTGGGGGTTTGCCATAATCGCCACGCTTGGCAGGCGGGTTGGCGATCGCAGTATGGTGTTAAAAATGCACAGAGAACGCTGCAGCCCATTCTCTAGTAAGTCCCTTAGTCGCCTTTTACGAACACCCACGGGAAGAAATAGGGTGATGCTATTCTTTACGTCCGGCACCACACGGCACATTTCTATACTTACTAATATAATAAAGCTGAAGAGTTTTTTGGTTTGTTAAAACGCGCTAATCTCTAGAACTACCAGTTGGTTTAAAAAAGTTCTTTTGGTAATTGATAGCCCAATTCTTGAGGAAGGTATTTAACATCATGCTACGATCCTTAGAAACCGAGCAAAACGAAAAGAGTCAGATACAGAGAACAAAAAGTCAAAGAACGCTCAGTGAAGACTAAGTAATAGCGCGGGCGGGCGATGCGATGCGACGCGGTGGGTCGGGGGCCGAGAGAATTTTATAAAATGTGACTATTATTTTAGTATATTGAGTAGATATCTCATGACTTCCACGCGAACTAAGTTACGGGCAAAACGTAGTACTTTATTAAAAAAAGAAAACTCAACCACTTTTCTCCGATGTTTATTGACACAAACAAGAGCCAATACATCGGTATGTCTGTCTGATTAATCCGATCGCAAGCGCGACAGATTGATCGTCATCGGATGACAATATTCGTCTAACGAGGCGATCAATTATGGCGCTCTAACATTCTTCACATACATTAAACGTACATAGTTTATAAAAACCTATGACTATTGGTATGTTGAGACCAAGACTAGTTCCAAAGCAGACACTTTGAAATCTTAAGCTATCTAGGTACAAACTTTTAGTATTTGATTAGGCATTTACTGTCCTTCAAAGTGTCTTATCAAGTTATCACTCTATTTTCTTTAATTTTTATTACAAATATGCGTACGCGATACGATATCACATGAGTTGCTCGAAAGGAAATACTTCAGTACATACCTACATAATATTTTGCGAGCACAGCTGTTTTATTGTTTCTGCCGTCAAAATTTGCATGTGTAAAGAACTCGTTAAAGTTATTTAATTGCAAATTGAATGTAACATGTGTCTATATTTGCAATTTCATTGAAAATAAGAGCAAGGTAGATAGCAGACTTCCTTTTATAATATCATGAATTAACATCATTTAATATGACATCATTTGTCACAATTCGCATCAAGAGCTATTTCAGAGTTTAAACTAGAAAGATAGGCATCGCATCTTATAACGAACTAGACCAGAATTATTGCTGGTTTTGGTCGGCAACTAAAACTCGTCACGTCTGCGCGCCGCCTTAAACGACCCGGAAGGAGTTTCTTCCCTACATGGCCACCGGCTGGGATATATAGTGACTAGAAACAGGTCCCCTGGAACGATAATAGTGCTCGTAATATGTTCGAATAGCTGTGTGCGTGCTAGCAGCCAACATTAGGGGGTCCCGACGACCACTTACGATACCGCCAAGCAGCTATATGAGTGGAATATTTTCGCGTAGGACCACTTATATTCTAAATTGAGACTAAGCTGACAGAATAGGCAGTATTTTCTTACAAAATCGATTTTAATAGACTGGTAACTCCACTGTCTAAACAAAACCCCGAAACGTTGCTTGAAAAGCGTTTAAATTAATCGGTATCTTAGATTGAATTATCAGTCACGCGACCTACCTATAATAATCATCATAATTACATGCCACACACGACTAACTAATAATCTACATGTTCTTGTTTTGACCCTTACGCTAATTACATCTAGAATGATTTCCTGCAACAATTTCAAAGGAAACTATAAAACTTCAGATTTATAAGGAATCTTATAAAAATTAAACTCATTCTACATCGACACTTCAAAGGTTTCATTCTAATAGAGTTCAATTACTTTCAACGATTCGAACGATGTATGTTAAACTGAGTTTAAAACTGGCACAGGGAAGTCTTATTGTGAAATCTAATCTTAACGCTAAATTAATTAGCACTTTATTTTCATTCTACAATAAAGCATATAATCAATCTGCCTAGCCTTTTCCCAACTATGTTGGGGTCGGCTTCCAGTCTAACCGGATGCAGCTGAATACCAGTATTTTACATGGAGCGACTGCCTATCTGACCTCCACAACCCAGTAACTGGGTAACACGATACCCCTTGGTAAGACTAGTTGTCAGACTTTTTGGGCTTCTGACGACCCGTAACGACTGTCAAAGTTCCACGAATGACAGCCGGGACCATCGGCTTAACGTGCTTTCCGAGGCACGGAGGAGTCTCGGTATGTAAAGATGGTCATCCATCCACGGACCAACCCCGGCAAGCGTAGCTTAACCTGACGGATCGACCTGTGCGGCTGTTATTACTTAGCCACGATCTCCTCTCAACAATAAAGCATATAAATGAAGCAAAAAATGGCGGCAGAGTTATCACGAGCCGAGCTGAATGCAAAAACAAGACGCATTCACGTGTCATGTCGACTTTGATCTAATGCTATCAACAGTCATAGTTGACGGATAATTCATATTACCTATTAATTACTACTATTTTCTTAAAACAAACAAGCTTGCCGTAAAGAAAATGCCATATCAATATATACCTTACAGTATCAATTATAAAGACCTGAATTAAAAGCATGTTTTCAGCCTATAAATCAATCGATGACAGTATAGATAAATCGCAGATTTTAACAGACACAGTTTAATACTGCTTTAAAGCGCCGAATCTATAGAAAACGGGGCCAAATATAGTCGTCATTAGCACTTATTGACTATAAAATTGATAAATGATAAAACTGCGCCTGCGACGTTTGGTCATAGTTAACAGTTGAGTTATACTTATTAGTTTCGAAAGTGGGGGCCAGAAGCGTCTGGTTGTTGAAGTGGTCTTTGTTCGAACTTTTTTGTGGGCACTCGACTGTCTTCATTAAACTATCAATGAATTCTTTGTTAGACACCCTGGGAAAGTTTTTGAAGTTGATAGTTTTAGTATACCTAAATTGAATCAGTCATGTGTACTCAAATGTGTGATTTGTTGATACAAAATCAATATTTGTCGCCGAAAAGATATCTTTATCGTAGATAGATAAATAGTGATGTCACAACCGCATAGTGTAAACCGCCTTATACTTAGGTATACTGATTATTTTGGCGCATTTAAATCATTTGGAGTTGCTTAATATTAGCGGAGAGATATCTGGTATCTATTTTAGTATTTACAGATATTAAAAGTGCACTTCTGTTGGATCACTAAATAAGAATACCTACAGGCGCAATTTCATATTTATTATTATCATGCAGTGTTTCCATGCCAAAACTTGTTCAAAACCGGCAACATATAACTAACCGTTTAGTTCCCACGTCTAGCAAATTACGTTCGCAAATCAACTCATGCGCACAAGATCCATTATTGCAGCAGTGGCGCAGTGAACCTAATTCTTGCCACAGTGTGCGCCAAATGTAAAGGTCTGGACCGACATACGGCAATTTACACTTCAAACGTTTACACAGTGAAGATAAGGCTTTATCAGCGAACTGTCAACAGCGTTATCTGTTCGTGTACATTAATCATATTATTATTAATTAGTTTGTCGTTCTCATGTTAATGAGACATCAACTGAATAAATTGCAAGTAGTCAAAGGTGCACAGTGGTTCCGTTTATCGCGAAACGTGATTTGTGATAAATGTTTGAAGATAAACCAAGGAATATGATTATTTTTATGTAACAATACCCTAGTGCCATTTTGTAACTTTACTGGAAAATAGTTTCAAGAAATAGAAGCTCGGTTGATCAAAATTTGTATCCCTTCAGCCATTCAACCCTCGCCCTCATGTGCAGAGGACAGCCATCGAGTAGTTTAAGCAGCAGAAGTCTGGCTTAAGCCAAGTGTAGGGTCATCATCATGATTTCAGCCGAAAGACGTTCACTACTGGATATAAGCCTTCCCTAAGCACCGCCACTTCGACCGGTTCTGTGCTTCCCGCATCCAGCGAATTCCTGCGACCTTCAAAAGGTCATCGGTCCACCTTTTGGGAGAACTTCCAACGCTACGTCTTCCGTTACACGGTCGCCACTCAAGAAACTTTCGGCCCCATCGGCCATCTGTTTTGCGAGCAATGTGTGGTATGTCAGTTACCTTGGTTCTCCTGCGGATATCTTCATTTCTGATTCGATCACGTCAGGAAAACCCAAGCATAGCTCCCTCCATTGCCCTTAGGATGACTTTTAGCCTTCTAATAAGGCCCATTGTGAGCGACCACGCAAGTACAATACACGTAACACAGTCCACGTAAGTGTAGGGTATCCATAAGGATTTCCGTTGAAAAGGAAATATAGCCAGATGAGTTGTCTGATCAGCAGAATCAACCACTTGCTTGGTAAACATCAACATTTCAAATGTATTGACCAAACATGAAGCCATGTCTGCTTTAATTTTCTAAACGTCAGTAACTAGGTAGATTGAGCTATTATCGTCACTGCAGTCACCGCATACGATATGCCTAATAAGGGCGTGACGTAAGTACACAATTTCATGTTTTGTTACGCATTCCTAGCTGATGACGTTCCTGACATAACGCAATGAACTTTAAAATTGAACAGTAAACTCAAAACAGTAATAGGAAAATACTACTAGTACTTATTATGTCGAAATAAAAGAAGATCATTATCAATTTCAGTGAAAATATAAGAATATAATATTCGGGTGGTTATAGGTTAGGCGGTTATCACATTTCACCGGACACTGCTCCGGTGTGTGGTGCTGCGGTTTTTAACTTTGACTGTAGTAGAATCTTAATTTGTACTCAAGAACCGCGAGGTATGTATACACTGACACCGCATCTCCGTGCCCGGTGCGGCGCGGGCGCGCGCTTCGTCGGTAATCGCTATGCGCCCTGCGGTTTTTGTAAACAAATCAATATTCTAAAGTCAAAGTTAAAAACCGCAGCACCGCACACCGGAGCAGTGTCCGGTGCAGTGTGATAAGAGAACCGTTAGTCTGTTGTTTTGCGTATAATTCTTAGAATAACTGAGTTTTATATCAATACGATAGCACTGCAGAAAAATTGTTACCGCAACTATTATTCTATTGAAGTCCTATACTGAATTATGGGTGAATGGTTTTTTTGGTAGCGAAATATTTCCTTCGTTAACTTTCTTGGACATTTACGTAATAAATAAGTAACCAGTATTTTTTTTTTTTTTTTTTGTAATATGTACAATTACCAGCATTTAAAAGACCTTCACAATGACCTAAGTCATCAGCATCACTAATATTAGGTACTTATTCAATTTTCAGAAACATGAAACACAGTAATGTCTATTTATATAAACATCAAGCCGACAGCTCTGTGTACTTACCTACTCACACAGAACTTTACAAACAATAGAGATATTCCTTTGTTTTCCGTTGGCGAGATGCACCATGCACCGCATCAACGCAACGCATCGCAAGTTTATTTAAAATTATGGCAATACTACTTATCATGTTCCACAATGGTCTGGCAACAATTACAATGGCTTCTACGACGCCCAATCGTCGCATAATGGTCTATGGTATATGACTCTATGACCCATTAAAACTACCGCACCTTTGCTAGAAATGTCCTATTTACGCACCTTGGTGAATAAGCCCATACAAAGTCAGTCAAGCGTTGCGTACACGGTACAGCACTAATTCATCTGACAGATCGCTCTTTAGTAATACATTGCTGGTGACATTTCAATTTGGATCTTCAAAGCATAACATGGCGAGTAATGTAAGGGTATTCAATTAAATGCGTCGTTTGTTTAGTTTGAAATAGGATAATTATTTGAAACTAGCTGTTGACTGTTGAGTCCATGATTGTACACGTATATCTATTATTTTAAATTACATTGAGGATGTCATTTATGTTATTTTGGGACGTTTTTGTGCAGTAGCAATTCCCAGGTCTGTTAATGAAGGCTCATGACCTTAAGAAGAATGACCGTCATTGAAAAAATTACAAACTTCAAAATTATTACGAGGCAGCTTATTTTAACAATGAGCTAAGCTGACAATGAATTTAAGACATAAAATGTTGCAAGTGCAAAAAAAAGTCTTGCTTTATGTCATGTTAATTCTTCTACATCATCTATTTGAATAGTATCTTGGGATTGAAGGCTACAGTTCAATGCAATAGCAATAAACTATTCAAATTCGTAATGTTATTATATCTTCTGAGCATCCAGGAAATCCACATGATGATTCTACTACACAAACTTATTTATATGAAATAAACTGTAAGTGTGTAATGCAATTAAACGTTATGGATTATTTTTCACAGCGCTTTAATCATATGCATAGCTGTATATGTTTCAAACCCGATGTCATCACAAGCAAATAGCAGCGATCTAGCGGGAAACAAAGACAATGGCCCAATGATAGAACCCACTTATGTTACGTTAATCAGATTAGATACGCCTGTTGCTATGATTTCGAAATTAAACATTGCACTACACCTACAGAATATCTTTACTAATTATAGTTTGATACTAGTAGGTGAGAGTGAAAGATAAACCGAATGGTTCTATGTTTCTATTTCGATTCAAGAAGAAATAGATTTAATACGATTAACCTTGACTCTTGTTTTACTATCTGCATTCTGTAATTTGTATATTATTATACGAGTATCTTACTCAATATTTATTTCCACTTTTGAATTTATAGTTTTTCCAATGTCGATGTAATTCCAAAAGGAACTACTATCTCGCATTCTTGCATAAAAGACTACTGAATAATGGCTGGTTATGGATGGATAAGAGTAGTCAGTGATCGAGCTTATTAGCGAGCATATGGAGAGGCTTCTAGCACTAAACCTATAGCCTGATAATGATATTACCAAGAACCATTGCACTACGGGGAATTCGTGTAACTAAGTGCTAACTTTTTTTTATTTTTGTAAATAATGTAGGAATTATCTACGTGTTTAAGACCTTAATTATTAGTGTTTAAGTATATAATAAATAAATTAACTAACTATTAAGAAATCAGATGTCCTAATAGTAATCATTCCATTATTTCTAAGATTTATACTGTATTTATCAATTTTTTTTTATAAAATTTATTATTTTGTCGTTTGTTTACATTCTTAACTAATAAACTTTCAAATATTTCTTACAATATAAATATAAGTATACCTAATACAAAAATAATATATATATATTTTTTTTTTTTTTTTTTTTTCAAAAAATCATTATTTGTGATTCTCAGTCTCGCATCTAAATGTAGATGAAGCTCATGTAGCTGTTCGTCTATTCATCTATGTTTTACCTTGTTACGAGGTTATTAAAACTAACGATACTAAAAGCCCAGTCAGTGTCATTTTAGCTTTCAATTTAGTCCCACCATTAAATACAAAACAATCTTGTACCTAACCTAGCAAGCTAGTAAAGGTAGCAAAAGAAAGTGCGTGTCAAAACTTTCGCTACTAATTTCTGTCTCCTAACAGAAGCACTAAATTTTATTTGTTTTCTAAGACGACAAAGTATCTTACACGATATTTCTCTCATTAGTTGTTTGAAAACGTTATAGTTAAGAGCATAATAACTTCCACTATCACAACCACTGTGATAAACGCAATCACGCTTACATCTCATGTTACAATGATAACATGACGATGATTTAATGACGAAATTATTAAGAACATCACATATTATTCGATTTTCGATACAATAGAAGGTAAGTCTCTTCTTAATATAGTCAGTGAATATTTACATATAGCTAGTGGTATAATACGATATAAGTATACAGTCCAAGTCGCTGTTGTGTGACCACTGGGGACACAAGATAACAATACCGGTCCATATTAATATCTGTACATACTCCTCTATACACCAGTGTATTTATTACTGACTAGTGGGACACGATATTATAAGTGGGCCACATTTCAAACGAATTTTGATCTACTTTGAACATAGACTAGCTAACAGATTGCAATCTGCATTACCTGACATTATTCATCGCATGAAGACCTAATGACACCATTTTTTGCGCAGCGCAAGCGCAACCGTTGATACAGATTCGCGAACCAAATTATATCGAGCTGGGGGTGAAAGTAGACATGCTTTCACTGCATTCAGCGTTCAGATAAAATATTTTTTAGCTCGTGACATTCTACAAGATCAGATGATACGCCACGTAAAAGCCCTAACCGGTGTTTAAAATTGATACATAAAGCTTAGTTGTCACAAATGTACCGCCCACTAGCAATAAATTATCATCTGTAATGTAATAACGGTGTTTAAACTAAGAAATGTGTTTGCTCCACATCGACTAATATAAATTGGCAGTGACAAAATTACACGCTTCGTATTAGTATTCGTCAGCTTGCAGAGATAAAAATGATGGATGGAACAACTGAGAAGTGGACAGTGTAGCATAATTTGAGGCATACCTATTATGTATTTATCAATATGATTGGAATATCAAACATTATATAGATGCTGCTAACTATTAACCAAACTGCGGATGGCAAACGTCTACTGCACACAATCTTAGAATCAGTACCTATTAAATAAATCGTCGGTCACGATCGTCTACAAACGTCATATTCACACGAATACAACAAGTGTAAAATATGTAAATACACAATTAAATTTTAAATGTCCTTCGTTTACGACTATTTGAAATCTAAATTAGACCTTATGCAACAAGTGGTGAGTACAGTTTTGCAGTCTCATATAAAGTCTATGTATAGAACGTGAAATTATCATTTCCGCAACAAAAAAAAAAGTTGCGCTGCGAATCAACTCGTAGGAAAGCTTGGCTAAATATTTTGACATAATCATAGTTGGATAATTGGACACAAATGCCAATCTCTAGCGTAATATAATTTTGGATAGACCAAAACTGAGGAGAACAATTTTTACCTTCAAAGAAAGTCAACACTAAGTCGAAAGCTATTTTAGGAAACAGACAAACTGAACACGAAAAGTCATTAATGTAAAGATTACCCCAATTAAAAACAAGAAATCTATCAGTAAGAACATTTAGAAATTGATAAAGATGAAACAGCTAATCTAGCTGCAGCGACTCTCACAAATGACCCTAGATCTGAGCACATTAGCGGCATTGCTATCGAATATTCAGCGTACACGAGAGGCATGTCAGGACTTATAGGAGTTATAGGAACAGTTTGCCATCCGGCTATTATCATGGCTGCATCGGCAAGTGGAAAGCAATGGCACTCACCTACGACAGCCAGATACGTTAACTTCGTGCGTTACCATATACGGCTAATTCGAAATTGCTTACTTTGATACGGTTAAATGGAAATTCATTTTTGTTGAGCTGAACTTCTTCGTAATGCGTTTGGTTAAGTGATTTGATTGAGGCTTTTATGTTTCAGCTTCTTTGGTCATTCAATTGGTACTATTTTGAACCAAGATTACAATCCTATCCACGAATTTGTCTGTCATTAAAAGTAAGTATTTCATTCAACAACGCTCCTCAAATGTTGTAACATTTTTGACAAAACACCATATTTTAATTGCATTTGTTCTGGTATTTACAAATTATTTCGCAACATCATACGATTTTAATGTCCCAATTAAGGTTACGTAATAAAATTTTAACTGTAATTCAAATACTTATTGACGAAGTTAAACGGACAACAGCCAGTTTTTATTTTATTTTTTTAATCATACGAATTAAAAACGGCGTATCGGCAAATATAATCATAGCAAGAATCATCGCCAAGTCTGCAATCATGGCAATTCAAAATTTTATTACCAGTAATTTGAGTTTCCGTTCCGAATTGACGCTTGTAAATATTTTTTATCGTTTGTCCATAGATTAGAATGAAGATTCTGCGTGACTGAGATCAGAGTCCGATTGAATTTACACGTTTTAGAAAAAGACGACTTGTCCTAAAATTGGAACATAAGAATTGTATCGCAAACCGCAGAATATACTGAAGCCACATCACACATTGCACTGTGATCCCTCTATGTTCGGCGCGTATGCGTCATAATTACTCTCTAAAGGCCTTGTCTGATAACATTGGTGTGATGGACTGCGTCCTCTGTTGGATGTAGGCGCGAGATAAATGCATTCACTCGACATGTGCAACAATTATTGTGTTCTAGAATACAACAGCTGAACACCAATACATCATAGCGTCGCGCGTCGGGGAGCCGTTTCTTGTGAAACTGCACAGATGTTGAGTACAGCTTTGTCTTATTTTCAAGTCAAATAGACGTAAAGTCAACGTCCATTTTCTGGTTTCCGGTGACGATAACAATTTTCGCGAGTATAAATTTATTTAAATAATATGACTTACGAATATTTCGTATTATGCAAACATAAAGTGCGGGCACGATTGTTGACTCATTTCTCCACTCGGAAATGTCAATTCGGAAATCGTTGCGAGATTGTGAATTTAGTTCAATTATGTTCATCGCATTTTTGGCAAAGATTTTGTCTCACTCAAGTACGGAGATAATAAAATTTAGGTATGGTACAGCACTGTCGAGCCCTAAAATTCACTCAAGCGCGTGATTCATTCTATGAGCAACGCATCAGTACCTTCATCTCGAGGAACGTTAACGTAAACATCACTACTGAGGTAGTATAGTAGTAGAATGTCACAATAAGCAGCTGCAAAAACTACTATGTAACTGTTACAACTACCTACCAAAGAAGTACACCCATAACCTTGGCAATCCCAATGGGCATTGTAGTATACGTCATTTCTACTCCACAAGCGATCGCACCTGGCCATCAGCTGTTTGTTACAAGTACCTCAGTCCCCCTATTAAATGCAACAGAGAGTAAGGGTGGCCCTAATTCAAGTAAAGACCGTGGCGAATGTCTTAATGCATGTAGTTTGAGGAAAGGTTTGCTCATTGCCGGTGGTCAGGAGGCAACCCGGAACCATTCGCTAATCACGCCACTATTACGAGGATAGTAGAGGTGCGCCTGCGCCGGCGTAGATTGCACTGTGGGATCAACAGGTTATAAAGCTAGTAAAATAATTTATTTTTGTTCTCTCTTTCCCCCTTAATCCATTCAAAGGTTGTCTTTAAAAGATTGTTTTTATCGATAAGATCGCCCATTGTGTCACTCACCCCTTGTAAAATTTCTACATGTATATCTGTAATTTTTATTGTGTACATAATAAAGAGTATTCTATCTATCTATGTATCTTGAGTAAAATGTTGTGTTTAACGTAAGATCGTTAGCATTACCTAACGTTATTATTGTAATTAAATATTAAAACAATGAAGGCTTTTTGCAGAAATTCTGTTTTATGATGATAAGAACAATTATTTCGCTCAATTAAGTATTAACTTTGGTAAACAACATGACAATTTGATCATAAAAAATAACCCTCTTCAAATAACAACATTAATGAAACACAAACAACTGAAACATTTGAAAAAAAAACGCAACTACCTAGGCTCCTTAAGTAAGGGAAAAAATAAACTGCTTAGATCAATTTGAAGCATAAATTCAATTACTTTTTGTGGCAGTAATTCCACACTTGTTATTTAAAAGGCAATCTTAATCAATTTACGATAAATAATTCAGGAATCCAAATACCTAGGCGGTGGAGTAGTTTTTCTAAGATAGACTGACCGCCAGGCTTGAATTGAAAATGTCAAAACAAGACCAACAAGAAAAAAAATCATAAACAGAATATATAACATGTTTTATGTATGTATGTATTTATAGTATATAATTATGTGAATAGTACTCCTTCCCCTTTTATTCATCCAAAGGTTGTGTCTGCAAAAGATCGCTTTTAACGACAAGACTACCCATTGTGTCACTTAAGATTTCTACATATGTATAAATATGTAATTTTTATGGTGTGCAATAAAAAGTATTATACCTATCTGGTTAGATATAATTACGTATATACCCAGAATTTAAGAAACAGTTTGATATAACTTATGAAGATAAGCATTTATTTACTAAGAGAAGGTACTTGAACCGACGACCGCAAGGAAATCGTAAAACACAATCATAAAACGCGGAAAGTACTAGCTAGGTATTTAGGTACCTATTATATTGGTATTTATTAGATTCTCGATAAGATATCTATTTAGCAATGTTAGATTGCTATGGACATAACTATTAATCGGTAGTTATTCCAACGTTTTAATTATCCCTCCAAACAATTTCCGATGCACACACGCTCAATTGACTTATCTCTAACTTACCAATAACCAAACCCGTTTCCGAGATTCACGCAAAGCAATAAAATATAAAAAAAAGTAGGGAACTCACGATAGGCTTAACCTTGGACACGTGTGAAGTTTGTGCTCATCCAATGACACACAAAATTGGACAAATTAATCAAACTGACGTAACAACGATTAATGAATTACTAACTTAGGTAAGTTAAAAGTAACCGCATTTAAAATATCACCCGACTAACACCTATTCAATAGAATTAAAATATACGTAGGTAGTTGCTAAACAATTGACGCCTTGCAAATTTATTTAACCAGGTATGCCAATTCCACATGATGAGTTTATTCAACAAGTTTTTGTTAACAAATGTAAAGAAATGTTTAAAAATACTTACCAAGGAAATCGTGCAAATTACAAACTATTCGTATTGTTTACTTCGATTCGTTGTCGAATGCACGTTGCAATTCAAGTCCCCGCCAGATATTTTTCGGATCACTCAATTCCGCTCACTGTCGCACTGTCACTTTTCAAGCACGGCCGGCTTTAAAAAAAAGTTATCACGCCAAAGTGTGTGCCTCCGTGGGAACGGTGCGTGGTGTCGATTCGATGGATCGGTGCGGACTGGCTGGTGGCTGTCGGTCGCACGCCGGCCGCCGACTCCGAAACTCGACTGTGTTCACTAGACACAGAATAGGGGCATGCTGTGCATGATCGCCACTGTGCATCGATATGATCCAACTTTATTGGAATTTTTAACAAGTTTATAGTAAACCGTAGTCAATCAGCCACATCATGACCAGTGATATGTTTTTACTTAGCAACTATAATACACCCAGATTAAAATTTGCGGTTTTTCTAGAAGTTATCTCAGTCTGACAGTTTATGATTTTATGATACACGTAATTTTGACAAACAACTCCGGAGCAAAAACCGCTGAAAGCATTGACCGTAACATCGCGTGAGGTTGACTACCCGGTAACATAAAAATATAGTGTTCATCATCCAGTGATTATATACTATACACTGGCACACAATATGACGGTGCTGGATTAACACAGTGTCTAATTGTGGGAAAACGCTGCGTGCTCGGTTCAAGATCGTACGACAATCGCGCCACCTCGGGTATTCGCGCCTTTTACTAAACACATATTTTTTTCTCGTGCAGATGCAATAACTTTTTGGAATAACACCGTTGTTTTAAAAACGTGTTTTTAATGGGTATCATTTATCATTTTTGTTGTTGAACTGGTTATAATAAACAACGTCAACAGTTATCAGTATTTTCAAACAACGTTAACACGTCGTCGAGTAACTGATGTTATATTCGATAAATTAAATTATTAATATCTATGTTTAATTGTGTAAAGAAAGTGCTTTTATCTTTTTCAAAGAAATTCAATAAAATTTAAACCGAAATTTGTCTTTAATATATCGCTTTTAAGGATATGATGACCATTCGTCACATTAGGTATTTCGTCGCTTTCCCTAATAAGTCACATTCAATAATATGTCACCTTGTGCATCTGGTCACTTTACTTATCTCGTTTCATGCTCTATTTCGACTCATTCCTAACTCGTCATGTCATGGTCATATGCCCGTTGTGTCACCCCTTGTAAAAATTCTACAGTTATATCTGTATTTTGTATGGTTTTATGAAGAGTAGTAAGTATGTATGTATCTTCAATATTTCATTAATCTCTGCAATTTCTAAAAATATTTTCTAATAGGGAGAGGGTTTTTTGTAAGCCATGTAGATTTTCAAAACCGTTGTAAGCAGAGCCAATCATAATGGCTATAATTAAATAAATCACTTTGCTATCTCTTAAGAGGTAATTAATAGTACAAACGATAGATATGGAGACAGTTTATCAATGGTCTAGACTTAATGGTTTGTAACAAGCTATTATTAAATTTAATTTCCCAACTTTTGGTTCAAAATAATGTAGGTACCTATTTTAAGAAACAATAAGTTTTGCAAGATTGTAATTTGAAACCATTCAATGGGTATTTTCACTGGGTTTAATATGAGTAAGTAGGTACTGTTTTTGACATCATTTGACAAATTGACATAAATAGGTGAAGTTAAGTGAAAAATATACAAAGTGGTTGAACTTTTAAATATTCTTGAACAGCGCTGAAACATGTAGTCGTGGACAAGCCAAACCGAATTTAAACAACTGGTACAAAAGTATCACTAACATTATTGAGTCTTACTAATTATGACTTCTATTTTTGAATATATCACAACATATAACAAAATGAATTGCAACCGCAACAATATACGGAGCAACAACATACCTACTAATAATGGGAAATGTAGGTACACTAACAATTCTGATCATAGATACATCAGGAATCCAGGCCAGCAATGGTCAATAGGACAAAACCTATCCAGCCGTACTCATTCATAGTAACAAACAAAAACGGACATCGAGCTATTATGACGATCTAATAAAAGATGCAATTCAACAACAAAATACTTCTTGCTTTTAATCCAAAATACTAACATCTCATTGGCTATACTGGAATCAAAATAAGTGGCGAGACATTTATATGATGATTTCACAAAATAATTTATACTCAAAGTAAATTTTTCATAACAGCATTTATGTATTACAACATGTAATCAGTTTCGCGAAGTGTTCCGAGTTATGATTAAGCAATAACAGATGACATAGTTTATTAGTAATTTAATAATGAAGCCTTGTTTTAAATTATCGGTAATAAGTACTTAATGGTAATTAGCCACTTTGGTTGACAATATTTAGTCTGTGAAAGAGCAGTGTCACAGAGCAAAGACTACTCATGAGGCTTGAGATTGGAATGGAATACTTACTGCACGTCACTTTAGTTTATATTTGAGACAAACGATTGGCTATATAACCATGTTGATGTAATCTTAATGGGACAATATGTTTCTATGGTAGCAGAGGCAATCATGGAAACTATTGGACCCTAGACCGTAGACTATATAGGATTTCTTTACCAACTTTATGAGATTTATTTTAAAAACTTCTTTTATTGTTTTCAAATAATATAAAGTTTTAGAGCCACCTTTACAGTTTCAGTTAGCATTGTTTTCTAAAGCTGCGGTGTTCTAGAAGAGTGGTGGCCGTCATGACAATCAGTAATTTTCCCACTCAATCGACTTCTAACTCCTACCCCTTCACTGTGCACGCGGTTGTTACTGTAGTTATCACAGCTACTACTACTATTTAAGCCAAATTGCCAGGCAATCATGTCATTTATTTTAAATAGGTTTCCATTTTTTTACATAAAAAAAAAACTTTTATAACGATTCTTTTCTATTTTGTGAATGGTCCTCCCTGTTATTTGAAAATATTGTAAAAGCCAGTTATTTTTAAAAGAGTTACCGTGGAGTTTCTTGCTGGCTCTTCTCCATAGGAAACGTCCAATTGGAACCGTGCCCCTAGCTTCTGACGTTTCATAAGTGCCCATGTAGGTTTATGTGAAATAAAATATTTTCATTTTGCATTTACGTTCGGTTGTGGAATTCACTTCCACCTGACATTAGGGCCTTCCTAACTGTTGCAGTTTTTAAAAGAAGACCACTATTTTTCAACTTCCTCATAGTTGCATATATTATTATTTATTTATTATTTTATACAACATTATAATTTCCTCCCGTGGGTGTCGTAAAAGGCGACTATGGGACTTACTAGAGAATGGGCAGCAGCATTCTCTATGCATTTTTAACACCAATCTGCGATTGCCAACCCGCCTGCCAAGCGTGGCTATTATGGCAAACCCCCCTTTAAATGGGGGAGGCCTATGTCCAGCAGTCGACGTCTTTCGGCTGAAGTGATGAATGATGATATTTTAGTGATATATATTTTAGAAGTATGTATGCATTCAAGTAGGTACATTCTGGTATTGTATGTTTATATTTAAATTAGTGAACAGTTTTTTTATTTTTATTTGAAGTATTTTGCTTTCTTTTGTACCCTTACACAAGGCGTCTACGACTCTTTATTTACTTTCCTACCGCAGTTATGCTGGAAGAGATTTCTTTAGAAATAAGTATCACCTTTGTACTTGTTTTTCTGTTCCATTCTTCTTGTCTGCTTATATGTGTGTACTTACATAAACTGTTAAATAAATAAATAAATGTGACTAAAAACGCTCTGTATTTGAACAGCCATTATCCGTCGACCGTTCACCGCTTTCTTAGGATACCAAAGTTTAACCGTCCAGAATAATTATGACGTTACATAGGTAAAAATTATTCATCAAACTGCTTACGCTTAGGTAACATATATTTCTATTCATGTTTTCAATACCAAATTACCAACTGTTTAGTACTAGTATTAGTCTAGTACTTACGAAGATAACCTAAATTCAGTAAACCGAATTTAGACTGAAGAGCTAACATATAAAGATACCGTCGAGTCCGAAATTGCTTGCGACCCAGTCTCCCAGAAAGTATATACATGAGCAAAACGCAATCATCATAAACGTTGTCTCTTAGGAAAGAGGCTATACATAAAAATATAGGTAACTTGTTTGCGCAGGAAAATTCGGTATCTAAAGGTGACCGAGAAACCGAATCAAATTACGCAATGTTTACTTCCCGTGTAAAGGAAAGGAAAAGGATACTCGTGATATCGTCTATCCATATCGATTCTTTCGATAAGTATAGCATTTAATCCAAATTACACGTGTAAATAATACCCATCAAAAACATAACATGCAAGTCTTGCGACGCAATTCTTCTATTGTGTTCAAAATTTGAAGCTTGTGTGTCTGCTAGAAGTACCTTAGAATTTTGATGATCGGTGAGTGTGTCAGTGACAAAATTAAGGAACTTTGAGTTGCAATAGGTTATTTGATTTAGGAATATACCTAGTTATATTATGTCCTCTTGAGAAAAGATGGTAGGTACGGCTGTGCCGTTGTTTGTTTGTTTTTGTTCGACTTGGCGGGGGCAATGCCTTACCCCCAGATTATGCACAAATCAGTTGCAATGAACCACTTCTAATAATATAGTATGTACAGACAGAAGAAAAAACATATACCTACATTTGTTTTTTCTTCTGTCCAGAAGAAAGCCCAGTCGAGTTAATTTTTATATTTATATGAATAGGTTTCGGAAACTCCAATTTCTAAAAGCGTTCTTATATCATCCTCACGAAGCCATCAATATAAAATGCAAATAAAGTCATTACAGAATCAACGATTACAGATATAGACATTTTGAATTGTAATTAGAGAAATTTAAAACCTTAATTACTTGTAACGAATACAAATAGATATTTTACCGTTAGAATACCTGTAAAGGACGTATCTTAACAACTTAGAAATAATCAGTGAGCTTTTAAAGTCGCCTTGGCCGGCATTTTATTGGTCAGACAAAAGTCCCCCCGTGGCGCCATGGCATAATGTACGACTACTAAAAAGCGTGTTAAAAGAACCGTATTTATTGTATTCAAAACCATAAAACAGGGTTCATGTTAGGTGTAGGTACCAACAATTATGTTACAATAAGCATTTATGTATTTGAATAATTGAGGTACCTTCTAGCTGGGAAAAACCTCAAGGTAGCCCGCGAAATTCAAATTTAAAGTAGGTAAAAGTAAGAGAGTTGTATTTGATTTTAGACACTGAGGATGATAAATACTAATGCGAAAGGAGTTTTCAATCATATTTCTAACAGCTACTTTTTATTTACAGAATATACAATATCGCAACTAACTATTTATACTAGGTACTAAATTAAAAGACTAACAAACTAAATATATAAAAACAAAACAAAAAATACAAAGAAAAACAAAAAGACACTTAATAGGCATAGACATTATATAAAAGACAGTGGAAAAAAAAAAAAAAACTTAATACTGACTTGCAAATTGCAAAAAGCGTAATAAAATTTCAATTTCGGGCTACCCTGGAGCTTTCTTTAACTTCTTTTTGAATATCGTAGTCAAAATAACGAAACGTATTAGTAAAGTAAAATCTATTATTCTCTGTTTAATAAATTTTATTTGGGTATAGGTTTAATTCGTACTAGAGACATTACAAAACCTCTGTTTCAACTATTTATTAAAGTAGTTTAGTAACCTCCTTACTAATAAACGTTGTATAGCGTCTGTATAGTTACACACCGATTTCTCTCTTTCACTCGTCAGTAATTTGACTTTCGAAAGAAGAAGACAAAGCGTTGTGTAACTATACAGACGCTATACAACGTTTATTAGTAAGGAGGTAAGTGTAGAATCCCTATTCAGGCGACGATAACAGACTTTTAATGATTTTATACTAAAGATCACATCTAAACGAGTCGTGTTAAAGATTTGGTAAAAATATGTGTTAAATTAGAGCATTTTCTTAATAATGTATTATATTAATATTTTAGAATATGTTTATATTCCATAGTGAAATTAATATGTTATGTCTAACGCGGATAAAAAAACTGAGAATCAAGCAAAATCTATCAAGCGTATTTTTCTAAACCTTCACCTTTTTAAAGATAATTTAACTATTGATCTTTTAGTATACGTGTTTTATTAAAATACCTTTTGTTTTATGTATAAAAAATTAACAATGCGTTTTATTTGGAACAGTGCTCTTGGCTGGGCGAGTCCTTTTACTGGCTGGAAGTACGACGCGTTGTGTGAGCTCAGTACAGAACACGCAGGCTAACCACTCAAGGTCACTGGCATATATCTGGGCCTTAATAAAAACCTAGATTGCTTAGCGTGGACGCGTAGTCGCCAATGTGTAGCGCAGACGTGTAGCAAACACTACGCAAAAATAAAAAGTTACATTTCCGACCCGACAAGACAGTTAAATAATATAGTGTGTCAAAGAATATTAAAGTTTACATAACTTAAAAGTTATCTTTTCCTCCTATCTTACCAAGGACTGTGCATACCGCAAATATTATCTCTTACCACGTCACTCACAACAATTTTTTTACAAATGTTGCTCAATTTACGTCATCGCAATACCTGCAAAAAACTGTTGATTTATTAATAATTTTAAATTGATAGCACAGTTTACAAACTTCCGATAGATATCGATAGTAATCGGAATAAAGTTTCTGGGTAAGTATCTAGAAAATCGTATCTCATCTTTCTCACTTAGCTACATATATGGTGCGATACCGTTGAACAGGTAAACTATAAGAAATGTCGAACACGTGTGATTAAAACTGAAAGTTTAGGTTCCCCTGATATATCTACTTCCAATCTACATACCCGCGTTTTGGCCGCCACTGTGGTCTATATAGGCCACCTGTCTCAGACCCAGGAGTCCCGTGTTCGAATATTTTTTTGCTCGGTTTGGTTGGTTGTAAGGCTTGTTCTAAATCTACCTGGCTAGGTACCACCATCTTATCTAAGTCTATTGCCATAGCAACAATGTACAGCATTGTTGTGTTTCGGCAGTTAGAGGTCAGATAGCCAGTTGAGCCAGTTCCTCTGTGGTTGAGGATTCCAGGTGAAGCTGTCTTCCAGCTTCGGCCTTATCATCACTTACTATCAGGTGAGACGATGGTCAAGAGCTTCAATGTTGGGGAACAAAAAAAAAACTTACTGTCATTTGCACATCAGTGGTAACATAATCAGTATCAGCTGACAGCTAACCTCGTATTCTATTAAAACTCCGTACAGCTCTAGCCCGCTCAAGGTCAAATATGTTATCAGTATCACTATATTTTTACCATATTACACTCTAAAATAATTTTCATGACCATAACAAAGCTTAAAGCTACATCTTTGATAAGCACAGTGGCAAGCAATAAGCAATAGCTAATAATTTTCTAAATTTAATATTGATAAAGCAAGCCCACCTCGCTGTTCAGTACTACTAAACTATCTGATTCTATATCTGCTGGTAATTGGATCTCGACAAGTTGAAAATGTATGAGTCTATTCTATAGTACCTACATATTACTATTGGATTTATATTATTATTATTATTGGTTTGGTATACCTATAATACTGTACCTATTTGATATTGGAAACTCCCAAATTGCATCAGTTGTTATTGTATCTCTATTTTGTTTGGAATAATCTTCGGGCTATCCAAAAGTGTAAGTTTTTAAGAAAATGATTTGGAAATTTTTTGATGTCTGGAGCAGCTAGTCGTCAGGTCATTTCGTATGTAGAGACCTCTCCGAGCCTCAGAGATCATAATTTCCATCAGCCCCAATATCTCATCGGTCCTTCGACAGTCATGGGCACAATGACATAACATTATATCAGGGGACAGAAACTAATATTCTGGCGCATCTGGTTAAACTGGAAGGAGACCATAATTATCTTCGAAATAAATATGCATTATTGTTAACTTTGTTCTAGGACATAATTTATCTACGATGTTGCTTATCATTTAATTTTAACAAAAATTCAAATTTAAATTTTAAATATTTGACATTTGTACGCCGTTAACGAAAAACATAGAGATCACTTTACCAATTTTATTTAAAACACCTAGTTTTACACTTATGTTTTAGGGTCCGTGCACGAAAAAAACTCTCTTTTGGCAATTTCTTATCTAATTGTGAGAAAACTTGAAATAATCGAAACATTAAGTCTGTGTAACTATAAAAGTACAGTTTTCATGGTGCTAAACCATTCGTGTCAGTCACAGCAGCTTTTAATAGTTTCATCATTTTTGTGCTCTCCAAAATATAGTTTATTTCGCCATTGATTTACTTAATGAAGATATTGTATAATCATTAAATAAAATTTTGATTATATTTCAAGGATAACTGAAGACTAATTTGTGATTTTTAAATTTCTTGATATGATTTGCTAAATAATAGGAAAAATATATATTACTGACGAGGTTAACAACAAAGGTTTTTTCAATATTATTTTTCTGCTATATTTTGTATGGAAGTTGAAAAAAGTGGTTCCACCACATGCAAATAGACCATATAATGATGTTGATGATATTTTTTAATGTTCAAAATCAAAAGTAGTTTCTTGTAGAATGATGATCAAATGTCAGTCTCGCGTCATTTTTCGGAAAACTTGTTGCAAATATTAGTGATTTACGGTGAATAGTTAATTTATTTGAAAAATCCCTTTCAGCCACATGCAAAACAAAGAACACGACTTTTCAAATCTCAAATAATTTTGTTTCAATTATGTTTCCCTTTCTCACAAACAATGAACAAAATTGATCAAAATCAGTCGAATTCATGCACGGCCTCTTAACAAATAAAAACTTTTACTTTGACCAGAAAGAGAGAGGAGACAAAGGAGTGACAACGTACCAAGCATAATAGGAAAAACATGGAGCAGACTAGCTAAAGATAGAACAAGATGGAGGCTTTGACCGCACTAGGCGGTACTTTTAATGAAATAACAAATTAAATTAATTGTCACAAAAAAAAAAATACTACTTACTATATTAATCCATACTAATATTACAAATGTAAAAATTAACTCTATATGTCTGTCTGTTACGTTTTCACGCCTAAATCGTTGAACCGATCGTTATTAAATTTGGCAGAGATAATAAATAGCCTGGGATATGGAGAAGGACACAGCTCCTTTTTTCCGCGATAACCGACATCCATACGGACGGAATCGCGGGCAAAGCTAGTTGCTAATAATTACAACGTATAATTTATTCGATTTTAAAATTATTTCTTTTGATATTTTTCTTCACACTAAAATTAATATTTATTCGATTGGAATGAAGTTTAAAATTAATAAATTTAGATTTAATCTATTATCTGTGATACTTACCTATATTAGTTTTAGGTAAACAATAATTTATGAATTTATTAGAATGGAATTGAAATGTATTTATTTTTAATTTTTATTAATAATGTTTGTATTGTAATTGTAAGGAATTAATAAAATCTTTTATTAATTACATTATAGACGGATAATGGTGCCGATTCCCTTGTTCACAAACTAATCTTAATTTAAGTTCAGTGCATCTTTTTCTTTCTATTTCATTATGAAAAGTACAGAAGATAAATTTTAGTTTAGTGCTGTCAAATTATTCAGCGCTTGACGTATTTTGACGTAATTTTTGTCGCCAAGTTTTTAATCACGTCTAAACATATAAGGAGTAGTGACGGGCGCTGATTAATTTGACAGGACTTAACTAAAATTTATCTTCTGTCCTTTTCTTAATGAAATAGAAAGAAAAAGATGCACTTTGTGAACAAGGGAATCGGCACCAATGATTGTGAAAACACATGTCAAGTGGGTCATTAAGAAGTAATGTTTTAATACATTGAACTATAAAACTTAAGTGACATTTTAAAGACTTTTATGTATTTACGACTTTCCGTTACAAAATGTTGCCAGTATTTATTTAAAAGTTCTACTATTAACACGTTATTATTTTATAATAGCAATAAATTCCTTGTTTCTACTGACAAGTTTGTTATATGGGGTAAATAAATTAATAAATTGTTTGCTTAGGGTTACTGCATGGGTCTTTTTACTACAGTAACTATAAAATGTATTAGTATTGCCTGCAGCTGAACATCATAAAACAGGTTCGGTGACCAGAAATCAGGCGTTGCCTATTCTTGAGAAAGGAAGGAACGAAAAATGAAACTGTTTTGCTGCAATGTCAACTTGCTAAGAGATAGCTACGTGATAGCTACGAAATAGCTCAGAAAAAGCTACGTGATTGCCATGAGATACGGAGGAATAATCTGCATTGCAAACAACAGGGAAGCTCTTGGCCTTCATGTCACCAAATGAAGTAAGTAAGTGATGATAAGGCCGAAGGTGGAAGCGAACGGAATTACCACAGAGGAACTGGCTATCTTATCTCTTACTCATCATTATCATCATTTGAGCCGAAACACGTCCACTGCTGGACATAGGCCTTCCCCAAGCACCGCCACCTCGACCGGTTCCGAGCTTTCCGCATACAGCGGATTCCTGCGGCTTTCACAATGTCATCAGTCCACCTTGTGGGAGGCCTTCCCACGCTTCCGTCTACGTCGTCTACGTCGCTACGTCTTCCGATACGCGGTCGCCACTCCAGAACCTTTCCGCCCCAACGGCCATCTATTCTGCGAGCAATGTGCCCTGCCCATTGCCACTTAAGTTTGGCAATTCTTCGAGCTATGTCGGTTACCTTGGTTCTCCTGCGGATCTCTTCATTTCTGATTCGATCACGTAGGGAAACTCCAAGCATAGCCCTCTCCATTGCGCTTTGGGTGACTTTTAGCCTTCTAATAAGGTCTATTGTGAGCGGTCACATTTCAGTGCCATAGGTCATCACTGGCAATGGCAACACGCACTGGTCAAAGACTTCGTCTTGAGACACTGCGGTATGTGGGACGAGAAGATATTGCGTAGCTTCCCGAACGCTGCCCAGCCGAGTCGGATTCGACGATTGACCTCTTTCTCTGGACCTACTTAACTGGACAGTTTGTCCTAGGTAAACATACTCGTCTACTACTTCGATCTCTTGCTGCCGAAACTCATCAAATGCGGGGATAGATTTGTCCTCATAACAACAATGTTAACAGCACCAGCAGTCCGCCTGGCTAGCTACCACCATCTTATCTAAGTCGACTTAGAACAAGCGGACTTAGAACAAGCCCTACCACCAACCAAACCGAGCAGAAAATTTGCCCGCCTGGGGCAACCCGGGACCTCTGGTTCCAAGACAGGTTCAGGTTCATCATAATCAGCCAATAATGTTCCCAGTGCTGAGACACAGGTCTCCTCTCTGTGAGAGGGTGTGAGCCCACACCACCACGCGCACCCAGTACGGGTTAATAGATGTCATATGTCTTCGAATTTTTGGTTCTAAGACATATCGGTGTCTCGATGTTTTCCTTACCGTTTTGAGAGCAGTGGTGATGAAATTATTTACATTAAGTAAAGCACCTGCCTGGGTTCGAACCCACGACCTACAACTCGTAGGTCAGGGCTGTTACCACTGGTAAACACTACTGCTGCAGAGGCGGTTAAATCGAAGAAATGATCATAATTTTTATTTAAATCTAATGGCATGGTTGCCACAATTCTCACAGAGCATTTTAATAACTTAATATATGAATAATTTAGATTATGTTTATATTATATAATGAAATTAATTTGTAAAGTTATGTCTAACGTAGATAAAAAACTGAGAATCACGCAAAATCTATCAAGCGTATTTTTCTTAAGCCTTCACCTTTTTAAAGAAAATTTAATTATTATATATAATTATATCTTTTGTTTTATGTATAATAAATTAATAATGCGTCTTATTTGGGACAACGCTCTTGAATGGGTGAGTCCTATTACCGGCTGGACGTACCACGCGTTCAATATAAAACACGCAAGCTGACCACTCAAGGTCACTGGCATATTATTATATCTGCGCCTTAAGAAGTTGTATTGCTGATTCCAATGTTTCTTATTCTGTAAAGTTCCATATTTCTTACGGTCTCGAAACACATTTCAATCAACATACAACCTGACTGACCAGTAAATTGCAAAAAACGCAACAAAATTTGAATTTCACGGGCTATTTTAGAGCATCCCCCTTAAGCTTATTAACTTTCAGTCACAGACTATTCAAAATACACATACAGCTGTGTAAAATACCTAAGCAAAAGGAATACCCTGAATATAACTGAAAGGAAATGCTATCGGAAAACCATGCCTGCACGTGTGGCACACACAACATAAAATAGAATAGAGTGTCCATCACATGAATGTAGCTTAGTTTTTCTTACTGACCGACTCCTTGACAATTCAAAAGTGCCTGTAAATGGTTTAATTGAAATAAATGATTTGAGTTTGAGTTTGAGTTTGACCTCTGGTTATTGAAAGTGCAACAACAAGTTAGTTATTTTAACGGGAAGTCATTGCACGATAACAGCGACAATTGACGTATTTGCAAGATAATGGAAGCGGCTGGAAGAGGATAATCTGTCTCAGTGCGACAAAATTACGTGCAAACGAGTGGCCTAGTTCAAACAAGTGGACCGTCCTCCGACAAAGACTGTGTTATGGTTGAATTATGTGGGATTTTGTGGTGATGCACGTCATTTGTTCTAGAAAGAAAGAAAGAAAAATATTTTATTTGGGACACGCATAAGAAATAAGTAAAAACAGTAAAAGAAATCGGCCAAGTGCGAGTCGGACTCCGTAAAGGGTTCCGTAGCAGCAAGTAACATAATATAAAAGTTCTTGTAGTTCGTTGTAACTTAGTTGATTGAATGAAAGGTAAATTGCGGTTTACGATTTATGACGTATTCAAAAAACTACTTACTAGATCTCGTTCAAACCATAATTTTCGGTGGAAGTTTAAATGGTAATGTATCATAAATATTTTTTTTAGTTTTATCATTCTCTTATTTTAGAAGTTACAGGGGAACCAACAAATTTTACCATTTTGGAAGTGTGTCTCGCGCAAACTATTCAGTTTAGAAAAAAAATATATTAGAAACCTCAATATCATTTTTAAGACCTATCCATATTATAGATAACCCACAAGTAAGGGTTCGATGAAAAAAAAAATGAGTTTCTGTTCTAAGTATGGGGAACCCCCAAAATGGATTGTTTTTTTTTTTCTGTTTTTGTGTGAAAATCTTAATACGGTTCACAGAATACATCTACTTACCAAGTTTCAACAGTATAGTTCTTATAGTTTCGGAAAAAAAGTGGCTGTGACATACGGACTGACAGACAGACAGACATGACGAATCCATAAGGGCTCCGTTTTTTGCCAATTGGCTACGGAACCCTAAAAAGGAGCATTTAAAACTAACAAAATTTACATTGTAAACAACAACAAAAAACATAATAGAAAAAGACCTGTGCGAGGCCAAAAAGGCTCCTATCTCAGCATAATGCTGCGATATTAAAGAATAAATAGGCCCGCAGTAATGCCTCTGCCTGCCAACTATAGAAAGCCACCTGATATGCTCATTACATACTCCTTTTGCTTCGTTAATGATCTTTTTTTTTTTTTAAACTTTGTCCCATATATCTGGTCATACACGCACGCCGGTCGCGAGTACTACGCACCTGGGGGCCTACCATGCACTCTTATAGCAGGTCAATTTTAGACGGAAAGTGAACTGTCGGGCTATTTTGTACCATGAACACGTCAAATAAGAGGCGAGTCAGCGGTCACGTGACTAAAGCCGGTCAGTAGTCACGTGACAACATTTTTTCTGTCTGACCTGCGATAAGCTGTACCATAAACTCCTTTTTGACATGTAAACATTTGAAAACTGATCTGCCCGGCAGTCATATTAAGCAGGCGTGTAAAACTAACTTTTATTGAACTGTTTTCTTTAATTTAAAATAAAAAAACCTAAGTCGATGTGAATTTGTGAATGTAATACTATTGTGGCATTATTTAAAATTATATACAATGAAAAAAACAATCTCTTTGCCGTTTATTTTAGATCACACATCTAACATAAACGGCAAAGAGATTGTTTGTGACGAAGATGAAATTTTAGAGTTTCTTGAGGATGATGGTGATAAAAACAGTGTGAAACAAATTGCTAAAATCCAAAGGAAAGTTTTGAGAAGCATGATAAAATCTTTTGACTTGCAGGATATATGTGATGATGACGTAGCCCATTGGAATGACATTGTGATTATTAAAAAAAAAAAAAAACATTTATTTCAGGTCTTTAACCCATATAAAATTAAAAAGGAATTTTACAAATTGCCATTTTTGCACTATACCTAAAAACAACACCCCACAGTGTTTCCCATTGTTCATATGAAAATAATTTCCTTGAAGTAATTATTACCAAATAACTGCACTATCTTACTACTCGTAACAACGGACACGATACAAATGTGTGCATTTCCGATTTATTTACAGAAACAGTTTGTTTGTTTCTTCTGTTAAAAAATCCACTTGAATTTCCAATACTAAAAATAACCTCATAAATTGTTGTGGTTAAGACTTAAGATAGTATATTTATACGAGTCGTTCAAAAATAGCAAAAAGTTGTTAAGTTTTTCAAGTAGGCACTTACCTTTCTTTTAAGTATCTAAAAGGGTCTCCAACGACATAATCGTGTTAAATAAGATTGTTTGCTACGAAATATAGTTTTTTTTACAATTCTCTTGATCATTATAAACTGTTTTTAAATTAATTTTATCTAGTTCTACTAAACCGTAAAACCGGTAATATTGCGAAATTGTATTTCCGAACGTTTGTTTATAATATGGCGTACCGGCCAGTGATAACGTAGCAGGTCTGAAGTTGACACATTGCAGGTCAGACGGAAACGCTCATGGTACAAATAGAAAACCTGCCAGGTTAACCTGCTAAGTTGACCTGTCATGTACTTGGCAAGTATTTTAAATGTTGATGGTAGGGCCCCTGACCTTTCTGAAGAATATCACCAATTAGGTCACTAATGTCCTCCAAGGGCGTCCACCTCCACTCACATCTGACTTGTAGATACCTTTTGTTATTCGCCTTTCATTCATCCTCTCAACATAACCAAACTATCTAAGCATACTCTTTTCAATTTTTGTCACTACATCTTCTTTTAAGCCGTACCGTTACCTTATCACATAATTTTCAGCCTATCATTCAGTCACGCTCACATGCTTCACAACGAACGCATTTCCATAGCATTTATTCCACTTTCATGCTTCTTTTGCAACACCCAACATTCACTTCCATACATAAGCGTAGGCACCAGCACACCATTGTGAACAGCCAGTCGAGCCTTTTTGGGCATCGAACGGTTGGTCACAATTGCATGTAAAGCATCATTCACTTTATTACACACATTTACTCTCCTTTCCACATCTTCATCAACTACCCATCCCTTGTAAGCTGACTCAAAACTTACCTGACTAACTGGCGTTCATAATGTACTCATAAATTGTAAAAATAAAGAAAACATCAAAGCCAAAGTCAAAAGTCAAATAATTTATTTCAAATAGGCACGAAGATGCACTTTTAAACGTCAAAAATTACATGAATAGTTAATTGATTCTAGTTGCGCCTTCCAAAATGTAGTTATGTATGGAGAAGAATGGGCAAGAAACTCCATTCTTACTCTTTTAAAATGTTAACAATAGTTTGTATACATTAATTAATATTTATAGGTGAAGACGATGTACCTAGAATAAAAAAAAAAAAAAAAAAAAAAAAATTACTTACCACAATTGGTAAAAAGAATGAAAAGTGAAGTAATAACAGAAAAATTAATAAATGCGATAGGTACATGGTGCTCACATATTTACAAACATTGTAAATGATTTCCCAAAAAAAAAAAAAAACAAAAATTCAACATATCAACCATCAAATATCTTCATAGAAACCTCGCACATGTAATGGAGATTGGACGGCACGGTTGGCGCAGTGGTTAAGCGATTCACTGCTGCACTGAGTGTCGCGGGTTCGATTCCCGCACGGAACAATTATTTGTATGATCTACAAGTAGTTGTTCCGGGTCTGGCTGTTTGTGTATGTGAGTTTAAATGTTTGTAAACGCACCACGATACAAGAGAAATTCCTAGTGTGGGGCAACGTTTAAAAAAATAAAAAACAAAAAACATTTATTTCACAAACTTGTAAGACTTACTAAAAAACGCGTATTTCCTGGAACAAGTTTTATGAAATTTCCGCACACTATTTTTCGTTCAATGTTATCGGGTTCTCACTTGCCTGTTAGCATTAACATTGCGCTGAATGAAACAACAAACTCTATATAGTCGTACCGGGAAGGGCTCTCTTAAGTGAAGGCATACATACTATCTTCGGTTCGTCAATTGTGTTTTGATTACCACCCAGAAGGATCCTGCGACCTCTCCTGTGTCACACCTACCTAAATAGATCTCCATCAATAATGGTCCTTTTATCCGCATTGGGATGCTTCACTTCCTAGTGGCATTGACCAAGACGTCATGACCTACGGCATTATGTCTGGATAATAGGGAACAGTGTAGGTCGGTATAATTGAGTAAGGTGTTCCTCCTCACCAGTGTTCTACTCAATAACTTTTTTTCGGGTTCCGTAGTCAACAAGGAACCCTTATAGTTTCGCCATGTCCGTCTGTCTGTCTGTTCCGCGGCTTATCTACTCTTAGGGCCGATTTTTCAATCTCCTGATAAGTTTTATTTGAAAAATAAAAATGGCGTTTTGACATATTTTCTATGCAAAAGCTGTCAAACTGCCATATTTATTCCTCCGATAAAACTTATCTGACGATTGAAAAATCAGCCCTTAGTACTAGAAAGCTGTAATTTGGCATGGGTATACATATTAATCACGCCGACAAAGTGGTAAAATAAAATCTTGTTTTTTTTTTTAGGGTATCTCCCCTACACGTACAGTGGGAAAGACATATTTTTTTCTCGTCTATCCTGTGGTATGGGGTATCGTTGGATAGGCCGTTCAAAAATATTGCGGGTTTGTGAAAACCATTTTTACATTTAGGGATCCGTTTGCGTAATATTAAACTTTAAAATGCAAATTTTTGTTAGAGTCAAGTGTGCCCCCCCCCCCCCTGCCAGACAAATGGTTGTATTTGGATATGTGAAAAAATTCACAGCCGTAGTATATACAGGGTTATTGGTAAAACACTAACCTCCGTTTTTTATTTTTATTTTACGATGGGTTTGCTCTTAACTCCAGTCTAGGTCAGAGGTGACAGAAACAAAGTCGACGATGGAGTGAGCTTACCCAGAAGAAGCCTGGTCACTCTCACTTTGAATAGATTAGGGCTGTATGCGTACGGAAACACAGACGCAGGCAGAGAGTTCCACTCCTTTCTTTTGCTCTTACTAGTAAACGCTATCTTATTTCAAATAAACCAATTACAGGCACTTTTGAATTGTCAAGGGGTCGGTCAGTCAAAAAGATGAAGCTAGTTGTCCATTCCAAAGCGTAGTTATTCCTGTGGAGAAGAACGGGCAAGAAACTCCACGGACACTATTTTAAAACAAAATATTGTTACAAAAAATGGGTTACATCATTCATATTGAAGTTATACATGTGATAACAATGTAGAAAAACGTGCACGTTAGAAGCATCCGTAATAAAAACAATTCAAAAATTAAAATAAATTAAAATAAGCCGTGGCAGCTAAGAGATGACCAGTCCCAACTGACGGCGCCCGTTCACGAACATGACGCATGGATTAGCACCATTTAGCTCAACCATTTTGAAGGGAACATTTGAGCATAGACATTTGAGTGAGCATGACATACTCTCAGCCGCCAGAAAAAAAAAATCATGAAAAACGTGTTCTCCCATAAATATTGTTTGAGAGAACATGTTTTCCAACTACAATGTTAAGTTTGTTCTTGGGATCAATTCATCCCATCTACGGAACCCTTCATTGTGCGTGGTCCGACACGCACTGGTTTTTTATTTTAATTTTTTATTTATAGGTATACTAGCGACCCATCAACAATCCATTACTTAAACAATACCTCATCATTCATCATTTCAGCCGAAAGACGTCCACTGCTGGACATAGGCCTCCCCCAATTAGGGGGGTTTGCCATAATCGCCACGCTAGGCAGGCGGGTTGGCGATCGCAGTATGGTGTTAAAAATGCATAAAGAACGCTGCTGCCCATTCTCTTAATCCCTTAGTCGCCTTTTACGACACCCACGGGAGAAAATGGGGTGGTGCCATTCTTTACGTCGGGCACCACACGGACAAATACACGGACGAAACAATACCTAGCTGTAGCTAAATAAAATAATCAAATGCAGCATTTCACTTTGTTGATTGAAAAGCGATGAGTAACAATAATTATTCAAGACAATGTCGTAATACTTTGAATATGTATTATGCATATGAGTACCTATGTACGTTGTGTTCACGAAACACAAATATAAATCATTGGGTAATGAGTTCTTGACGCATTTACTTGAGGTATAAAATGAAGTTATGTTTCATCATCATCATCATCATCATTTCAGCCGAAAGACGTCCACTGCTGGACATAGGCCTCCCCCTATTGGGGTGGAGGGGTTGCCATAATCGCCACGCTTGGCAGGCGGGTTGGCGATCGCAGTATGGTGTTAAAAATGCATAGACAACGCTGCTGCCCATTCTCTAGTAAGTCCCTTAGTCACCTCTTAGGACACCCACGGGAGGAAATGGGGTAGTGCTATTCTTTACGTCCGGCATCACACGGCATTAGTTATGTTTAGCTATAGTTAATAAGTGAGTAATATGCATCATTGACCATTGAGCATCTAATAGATTACTATTGAGTTGACTCAAACGAATATGTCTTGGTTCGTTCAAGGCAAGAATACTATGAGAAAAACGACAACGAAAATTGTAGGTGCCTAAATTCCATACATTAAAAAAAACTTTTTTATTAAATACTTCCTTCTGCTCATGACTTTCTACGCGTGAAATCTCTTGTGCCCCCGTTCCTCAATCTTTTCTTGAGTTATCATCAAAAAAGCCGTTCCATACAAAATGTATGAGAACGTGAATTTTCTTCATACATTTTGTTTTCGTGAATTTTTCTCATGTTTTAATAGTTATTCTTCTATTCGGAGCGGAGACAAATCCAAAAAATCAAAGATCATAAAAATTGGTCCAGCCGTTTTTCACTTAAATGGTGTAACTAACCCGACTTTGTTGTATATATTTAGATTTATAATTACAATAAATTACCGCAAGAACTTATTATTAAAAAAACCGGCCAAGTGCGAGTCGGACTCGCGCACGAAGGGTTCCGTACCATTATCTATAAAAACGAGCAGAAAAAATCACGTTTGTTGTATGGGAGCCCCCTTAAATATTTATTTTATTCTGTTTTTTAGTATTTTTTGTTATAGCGGCAACAGAAATACATCATCCGTGAAAATTTTAACTGTCTAACTATCACGGTTCATAAAATACAGCCTGGTAACAGACGGACAGACAAACAGACGAACAGCGGAGTCTTAGTAATAGGGTCCCGTTTTACCCGTTGGGTACGGAACCCAAGAAAAGACACTATGATCCACTTGCACTACAATTCACTAAACAACTCGGAAATTTTAGGTGTAACCCTAATAGCATTTTTTGTTGGCATTTAGTTGGGCCACTTACCTCTGTAAGTAGCCCAACTAAATGCCAACAAAAAATGCTATTAAGGAAGTGGGCCTTAAATCATCTAAATTTTAGTTTGTGAACTAATTACTACCTCTAAGTAACATTTAGACAATCTAAGTGTCTATTTCAAATAATAAGTTCTCTTTTAACTTCTCTTTTCTTTTCTCATTAGACACAGGACCAATCATCAAAACCTTGAGTGGAAGCCGCGAATCGGCAACCGTGCGTGGGATGCCCCCCAGTAAGATGAACCGACGACATTATAAAGACGGCTAGGATAGTCTGGACGAGGAAGTCGGCGGAAATCCAGGTTTTGTACCGTTACTTGGTTGAAGCATATTATGTGTAGTAGTACCCTAGACTGCGATACCTCTGTATCGAAGTCTAGGGTACTGGACACTGACTTAATTGATTGAATCACTGAATACAAAACCGTTACCATTAAAATAACCTAAACCTAATCATAGTTTCGTCTCAATTTCCAGTATTTTCCATAGCCGTAAAATAATAGTTTACAGTTGGACTTAGTTCCAGTGCCAATATTTCCTACACTCACATTTCACGTGACTCCATATTTACTACTATCGATAACCACATGACATTTGGCACCCGATGCGACAAAGTACACATACGATTGCCTGGCTATATCCACGCCTAGCAATAGTTGCTGATAGTAAATGTCTAGACCTATAACTAAATAGAAGCGGGAGTACATCTATATCCGGCACAATAGACAATTTAAAGACGATACTGAAAACTACCACATTTCTAAAATAATAGATGCATTTACCATTGATGTATTTAAAGCGGTAGATACGGGACTTAGTAACAGCACCTAGTCCTATCAAACTAAGTGATGGCCCATAGTTGGCACTCAGTCGCGCACGGGATATCGTTGATCAAACAGCTCCATAATTACAATTTTTTTTTTTTTATAAATTCGCATCAAAATGACTTCTTGTGCAGCTAAACAGTGTTTTAATAATACAAGGAATAAAAATAAGACACGGGATTACTTACCACTCGTAAGTACAGCCAAAAATGCTTATTTGTCAAAGTTATAATTATATATAACGTTTGCTTCGCCATGTTTGTGCTACCACATGCAATGTCATTCATAATCGTAAACATTCGGCCAACATTCGGCTGCTAACGAGATTACGCTCGCACGACAGCGCCGTCTCCTGTCTCTGTTCCTGTCTATCAGTAACTGTAGGTTTGCGACTGTGATCACACCGATCACAGATGTGTGAGTTTTTATGTATGTAGTCGTGTGCCGAGCTCAGGATTACTGATTGCGATGTTAGCGCGTAACATATCTTCCTCCTTTTTAACCGACGAAAAAAAAACGGAGGAGGTTCTCAAGTCTATCGCGTATATTTTTTTTATGTATGTCCACGCATAACTTTTTACAGGGTAGTCCGATTTTGATAATTCTTTTTTTATTGGAAATGGTATACCTTGAAGTTGGTCCCATATAAATTTGAAAAAAAAATTCAACCCTAAGGTTAGGAAAACAGGGGATGATTGATTGTTCACGCACTTATTGTAATGTATGACCACGCATAACTTTTTACTAGTGTAACGTGTGAGGTAGGACCACAACTAAAAAGTGAAAAATAAAAAACATTTTACAAAAAAAAAAAAAAAAAACAACCGACATCAAAAAAAAAAATAGAAAAATAACTTTAATTTTGGAAGTCGGTGGCAAAAAACGAAAATACGGAACCAAAGACACCGACTTCCAAAATTAAAGTTATTTTCCAAATTTGTTTTTTTTTTTTGATGTTGGTTGTTTTTTTTTTTAATATATCAATGGCTTTTACAGTTTGGCTTATTCCACAATCCCCCCTGAAAAATCCCCCTTAGGAGGAAAAGTGGAATATATAAAAACCAGTCTAGAATTCACACCTGCTTATTTCACTAATCCCCCAGAGAATTCCCCTCAGTGGGGAAAACTGAACCCTAATGTAAAAAAATCACTTTCAGGGGTGTCTTGGAATAAGTTTTTTGTTTTGTTTCAATTCTAGTTTGGCCCCCTAAGCGGGATTATCAGGGGTGAATTCTAGACAGTTTTTTATAGATTCCACTTTTCCTCCTAAAGGGGATTTTCAGGGGGGATTTATGGAATAAGCCTTACAGTTTTACTTCTCCGGAGAACTCCAATTTTAATCAGTACCCCACTACTACTTGCAACCGTGCCCACTGCACAGTATATGGGTGATGCAGGATAAGAAAACGTCATAGCATATTCTGCCTATAATGTTCCCACTGCTGGGACACAGGCCTCTCCTCTTCGAGGGGGAGCCCTAGTAGCATTTTTTGTTGGCATTTAGTTGGGCCACTTACAGAGGTGAGTGGCCCAACTAAATGCCAACAAAAATGCTACTAGGGAGTGGACTTTAATCTACCACGCAGGCCCAGTACGGGTTGGTAGATGTCACATGTCTTCGAATTGTTGGTTCTATGACATGCCGGTTTCCTCACGATGTTTTCCATCACCATTTTGAATGTAGTGGTGATGAAACCATTTACACAAAGTCAAGCGCCTGCCTGGGTTCGAACCTACGATCTACAACTCATAAGTCACGGCCATTACCTACCCCTGGGCCACTACTGCTCTCGGAGACGTCACGCCACCCTAAGTGCGAATTTCACAGTTCACTATTCCACAGAAATTGAGCACACTGACAGATCTTAAACGTGGTTTATGCGCTGATCGCGTTTAGTTTCATTGGTGAAATTTGCCATTAATCGGCATCCTATTTTTTTTTTCTAAGTACATAACACTCATCCAATGGCTCCAATAGGTAACCCTAGTAGCATTTTTGTTGGCGTTTGGTTGGGCCACATACTTTTGAAGTTGGCCCAACCAAATGCCAACGGAAAATGCTACTAGGGAATAGTGTCCCGGAGTGAGAGCACTGTCAGTGTCAATATTTTACAGAAAATTATGACACTGACAGCTCTTAAACGTGATTTAAGGCTCGTACAGACTCGCGCGATATCGCGGGCGCAACAGGCAACGACAAAGCAATTGTGCTACTAGTGTCGCGTCGCGCCCGCGATATCGCCCTAGTCTGTACAAGCCTTTATGCGCTGATTGCGTTTAGTTTCATTGATGAAATTCGCCCTTAATCGGCATCCTGTTTTTTTTTTTTTTTTTTTCTATATACATAACACTCATGCAATGGCTTCAATAGGTAATAGTGTCCCGGAGTGAGACGAACAGTACCTAGTACGGAAAAACTGTCATAATAACCACGGTTGAATAGTGTCCTCTCGATATCGTAACAAGAAAAGATACAAAGCCTGCGCTTTCATTTAAATAGGTCTTAAAAAATAAACAATTTAGCTCCGTCAAAAACGCAGACCACACAGTAAAAAGTTTGACATGCAGATATACGAGTATTTCAAGCAACGTAATGATAAAATGCCAACACAAATGAGGCCAGTGCATTCGAACGAAAACCGCAGACAGTGCGACGCGTAGAATGCACTTCTATTAGAGCCGCGACACACAATAGGTTTCCGGCCGTGCGATTTACTATGTGAGAAATCCCAGATAACTATCACAACTATCCAGCCACACCTAACATTGGCGGTAGGCCGATGGTAGGACAATTTAACAAGCCCGTGGTTATGTGCACTAATGGAGCTGAAACTTCAGAAAGGGATTTATTTTCTATTGAACATGGAAACATTTTTGGTATCGAACATCGCTTAAAGGTTGATATTGGTGCTGATTCCCTTGTTCACAAACTAAACTAAATTTAAGTTCAGTGCATCTTTTTCTTTCTATTTCATTAAGAAAAGGACAGAAGATAAATTTTAGTTTAGTCCTGTCAAATTAATCAGCGCTTGACGTAAATTTACGTAATTTTAGTCGGTAAGTTATTAATCACGTCTAAACTTGTATGGAGTAGTGACAGGTGCTAATTACATTGACAGGACTAAACTAAAATTTATCTTCTGTCCTTTTCTTAATCAAATAGAAAGAAAAAATATGCACTGAACTTAAATTTAGTTTAGTTTGTGAACAAGGGAATCGGCACTATTGAGAATGAATGCAAACTACCAGTGGTAGAACTATATAGAAACTCAAACCTGACACGATTTTTTAAACCCTGAATGAGTAATCAAAGCCCACGAACCCTTTACTGATGGTCCTCGGACATGCAGAGTTTGCGACCAAAGACGCATCAAACGTCTGAGGAACCCCTATATAGTTGCAACTGTTGTGCGCTATACGTCGCCGCCGCGTCGTGCCGTAATGATAATTGTAAAATGTGACTCGTGACAAAATATCAGACAACTAATTGGGCATAAAACTTAAACGTTAATTGTACACTGGCTGACATTTCTATTTGCTAAGAGATTATTCTTGGGAATGAGGTGAATGCGGCAGGATATTACTTAGGTAGTTACTGCGTTTTCCTGGCTAAAGTTGCTTTTGATTTAAGGCGGTATGATCCAACAGAGACCGCGCTTACTAGTTTTTTTAATCCATGGGAAACATAAAAATCTGTTCAAAATTTTTTGAAAAAAGCTGGCGGTCATGCAAACGCTTTTAATAACATGATTAGATTAACTTTGCTGTATAGAAAAAAAATCCCAAAGGTACACCTTTTCGTAATGTTTAATCAATCTCATAGCTATATATACTAGAAATATGCAAGTTTGCTCATAAACACCAAGACTTTTACACAAAACGAGAAGACATACAAACAAGATACACACTCCGATACAAAACACGACTAAACCTACCAACATCCCGCTTAAAAATACATTCAACAAGCCCTCTGGTTATGTCTTTAAAAATATATAATAACTTACCCAAATCAATAAGAAAAGAAAAAAAAAAAACATATTTTTACAAATAAATTAAAAACCTATTGATAAGTAAATGCTATTACAGTGTTAACGAATATTTAAATGATAAATCCCTTAAATGCATTTAAAATACAAATGTTTTATTTTTATTATTATTTTAAATTATGTTAGATTATAAGTCGTCTTCTCTACTTCCTGTTTCTTTTGCTGTGCCCGACAGGGTCCACGATTGTTTCTTAATTTATGTTTACCACCTAAGCTTATACATCGTGGAATGCAATAAACATTTGAGTATTTGAGTATTGAGTATTGAGCTACAAAACAGACTTTTTTTTCTTATTTCTTATATAAATGAAAAGGTAAGTAAGATTGTTTAGCACAATTCGCTGAGTTTCTCTTGATAAAATGATTAAAATAATTACTATGTTTAAATACTTACCAAATGCGCGAGACAACCACTCGCGACTTCGAGAGTCTACTTCAGTCGGCTCGAGCATAGCGCCTTAAGTTATGGTGTGTTAAGCAATTGCTTAATTACAAGGTGTAACTTCTCTCTTTAAACCAAACGGATGCCTACATCTTTCTTCTGATTAATTAATTATTTTCAATCCGCAGCAGTTACTTATTGCTTCGCGTGTCTGACACGATTACTCTTTTTCAATTTGGCTGACCGTTTATAATTGCATAGCTACAGTACATGATTTTGAGTGATGCACGTAGCAATGCATTAACACGGTAAACTGTTATTTTTCTGGTACTAAACGTGTCTGTTTAGCACAAAGGAGATGTCCGGTTTTTGTATGGACGTTGGTTTTTTATTCCAAGAAAAATCTAGCCAGCATCAACCTACACCTAAATAAAAGCGACAAAAATATGGAACTTGGAACCACTGAAATAATATTTTTAGACCCCTCCATTTAAAATAAAAATCATAAACTATTTAATGTTAGTACATAATATTTTATCCGATAATGGCAACCCAAATAAAACCTCCCACACACTTTGACAATGTCTTAATTGACAGAAGATTCTATTCATTTATCTTTAAAAAAGTACTATGTGATCCATAGACAGAGTAGTATTCTCTGTCTACGCCGCTGTGACCCCATTTCATCACTTCAACATATTTCTTATTTTTAACCGATTTCACAAAAGGAGAGGAGGTTCTCAATTCGGTTGTATTTTTCTTTTCTTTTTTTCTTTTTAATGTTTGTTACCTCAGAACTCCGTCGTTTATGAGCCGATTTGATTTTTTAATTTTTTAATTTGAAAGGATATACTTTCAGATCGGTCCTATTTCAAAATCCAGTTCTGATGATGGGATCCATGAGGAATTGAGGGAACTCCTCAAATTTTGTAGGCATTCATATAGCGATTTTTATATTTTCATCAACGAATCATTTGGTGAACCGGAACTGATGAAGAAGACCACGGATGGCTACCGGAACTCGTTAATGATACGTATATCACGGGTAGCAATAAGATATCTCGATTAAGATAATTAAGCGACTATGAATGACGAAGCAAATTTAAATAAATGCTACCATCAAACTGATCTGATGATGAAGCCGGAAGGTAGGCAACGGAACTCCGTAATAAAACAATGTATCCTAGCCGTGTTTGGGCTTAATGGAATTGTCATGAGATGCACTCTGGCTATAAATGATCTTTAATCGACTTCAAAAAAGGAGGTTCTCGATTCGTCTATATGTATAAGGTGTTCAAAAATGTACTCTACAAACTTTAAGAGGTGCTTTAGACCATCGAACTGAATAGCTTTTAGTATGGGACCAGCTTTGAAATCGCTAAAAAATAAACAGCTGTCCCATACATTTTATTAAACTTTATTATGGAGTAGCTGTTTTTATTAATAAATTTAATTTAGCTGGTATTTAATCCACTCGGTGTATGTTCATGATGTTATAAGATTTCCTGGCACTGTTGTGTTATACGAATTGGTGTCGGGTAGGTACCACAACTAAAAAGTGAAAAAAAAAAAAAAAAAAAAACAACCTACTTCAAAAAAATAAACACTAAATTTTAAAAAATTACATTAATTTTGGAAGTCGGTGGCAAAAAACGAAAATACGGAACCAAAGACACCGACTTCCAAAATTAAAGTTATTTTTTAATTTTAGTGTTTTTTTTTTTTTTCTTGAAGTTTACTCATAAATCCAATATTGATTGACAGTAGGTACCATATGTCAATTTTGACAAGTAATTTTTTTTTAAGGTGTTTTCGCGTTATTAACATAGATAATTAGAAAGGTTTGTTCGTTTTAGGAGTAAATTCACACCAAAAAATAAATAAAAATATTGGTGGTCTCTATTCACTCATAAATTAGCACATCAAGTTACCACAAACAGTCAAATTTTCTCGATGGATTTTGAACTTAATCATCAACATTTTAAAGTTTAAAATCGTTTGGAGAAAGTCCGATTCGTGTAGCTTGATGTGCTGGCCACTGTACGATATCCTATCATAACTTTGTAAAATTATTGATTGCATGCATCTTTTTCTACAGGTGATAATTTAAACATCGAAATAATTAAAAAAAATCACGTTTTATTTTATTTTAAAAGATTGCTTTTCTTTTATTATTAAAATAATAATTAAATATTTTTTTTTTGTTCCGGCTAATCTCCGAAACGGCTGGACTGATTATGACGGGACTTTCACTGGCATAGCTGATTTTATAGGGAGTAACTAAGGCTACTTTCATTTAAGAAAAAACCATGCGGGCGAAGCCGCGGGCTGCACCTAATCATCCAATAGAAGCAAATAATGATTCGCCCATGAAAGTTATTAGGGCACGTGCTCTCAATAGTTTCCAATTGATGTAACCAAACTGAATGAACAATTATGAATGGAATCATAGAAGTTCTATAACCGTGACGGTAGCCGGATATTATGGCATTGCAATAAACAATCAGCGAACAAAATACTCATACACATACAAAATGTATTGCAATTTAAAACGGAAAGCGAACAGCCGAACAGTTCACATTGATAAACGATCGTAAAGATTTCATTGACTGTATGGAGTGAAAACATTTATTGTGGGCAATTTCAGAAATGTTATAGGCAGCAATAGGGTATGGCCATTGAAGTGGAATTTACGTCGTAACCTGACGGATAATTAAAATATTTATTAGCATCGAAAGTGCAAAACATAACAGTCTTCAATAATAGTGTTGGATACCTGATGAAAAATACATACCTACATGAAGTTTGTACGAATAATTACGATGCTGCGTCAAAACTCGAGCTATTCAAATATTGACCAAGAAGAAGACGTAATACATCATAAAAACTAGTTAATCATTATTTTAAAGAATGTGGGGTTTATTTATAAACGCTGCTTAATGTTAAGTAATGATTAGCGACTGTTTAACCATACATTTTTGACGTTTGAATGTCACTTAACTTTAAGCAACGTTTATGAATAAACCCCTGTATGTTTTAAGAAAGACTTTCGTCTCACGGTCACTGGGGACTGGTCATCTCTTAGCTGCCACGGGTTATTTTATTTTATTTTGTTTCTATTTGTTGTACCTACGCTTGACGCTTTTAACGTGTAAGTTTTTATTATTTTTATTTTTACATCGTTCTCACTTTTAGTTATAAATGCAACATTATAGATGTAACGAATACTTTTGTAACAATTTAATTTAAAAGAGTGTCCATGGAGTTTCTTGCCCGTTCTTCTCCATAGGTACCTACGCTTTGGAATGGGAATGTAGCTTAATTTTTCTTACTGACCGACTGCTTGACAATTCAAAAGTGCCTGTAAATGGTTTAATTGAAATAAATGATTTGAGTTTGAGTTCACTAATGTCGACACGAATGTTTAATGCATAACAAGCCAACGAAACGAAACAACGCTAATAAACACGTCTAAACTGATAAAATCAAATATTCTAACGGGACTGCTTCTTATCATGCTACACCATAACATGACCGTCACATTAACACTAACAGAGGACTTACAATGGGCCCCATACATCCCATGACATTAGTTCCCCTTCTATCAAATAGGGTACCCTAAAACAATTACCAAATTAGAGAAATTGCGGTTGACATGCGCAATAAATCTTTGGCCCCCTAACAAACGCAGTGAAACGTGAAAATGTCAAATGAATTAAAGTTTGAAGTGGTAGATAATATTTTATGGCTTTACAGTTCAACGCTCATTGCTTCATTTGTAACATGTGTGATGTGAGCTATGAACTTAAAGAAAATTAACAATTTTATTCGTGTGCATTTGCCTGAGTTAAGAACTTATACATAAAGTAACCATTTATTTTTTTACTCAAAACCGGACATCGGTTTTTGTATCTCAATAAATTTTTTTGGGCCGATTCATAAAGGAAACTCAATTTTCAGAATACCAGCCTAGGTTCTCAATGGAAAAAAAGAAACATTTGGTTTTTATATTCATCAAAAAATATATTACAAGATAAACTTTTAGTAATTTTTATAGTTGTCAGCAGAACAAATTTGTTTGAAACAAAACAAACACTCACAAACACTCTGCAGCTGCAGGTGCACAAGTGAATAACAAAATGGCGAGCGGGCCGGGCGACGCGTGCCGCTGTCCGCTCCCCGAGCACCCTGCTACCACCCCGTTGGAGTAGCAGTAATTGGCCCATTGAAGGATTTTTAAGTGGGCCCAATGTTGTTATTATAACTTAAATCCCTACAAAAATCTCCCAACAGTAGGAATAGAAGAAGCAGGCCCGCGTTAGTTGGCCCAATGTTGTCATCATAACTTAAATCCCTACAAAAATCCCCCAACAGTAGGAATAGAAGCAGCAAGCCCGCGTTAGTTGGCCCAATTTTGGCATCGTAACTTAAATCCCTACAAAAATCACCCAACAGTAGGACTAGTAACAGCAGGCCCGTCGTTGGCTATCCATTGGGCAATAATAGTGCATGTTTATGACAATGGGCCTATTTTAAGTTTATTAGGTTGGCGGAATAACTAACCGTCTGCCAATACATTCCCAACTGTTGGCGTATGGAAGCCAACGCAATTGCTACTAGGGTTATGTGTGTATGTAAGGGTAGATAAAACGTAAGTAGGTTTCCATTGACCACAACACCTACTCAATGAAGATTCCCTTTTCTGTCTGACAAATGCGACATAAATTGCTGATTCCTAACATGAGCACGTAACGTATCCCATATTCCCATTCACTGAAGTGAAAGTAGGTATGACCGTATTCATTTCACGCTAGTACTGTACGATTAACGGATTAACTAATAGAATTTAGCGAGTAATCGAACTTGAGACCGACCGGTGAAAGCCTCTAAAACATAATTGCCACATCTAACAATCTTGGTAATTGTTATTACTGTACTGTTTATGAGATAACTATATGTTTGTAGAATAAATTAAGCTGAGCGATAAAAAATACTGGTATCTTAGTGTGTGGTTAACACACTAAGATACCAGTATTTTTAAAAGCTTATAACTTGATGGCTATTGGCAATGTGACTAGAATGATCAAGTTCTAAGAATCTGAAAATAAAGTAACGGTACTTACACCGACCTTAGAGGATCTTCACACGACGCGTTGCGGCGCCGCACCGCAAAGTTTTCGCCGCATTGGCGGTCATATGAACGTTGCGGCGCCGTAACTTTTTTACGCCGCAGCGGCACCGCACCGCAAAAAAATTAAATAAATAAACAAGCGTGTGCCCTTTCTTCTGCGGCACAAGCAACTGAGCGGTGCTGCTCCGGCGTCATATCTCTCGCTTTTTCGGTTGTTGATGCATGACATACGACTTCGGACAATGTGATGTGTGGGTGTGTTTACATGTAATTGTTTCTAGCCCAATATTGTTTACGTGACATTAGAGCGGTACCTTATCTTCCCCTTTTTAATCGACTTTCCAAAAAGGAGGAGGTTATCAATTCGGTTGTATGTTGTTTTTTTTTTGTTTGTTTGTTACCTCAGAACTCCGTCGTTTATGAACCAATTTGGAAAATTCTTCAAAATCTGGTTCTGATGATGAGATCCACGAGGAATTGAGGGAACTCCCCAAATTTTATAGGCAAACATATAGCGATTTTGTATTTTCATCAACAACTCAAGCATTTGCATTCAGAAAGTATCATTTGATGAAGTGGAACTGATGAAGAAGACCACAAGTGGCCACCGGAACTCCTCAATGATAAGTATTTCACGGGTGGCGATAAGATATTTCGATTAAGATAGTTAAACGACTATGAAGCAAATTTAAATAAATAATTCTGATGAAAATGATACCATCAAACTGATCTGAAGATGAAGCCGGAAGGTACGCACCGGAACTCCATAATAAAACAATGTATCCTAGCCGTGTTTGGACTTATTGCAATTGTCATGAGATGCACTCGGGCTATAAATGGTTATTAACCGATTTTTATTAACTTTGCTTGGGTAGTTTTTGAGTTAGCTTCGATAATCGTATTTAATCCACTTCGTATAGGTATCTTGTGTCACTGTTGTTTGTGCGGTGTAGCAAGTAGTGGTAATCGAATTGTTGTAGGATAGGTATCATAACAAAAAACTGAAAAATGAAAAGCTTTTTATATATCGATGTTTTTCTCTTTGAAATTGTTTTTACCCTGAGAGAAATCTGCGTCTGAAATTGTACGTTGGCAGATGTTTACTTTATGACTAGAAAACAAAAAAAAAATACTAGTACAGATTTCATTTTCCATTCAAAACAAAACCAAAATCGTAATCGTAGGTTTTTGACCCACACTTATTGACGCCTATTTGTAACCTATCCCAGATACTAATATACTTCTAATCCTAATTTTACAATTTCCTGCATTCAGCTCACATCCGCAGAAGATGGTCTCCGTAATTAATAAATAAATATTCAACCAACTTTCTATGGTACAGGGAAACGTTAACAAGGTACGAACCGAGTTTACCAAACTGGGATATATAAATGACCTGAGTGGAAGCCGTTGGGAAACCAATCCACGTCGGAATGGTCCAGTTGATTCAGTGCCACGATAGTCGGGGCTAATTAACTATTATAGACGTAGGCTGTGCTGGCAAGTTTTTGAGCGTGTTTTGAGTATAAAATGTAATTTATTTTAACCCTTTGTAGCCCAAGATAATAAAATTTTAAAATACTTTGGCATATGACAAGTTAAAACAAATAAAAAAACATGTATTTCTCAAAAATTCAATTTTTTTTTTATTATTTATTTATTTGACATTTTTAGGCAGACATTTTACAAACATAATATAGTTACGTTTTTCACATAAAAAGGCAAAAATATGTTTTGGTAACAATAAATTAATAAAATCATTCATTTACTATAGGTTTCATCGAAAACGTTCCAATTTTATACACTTTTAGTATATTTTTACAAAATTCAAAGTTTCAACGAATTTCAACTTGTCACTTTCATCAACGCACGAAATTCAAACTCGCTAAAATCAACAAGTTTCGCCATCTATGATTTGTGTTTGATACTAAAATGTTCGGTGTGGTATGTTACAATACAGTGACACTGATTTGAATGAACTTAAATGTTTAGTATATATTTTAGTGGGATTATTGAGGTTTGTTACAGAAATGTCACACGAGTCTACAAAGGGTTAAGGATTTCCTGCTCGATATTTGTGAAGCATTAATCTTAATGATATGTAGATAGGTTGAGTCTCTGTATCCTCATTTTGAAACATAAAATAAAGTCCTTCGATGTTTTCACAATAGATGCATTAATAATTGACGTGGCCAAAAATAAGACAAACATTACCCAGATTGGCGCTAAGTATTTTCAAAATGTAGGTTCCTAATCATTAAAAAGCTTCTCAGAATCTCTTAAAACATCTTTCAACGGTCAAGGAGAAGCACAAACGACTATTAGGCATTCTTTGTCAGCAATTTCCATTGTCCTCAAATGTACGTTTAGTACCTTACTTACATTAAAAAGCCGAAACGGAATCTTATCGTAAAAGACAAACGAAACAGCTGCACGAGAATTACTTGAAGCTTCTTATCTATGACATGGAACGGAAAAGAGCTACTACGAAACTGGATATAACAATTTTGAGAACCGGTTTATGTACTAAACAAACTATTCAAATCTACGTCTGATAGACGTATCCTTAATTAATAAAGGGGAAACACGTCTATAAAACCAGTGCTTATTTGCTGAGAGTGTGACCTATGCCTGTTCACCTTTATGCTTATACAGAACTTGCTTATACGTGGGCTAGATAAAATGCGTTATTCTCCAGTACCTCCTGTAGAATGTTAAATATTTGAACTTACGTACTACCTCACCTTTTGTGACAAGCGAATTGAGTACATACATTATATGAAACAGGTAAAGATCGGTGCAACTTGTCTAGCGAGCGTCTACAAGTGGTCTAGCAGGACACATCTAGGTACAGAAAATGATGTTGATGATTAGACATTATAATTATGACGATTGTATTTCAGACAATAGGTATAGTAGCATCAAGTGTCAACACTACGTATAATAGTTGATATTAAAAAATACTTCTTAAAATGATCCATGGGATCCACGTATAGCTATTGAAATCTATACTAATACTAATCTATACTAATATTATAAAGCTGAAGAGTTTTTTCGTTTGTTTGTTTGAACGCGCTAATCTCAGAAACTACTAGTTGGAATTAAAAAAATATTTTTGTGTTGGATAGTCCATTTATCGAGGAAGGTAAGGCTATATAGTAAGTGGCTGTTTAGTAGTATAGTTTGGTAATGCAAAGTGAAGTGCTACTAACATAGTTTTAAGTCTTATTTATGTATGGGCGTGCGTCGCCTGAAAATAAATGGATTTATTTATTTACTTATATAACATCACGCTACGACCAATAGGAGCGGAGCATAAATGAAAATTTTTGAAAAACGGGAAAAATTATTCCTTTTTGAAAGCTTCCGTTGCGTGCGCTGCGTAAACGGTTTAAGTTACGCAAATATCATGTATGATGGAATTGTTTCTCTTTAAAAGTTCTAAAAAAAAGTGCGCGACTGCATGTCTATCTTTTAAGATTGACTTACTATAACCTTTTTTATGGTAATCAAATTTGTTCGAAATGCATTATTTGCGAAGGAGTTTTATCAACATAATATTAATATGTTATTAATCAAGTATTTAAATATAAACAAAATTGTCCTTGACATCACTTGATTTGAGAGAACTCCGCAACAAAATGAGTATAGGCTATTTAACATCACGCTACGCCCTAAGGAGACGAGCAAAACGACAAAAAGTCGGAAAAAACGCTAAGCAAAAACGAAGTAATTGCGCGGACGGACGATGCGATGCAACATCGCGAAGTCGCGGGCAGAAGATATAAGAGTCGCAACTTTGATCCAAGTCCTATAAAACGTTATTTTAAACTACAAGTCCATCTAAGATATTTCCGCCAAGTGAATAATAGCCAAGACATCACAATTAAAGATTCAGCAGTAAACGCCTTCAGTCCGGGAGGAAACGGGATAGGATGCTATTATGATGACGTCGTAAATCAGCGGATGTCGGCTACAACAAATGTGACACACGACTCACAACTGAATTGTGAAGTCGTGGGCGAGGGCCTTGGCACGACGAACTTGAGGCCTACTAAAGTGCGAATGTTCGGGTTTGAATGAGAATGAGAATATAAGAACGGGAAATTCTAGGTATACAATTGGGATTCTGGTTTTGGTGGCAACGAAAAATGAGTCGTTGGCGACGACGCGGCGACGGTCCTGGCGCCACAAAATGAAGAACTTACAAAGAGAATGTCGCGGTTTGCTTTCATTGTAACGATTCTTTGGAGGAACTTGAATAGTGAACATGAGTACGGTTAGCTATTTTTATTGAAGTGTAGTGGTAGCCCACACATCCACACACAAAAACTTTGGAGCTCAAGTGCCTATGATATTGCACGTCACCCAGTGCGAATATAGTTGTAAGACAGCAGTCGGATTAGCCATTATTCACGTCACTCGTGTATGTTATAATCACCATAATTTTAGTAATTTTTTATACACCGTTTTTAGTTAATAACCGTTATTATTTATTCAGTGATGACATATGGCACTGAAACGTGGTCGCTCACAATGGGCCTTATTAGAAGGCTAAAAGTCACCCAAAGGGCAATGGAGAGGGCTATGCGTGGAGTTTCCCTACGTGATCGAATCAGAAATGAAGAGATCCGCAGGAGAACCAAGGTAACCGACATATAGCTCAAAGAATTGCCAAACTCAAGTGGCAATAGGCAGGGCACATTGCGCGCAGAACAGATGGCGGTTGGGGCCGAAAGGTTCTGAAGTGACGACCGCGTAACGGAAGACGTAGCGTTGGAAGGCCTTTTTTTTTTTTTTTTTTTTTTTACGCTGAGAAATGCATTACGCATGCCCGCTCGTCGGGGGACGAGACGGGGTATGTGGGACTCCCTGCCAAAATGGCAGAATACCTAAAAAGAAACCAAAAAAGAAGAAGTACCTAGAAAGGCCTCCCACAAGGTGGACCGATGACCTTATGAAAGCCGCAGGAATCCACTGGATACGGAAAGCACAGAACCGGTCGAAGTGGTGTTGCTTGGGGGAGGCCTATGTCCAGCAGTGGACGTCTTTCGGCTGAAATGATGATTATTAAATTAATTGTGTAACACTAAACGAACATTTAATTTCATCACACTATAAAACCTATATCACGTCCCAACAAAAGTTCTATAGTAAGACCCTTGCTTTAATTAATTGGATGAGGTGCCATATTAGAGTTTTTGGAAGAGATTTAAGACATTATGGTCTAATTATTTAACCAAAGTCGGCAAAGACAACAACTATTAAACACTTTCAGAATATCGTCAATAAAAGAAAGCCCCGAAATCGCCCGCCCTTCACTAAAGTAGCAACGTATCAGAAACTCCACTATGATAAGTACTAAGAAGATAAGCAGCAATTACCACCTCAATGTTGGCATTGATAGTGCTCCTAAACCAATAGATTTATTCGAGAAAGGTCCATTTGAAACCAAGGACATTTGACACTGATAAAATCAAAAACACTGGGCTATAAATGGACACAGTAACAATTCACTAACTTCAAAATCCCGTTATTATGGCTCAGTCATAAGTAGTCAGTAATATTTCATTGCATAGAATGCTGGATCTGATAGTAGGCCTCAAAACAGCAATCCTTTCGGATTCTATAATGCTGTCTACTTGTAAATCGCAATCGAACCGGGTGCTGTGGGAGTTAAACATGGAGTACATAGGCTTAGGAGAACATAGGCTTATACTAATAATAATGTACTATCGTAAATTATTAATATTATAAGCCCATGTTCTCCCACTGCAGGACAAAGGCCTCCCTTCCCTCTTTTCACTATTCCCGATCTAATACAATTGAGGGCCTATTTTATAAAAAACCGGCCAAGTGCGTGTCGGACCACGCACAATGAAGTGTTCCGTAGTTGGGATGAATTTATCCCAAGAACAAACATATCATGTAGTTGAAAAACATGTTTTCCTATACAGAATGTATGGGAAAACATTTTTTTCAATTGTAAATGTAAGTTGGTCGCCAATTACTCGGTAAATTGTAAAGCCTACTTAGCTGTGATAGTTTTCCTTTTAACTTCGTTATATATAGGTACTACTGCCGTGATATTTGAATTTCTAACTACAACCGTTTAGTTGGTAGGGGGGGGGGACATTTGACTCTAACGAAAATTGGTACTTTAAAGCTTGATAAGTCACGAACGGTGTACTTTATCAAAAAACGGTCTTCCCAAACCCCTAATATTTTTGAAAGACCTATCGAACGATATACGACACTATGGGATGGACGAAAAAAAAAATTATCATCCCTACTTTACATTTAGGAGAGGTACCCTAAATAATTGTTTTTTTTTTTATTTTTTTTTTATTTTACCACTTGTTCGGCGTCATTAACATGTATGCTCATGCCGAATTACAACTTTCTAGTACCAATAGTTTTTGAGCTAAACCGCGGATAGACAGACAGACGGACATGGCGAAACTATAAGGGTTCTTTGTTGACTACGGAACCCTAAAAATGAATCAAGCTCATCCCGCCATCTCCTTCTGGGTCTGCTTATATACTTAAACAGTACATAATATTATGAGTGATTATACGTAGGTGCGTAAAACTTCTCCCAATTCGATCCAGTCTGTCCCTTGCTGCCCTCCACCAAGCAACGGCCTAAGACGAGGTCTGTAACCTACAAGGGGTGCCCTTAGCGTGTGTGCTTAGTTTATAAGTTTTATACCCTGGCTGGAGACCTTAATATAATGAGGCACGTCCAGGAATGTTCAGTTAAGCAGACGAAGACCTCCTAAGTTGACCTGCGAGAGCCATTTCACAAAAACCAAAACAAATCTGTAGAATCTCTTTTCAAAATTGTAAGGCATACTGTAGTGCTATTCTGTCAAAATCTCACCGTGAAAACTTAGGTGAAGTGAGCTGCAGTGCTATTCTGTAAAAAATATCACCGTGAAATCTCAGGTGAAGTGAGCTTGCAGTGAAATGTCATTCCACCCTGACAGCTCACTTCAAACTCCCTTCACTTAAGTTTTCACGGTGAAATTTTTACAAAGTCAAAAAGTCAAATAATTTATTTCAAATAGGCACGAAGATGCAGTTTTGAACGTCAAAAATTACATGAATAGTTAATTGATTCTAGTTTACAGAATAGCAGAACTGTCTTTCCACTTGATGCTCTAGGGATTGACACTATTGACAGCTCACTCCACGCTCACTTCACCTAAGTTTTCACGGTGAGATGGTTACAGAATAGCACTACTGTTCGTAAAGGTCATTCTGTCATTGAACGACGGGCGTCATTATTTTAAATAATGTTAGGTTTAGGTTAAGTCGTATTATATTGATAGCGTGGTTATCAAGCTATTGTATTGTAAATACTTTAGTATCAGCTATTATGAAAAACCCAATACTGGCCGGTTAATTAATGCATGTTTGTTCAAAACCACATCCGGCCATTATCACTCCATTTTTCAATACTCCGTGTTTAACACGTAGGATTCTGAATCAATTTGTCCTGCACAATGAACTCGCAGTTATTCAATTCTGCTGAATGCCCTTCACAGTTACTTATCTGTGTGTCCTTGGATAAGCGGGGATCCGTTAACCGCATGGGTGGTAAGTGGGTTTGGACGGATCGTTTAATTGTGGCTAGTAAATATCTACACAAATGCGAATAATTTATTTTCTTTGCTCAAAAAAATCATTTTCAACACATTTGCTCAAAAAATGCATTTACGAAGCCTGTATACATTGTTCCAAAGTCAAAAATTACGCACCATACAACGGAACGTGCGGTAAAATAAGTACTTTCACATAAGAACCTATTTTACCGCATACTCCGTTGTATAGCACCGTGCGTATTCTTTACGACTTTTTTTTTTATTTCCGTAATAGTACATTACTTACCAAGGGCTGTAAAAGAAAGAAAGCCCGAAATCGCAGGTATTTGTGACCCGAGCCGCAGCCGAGGGTTGAAAATATGCGATAGAGGGCTTTCTTTTTTACTGCCCGTGGTGAGTACCCAATTTTACGTCTTCACCTGACCACAATGCGAGTTTATTGTACGCGTAGCGTGCGGTAAAACTCACATTATGGCCAGGTGTGACGTAAAAAATATTATAAGAATTCCACCAAGGAGTTTCTCATTACGAGAATAAATAAGCCGACTGATCGAACCTCCTTGGAAGCGCTTTTGCTCAATACGTTTGTCTCACTTTAATACTAAAGAGTAAATGAGCGAAAGATGTAGTTCTAATTTTCACCACGTGCATGTGGCGCCATTTGCAAATTTGCGCCATTTTCATATTAGAAACGTCAAAGATTGTTGCGATTTTCCGACTGATATATGCATAAAAACAAAATAATAATATGAGTTCAAGCGAGAAATCTGATATTAACATGGAATCTACTCCACCTGATATTTTGAATGGGTCTCTTGACTAAAAAAAAACATAAATGTCTATCTTATATTCAAAAATATTGACTATCTATAATAGCAGTACATTCTATCACTAAACATACATATGGCGTTACGATACACGCATAGCACTTTGATTCATTAGGGTTCCGTACCTCAAAAGGAAAAAACGGAACCCTTGTAGGATCACTTGTGTGTCTGTCTGTCTGTCTGTCTGTCCGTCTGTCACAGCCAATTTGCTCCGAATGTAATGGACCGATTAAGTTGAAATTTGGTATACATATCAATTTGAATGACCGAAACACGGACGTGAACCGTAAATAAATGAATTTAGAATATTGTGGTCAGTTTTGGAGGGCAAATAAAAAAATTAAAAAAAAAAGACGTGTGGCACTCGGGGACTGCCGCGGTAAAGCTATTGCATAGCATTTTGTATCAACTTATGCAATTATAATTATTTATTTATTTTATTTATGCAGTATTTCTTTTTCTTTGATATAATTTTTTTTTTTTTTCGTTACGGAATTTCTGGATTCGGTCCCCGCGCTCAAGGCCCGCGATAGAAGCTATGCAATAGCTTAAAAACAAAATAAATAAGTGCTGAACGTCGTAAAAGTGTATAACTACGTAAACAAAGTCAAATACTATTCAAATATAAGCATAATAACAACTTTAAAATAGACGAAAGTGTTGAACCTAAAGTAATTTTAAATAAAAAAAGAGTGACAAACTGTTTTGACAGCGAAAAAATTCCATGTACATGAGTCATTTCCAACCGTCTAGTCAAGTTTAAAAATTGTTCAACTGGAATGGTATCAAGTATTTGGCAAGCTTCAATTAAGTCGTTGTAGCCTTGCAGTGCAACAGGGGAACTGAATGTACTCGTAAACGACTGGTCGAGAGTTCAAACCCCACTATCAACAAACACTTTTTGTGAAGATCATAATTTTATAAACTAATATTTATAAGAATAAAATACGCAGTACACAGAAAAAAGAACTGCCAGAAATTATTAGATCACTAGAGGGTACTGGTGTAGTAAAACCGTCGGAGTGGGGAGCGTGAGGTTTTTTCGTTACGGAATTTCTGGATTCGGTCCCCGCGCTCAAGGCCCGCGATAGAAGCTATGCAATAGCTTAAAAGTTTTGCAAACTGTACCGTGTGACATATCAAATGAAAGGGCTTACTGTAAGGGTCACATTTTTTTTTTTATAATTTTAAAATAAATTGCTTTAAAGTTAAAATAGACGAAGTAAGTGAAAATAGACGAAAACTGACAATTCCCCCCTTATCTCCGAAACTAATGAAACTAAAATTTAAAAAAAAATGTACAAAAAATAGTTCTATACTTATAGATTACAGGAAAATCTATAAAAAGTCTATGGTCTTAAAATAACCTGGTAAATCTTTCGATAGTGAGCGTACAAACTTACATTTGCAGTTGGAATGTATGGGAGATTATGTTTACCAACTACAATGTTAAGTTTGTTCTTAGGAGATATTCTTTCCAAGTACGGAACCCTTCATTGTTCGTGGTCCGACACGCACTTGACCGGTTTTTTTTTATTTCAATTTTATTTTATTTTTAGACAGTAACATTTTTGCAGGGTAAATACATTTATTTTACTCCTAATTCCATATTTTATGAGTATGTTATTTAGGGTGCAGCTAAAATATTCAGTCATGGTTGTAAATCGCAGTGACGCGACGTTCAGGAGTGAAAAGGAACGATTCATCTAATATTATCCGCACCATGCTACAACGAAAATACTGTAATTTCTGTTACAGTGTTATTTTTAAATACTTTAATTAAAATCAAATAGTTGATAAGGTATGATGGGGTTGGCATATCCGTATGGATAAAACCTCCTTTTGTTAATAAAGAATTTAAAACAAGTACGTGTCGGACCACGCAATGAAGGGTTCCGTAGTCGGTATGAATTTATCCCAAGAACAAACTTAACACCGTAGTTGAAAAACATGTTCTTCCATACGGAATGTATGGGAGAATATGTTTTTCAGCTGTAAATGTAAGTTGGTTGACTATTACTCGGTTACTTGTGACGCCTACTTGGCTGTGATAGTTTTCCTTTTAACTTCATTAATATACTACTGCTGTGATTTTTTTTACATATCCAAGTACAACCATTTAGTTGGCAGGAACACTTAACTCTAACAAAAATTAGCACTTTAAAGCCTAATATTTCAGAAACGGATCCCTTAATCGAAAAATCGTTTTCATAAACCCGCAATATTTTTGAAAGATCCATCCTATAATACCCCACACCATAGGGTAGGCGAAATAAAAAAAACATCCCCACTTTACATGGGAGGTACCCTAAATAAATGTTTTTTTCATGATTTTATTTTACCACTTAGTCGGCGTGATTAATATGTATATCCATGCCAAATTATAGCTTTCTAGTACTAAGAGTCTCTGAGCTAAGCTGGGGACGGACAGACGGACGGACACACAGTGGAACGAATGTATGGGAGCGGTTGGACGTAGACATGTCCGAAAAAAAAGAGTAAAATTATGCCAAACTAATGATGCCATCTTATTCGATTACTTAATGCCTTCATAACTTGTGGTGATGAATTTCTTCATAACTCCCATATTTCGGGAGTAATTTGAGAAAATGTGAAATTTTACTATCAAAATGAGTGTATCGAGCTCTCTCCCTCCTGATTCCGGGCTTGTTTCAAGTAGCGGTCTCTAATATCATAATGCTAATACTAAGAGCTATATTTAATACTAAGACACATAGTGCGCCAAATGTGCACTTTCTGGGATAAAGAGTGATGTTTATTTTATAACACAATTTTTTTATTTTTTGTTTATTTTGTTGATTAAAACCGTTTTTCTAAAGGTTTACCTTATTACAATAACATTTCTGAGCAGCCAATTAGAGAAGATATAAGCTAATTAGGATATATAATTAGGGACTTAAGGTTTACATATAAAACTGATGCACTAATGATTACTGATAAGAACATTGCTATTATTTAATTACTAAATGGCTCTTAATACACTAATTTAGCATGCATCATTTACTAATTATCACAATAACTAATTACCTTGCAATATTTAACAAAGGATACCTGGGATACCTGGATTTTATATAAATAGGTCACTATTAGTAACTTTAAAATCAGTGTTGATTTACACCTCGTTGTATCCAAGCTAATCTCGCAATGTATTTTCCAAATTTTAATACAAATCTTGATATTCACGTTGCTTTATGCGCACGCGCACATAAAGATTTACGCGACTTTAACTATTTGTTCAGTGTTTTAAAAGATAACAGTTGTGTTCAGTTATGTGAAAGTGCTGAAACAAGTTTAAAAGACTGGTGTCGTCGATTTTGCTACCGCATTTATGCAAAATGGACACAGTCTGGAAGAAGCACAGATAAGTTTCGGAAGAAACATGAGATTTGGCTACAGGCTGCAATTCAATGGCCGGAATTACAGAATGAAAATATGGAACCTTCTACAGAAAATATAAGTGACGTCATCGAGCCCATAATTTCTCCTGCTAAATCTGATGCTTCAACTTGTACACATCCTAGTCCTCGTAAATCTTTTGAGGACCTTAGTAACCGGCAAAAAAGAAGACGCACTGAAGATAGTCTTTCATGCAGCAGTAGCAGCGCTGAAATTATGTTTTCGGCCGAAAGGGCGCTTCAAAAGGCAGGACAAAGCGATACAGCTTATGTTATGAAATACTTGACGGAGAATCCAGAAGAGGCCTCAAAAATCAAAGCCTTCATTGAAGGTAAATCAATTCAGGTACGGGAAATATCCCCTTTGAAGGCATTGGCTCTTTATGTATCGATGAACTTATCGAAATGGCGCTATAACACTCTTCGGGATTTCAACACTCAAGAAGGAGCTCTTCAATACCCGAGTTACTACATGTTGGTTAAAGAAAAAATTAAGTGCTATCCGGCCAAAGAAGATCTCACAGTTACAGAGAGCTCTGCAAAAATCAAATTACAAGCCTTGATGGATTTAACCTCAAGAAGACTTATTAGGTCGTTAGAAACCCCTGTTGATCCCAATCAACAGCTCGTATTGACCAGCAAATGGGGTTTTGACGGATCATCTAGCCAAAGCATTTATCATCAAAGGACGAGTGAAGATGAGCAAATCGATCTTGCTAGTAATTTTATGATTAGTCTTGTACCACTGCGGCTCGTCTCAAAAGGTGTAACAATTTGGGAAAACGAGCGACCATCTTCCACTTCATTTTGCCGGCCAATATTGTTTAAGTTTATAAAGGAAACCAAAGAAAATGTGCAGAGAGAGATGGCTGAAATCGAAGCAGAGATTGAAGCCTTAACTCCATCCACCATCACTGATGGAATTAGTGTCAAACACCAACTGCTGTTGACAATGATTGATGGTAAAATTCATTCCATTATATCCAATACAGCAGCTTCAGTGTGTGACATATGCAAGGCTTGTCCTAAAGAAATGAATAATTTAGAGTTAATCAAAGATAAACACGCAAACGAGGACATGTATAAATATAGCTTAAGCACCCTTCACGCTTGGATTCGCTCAATGGAATGCTTATTACACATTTCCTACAAATTAGACATAAAATCATGGCAAGTAAGGGGTGATATAGCAAAAAGGCAAGTTGATGACAGGAAGAAAAGAGTTCAAGAGGCTGTAAGAAGAGAAACGGGCTTACTTCTCGATGTTGTGAAACAAGGCAGTGGATCCACCAACAATGGCAACTCGGCAAGGAGATTTTTTGAAAACTACACTAAATCTGCTGAACTGACCGGAATAGATGCTATGCTTTTAAGAAAAATCTGTGTGATCTTGCAGTGTATTTCATCAGGAGAGAAGATCAACGTAACTAAATTCCGAGAGTTCTGCTTTGATACTGCTAAGCTTTACGTGGAGTTATACCCATGGTATTATATGCCTTCTTCACTTCATAAAATTTTAATGCATGGGCCAGACATAGTTCAGAACATGTCAATTGTGCCCATTGGTTTTCTATCCGAAGAGGCATCTGAGGCTAGAAATAAAGATTTTAGAAAATATAGAGAGGGGCATTCTCGAAAGCATAGCAGTATCTCATGCAATGAAGATATTATGCACAATCTTTTACTGTCTTCTGATCCACTTGTTACAAGTATCCGTCCAAAAGGAAATAAGTTTGTAAAAAAATCTTCTTTTAAGGAATTTTATGAGCTTACGGATTCTGAGAAAAGTGATATCGAATTTGTTAACATAAATGATTTAGCGGACATCGATTCTGAATTTGAATTAATTGATGATGATGATGATGACGAAGATAATTAAATGATGTTATTGTTTTAAAATGTGTAACTTAGTAAATTAGAGCTTACATCTTAATTATTTATTGTACTTTTAATGAAACTAGGTAATTTATTATCAACTTACTTAAAAGTCATACTCTCATCAGTTCTTGTGAATATTTTTGTTAATATATATTTCTGTATATATATAATATATTTATAGACCTCTTAATAAGTCTGTCTGCGGTTTAAAGTAAATACAAATGGGGAAAAAACGTTTTTTTTTTTAAATTTTCATTTCCTTTTATCCCAGAAAGTGCACATTTGGCGCACTATGTGTCTTAGTATTAAATATAGCTCTTAGTAATAGCATTACGATATTAGAGACCGCTACTTGAAACAAGCCCGGAATCAGGAGGGAGAGAGCTCGATACACTCATTTTCATAGTAAAATTTCACATTTTCTCAAATTACTCCCGAAATATGGGAGTTATGAAGAAATTCATCACCACAATTTATGAAGGCATTAAGTAATCGAATAAGATGGCATCATTAGTTTGTCATAATTTTACTCTTATTTTTCGGACATGTCTACGTCCAACCGCTCCCATACATTCGTTCCACTGTGGGACATGGCGAAACTATAATGGTTCCTTGTTGACTACGGAACCCAAAAAAAAAGACTCGAAGGATCTATCTCGCTTTAGTAACACCTATTGATACTATACTTCACCTACACATGTTTTACAAAAGGAAACCACAATGTTATCACTGGGCTAATTTATTATAGAGTTACATAACCGCAACCAAAAGTTCACGTTATTTATTTATGTATCACTAACACTGCTATCATTACAGGAAAAATCCCATATGCGGTTATACCGAAACGTTGCGTTTCTTAAAATGGGCATCGACTGATAAAACAGGATTTTGAATTCAGACTGCAAGTTTTCCCCAAAGAGGAGGATAGGACCAAAAAGTCATTGGTTGATTAGGTATTGGTAGTTATTTAAAACATACATCTTTTCCTTTTCAAAGGTCAGGTGGTAGCACTCGCAACCGGCGGCGGCGGCGTGCGTGAAACCACATGTCTGAATGTGGACGAGGCAAAGAGAGTAGTTTCTTAATGAATTATCCCTAAAATACCCTAAAAGATCTTCAAAATTCGCTGGTTTCAGCATTCCACATATTAATTAACATAAAATACGTACAAAACATTCATAAAACACGATCAGAAGCCATTTAAAAAAAATACTTAATATTGATCTTTGATGATCCTAAATCTTGAAGCGAAGACTTGCTTATCATTGTCTAAATTTCAAAGTTACTTTCAAACGAATTACTAATAGAACATTTAAAAACTTTATCTATGGTTCCGCGACCTGTTCAAGATTGTTTTTTTTTTCCTAGGTCATCTCATAGTTAACCATGAGAGGTTGAGACTCTTTAACCGGTCTTTCTTGTGGTTGCCTTAAGCTCCTAAAAACTTAAAGCCTCCAGCCAGGGCGTAAAAACTATAAACTAAACGACGCGCTAAGGGCACCCCCTGTGGGGTACGAACCTCGGCTTAGGGCAGAGTCGGAGGGAGGATGGCAAGGGACTGACGGTGGCTGGATAAAATCAGGGTTATGATTATTATCGGGGGAATTTAAAGCTACAGGCACAGCTATAGCGCGGGCTGGCGCTTCGCTTACGGGCAAGGGTCGGGGAGGACTATTTAGTCGGGGATTTCGCGTTGGGCCTCGGCGGCGAGGTCGGGATGACTATTCACGATGCAGAATACAAAACAAATATCAACGCTAGGTAAAATGCGACTTAGTACCGACGCGACAACGTCTTTAGCCACGGTAACAGCACAATTAATTAACAATGTTAAAGTTAGACGGATTACATTTATTACAAGTTTGATGGAATCTTCTTACATAAACTTCGCTTCAATGTCCCCCAGAGATCAGTTAGATTTAATTCACCTATCTCTATTCCTTTTTCCTCTTCTAACTATAGGCAAAACTCATACATGGTGCGAGCGAGTAAGGACTTTAATATTCTTTGTAAAGAATTCTCATTTGACCCATTTACCACCAAAACCTATTCTGCGCGCACTCAGCTGAACGCTGACTTCTTTAGAAGTGCTTAGTGCTTATTGTAGGTACCTTAAATATATTGTTAATCTTTTCTATCGTGCTTGTTAGTGATCCTAAGATTCTAAGATTTCTACTGCTTTTTCTGTTTTTACCAGTGAGAACCTGTAATTGGCTCTATGTTTCATATTAAATTGTTATCCATCTGTTACAGCTGTTGGTTCTCCTATAAATAAATAAATAAATAAATAAAGCGGTGGTGCCAAAGGGTAAAACAATTCATTGGGTGATTCCTACTAAATAGGGTTACAAACTCAAGTTCAATTTCATTCCAAAATTCCCTAAAACACACATCACATTCCATCACATCATCATCCATCATTTCATTCTATCACATTTTAAATGAAATTATATTAATTTTCTTTAAATACGCTGTAATGGTACAGCGTCTTAATAATTGTTTGCTGCACCGGACGTCGACGTCATTACGTCAACGCCGGCTGTCGCTGAAAACCAGCGCCAGGGCTCTGTCTTGTATAGGGTCGCAGCATAATGCTGAGCGATAGCCGTTTTGCGTGGATATGACGCATTTTTCCCCATAGTTTTTTTTTTGTTTTTTGTTTTTTTCTTTTAAAACCCTGTCAAAATAAAATATCCTAAGACATGTAAAATGTTGGTAATTTTTCCCTAAAAAGGGTCTCCAAAGTGGAAACACTGTTAAAGGAGCGTAGCACGTGGCGTTCTATAGTTTCTGCCTACCCCCATATTTTTATTCAAACGTAGATAAGAATTTTTCAAATATATTATCGAAGTAACTTTTACTTACCTAAGATTTAATTTTCTTAGGTGTCTTTTGGATCATAATGCGACTTTCAAGATGCTATATTATCTTCGTTCCAGGGAAAAAGGCATTTGGTATAGAACAATTCATTCACAACCTTCATATTCACCTTGAATTGATAAGTGTTTTGTTACCAGGGAGGACTTAACCATATTATTAAGGCTTCGTTCAGGACATATGCCTCTCAATAAATTCGGTTTTATGATGGAAAAGTTAACATCACCTATATGCAGTACGTGTAACTAAGATGAGGACACGTATCATATTTTGATGAGATGTGTCCGGAATCAATCGCTCAGAACACAAATTGGCGCGTATAACATAAACCTATCAAACCCGTTATCTATCTATATAATTATATAAAATTCAAAGTCCTGACTGACTGACTGATATTATAGCAACGCACAGCCAAAACTGCTAGAGACATGAAACTTTGACGGTGTATTCTTTGTGAAGAGTAAGTATCCAGTAAGAAAGGATTTTTGGGAATTCCACCCCTAAAGGGGTAAAATGGGGGATAGAAGTTTATATGGTTGACTGTACTACTAGGTGATTATACTTGGTTGACTGGTAGAGAATGCCTATGGCATTAAGTCCGCCTTTATACCTTTACTGTGTGTGAGAAGTTTAAATAAATAAATATATGAAAGTCCGTCAGTTTTGAAGTTAGGATCTTCCAATTTTGTGTTTAGGCTGACGATTGAAAATTAATTTATACGTATCTCAGTTTTTTTGATAATTCTACCCCTGAAGGGTTAAAAAGGTGGATAAAGTTGAAAAGTCCTTAATTTTCGAAGAAAAATCACTTAATTTACTATCTGGGCTTATGGATGGTAGCTAACGCAACAGTGATGTTAGAATTTCAACCCTTAAGGGGGTGAAAAGAGGGATTAAAATTTTGTATTTAATTAAAATTGTTTATTTTTTTAAATTAAAATCACAAATGTTTCGGCTTATGGAAACCAACACAACGTAAATCGTGTTTTTTATTTTATTTCAACCCACAAGGATCTAAAAAGGGGGATGAAGTTTTGTATTGAAGTTGTTCATTCGCTAAATTTTGCATCCAAGTAAAAATAATATAAGTACACGTGTACTGTTTCTAACTTTATAGTATTTTACATGGAGCGACTGCCTATCTGCCCTCCACCACTCAGTTACTGACCCGTAATAAATGTCAAAGATCAGCCGGGACCAACGGCTTAACGTGCTTTCCGAGGCACGGAGGGGTCTTGGTATGTAAAGATGGTCACCCATCCACGGACCAACCTTGGCAAGCGTAGCTGAACCTGATCGATCGACCCGTGCGGCTGTTATTACGTAGCCACAAGCCTCAACTGCGCACCATTTACGTGTGCTTATTAACATTTTAAGACGCTAAGACCAGTGGCCAGTTTACCAGTGCGACGTAGAACTCTGGAACAGGAACCAAGTCATCTCTCTTGATAAGGACATCCTCTACGTTTATTAAAACGAGTCAGCCTAGTAATCAAGATAAATTGAATTATACAGGGTGTAAGGGACAGCCCTCCGCTGACTGATGGGGTGAATTCAGTATATCATAGTAAGATGACCGGTACATAAAATTATTTCAGGAACGTTATGGGAATCCAATAAACACGCAATGTATCGTTACTGTGGTAAAACACACGTAGCGAACGACAGCGCAGCGAGCCTTCGGCTGCCCTCCCCGCCGCAGGGTGCGGGGAGTTCAATGAACTCTGTAGCTAGGCAGAAAGTAATCAGCTGATTTCACGCTTCGTTCGTTAGAGTATTTCAACATACATTGCTGTTTTATTTTTTATTTTAGCTGTTTTATTTACATACATAGAGTGTTGCGTACACAGAATGTAATTTTACATTTAAATAAAGGATATTAACTGAAAAAATGAAAATTTTCCTGAGAATACTTCCGGTGGAATACGATTCAAAATAAGGAGCTAAATGCACCCTGTTAGTTTGCGGAGGACTGTCCCGTACACCCTGTATGATAACTTTATTTTAATTATTTTAATTTCATCTTTTCTGATACTATCAACAAATAAACTAATTTTGAGATACACCTCTCACTATTTAATATCCAGTAATATTATTCTCATTCAAATTCAATTTACATAAACGAACTAAATTCATGACTAACACCGCGTTGGTCGTACCGATACATCTGAAGATATATCTCGTCTTGTTGAACACAAACTTGAACAATTTACATGACTTTGCGGCGGCACTGAAAGCGGGAACATAACAGAAAGTTCTCAAACCGTATATCTGTTACCACGAGATACTCCAGTTAATTATAACGACTTTCACTTGAAGGAACATCTGTATTTATACTTACTCTCGTGACTATGCCTAATTGCTTGATTAATATTCAAAACATCTCAAAAATATCGTAAAATAAATTAAATTCATAAACTCTAAAGGCCAATAAATCTCTAAGAGGTCATAATCGAGGTTAAAATAATATTAAGTGTCGATGCTACCGAAAGGAAAGTCATACAATCAAGCACAATAAAAGTGTCTGGTACAAAATGTTATTTCCTTGCGAATCGTCGTCAAAATAAGGACGTCCTGAGCCGTCCAGTGCACCGTTACGTCATCGTCACGGTAAGGATACAGACGGGTTGTTGTGTAGACAAAATAATCCCAGGGTGGGCGCTATCAATCTTCATACGTGGAGCCAAATTAAACTGGGACTCCGTCTCAGTTGGTACTGGTTGCAGGAAAACTAAAAATATTGGTTTATTAATTTTTGTTTTTTTTTTTTTAAATCAAAGTACTAGATTATATATAGAACAGGAAAAAATAAATTATTCCAGTATAATATAATAATAATAATACATTTTAAAAGATTGCGTGGTGACCAGTCGACATTGAAATAAGTCCTCGGTGCGACGGGGCATATGAAACGTAGGAATATGGTCCTCCACCCCACTGAGTAAGACGATTTGACTTCTTGGGAGTCCGTGTCTACTCAGTGTGACAGTGTCATGTGGATACAGCAATAATTGTGCCGATAGTCGTGACGGCCAATGGCATAATAGCTAAGAGCCTCGACCATCATCTGAAGAGGCTCTCGTTAGGTAGCTGGATCAAGGGCTTGATCCAGAAAGCAGTACTTCTGGACACGGCGCGTATTGTGAGGAGGTTCCTCTCTCAGGAGCCCTGACCACCGGTAGCTTGGACCCTGTTCCTGATACCGGTGGGCTACTATTTTTTTATATTATTAAATGTTTTTATTTTTTTATGTTTTTATAAAAATATTTAAAAATGTAAATGATATGTTTTTAAATGAAATAAAGGAAATAATAATAATAACGTTTATTTGGACTCAATAAAATATAGCCTAATACAGTTTCTGACTCCTAAGTCACAGGTATTCCAAGTTTAGGAGTCAGGGTTTCAATTTTTGTGCGCCTTTAATTATTGTGAACTTTCGCTAGATATTAAGCAAATTGTAAGGACTTGTATCAATAAAGTATTATTATTATTATTATTTTTATATATTTACATATGTCGGGACCCTGGGGTCCCGGACCTTTGGAAGGCGTACGAGGAGCCGAAGCCAACTCGCAAAGGCCCGTTAGACGCTTTTTAATTAAATGAGGCACCAACCGACGATTATCCCTGTACCCACTATGCAAGTGCACCCAAGGACAACCCCCGGTAGTTGTAGGACTATTGCAGGATATGGAACCAAAGATATTGGACTATGGGTTTGGGTGGTTAAAATGGACTGGTTTATTACCTAAAACTATGGAAGGCATATGGCCCCTGCCTGATCAATGTTTTATTGTACACGGATAAAATGGCAGGGGGTGACTTGCACACTTAATAATGGGCCCCCGAAAACGGTCGCTAGCACATAGTGACGTAGCGACAAGGGGGCAACATGTCCTGAGGTGCTCGAGGAGTGGAGAGGTATTCCAAGGCTCTCAGAACAATCCCAGAGCCCGGAAGATGGTCAAGATCCCTACAAGCACTTACTGGAAACTTCCTTCCTCCGAGCACGTTTGCTCTTGCGAATCCCCACTCAAGCCGGCCAATAAAGGCAAGAATGAGGTGGGAGCTCAGTTCCTCGTCAGTGTTCACTCCAGCCGGCTAATAAAGGCAAGCCAGAGGTGAGGAACATGACTTCTCCCGGGAGATAGGGTCCGTGGGATCGCAACTGCCCAACAGCTCGCCACATGCTGCCCTGCGGGTTTCTGTATCTCTCTTGGTCTGGCTCCTCACCCTAGACATGTTCCGGGAAAGTAAACTCTACCGGCACAGACCTAAAGTTCGGAGCGCGCAAGCCCCACCACGACGTCAACGTAGAGATACGGCGGTGGGGTTATTATTATTATTATTAGTTATATTCCTAAGAACTAGGATACAAATAATGTAAGTGAGTAATTGTGAGCAGTGACTTCCTCAATGAAGCCGAATGTCGAATCGATAGCAATAGTAGTTAGTAGTTGTGGTAGTTGTTTGCTCCTTAGCAACTAGTACTAACCTAACTACTATTGCTAGCAATTCGACGGTCTTTCCGTTGGTGTACACCCTTTTACCCCTTTAAAGGGTATCCTTAAAACGGTCTTTCCTTTGGTGTTCCCAAAGGAAAGACCGTTTGAAGGATTTCATTAATACGTTTATTATCATTTTCTTTACATATAGTTGTGTTTTACTAATATTCCGTGAGACGTGTGATCCCACCAAGGCTTAAGAGCGTTGTCACCGGTCCACTAGCACCACTACTTTAAAAACATATTAGCTCGTGACTGAGAAGGAATTGTGAAAAACGGCTCAATCAACTATATCGGTAAGTGTGTCTAGAATTTTCTAATACCTTTTTTAAAGTTTCATATTGAGACACGAAGCAACAAAATTAAATCTATACCCAAAGTCTCAAATTCAGATAATTTATGTAAACAAAGGGGATAACATAACAAAAAAATATCTTCGTAATGGTAATTCACATAAAATGACGAAAAAAGAGGTTCCATTTTCTTTTAAGTACTGATTTTAAGATATAATAATTAAAAAATAATCATACTGTAATTATTTTCATAAATTTTCGGTTTTAAACAAAGTTATTAATAAAAGGAGATTTTCTGGTATCTTCAACAACACTAATATTACAACTCTCATTCATCGATTCATATTGCAAGTAGCATATCTATCCACATGTTGGATGAAAACGGATGTAAACTGTTTCGAGTGGAAATCGATTTTGGTAGGCCTACGTCTAGCATAGGACATAAAGGGCTGATTATGACGAATCATAATTATGCCGTGTCTCCGACACACTATACAAAGCGTTGTTTGGCAACGGTATTTTGTTTGCATATTTCTTATAATTAATTCACCTTAATTTTATAGATGATTATTTACAAAAAAAAAAAAAAAAAAAAATGTTTTGCACCACTGTCCTGTCATTTTGACAGTGACATTTCTTGATATTACTTTGTTTACATAAATTATCTGAATTAGAGACTTTGGGTATAAATAAAAACGGCCACATTCCTCTAGGTCGTATTATTACTATCCTTGTCTATACGTCTGCAAAAATATTTTTTCTAGTTCAAACGTCCAACTCACAAAAGCCAATGTAATTTGTATTACCTAATGCGTTACATGTAATGCACGAACGTCATGGCTGGGTTGGAAATGCATTACATATAATGCACGGACAGTCAACGTTTTAAGTGGCAGTGGGCAGGGCACATTGATCGCAGAACAAATAGCCCATGGGGCCGAAAGATTCTGGAGTAGCCGCGTACCGGAAGACGTAGCGTTGGAAGGCCTCCCACAAGGTGGACCGATGCCCTTGTAAACGCCGCAGGAATCCGCTGGATGCGGGAAGCACAGAACCGGTCGAAGTAGCGATGCTTGAGGGAGGCCTATATCCAGCAGTGGACGTCTTTCGGCTGAAATGGTGATGATGACGATGAAATATGATTTGTAATCCCAACTCTTCGTGCCTACCTGGCTAACGGCTCACCCTCTTTCCCATAGTACTTAAAGTCATCTCATCAATAAATTTGAAGTGTATGTACTTAAACCTTTACCTAACCCGGAGATCACAGGTGTTGCGAGGATATTTATGTTAAGTATCGCTCGTGGCCTGTACTCATAATAGTACCTGCACTCGGTGTGAGGTCGCTTTCGTTCACGACCTAAGATCACTGAAACAACACATTTCTCTGCTATTACCTATCTATACTCTATACATATACAAATAAATAAAATTTAAGTGTCTGTTTGTAATGTCAAAGTAACAGTTTTTTACTAAATTCATATTAAAGTATAATTTATACGTAACTTTAAAAAAAAAACTTTTTGTCGGTTAATCTCCGTAACGGCTTGACCGATTTTGACAGGACTTTCGCTGGCAGATAGCTGATGTTATAAGGAGTAACTTAGGCTACTTTTATTTCAAAAATAGCCATGCGGGCGAAGCCGCGGGCAGCGGGTAGTGGGTAATATAAGTAAAAGCTGTAGTTTAGGCGCCAAACATGTCTGTGAACATATTACTGGTTAAACACTGTTATTCGTAGGTAGTTGTATTTTGTTTGGATGTACGGTCTGTTACTCGTATGCCATGGTTTATCAATGTCTATTTTTGAAGATGGATCGACCGTCACGTGAATCAGTCAAGAAAGTTGTGTTTGGTACCAATAAGTAAATAGAAAGAAGTGTCTTGAAAACAGCTTGATTTCCAAACAAAAAACCTTTTTAAAAAGACATTCTCTTGCTCCCAAAGAGATTTACTAAATCTCAAGGGACCTACGATACGTGACGGCTATTAACGTTAATTCAATGTTTGTATCCATAGTAGAGGTACGAATAACTAATAAATTTATAACCAGAGATCGGAATAGGTAGAGTTTATTTACCTAAACTTCGAGGAAGGAAGTAGCATAGAGTGGATAATACCCTTTTTATCCAATATAATATACACACAATAACCAACCAACTTTTCAAGAATTTATTTTCCTATAATATGTAAAACAAAGAAAGCTTTTTAATTTAATAGTTTTAGTACGGAACCCTAAAAAATTTTATATATGATTCTTCTGATCAATCATTTGTAACTGAATGAATGAATAATTGAATGAAATGCACCGACCCCAGCGTGATTTAACCAGACTCGATTCCTCGAATGAACCCAAAGATTCACACTAGCCCCTGAAGCTTCATGTTTCATAGTACTACAGTAGCCATTGCATATCAAGGAGTAGATCGGGGGGCACGTTAATGGTAGGGAAGACGTGCCCATAGGATATGGAAGGATTATTATGCATCCTTAAGTAAGCAATGGAATAGTGGAAAGGGGTGATATTTATCGGGAGGGATCTTTTAACAACGTCGCAGCCATTTTGACCAGCTGCTTTCTCGACTTCTTTTTGTGTCACTGCTATGCTGTGTTCATTGATATAAATAGTAAAGATACGGTCGTCCGAACGTTTGCCAGACACGGTCGCCATACAAAAACACTAACGCCATCTATTAGAACTACTATGAACTACGATGTCAATCGGCGTGGTCTGCTCCTGGACGTAAACTTGTAAGAGCAGGTATTTTTCGAGGTACAAAGAAATAATAAAAAACCTTCTATTTTTCGAAATTTATATTTATTATTTATTTATTTATTTATATATACTTTATTGTACATCAGATTACACATTACAAAAGAAAAGAAAACTTATACACTATAAAATATACAATGAGCGGCCTTATCGCATACTGCGATCTCTTCCAGGCAACCTTGGCATGGACAGTGAATTTATGGACATAAAATGGGGTTGTCATTGGTGCAAAAATAAAAAGTATAACAGTACAATATCCTATAATAGATACACAGATATATAATAGATACATAGATACATACATACTAACTAAATAAGCAAATAAAACAAATGAAGACTAGATTATTACAGTAAACAACGAGAACAAAATCACAGCAACAAGTAATGTTCCTTCACGAGTCTTTTAAACATAGGCAGCGATTGCGCGCGTTTTATTGTATCTGGCAATGCATTCCACAAACGAGCGGCCTGGACAGTAAAGGATTTGTCAAGGAAAGTTGTGGAATGCATGGGCATTTTAAGCTTCAAGTTATCTGATGACCTTAAAAATTTCGTGTGGGAGTCGGAAAGAAACTGGAAACGTTTTTTAAGATAGTTTGTGTCATAAAATTTTCATTGGCCTTCGAATAAAACAATATTTTTAAACTTATTTTTTTTAACTTATGACACGACTCCAAACTTTATTTCGCACGGAATCAGAAGGAAATCTGCAAAATAAATACGTATTTCACTGTACTTACAGATTTTTTTGCAGTAAGTACATAAAAACACATTTTAATTTGCTTTTAATAAACAATAAAAATAATTTTATACATAATTAAATCATATAGTAATAATAATAAATCTTTTCATTTCATCGGATAAAAACGCGCGCCGCTGCAAAGTTATGACGCACTTTTACGCTGCTTCGCGTCGTCTTTGCCAAACGTTGAGACAAATTAGAAAGAAAATTGTTTTAAATAATGTTAGAAGTTGATATAATTACATATTTTTAACTTATCGGTGATATGAAATGTTATCAATTGTTTTATTGTGCTTTTTGTCGTAGTTCACGCAACCCTTCACGACACAACTTGGCATTTTTGCTTGTAAAATTTTACGACCGCTCCCGAAGACAGCCGAACGCGTTCTAGTTCACTTCGCTAGAGGGAAGACCATTTTGGGACCAAGTTCGAGGCGTCATTATAACATGCGGTCCGCCCAGTCCTTACGCAGTAATATATATGTCAATGGCTGTGTTACACGTTGCTGTTTCCAAAGTCTTCGTCTGAGATCCGTTTCCGGTTTCTTGTAAATCTCGCAATAAAGCAGCGTTCTTGATCGTATCTCGCTCCCCAGCCGTGTCTATCTAAAAATAGATTTCCTAGTTAAAAAAAAAACTTTTTATTTCAGACTAATTTGGCCCATAGTATTATATTATTATTACATGACTTAATTTAAATATTTGCCGCCCTCTGGGGCCCCGGGCAAACGCACTTGTGTTTGAACCCAGTGCCCCAGAAGGGGACTGTCCTGCTGTTTAGTAAGTCATATCCTGTTTTAGGTTGTGATTCCATGTGTAAATAGGTCGGCCATTTTTCTTGGATTTGGCCGTGTACTGCATTGCTGCATGTAACCGATGTGGTTCGCGGCGCCTAATATGTGCGAGACGGTTTTCATGTTCGTCCTTGACTATCCTACATTACATTCTTCTTTGTCCAAGACCTTTTTAAACGTAAAGATGTGATCAATAAATAAAGTCCAATAAATAATTCGTGTTTTTTAAATATTGGGATTTAAACGTCATTATAGTTATCCCGGAATCTTAGAGGAGATATTATCCACTCTATATATTTTCCTCGAAGCTTAGGTAAATAAACTCTACTTATTCCGATCTCTGCTTATAACATAATACAGGTGGAACATCATAAGTGGGACACAACAATACTCGTAAATATAAATTAATAAAGAAATTCCTGTCTTAGATTTTCTGCACCCACTACTCGGTGCGCACCCGCATTTCAACAGCAATCTTCGTATTGATATAGTTAGCGGTCGTCTGCGCGACCTTGCAGCCAGGACCAGGACACAATTAGAAGTGTTCCGCCACTGTGCTCGACGCAGGAACACAGGGCAGGCGGCACGTGCCGTCTGACACATCCTTGGCTGTATCCTTATCAACGGAGACACGCGAACGAGGAACTTTCGCGACATTATCATATATCTACTATTCGATTTTTGTACCTTGTAGTGCCGGACGTAAAGAATAGCACCACCCCATTTCCTCCCGTGGGTGTCATGGGCAGCAGCGTTCTCTATGCATTTTTAACACCATACTGCGATCGCCAACCCAACTGCCAAGCGTGGCGATTATGACAAATGAAAGACGTCCACTGCTGGACATAGGCCTCCCCCAAAAGGGGGGGGCCTTTTGGGGGAGACCTATGTCCAGCAGTGGACGTCTTTCGGCTAAAATGGTGATGAATGACTATCAGATTTTTGTATCAATGCTTATCTTTATCTACCTGTTTTAGTTATGAAGCATTTTTCTAAAATACCAAGAGAGCAACAGCACGAAAGACAAAACAGAGCTTTTAGAATGTTGGTCAACTTGTATTTCTCGGATTCTCAGTAAATTATTATCAATTAGTTTATTTCAGATAAAATTAATCCATACAAATCACAAATTATAAAACATGCATCGTATGTATTCGTATATTGTAATTTTGGTAGGTAGTTGCTTTTGTTACTGTGTTTACTGCTAGGACACAGTTAGAAGTGTTCTGCCATGACGCAGTAATACAGGGCAGTGGGCACGTGCCACCTGACGACTGCAGATGAAACATCCTTGAGCGCATCCTTATCAACAGCCAAGTGATTGGAACACGCGAATAAACAACTTTCGCGACATTATCATACTGATTTATTCCGAATCATCGAATTAATTTTTGAATGAAACTAATTTGTTTTATTCGATTTTATTTTGATAACTCATCTTACAAACTCATCTTATTCTAACTCATCTTACAAAGCTTTGTCGTTCATGCCTGTGAATAATTTCTTTTTCGTTCTATGTGAAGAGTCCGTAATCAAAGTCGAAACAAAACTACAATACTCAATACTTTATTGATTTACTTTATTGATTATTCTAATGGTAATGCTTAGGTTTAACATATCAGACAGTACCGTGTGGTGCCGGACGTAAAGAGTAGCACTACCCTTTCTCTTCCCGTCGGTGTCGTAAAAGGAGATTATGGGACTTACTAGAGAATGGGCAGCAGCGTTCTCTATGCATTTTTAACACCATACTGGGATTGCCAACCTGCCTGCCAAGCGTGGCGATTATGGTACACTCCCATTGGGAGAGGCTTATGTCCAGCAGTGGACGTCTTTCGGCGGAAATGATGAATGCTTATGTTGTAAACATTAGCTTAAGAACAATCGTGGACCCTGTCGGGCACAGCAAAAAAAATAGGTAGAGATGAGCACTCAGATCTCAGATATCAGATCTTAGGGCTCAGACCAAATAAAAAACCAAAACAGAGCGCAGCGAACAATACAGTGAAGCATGCCAAAACTACGCCTCCGCGCTTTGCGTACACGCTCACACGCACACATTTACAACCATTTACAATGAAACTACGTCTCACTAAGTGCACACATGTTTACGACCTCACGACACTGTTGACGGCGCTCTGTCTTGGTTTTTATTTGGTCTGAGTCTTAGGGTTTATCTTATAACATAAGTTATTCTAAAAATAAAAATAAACATTTTTGTGGATTTTATATGAGTTTTGTTTTTAATTGTTCTTCCTAGCCTTTTCCCGACTATGAGGTCAGCTACCAGTTTAATTGAATACAACTAAATACCAGTATTTTACATGGAGCGACTTACTGTCTGACCTCCACAACCCAGTTACTAGATAACACAATACCCCTTGGTAAGACTGGTTGTCAGACTTTCGGACTTCTGACGACCCGTAACAACTGTCAAAGAACTACAAATGACAGCCGGGACCAACGGCTTAACGTGCTTTCCGAGGCACGGAGGGGTCACCCATCCACAGACCAACCGCGGCAAGCGTAGCTTTACCTGATCTATCGACCCATGCGGCTGTTATTACTTAGCCACGAGCCCCTCTCTCAAGCAACTATAATAATATCAATGAAATAAATTCCCACCAGAAAGGAAGTCGAGGCAAAAAACACTGAGGTCAATTATTTCAAATAGGGATGATGACTAAAAAAAATTTGCTTTGTCCATCATGTAGATTATGAAAAAATAATGGACACGTATTTTTTCTTTTTTTACGTAACTAAAACATTACGGCGATACATTGCGTTCAAATGTGGCATGACGTCACTTCTCAGTAGATTTTATACGTAGCTGTGACGCAACGAGCCCCCACTCCCCAAGTTTAATGTGTTTTATCTAAGTCATTTTTTAATAATATGATAAAGCAAAAAATACGTGTCTAATATTCTTTTATTATCTGATTGACGGACTAAATAGTTTTTCTTTTTTTTTTACTCAGGACACATCCCTATTAAATATTTTTCCCTCATCACCAATTTCTAATACTAACGTCAGTATCTCTCAATTTTATGAGCTGATAAGTGTTAATCGTAAAAATCAATTTCTCGTACACAACTAAAATAATAGATGAGAAGTGCTTAAAACCATGTTCTTCAAGTTTTGCTCGGTCATAAAACGCCCCTAAGAGCCTCAAGCGTTAAAAGGAAATTGCGTTTCTATCGTAAATGATAATTACTGTTATGAAGTAAATGCCAAGTAACCCGATTTCTAAAGCGTATCCTGCGCTCATTAACATTTAACTGTAGTAAATTAGTAGCTGACCTGATGGCCGCACAATCGTTTGTGTAAGTCATTGCACTCGGAAGTACAATTGTAGTGTTATCGCATGACTCGATATCAATTAACGTGCACGATAAATGTTTTTAACTATTTTAAAGTTCTACATCGAAACTGGAGCGCGAAGACTTTTGAATAAGGCCCCTCGCCCACGGCGATTTTTTGTAGCGATGCTGTCGCGCGTTTACGAAACGCGCGACAGCATCGCTACTAACGCGCGTTCGTCGCATTTGCAACGCACTGCAGAAGCGATGCCAACGCGCTTCTAACGCGCTACAGCATCGCGACTGTATCGATGCAAACGCGCGACTGTGAGAACGGAGGGAGGGTGGCGCGTGAGTGGAGAACCGAGCATCAGTGCAACTTTGGCATTTTGTGCCATTACTGAATCGCGTTTGCATCGCGACAAAAGCGCGACAGTATCGCGTTTGCATCGCGACTGAGAATCGTGGTGTGGGCGAGGGCAACCAGCTAGCGGCCGCATCGCGGCTGTATCGATACGAACGCGCGACAGCATCGCTACTGCATCGCTACTGCGTCGCTACAAAAAGTCGCCGTGGGCGAGGGGCCTAAGGTGGTATTGTCGATGCGAAAAGTGCAAAAAATGTAGCAACAAGCAACGCTAGCAACTTGCTTATGTAGAGTGCAATAAAGCAAGTTAACTGCCTAATAAGCTAGTTAACTAGGTAATAAGTTTGATCTTCAGTCGTGTAGTAAATATTGATGTTCTCTTTGTACTTGAGTAGCGTCTGCAAATTGTTAGCCATATTTAATCGCCAATTAGATTATAGTTCATTCAGGCTATGAAAACGATCATTAAAATATAGGCGTAGTAACATTTTCTTGCGACTTAGGCGGGGTAGACTTTGAAGTCTACTAAAAACCAAGAGATTGATCTCTTGATAGATACCAAGAGATCAATCTCTTGGTTTTTAAATATTGATGTTCTCTTTGTACTTGAGTCATCATCATCATCATCATCATCAGCCTATAGCAGTCCACTGCTGGACATAGGCCTCTCCAATTGCACGCCATTCAGCTCGATTCTCGGCAACTCTCATCCAGCTGCTACCAGCCACCCTGCGAAGATCGTCGCTCCACCTAGCCTGAGGACGTCCTAGCTTACGTTTGCCAATTCGCGGTCTCCACTCAAGAACACGTCTACCCCGACGGTCATCGGTTCTACGGCTAATATGGCCGGCCCATTGCCACTTCAGCTTGCTTATTCTGTGAGCTATGTCGACAACTTTGGTTCTCTGCCGAATCATCTCGTTCCGGATTCGATCTCCTTGATTTCGAAGTACTTGAGTAGCGTCTGCAAATTGTTGGCTATATTTAATCACCAATTAGATTATGGTCCATTCAACTTCAAGCTATGAAAACGATCATTAAAATTTATGCGTAGTAACATTTTTTTGCGACTTAGGCTAAGTAAGTGAAGTCTACTTAAAAACCAAGATATTGATCTCTTGGTATCTTTAACTGGGATAACATAAATCATATTTTTGCCAAATGTCATGAATATTTTACGGCCGTTTAAATTTGATTAAATTATAAACTTCTAAACTTTCGCATCTATAATAAATTATTAGTTCGAATAAATAATTGGATAATGAAAATGATCATTTTTGTAAAAATATAATCCATACTAATATTATAAATGTGAAAGTAACTCTGTCTGTCTGTCTGTCTGTATGTTACGTTTTCACGCTTAAACCGCTGGACCGGTCGTCATGAAATTTGGTAGAGATATAGCCTGGAATATGGAGAAGGACACAGACTACTTTTTACGCGATAACCGACATCCACGTGGGCGGAGCCGCGGACAAAAACTAGTATACAATAACGTGTTTTTATTGGGCTATTTATTAGTTATCAGCACTTGACGCTAAGGAGGTCGACCACCTGTATTGTTATCAAAATGAGGTCACTTACTACAAATAAGCTGCCCGCGTGGCTTCTCCTCAAATTAAAGCAATTTAATCCTTATAATATCAGCTGTCTGCCAGTGAAAGTTCCGTCAAAATCGGTCCAGCCTTTTCGGAGATTACGTACAGTAGGTATATACTTACATACGCATTTAGTAAAAAGCTGTTATTTTGATATTACAAACAGACACTTAAGTTTTTTTTTAATTTGCATAATATATAATGAGTGAAAAACAGTTCAATAAGTACAAATAAATAAGAGTTACATAAACGATTACTTTATACGAGTATGTTGACGCGGATGATAGACAGTTTTGATTACGATCTATATCATTTTGCAAATATATATATATAACCATTAGCGACGAATCATAATTTCATAACCTACTCTTTTCTTATTTTTTTTTTTTTCTTTTTGTTTTTACTATTTAATTTTTTTGGTTTTTTGCCACATGTGCCTGCCACTTCAACAATTTTGGAATGTTCTTGTATTGCACTCGTTATCACGTTCTACCGTTTTGAATTTTGAATGTCAATTTTACTATTTATTCATATCTTTTTTAAATGTTAATCTTAATGTGTTAATTATAATTTGTATTCTAATGATAATTTGGATATTAGGTTTGATATTTTTTTAATTCTAATTTCATTTATGATTTTGTTTTTTTTTTTACTTAATGTCTTGTTTGGTGTTTTTTTTTTTTTTTTTTTCATTGTTTCTAAATAATTTTTCTATCCTCATTACGAGTAAACACTGTTTAAAAAAGAAAATATTTAAGAAGCTATTTTTTATGTAAGTGCTGTGTACGCCTGTAATTGACTAATTCACTATAACTTATGCTTATGTTATTTTTTATTTAATGTTTTTAGTGAATAGGTCGTTGGTGTACCTTTCAAATAAAATAAAAATAAATAAAATAAAATAAAATATTGATCGTTCAGGATGCCTATGATCCGTTATTTCGTTAGGAATCCCCGTAAAAATAAGTGCATGTCGGACCACACACAATGAAGGGTTCCGTATAGTTGGTTGAATTTATCCAAAGGAGAAACTTAACATTGCAATTGAAAAAACAAATTCTCCCATACATTTTAACTTCAAATGTTAGTTTGTACGAGGGATTAACCATGGTAATTACGCTCAATAAATAAATAAACAAATATTGAGAGATTTTCCGTGTTATTTTAAGACCATAGACTTGTTTTCTTGTAATCTATAGTAATAAATAGTAAAGAAGTATTTTGTGTACTGTTTTTTTTTTTTTTTTTTTTAATGTTAGGCGCATTAGTCTTAAATTTAATTAAATGGTCGATTTTCATCTATTTTCTTAAATAATTTTAAATGTATTTGTTTTTAAATGATATAAACATTCAGAAATCCTTACAATAAGCCGTTTTATTTGATATGTCACATTATACAGTTTGCAAAACTTTGTCTTGAATTTTTTATGTTGCCCCCCAAAAGTGTCTTCAAAAAAATGTATTCAAAATTCATTTATTTACGTTACACGTCCGTGTTTGTCACAGAAGTTCATAAGTATACCACATTTCAACTTAATCGGCCCAGTAATGTAGATTCGGAGAAAATTGGCTATGACAGACAGACAGACAGACACACGAGTAATCCTATGAGGGTTCCGTTTTTTCCTTTTGAGATACGGAACCCTAAAAATGTTTTAACACTTAATGGAGCACTGCCAGAGCTATGAGTAAATTTTCATTCCTTTCTACGTAAAATTGGTTAAGCTGAAGTTTACAACAAAGTATGCAATTTAAGCAAACATATTTAATGACACACTTCAACAATAAATTGCAAGGCATAAAAAAAAAAATGTACTAGTACCTGACTTATACAAACAAGAACCTACGTCATAATATTATCTTATAACTATATAAAATTCTCGTGTCACAAGTGTGTCGTGTGTGTGCCGTGTCTCGTGTTAGTTACCATACTCCTCCAAAACGGCTGGACCGATTTTTATGAAATTTTATATGCATATTCAGTAGGTCTGAGAATCGGCTACTATCTATTTTTTTATAAGTTTTATGTAGGTAGGTAGGGTAGGGTATGGTAGGGTAGGGTAGGGTAGGTAGGTAGGTAGGGTAGTGTAGGGTAGAATAGGGTAGGGTAGGGTAGGGTAGAGTAGTGGAGTTTATACTATAGCTTTTAAAAGAACGAAGTCTGTCGGGACAGCTATTTATCTATATATGTACATAAATAAAAGTAGAAACTGACTGACTGACATATCAACGGACAGCTGAAACTACAGGGACCTGGGAATGTGATATTTTGTACACGGCTTCCTTTTATAATATAGGGGAGCACAAAAATATTTTTTTTTTTTTTGGAAATTATTATTTATTTATTTATTTATTTAATACTTTAAGCACAAAACATGTACAGAGGCGGACTTAATGCCATAGGCATTTTCTACCAGTCAACCCAAATTCCAAATTCCAAATTCGACCTTTAAGGGGCTGAATGAAAAAAGAAATGCCCAGTTTTTTTTTTTGTTTTTGGGTGAGAAATTATCAAATAACATCTCATGCTCTGGGCGGAGCGGGAGGGCGTGTCAGACTTTTACTGACTAAAACCTTTCCGTGTTCCTTCAGTTGCCTGTGTGCCAGGGCCACGGTATCCCTTTCGGACAAACCCGCAACCCTGGTAGGCATTAGTCCTAGCGGACCTCGTCAGTAAATAAGTTTTCATATAATGCACGTATTTATAATAAATCAGCGTAAACAATCTAAACGTTGAAATTGCGGAAGTCAAATCTATGTGTAGTACACATAGATTTGACTTCCGCAATTTTCCAAAGGAAAATAGCACTTATTTCAATTAAATAAAGATATGAACTTATGTGGACTAGGCAATAATCGACAGTAGGTCACCCACTTATTACGTAGCAATTTATTTCTCAATTTCAATCTTTTAAACACTTTGATTTAGCTTACTTTGATTATGGTATCTCGGTCGGTAGACAAATAGTCATGACTTAGCCACAAGCCCGTCTACTATACGTAGAGGGTAATAGCAGCCCAGAGCAGTGGCGGATTTACACATTTGCCGCCAGTAGGCTATTCAAATTTTGCCGCCCATACTGACCTCTATAATTCGATACCCTAGTGCACAATCATTATACTGCTAATTAATTATATTTTTTTGTTGTCAATGTAAATTGCAACTTAATGATTTGTGCACTATCGTCCTCATGGCATCGCAACAGTTCCAAAATCATACAATAAGTTCCGTTGCGGATCACCGAACTTCTCATTTTTTCCTCTGAAAGCGAGGCCTCTTGAACACAGTCGCTTCACTAAGTCAACAACTCCCTTCAGAACATTTCTCCAATAAGTAATTTCTTCATCAATCTGGACCTGCAGTAAATTATCTTTAGGTAATAACGTTTTTTATTTTATTTCTGTAAGACAAAAAAATGTGCTTTTGCCGCCTCCTAAAATCTGCCGCCCTATACCCAAAGTCTCTAATTCAGATAATTTATGTAAACAAAGTAATGTCACTGTCAAAATGACAGGACAGTGGTGCAAAACATTTTATAATATTTTTTTTGTTGTTGTAAATAATCTATATATATAAAAATGAATCCCTATTTCCCTTGGTCACGGCATCACGCGTGAACGGCTGGACCGATTTCGCTAATTATTTTTTTGTTGTGTTTGTTATTGTCAGGAGAAGGTTCTTATGTATGAAAAATTTAAGAAAGTTAAAAAAAAAAATTGTAAGAAAACGACCATATTTACATTTTTATTGTAATAATAAGTAGGTAACTCTATCTTCTAATGTAACTTTATGGCGTTTGACATAACGTGTCAGTCATCATTTGGTAGGTCTGAGAATAGATTTTATCAAAAAAAAATAAAAAATAATTAAGGTTTTAGTTAGGTAGGGTAGGGTAGGTAGGGTTGGTAGGGTAGGGTAGGGTAGGGTAGGTAGGTGGGTAGGGTAGGGTAGGGTAGGGTAGAATAGGGTAGGGTAGGTAGGTAGGGTAGGGTAGGGTAGAAAGGTAGCTACAGTCAAATAGCTTTTGACAGAACGAAGTCTGTCGGGTCAGCTAGTCAACTATAAAATTAAACTGAATTAATTATAAGAACTATGCAAACAAAATACCGTTGCCAAACAATGTTTTATGTAGTGTGTCGGAGACACGGCTTATGATCATCATAATCAGCCCTTTGAAGTCCACTGCTAGATGTAGGCCTCCCAAAATCGATTTCCTCTCGAAACAGTTATAGTCGTTTAAGTCCAAAATGTGGCTAGGTATGCTACTTACAATATGAATCTATGAATGAGAGTTGTAATATTAGTCGTTCAAGATGTAAACAATTTCTCTCCTGCATTGTTACCAGTATCATAAAATCTCCTTTTTTTAATAACTTTGTTTAAAACCGTAAATTTATAAAAATAAATACGGTATGATTATTTTTTTATTATTATTTCTTAAAAATCAGTACTTAAAAGAAAATGGAACCTTTTTTTTTCCATTTTATGTGAATTACCATTACGTAGATATTTTTTTGATATGTTATCCCCTTCGTTTACATAAATTATCTGAATTTGAGACTTTGGGTATAGGCTCCAGCCTACTCAGCCTGTGCTGGTAAATCCACCACTGGACCAGAGTCAAAATTTGTGCCCGGTTGATGGCAATAGGCTCGCCCCCTATTACATAACTGGCGAAATGTGGGTGTACTTTAGGTACGTACACCTCTGTCTAAGCCTTCGGGGAATACAGACGTGTTGCCATAATGTTTATTAAATATTTTGCAGTTTTTTTTAAGTAAATATTCAAGAACTAAAATCTTAGTAATAACAATGTAATGGGCAACTGCCCGACGGTTGTTTTTTTTTTTTTTTTGTTACTAACCTATTGCATTTAACTCCGGAAAGCTTTGACTGCTTAGCCGGGCGTTGGCGGGGCCAGAAGGGCCTCTCGCCAGTTAGCAAAAGTTAAGTAGCACGGCTAAAGGCGTCCCATAGTGGGTCCTAGGCTTAGGGCGCTACTGATCGCTAAACAAGAGGGGACTTGTTGCATTTGGTTATTATTATTAGGAACGGTGTTTAAAACTACTTACTTCACGCGGGCGGACAGACTCAAGGGTCGGGGGGAATGTGCCCGCGCGATGCAGGATTTGTGTGACGTCAGGTCTTTGATGCGTAGTTCGCATGTGGGGTTGTAGAGGCCGCCACAATCCGTATAAGAAACAGGATCGATTGGCATTAAAAAAAGTTATTGGGAAAATTGCCCATTTTTTTGCTGACAGTATTTTTTTTTTTTCTAAATCTTTGAATGCACATCTAAATGACTCAAACAGTTAAAGACGATCTCCTCAGACCGTTTTCCTGTAGCTACAATGGTGAAAGTATCTGCCCTTACTGCCCCGTCTCAAAAATCCAGCCTTTATACTCATTTCTTTGAAGTCAAAGTCAAAGTCAAATAATTTATTTCAAATAGGCACGAAGATGCACTTTTGAACGTCAAAAATTACATGAATAGTTAATTGATTCTAGTTGCGCCTTCCAAAAGGTAGTTATGTATGGAGAAGAATGGGCAAGAAACTCCATACTTACTCTTTTAAAATGTTAACAATAGTTTGTATACATTAATTAATAATTATAGGTGAAGACGATGTACCTAGAATAAAAATAAAAATTACTTACCACAATTGGTAAAAAGTATGAAAGTGAAGTAATGACAGAAAAATTAATAAATGCGATAGGTACTTACATGGTGCTCACATATTTACAAACATTGTAAAAAAAAACATATAATAAGTCAGCGTGCAGTGAGTTAAATTTATATTAATCACAGAAAATAAAATTAATATCATAAAAATTATAAATTATACAGTTAAATTAAAATCCTACTATTTATTTGAATTAAATAAAAAAAAACTAAACAATTATTTTCTATTTCTAGTGAATGACGACGTCACAGTGCGTACCTATGCTACGAAAATAAACAAGCCATGAACAAATAGAGAGAAGAATAACGATAACTGTTGTTTTTGTCTTTTCCTCATTGTTTGGTTTGTTTTTCGAGGAGTTTTTGTCAACAAAGGCATTTTCACGTCAGAAATCGGAAGGTTATATTGAAATATAAATAACGTGCCCGCCTGTGTAGGACACATCTATGGACTACAGGGCTTATTCCACAAATACCTTTCAAGAAACATTAGTTTCTTGTTTCTGAAATAAGAAATATACACACATGTCCCAATATTTGGCATAATTTTCCCATATTCCACTAATCCGAATTTTCCACTAATCCGGCACCCTTGTGCCTGAATTAGTGCCGAATTACCGAGATTGTACCGTATTATATTATTATATTATATTATATATATATATTATATATATAAAATGATAAACTGACTGACTGACTGGGTGATATATCAACGCACAGCCCAAACCGTTGGTCCTAGAGACATGAAACTTGGAGGGTGTGTTCTATGTGAGGAGTAAGTATCCACTAAGAAAAAATTTTTGGGAATTCCACCCCTAAAGGGGTAAAATAGGGGATGGAAGTTTATATGAAAGTCCGTCAGTTTTGAAGTTAGGATCGTCAAATTTTATGTCTCAGCATTTTTGATAATTCCACTCCCGAAGGGTTAAAAAGGGGGATGAAGTTGAAAAGTCCTTAATTTTCGAAGAAAAATCACTAAATTTAATTGGCTTATGTTTGGAAGCTAACGCAACGATTTTGTTATAATTTCAACCCTTAAGGGGGTGAAAAAGGGGATGAAATTTTGTTTTTAATTAAAGTTCTTTATTTTTTAAGTTAAAATCACTAATATTTTACGCGATAACCGACATCCACGCGAGCGGAGCCGCGGGCAAAAGCTAGTCATGTATATATCAAGGTGTATATATATATATACGTACACACGGCTACATATCAAGCTATACAATTCCAGTAGGTATAAGCTGACCTCTCATTGTACGGAAATTCTATTCAACGTACCTTCAGGAAGACTGTTGGCAGGCCTCCTACAAGGTGGACCGATGATCTTGATGAGCGTTTACAAGAGTGAAGGCCGCAAGAATCCGCTGGATGCGGGAAACACAGAACCGGTCGAAGTGGCGGTGCTTTAAGGAGACCTAAGTCCAGCAGTAGACGTCTGCTGAAATGATGACGTACCTACAGCAGGTATTCTGACGTCACACAAATCCTGCATCGGGCAATCAGAGTTTACCGCGCGACTAGCATAAAAATACAACATACCGTCATCAACCGTCGGGCTGTACAACACCCGTCTGATCCTCCCTTTTCTATAGAGAATGAGTGAACTTTACACCCTATTCCTCATACCTCTATACTAGCAATAAAGAGTAGATACCTCCGTATCATCTAAAGATATTATTTACGTCGATAACTTTTTCAGCAACATCTGAAAATGGGCACTAAGTGCTAATAACAAAGAACCGTTATAACCGATCAGCACCCTAATTTTGTAACACACTCTGAATAATTTTGAAGGACATTGCTAATCCATTGCTTCATATGTTCAACAAAGTCTGCTCAACAACTCAATTTGTCAGCGAAATAACTTTTGAACTGTCTTAAGACGCCGATGTATGCCAGTGACCTTGAGTGGTTAGCTTGCATGTTCTCTACTTAGCTCACGCAACGCGGCGTACGTCCGGCCAGTAATAGGACTCGCCCATCCAGGAGCGCTGTCCCAAATAAGATGCAATATTAATTTATTATACATAAAATAAAAGCTATTTCAATAAAACAAATGAATAATTAAATTTACTTTAAAAAGGCGAAGGTTTCAGCAAAATACGCTTTGATAAATTTTGCGTGATTCTCAGTTTTTATCTGCGTTAGACATAAATTTACAAATCAATTTCATTATGTAATATAAACATAATCTAAAATATTCATATATATTAAGTATATATATATAACATATAACATATATATTAAGAAAACGCTCTAAATTAACATATCGCACCCCCAGTGCGACAAATGCGTAAGAAGAATATAATAACTTTACAGGAGAGCAAAAAACTGTTTGGTCTGGTATATCTATTTAGCATTTGATCTTATGATCTTTTGTTATATACCATTAAACAATAAAAAAATCAAGCTTTTTTCAACAATATTTCAGATAAGTACCTCAAATTGTAGTGTATAAAAATTAAATTTAAAAAAAAAAATCTTTTATTTCAGATAACTACAATCCATACAATCCGATAATAAATTAAAACTAAATATTAAAATTAAATTAAATAATAATATTACCTGCTTATAAAATATATATATAATAATATTATATATATAATAATATTACCTGCTTAATAAATGATCTCCATAACGGGGAAGAGATCCTATCAGCAACAGTCTTCAGAATTCCGTTGCAGCTGCCACGCATTCTGCAGATCAGGGATACAGTTTTCTTGCGAATGACGGCATGAAAGCCATCAGTGCGATACAGCATAAATATCCCCGATGCACTACAGAAGCGAGGCAGCCCCAATATCATCATCGTATAAAGAATAATTAATATTTCAAGTTTTACACACGTTTATGGACCTTTTTATTTGAAAAAATGTAAATTTTATGTGACGCGACAAATGTCTTTTTTGGTAATAATGGCTTAATTTTTCGTCAGATCTTAACGAACAAATTGAGCATTGTGTATCTTTATCTGCGCTATACGAAACTGCAATAAAAAAAAAGTGACGTATTCTTACTTACGCCTTTATCGCACTGGGGGTGCGATATATTTTTTCCAAATCATTAACACTACTCATTTAGACGTGATCTTCAGTATAAAATCAATAAAAGTCGGTTATCGTTGTCTTAAATTGTTGAATTGTCAAAAAGAAACCCGTTGCTACTGGAAGTGTTATTATACGTAATTACCCCGCTGGGTAACTACTAAGCTTGGTGATTAATCAATATGTTTGGCAGTGTTTTGTAGACCCACTAATTGTTTCAGTCTTTTGTAGGCCTATGTTAACCAATTGAGTTTTTGAGGCTAGTACGATCCAAAAGTCCGCCACACGTGCAAAACTAGGGCATTTCTTCGCAACACTATTAACCTACAGGCACAATTTAGGTGGCAAATAATTGTAGTGTCCGTTCCAAGTAATAACAATCCCATTGTCCAGTTACTATAACGGCCAAAAGATTATATGACGCGAACCGTCTGAGAAAGTAGGCCTGTCATTGACTTTGAGCGACTAGACCGGTGGTAGACGGTGACGGGGGAGCAAAAACGCATAGTTGTAGAAGATCTTATGTATTTACTCACTGCAAACACGTACATTGCTGCATTTACTTCATAACTTATTAAACAATGTTCTAGTTGACACAGCAATGAAAGCTGCGCAAACAGTTGCGATTGTATGATTGTGCGGTGGGAGACGGTCGAGGTAGAGGTCGTTTTTGTGTTGTTACAAAAAGTCCTATCACAAGCGATCTTGTAAGGTAAGCGTTACAATAGATGATAATAATTATAATTTTGTCTATGTTGAAAGATAAGTCATGGTTTAAGAACAAGATTAATTAAATAACGTTACGGGAAAATGTTTTAATTATTATTTGGCAGTCTGTTTCAGGTGTTCTACTTAATATTAATGAGTAATTTTTGTGCAGTTAGATGCTTCTGAAGAAGATCAACTTATTACGGTTAATGTTAACAGCTATACCTTAAACTCTAGAACAATAACAGAGTCTAGGAATGAGGATAGTTAGGTTCATACGGATCCCTCTGAGCAATCAGCCTTGCTGCAAACCATAATGACTGCAGCAGATAGAAATATTAACACTGTCAAATCATTACCACGCCGAGAGTATGCATACATAATGTGGTATGACATCACATCTAACTAAAGAGGTAAGTATTATCGCGGCCAAGAAAATCTAACCACCTTGAAAACAAATGATCACAGATGTTTTCATTTACAAAAACAAGGGGCTCAGCTAAATTCTGATGTTGCGATGCTATTGGCAAGGCTTGTTAACGTTACCAAATAACAAAATAATAACCGTTACGTAACGTTAAATTTCAATGTTATACCTAATAACGTTACAAAAATTTAACGTTACTTGATAACATTACCATTAATATAACGATAATTAACATTAACAAAAATACGATGACTAACGTTAATTTAGCTACGTTGCCGTTCTGTGGGTAAGAATCAGGCAGATTCAGGCAACGTTTTGATCGGCACGGCATCGGCATCAGAGAGGCGCGAGGGCGGGCTCCCGCCGCGCCGCACGCCTCAGGCCCCACTACTGACATCTCACCCGTTTAAAATAACGGTAAAATTAATAGTGTCATATATAACGTTAAATCGATTACCGTTATTTTAATAATAACGTTAACTCTGTCAATAAAAGGTAACGTTATGAAAATTTACCGGTATTTAAAGCCCTGGCTATTGGATGATAAGCGTAGATAAGCGTTACTCTAGCGACCAAGCGCTGCAAGCAGGTGGTCCATTATCCGAGACCGTGATGGTACACAATTAGGTACCTACTATTCTTATTTTATTAAACACAGAAGATACAGAAGTCAGCTAACTAATTTAACTGCGTTTCCATGTAAATAGTAAAACTGATAGGAATATTGAAAGCGATAAGCTTTGACGGTCGTGCGCACAGCATTTATCACGTTAGCGGCGCTCATGTGAAATGGGGCAGGCGCTGCTTACTCAACCAAATACTGTGGCACACTGAAGGAAGCAATGCTATAGATATTGGTTACTTCTTTTATGAAGGTAAGTCGCCACAGGCGCCTTTGGGCCTGAGCAGTACCAGAGGCATCTCAAAGCGTTGCCAATAGAACGAAGACAAGAAGCAACAAAATACGATCTAAAGGAATGTGGCCGCTTTTCTTTAGATCAAATTTTGTTGCTTCGTGTCTCAATATGAAAGGTTATAAAAGGTGTTAGAAAATTTTAATAGACACATTCACCGAGGTTTCTTATTGAGGGAAACGTTTTTCATAACTCCTTCTCAGTCTAGTGATAATATTTTTTTAAAGGAGTGGCACTAGTGGACCGCCATCTTAAATTCATCATCATCATCATTTCAGCCGAAATACGTCCACTGCTGGACATAAGCCTCCCCCAATTAGGGGCGGTTTGCCATAATCGCCACGCTTGGCAGGCGGGTTGGCGATCGCAAAATGGTGTTAAAAATGCATAGAGAACGCTGCTGCCCATTCTCTAGTAAGTCCCTTAGTCGCCTTTTACGACACCAATGGGAGGAATAGGATGGTGCTATTCTTTACGTCCGGCATCACACGGCATTAGTTATGTTTAGCTATAGTTAATAAGTGAGTAATATGCATCATTGACCATTGAGCATCTAATAGATTACTATTGAGTTGACTCAAACGAATATGTCTTGGTTCGTTCAAGGCAAGAATACTATGAGAAAAACGACAACGAAAATTGTAGGTGCCTAAATTCCATACATTAAAAAAAACTTTTTTATTAAATACTTCCTTCTGCTCATGACTTTCTACGCGTGAAATCTCTTGTGCCCCCGTTCCTCAATCTTTTCTTGAGTTATCATCAAAAAAGCCGTTCCATACAAAATGTATGAGAACGTGAATTTTCTTCATACATTTTGTTTTCGTGAATTTTTCTCATGTTTTAATAGTTATTCTTCTATTCGGAGCGGAGACAAATCCAAAAAATCAAAGATCATAAAAATTGGTCCAGCCGTTTTTCACTTAAATGGTGTAACTAACCCGACTTTGTTGTATATATTTAGATTTATAATTACAATAAATTACCGCAAGAACTTATTATTAAAAAAACCACCACATGTGCGGTACTGGACATCTTAAATTCGTTAACTACACTGAAAAAAACAAATAGTTGCCACAATCAAGATTTTGTTTAGATTGACTAAGTAATTTGTTTTCATCTGAGCCTATCAAGCACAATGATCACAGCTACTACTTTTATTTGATTGAGATTTTAAACGGGATCTTGATTGGAGTTATCACAAAACCTATTTCTAGCAATAAAGTCAAAACATAGTTGCTCCAACCAAGATTATTAGATTAAAGTTTCAATGATCTTTATTGAAGTAATCAAAATGCTTGATTGACACAACTAACTTACTTTGTTACAGTTTTTTTTTTTTTTAACTTGTCTCTTTTTTAACTCTTCTACAATGATGTCATGTTAAGGGTAATCGAGAAACTTGTTTGAGCGTTCAATCATTTGAACTAGTATTGCTGCAATTATGTCGTGTTGATCAACTTAACTAAGATTTCGAGCGGGCCTAAAACTATAGCTTCACATAGCAATTCTCTCGCTCAGCCAGTACAGAACAAGCTTTCAAAGCAAATATCAGAGGTGTTGCATCACATGGGAAAAGTGAACGCTCGCTCTCGAGTAACCACCCGTTGCGCCGATAACTGATTTTATAAATATCAGAGCCGAATCACTTCGCACGTAATGTTCTTGTAATAGTGATAATTAAAATTAATTACACGCAAATCAGAATAAGAATGGCGGAGGAAATGGAGAAAAGTAAACAGAAGTAGACCAGATCTTTTCTTCTTTTGCGTTTCCTCGTATTTATTCTGCTGTTGTCTAGACTTTAAAAAGAAGCACACAGTTTTTAAATAAAGTCTATGATCATAATTTCAGCCGAAAGACGTCCACTGCTGGACATAAAGCACCACCAGTTCTGTGCTTCCGGCATCCAGCGAATTCCTGCGGCTTTCACAAGGTTATCGGTCCACCTTGTGGGAGGTCTTCCAACGCTACGTCTTCCGGTACGCGGTTACCACTCCAGAACCTTTCGGCCCCAACGGCCATCTGTTCTGCGAGCAATGTTCCCTGCCCATTGCCACTTCAGCTTTCTTCTGTGAAGTATGTCGACAACTTTGGTTCTCTGCCGGTTCACCTTGTTCCGGATTCGATCCCTCAGAGAAACTCCAAGCATAGCCCGTTCCATAGCTCCCTGAGCGGCATTGAATTTATGGACCAGCCGTACCGTGAGTGTCCACGTACGTACGTAAAAAATGTATTTAAAAGATAATGGAACCTTTTTTCGCCATTTTATGTGAAATCTCCCCATTAATGGTATACATATTATATATGTATACCATTAATGGGGAAACGGGACGGCGTGAAGACATCTTTGTGATTAGAGGTCGCTGCACTCTTCCCAAGTCAAAGATCGAGTGAGCCTCTTTTTAGACAGCCCTCTGTGCAGAGCCTGCATGGAGGCGGATGAGACCGTTGCGCATGTGCTCTTCGAATGCACAGGCGTCACCCAGATCAGAACAGAAACCCTCGGGGAACCCAGATCCTTTGCCGATGTTATAAACAGACTAGGAGACGTGATTGGCTTCTGGAAGGAGGTGGGCTGGTTGGAATAACCACCGACGGCCGCCATGGCCCACGCACAATGGTCCATCTTAAGGACTAAGTGCGGAAACCAAACCCTCTAACATAGAACATAGAGCCTCTTTAATTTTTTTATTCTAAATCTGTATTAACAATAACAAACATAAAGTCTGCCAAACTGCATACTTTATATTTGTTATTTTTAATACAGATTTTGAATAAATTAAAAAAAGAGGCTCAATCGACCTTGACCTCATCGTCCTATCGTTTATTACTTATAATTTACTAGCTGGCTTTTTTCTTAAATAAAAGTATCCTAAGTTACTCCTTATAACATCAGCTATCTGCCAGCGAAAGTCCCGTCAAAATCGGTCCAGCCGTTTCGGAGATTAGCCGGAACAAACAGAGAGACAGACAAAAAAAATAAAAATAGTTTTTTTGTTGTTAGTACCGTATGCTTTTGGTAAAAAGCTATTGAAATATTGACTTATTGGCTATTAGCCCCATATTAGCCGTAGAACTGATGACTGCCATGTTTGGGTAGACGTTGTTCTTGAGTGGAGACCGCGAATCGGCAAACGTAAGGTGGGACGACCTCAGGCTATGTGGAGCGACGATTTTCGCAGGGTGGCTGGTAGCAGTTGGATGAGAGTTGCCGAGAATCGAGCTGAAAGGCATGCAATTGGAGATGCCTATGTCCAACAGTGGACTGCTATAGGCTGATGATGATCGAAAAATCAATACTTTAAAGAAAATGGAACCTTTAGTTTCGCGATTTTATGTGAATTACCATTAATGGGGATACGGGCGGTGGGAACAGCGGGAATACACCACCACAAATGTATCCAATCAAAATCTTAGAATCTTTTTGACTAAGTTCAAGTTAAGATTGCAGTTCGGGAAACAGATTATGGGTATAATTTGTTGAAACAAGTTTCAACGCTTTCAAATAAACAAGATGGTATCAATTAATTATATTAGCAAATATCTTTCTAATAGCTTCATTACTTCAACTACCAACTTTCTCTCAGCATGTTTCATAAAAATCTTATATTAATAAATGCCATACTTATCAATCACATTCAAATACCCATTGATAAATGTAAGTAAATTAATTAATATCGTATAAACATTGTTGGCCGAATGTAATTGATGGAGATTTGATTAAAAATGCGACGGCCATTTTAAATCGATTTGAATTACTTTCACGGTAAATTGACCGAGTGAATGAATGGTATAGTTCACTTCGTTATTTCGCTTCCTGTAGTGCTATTCTGTAACCATCTCACCGTGAAAACTTAGGTGAAGTGAACGTGGAGTGAGCTGTCAATAGGTGGAAAGACAGCTCACTTCAAGCTCACTTCACATAAGTTATCACGGTGAGATTTTGACAGAATAGCACTACTGTTCATATTTTAGAGTTTAACATTGCAAGGACGGTTGGGGTTGATTTATTAGTTACTAGCTTTTGCCCGCGTGGATGTCGGTTATCGGGTAAAAAAGTAGCCTATGTCCTTCTCCATACCCCAGGCTATATTTCTGCCAAATTTCATGACGATCGGTTTAGGCGTAAAACGTAACATACAGACAGACAGACAGACAGACTTACTTTCACATTTATAATATTAGTATGGATTCTAGAGAAATCTAGTGACAATAATTTAGAGTTGAGTTCGTGCAGAATCTATATCTATAGCAATGCATATAAATAAATAAAATTGGATTGTTTGTTTTTAATGTTAAAATAACAGTTTTTTTTAGTAAATGCTTATGAAAGTATCATCATCTGCATCACAGCCGAAAGACGTCCACTGCTGGACATAGGCCTCCCCCAATTGAGGAGGCGGGTTGCCATAGTCGCCACGCTTGGCATTGGCAGGCGGGTTGGCGATCGCAGTATGTTGTTAAAGATTGGTCCACAATTGACGGAGTAATCGGTCAACATAATATATTTAAAAATATATATACAGTCGAACATAGAACCTCCTCCTTTTTTGAAGTCGGTTAACAAATGCATAGAGAACGTTGCTGCCCATTCTCTAGTAAGTCCCTTCGCCTTTTACGACACCCTCGAAAAGAAATAGTGTGGTGCTATTATTTACGTCCGGCACCACACGGTACTGTCTGATATGAAAGTATATAAGGTACTTATAACAAAAAACAACTATTAAATTTTTATCTGTCTGTCTGTCTGTTTGTTCCGGCTAATCTCTGAAACGGCTGGACCGATTTTGTCGGGACTTAAACTAGCAGATACCTGATGTTATAAGAAGTAACTTAAGCGTACTTTTATTTAAGAAAAAGCCGCGGGCAGCAGCCAGTTTAGATATAAATGTGTTAGTTCTAGCGATAGAAAATGTTCTTAAGTAAGCAAAACAAGCAGAAAATTTTTGTAGCACCCGTATTCTAGAACGATGCAAAAATTATCTAAGCATACACAAACGGTCAAACCTGAAAGGTTGATATCGTCGGACTAATTATCAGAATTCGTATCTCCAAAAAAATACAAAAATCACTTTTATCGCCATCTTAGTTTTTCATAGTTCCTATTTCCCGCAAAAAATTGCATTAATTGATATTTCAAAATTAGAAATACACGAAACTCCGCGACGCCATTTTGTAGTTTGCCATTTTGTTTTCCATTTTTTTATTAACTATCCACAAAATTCAGAAAATTATTAGTAAATTATCAATCTACACCTATTCTTTACTCAAAATTAGGACGCCATTTTAAAAATCTCTCGAATCTTACTAGAAAATCAGTTTTTATTGCTCCTGCATTTGCTCAAATGGACTTACGAATTCTGATAATTAGACCGACGATATTCGAAATCAGGCAGATGTTAATAAAGGTAAAAATTTGAATGTTATCAAAGCATCATGGTGCATGCTTCTCTTTTACAGATTCTAAAACAAAATTGAATTTTATATAACAAACTTTATTTTAGTACAGACAATAATGTAGTGTCAATGGAATCAAATTGCAAGTTCAATTCGGTCTTTTCAATTCCATTTAATAGACAATGTTTGTTATGATCTCTGGACCAATCGGTGGTGCTGTTCAAAAACTGTTTTACTTCCGAATATCACTCTTATTACCTTTGTAATAAGGCTGTGGGTGTAAATTCTGTATGATTTATAGTTTGAGTATTGGTTTTCAAGTGACAAATGACTGCTTGTCCACCGTGCGGGTGGTCGGCATCATCGTATGATGCTACCATTTATCATACAAATTTCACTTTATATACTTAGAAACTTCATACAAACTGCATCTTTTCTAAGTCGTGACTTCATTTGTACGTACGTACATTATACTGAAATTATGTAGACATATTAACCTTTCTCTCAGGATTTCCACAAGTTTGAAATGTCACGTGTTTTAATCGTTTTCGCAGTCACGAACTGATGCAGATAAGAGATAGAAGAAATAACTTCCTAAAATGAGAATTTTTTGCTAAAATTGGCCTGACTTTTGTCAGACATAAACATAAAAAGGTACCCTACTTTTCTTAACCGTACTGCAAATACGTGACTCTACCTTTATTATGCATTCCTTTTAGTACGAACGTTTCCCTGTTACGCAAATTAACGTTAAGGTAGGTAATTTTCTTTTTAAATTGAACAGGGTGGTAAAATGGTAAGTACGAGCCAGAAAGACCTCAGTTTTTCGCAATATTCCAGTAATTTTATCTTTTATGTCACTAAAAGGTAAAATTACTGGAATATTGCTCAAACTCAAACTCAAATCATTTATTTCAATTAAACCATTTACAGGCACTTTTGAACAGTCAAGGAGCCGGTCAGTAAGAAAAATGAAGCTACATGCCCATTCCAAAGCGTAGGTACCTATGGAGAAGAACGGGCAAGAAACTCCATGGACACTCTTTTAAATTAAATTGTTACATCTATAATGTTGAATTTATAACTAAATGTGAGAACGATGTAAAAATAAAAAAAATAAAAACTTACACGTTAAAAGCGTCCAGGTAGGTACAACAAATAGAAACAAAATAAAATAATTTAAATAACCCGTGGCAGCTAAGAGATGACCAGTCCCAACTGACGGCGCCCGTTCACGAACATGACGCATGGATTAGCAACATTCAGCTCAACCATTTTGAAGGGAGCTAAATGATCCAACACACACGCCACCATCAGCGAGACAACTGAGTAAGCATGACATACTCTCAGCCGCCAGGGCACATTCAAGTCAATGAAAGACATATTACCCGGTCAATGGTAGCTCTATACCTAGTACATAGGACTCACACCTGTGCTATGCAATTATATAATACAAAGGAGACTGAGTTTATACAATGCAAAGATAGTCTTACACTCTTCAGCAGCTCCAACATTATTGTCAAATGTTAATCAATTAGCTGTGGTTGTAGAGCAGGACCAGCATTCAGCCAAGCATTTTTATCAGCGATGTAATCCCCCAACTTCACTTGCAAGATCATAAAGGCTGCTAGTGAGATTTAAAAGAAACCTGAAACGGATAGTAGCGAGACCTCAGACGAAGACTTGGAAACAGCAACGTGTAACACAGCATCGCAGTGACACACAAAAGAATCGAGAAAGCAGCTGGACCTGGGCCACAAGGCGGCGACGTTAAAAGATCCCTCCTATAGATAAATATCACCCATCTCTCCACTATTCCATTGCTTACATTGGATGCATATCCGATATGGAAAGAAAGAAAGAAAAATAGGTTTATTTGTCACAGAAACACGTGCATACAAAAAGATAATTAACTCGAGTAGGTAATAATACTAATAATCCTCCTGGTATGGCTATAATAATCCTTCCACATCCTATGAATTCGATGGATTTCATGCCATCATCCGTAAAAAAACGGCCTCACTCCTGAGCAGAATAAGAGGCAGTCACAATAATATCCTGAAGACGGTGGCGGCAGACACTTCCTCCGCCATAATAAGGCAATTTTTTGCGAAGACTTATACCATAGTTAGACCATTACCATTTCTGGTTGCGTCTAGATGTTGGGTGGTCTTCTCACAAATTCGTCTTTAGTTTAAGTTACTAACAATAGTGATTTAAGTGCAAACATGTTACTAACAATTTATGGATATTTTGTGTTATCCGAAATAAAATGATTTTATTATTATTTATTATTATGGGCTCGTCTTCCCTATCATTATCGCGCCCCCGGTCTATTCTTTGATATGCAATGGTCTTTGTAGCACAATGAGACATGAGGCTCCAGGGGCTAGTGTGAATCTTTGGGTTCATTCGAGTAATCGAGTATGGTCAAAGCTGGCAAGCAAAGGTTGGTGCATTTCATTCTTTCATTCATTCAATATTCCTCTAAATGCCAGTAAATAAATTGTAGACTAGATTCGGATTACATTCGAAAGCCGAATGCGTTCTCAGAGCCCCGCCGAGCCGCCGCTGGCCCTGGGGTAGACCGAGAGGAGCGGTTGCTCTAGGTGCTAGATGGCAAGGGGAGCCAAAAAGCCAAATACGAAAAACAATTTCAAGCACAAAAAAAATTTTGATTGGTCCTTTTGAGAGGCGCGGGAGCAGTGTTGTCAGATAAGATTTTTTTTATCCGTATGGTGACGCTGAAAAATCCGTAGATTGCCTCTAGATAAATCCGTAGATATACAGACTTTTTATAATTCCTCCCCGACCCTTGCCCGTAAGCGAAGCGCCAGCACGCGCTATAGCTGAGCCTGTAGCTTTAAATTCCCCCGATAATAATTATAACCCGGATTTTATCCACCCACCGTCGGTCCCTTGCCATCCTCCCTCCGACTCTGCCCTAAGCCGAGGTTCGTACCCCACAGGGGGTGCCCTTAGCGCGCAGTCGTTTAGTTTATAAGTTTTTACGCCCTGGCTGGAGGCATTAAGTTTCGTTAGGAGCTTAAGGCAACCACAGGAAAGTCTGGTGAAAGAGTCTCAACCTCTCAAGGTTAACTCTGAGATGGCCTAAAAAAACTTTTTTGCAAATCGGACAGATTAAAGCGCGAAAAACAGATTGGAGCGGCTAGACTAGCCTTGAACCAAGTCCGTAAACAGCGTTTCTTGTAAGATTATATGAGGGACAGCTCTTTAGTGCACAGCTGAAATCAGGGCTTCATAACGGCTTCGACCAAAGGGCGCCGAAAGACAATCTCGCTGTACCCTGATCAAAAGCTATCCACCGTGGCATTTTAGTCGTCTTACAAAGACAGCCTACTTTATGTACTTATCCAATGACTACTAATCCATACTCCATACTAATATTATAAATGTGAAAGTAACTCTGTCTGTCTGTATGTTACGTTTTCACGCCTAAACCACTGAACCGATCGTCATGAAATTTGGCAGAGATATAATAGCCTTGGATATGGAGAAGGACATAGGCTACTTTTTTATGCGATAATCGACATCCACGCGGGCGGAGCCGCGGGCAAAAGCTAGTCATTCATAAAAAAAATTACATTTGTTTTTTATTATTTTTTATTAATTATGACGCATGACATAGTTTAAAACACCCTATTACGAGTGCAGTCCGAGCCTTGTGTTACAAGGGCACCGCGGAATGGAGCGGCGACATCTTTAACAGAGTTCATTCACCCTAACGCAAAAATGTGTTTCTTATTATTGCAACTTAAACTTAATCTAAATCCATTCCGCGGCACCCTTGTATCATAAGACTCGGACTTCACTCGTAGCAGGGTGTTTTAAACTATGTCATGCGTCATAATTAATAAAATAATAAAAACCAAAGTGCAAAAAAAATTAATAAACATTATTAGTAGTCATTGGATACATGAAGTGGGCTGTCTTTGTAAGACGACTAAAATGCCACGGTATATATAGGGCTGGTGCTGTGCGTTCTATCCATAAATATGCGTCCAGCAATTAAATTCAAAGTTAAAGGCACCATTAAAAGTTGCAGTTACTCTGAAACAAACCGAGTATTAACTAAACCAATAAAGTGTGGGAATCCAGTTCATTGGTGGAAGTAATAATAAAGTAGGATCAAGTTATCTGTAACATTTCAATCCAGTTGCGGTAATTCAGTGAAGTAACTAATTTAGTGGTTGCGAGAGATATAATACTCATTTGGTATCTGGAAACAAACAGAGCTCTGGTGAAACATCTAGAACAATTAGTCAATTGTTTTTGTTGTTGACTGCAGTTTTGCTCTCAGTGGGTAATGTAATCGTGTGTTGATGGACACGTGGCGATCAAACTACTCATTTATCTTGAAGCATACCTACGCCTAGTAGACTGTAGATTTGTTGACCGATTTGTATTGTGTTAAGTACCTGGTACTTTTTAAAAGGCCTACACCGTCCTCCCATACCTATTAACCTTAGATCATTTGTATTTTGTCTCCCATAGTTTCTCCATAACTCCCTAGTAATAAACTGACAACACCGGCTTAGCAGACTAACCTACAAAATAACGAATAAAAACTCGTGTTTTCTTAAAATAATTGTGGTTAAATAACAAAACCTACCGATGAAAAGTGATCTTGGTGTTATTATACGGTTTTTCCACATAATTACGGCACAATTTGACAGCACAAACCGGCATAATTAATAATTTTTCGTGAGCACGTTACACGTTACACGTTTTTCAAATGATACTGACGTTTGTGAGAAGCGAGTCAACTAAATATAGTAGACTTTATTAAGGCCGTTCGGAACGGTCAATGTGTCATCTAGACAAGTATATGATCTAAGCTATTAACACTGTTATTTGAAAATATTATAAAAGCCAATTATTTTTAAAAGAGTAACCGTGGAGTTTCTTGCCGGTTCTTCTCCATAGGAAACGACCTTTTGGAACCGTGCACCTAGCTTCTGACGTTTCATAAGTGCCCATGCTCTGTTTGAAATATGATATACATTCAAATATATATATTCAACTGATTTTAACTTCTATTGCGTTGGTGGCTTGACAAATGGCAGCTGCAGTAAACAGTTGGTATTGTAACCACTTTTTTGCTTTTAATGCCGTCCTTATGCCTACGGAATAAAAGTCAAAATCGGTGGAACGGACTGTAAAAAAGGTTTATTTAAATGTCTAATCTTATTTTAAATGGAGTATAGGTTTATGTGAAATAAAATATTTTGATTTTAATTTTGATACGTTTATTGCTATATCATGTATGACTTAGAAAATTTGAAATTAAGATCAAGCAGGGCGCAATCCACTGCAGTGTGCCTTTTATCATAAAGCTCTACGACTAATACTGCTGATGACGATGACCTTGCTATGGCAATACCAGCCAGGGAAGTGGTCCTGAGGAACTATGAGACAGATATCAGCTATAATATTGATGGACAAGTCAAAAATTCTTGTATTATTATTATTTTACTATGGGTTTGCTCTTGATTCTAGTCTTGGCCTGGGTAACAGAGACAAAGTCTACGATGTAGTGACCTTACCCAGAAGAAGCCTGTTACGATTACTGAAAAGCTTATGGTAATCCTGTTGAAAGTCGTTGAAGAAATACGAAACGCATTGATAGCGATTGCTACTTGTCCAGACTCTAGAGTGATCTAGACCCTCGGGTGTTAAGGCGACGATAGCCGACTTTTAATGATTTTATACTGAAGATCACGTCTAAGCGAGTAGTGTTAATGATTTGAAAAAATATATGTTAAATTAGAGCATTTTCTTTATAACTTAATATATGAAAATTTTAGATTATGTTTATATTACACAGTGAAATAAATTTGTAAAATTACATCTAACGCGGATAAAAAACTGAGAATCACGCAAAATCTATCAAGATTGTTTTTCTGAAACCTTCACCTTTTTAAAGATAATTTAACTATTGATCTTTTAGTATACGTTTTTTATTAAAATACCTTTTGTTTTATGAATAACTAGCAGCCCGTCCCGGCTTCGCACGGGGTAGACAATTATCATTTTAAGACTCATTTTTCTACACCTTCGGTTACATTGTTCAAATTTTACCAAGGATCCCTAATTTTTTTCAAAATGAAATGTAGCCTATGTCAAATTGGAAGAATGTAGCATTCTATTGGTGAAAGAATTTTTTAAATCGGCCCAGTACTTTTTGAGCCTATTCATTACAAACATACAAACATACAAAAATAGGTACAAATCTTTCCTCTTTATAATATTATATAGTGTAGATAAATTAATAATGCGTCTTATTTGGGACAGCGCTCCTGGATGGGCGAGTCTTATTACTGGCTGGATGGCGACGGGTTGCGTGAGCTCAGTACAGAACACGTAAGCTCACCACTCAAGGTCATTTGCATATATCTGCGTCTTAAAACACTGCTGCTAATGTTACCGAGTCTGATAATCGAATCTTCTGATAATCTCTTAGTAGACGTGAAGCATAACCTTCGAATTGTTCGATCTGCTAATTATGCCAAGAATTCAATGATTTTGAATGAATTTGCTCACATTTCATGAGTATAAATCCTTTTATACATTTTACAGTACGCAAATCAACAGTTCAACGACCAGATATTAATTTAGCAGTACATTAAATTCTAGTACTCAAATCTGTAACCGAGGCATTCATTGTCAACTGTTTAACACACTTCAGATTATCTAGGCAAAATACTTCTGGCGAGACGCCAACACGATCTAGCAAATTACCGCATTAAATACGACAACTACCTATAGAACTATAAGCCCTAGTCTTATGCCCATAGGGGTTCGAATCCTCTGAAAGCTTGGGGACGGGGTGTTAAAGTATCGTGGTCGGTTGTAACCCGATGACGGCGCGATCGGCAACCGTATCGAGTATCGTTCCGGTCCGGTGCTCGCCTTCGTCTCGACCTGGCTACTCGGTGTGAACGGAACCTATGTCCTGGTCACGCACTAGGTATGAAAGATGCTGAGGTTCTGCAGTGGTTTGGGTAAACCTTCTATGCTAAAAAAAGAATAGAGATCTTCGTGAAAGAGCTCGTCTGGGAAACTACCATTATACCTATTTCTGAACAGCCACTGAGCAGTGTTGTTGTGTTTCATTTTCGTTACATTACGTTTCGTTATATTATGAGACTAGCTGCTAATAGGGATGATGACTAAAAATTTTTTTTTTGTCCGTCATTTAGATTATTAAAACATATTGGACACGTATTTTTCTTTTTTTACGTAATCAAAAGATTACGGCGATACATTTAGTTCAAATGTGGAATGACGTCACTTCTCAGTTGATTTTATACGTAGCTGTGACGTAACGAGCCTCAACTCCCCAAGTTTAATGTGTTTTATCTAAGTCATTTTTTATTAATATTATAAAGCTGAAAATACGTGTCTAATATTTTTTTATTATCTGATTGACGGACTAAACAGTTTTTCATTTTATTTTACCCAGGACACATCCCTATTGAAGTGTCTGTTTGTAATGTACTTTTTTTTTATCCACGCGGGCGAACCCATGGGCAACAGCTAGTCGAAAATAAAAGCTATCTGTCAGTGAAAGCCCCATGAAAATCGGCCCAGCTGTTTCGGAGATTAGCCGGAACAAACAAGCAGACAGACAGAAAAAAATAAAAAAGTGTTTTGTGTTTTATGTACCGTATTCACTTTCATATGCATTTAGTAAAAACCTGTATTTTTTTATATTACAAACAGACACTCCAGTTTTATTTATTTGTATGTATGTATGGTAATAGATCATTAACATTATTAACTATAATTTACAAAAATAATAAAAATTGTTCTTTTTTTTTTGTTTTATGTACACACGGCCACAAATCAAGCTATATGTTTCCAATATAAGCTGACCTCTCATTGTACGGAAATCCTATATAATGCGAGATCAGCCTAAACTGGAACTGTATAGCTTGATTTGTGGCCGTGTGTACCGTACTTATGTATAAACAATCATTTAGTAAAAAGTTGTTATTTTGACATTACAAACAGACATTCAATTTTATTTATTTGTATACATAGATTGTATAGAGTAAAAAATAATAATATAAAAGACTGAACTCGATAAGTGATTATTTTACTAGAATAGAAAGGAACGTAGAATGGGAATAAGTTTCCTATGAACAGCGGGGTAATTGTAATACACTTGCAATGGATTATTTCATTTTGACAGTTCAACAACATTCATTGCGCTATTTACGTTATTGTACAGACAAATTATTCGATCATAAGAAGCAATGGATACAAAAAAAAAAACAATTCAGATTTTGATTGATACTGTGCTACGCAAACATCCTACATCCAGGCTATTCGAAACGATTAAAAAACGCAGCTTTTACAGCGACTAGTGAGTGACCTTGTCCGAAGTTCTTCAAGGTTTTTATATTAGACAGTAATGTCGCGTGTGCTCACTGGCGTTTTTCCCGCGGCTCCGCCCGCGTGAATGTCGGTTATCGCGTAAAAAAGCCTATGTCCTTCTCCATATCTCTGCCAAATTTCATGACCATCGGTTCAGCGGTTTAGACGTGAAAACGTAACATACAGACAGACAGACAGACAGACGACAGACAGAGTTACTTTCACATTTATAATATTATAGTATGGATATATATAACCTACTACGTAATCTAGTGCAGAAGAGATGAAATCATTGCCAAGGGTCATCTCTATTTCAAAATATTCCGATTTTTCAGTGTTGGTGTGTTTTGTTCAAAGTAAGAAGAAAAAGCATTACAGAAATAATTTTGATAAGCATATATTCCTCAAAATAAATGAACTACCTATTCAAAATTTACAACAGTTATTCTCTTAAACAAGATTATTATTATCAACCATTTTCCTCAAATTACGTAACTTTGAGGCTGTAACAGTTAGGTATTATAAAAACTTTTACACTAGGCTGAAGCTGATATCGAAATAAAGAAGTACTCGAAAACATGGGTATTAAATAAGTGAGAGGAGAGGAGGGGAGGAGACGCCCTCATCATCATCAGCCTATATCAGTCCACTGCTGGACATAGGCCTCTCCAATTGCACGCCATTCAGCTCGATTCTCGGCAACTCTCATCCAGCTGCTACCAGCCACCCTGCGGAGATCGTCGCTCCACCTAGCCTGAGGGAGACGCCCTAGGAGGACATATTATAGTGACCTAATTGGTGATGTTCTTCAGAAAGGTCAGAGGTGCGTAGCACTCGCAACCGGCGTGCGTGTATGACCAGATGTATGAATGTAAACGAAGCAAAAGGAGTAAGTATCGAGCGTAGCAGGTGGCGTTCTATAGTTTCTGCCTACCCCCATGGAAAGAAGGTGTGAGATTAGGTATGTTTTATGTAACTTTCACAAATACTCTACGTAGGTACATACACACATCAAAAAAAGTTTGCGATCACTAGCTTATGCTGATACTCGTATAATTGTTTAAATTGAACTTAATCAAGAAAAATTCTTTGCTGTGTGTTTTCTTTAAATAGAAATACCCTGTTTGAAATTAAAAATAAAACTAGGTTTCATAAAAAAAAATTGAGTAATTAATCATAATATAATTGTAACAGAAATTTGATAGAAAGAAAAAGACTGTTTAACCAAACTTAAACAACAATTTATTAATAAAAGGTTTATATTCAATGTAATATAACTCCTCCCCTGGCTCGAACACATGCGGTGATCCTTCTGGACATGCTGAGAACAAAGTTGTCCAGCATTTCGTGAGGTAACCTGTCCCATTCTTGAATAGCGGCTTCACTGAGCTCTGGCACTGTCTGGGGACGTGGCTGACGGTTCCAAACAGCTCGCTTAAGAGTATCCGATGCGTGCTCTATGGGTTTAAGTCAGGCGAGCCGAATCATAATATAATCTACCGTACCTAACAAAAAAGATTTCGATTTTTCAAAGTGATCGCAAACTTTTTTTGATGTGTGTATAATTTGTCAAAATATAAAATAGATTAGCTGCTTATCAACTAATGAGTAAAAGTGTTACATCACAGCTGGTCCCCGGGCTAGAAAAAGCCTTTGGTAAAGGTCAGAATATTGTTATAATTTAAATTGATAGCTGCAACTATGCAAAATTCAATTAAGGATTATACTGGAACATAGCTCCCAGCTAAATCAATTACCATAACACATCGTAGAATGCCCGTAAGCCCTAATAACTATTGACATCGAATAACAATAATCCAAACTAATATACTGACATATACTAATATTATAAATGTGAAAATAACTCTCTGTCTGTCTATCTGTATGTTACGTTTTCACGCCTAAACCGCTGAACCGATCGTCATGAAATTTGGCAAAAATATAGTCTGGGATATGGAGAAGGACATAGGCTATTTTTTTACGCGATTTACGACATTCACGCAGGCAGAGCCGCGGGCAAAAGCTAATATAGGTAGGTACCTATAAATAAAATAGTTGGATAATAGCATTATTATTTCAAGAAATTGTTTTTTATCAATGGCCAGCTATTTATTGTGGGTCGGTTGAACCAGGGGTCAATTGTAATGAAGTGCGATGGCCGAGGGGCGTAAACTGAATGATGCAGGTCAATTGGTGCTATTACTCATAGTCAATAAGTATACTTTTTTGCTGAGAACTTTTTTGTGGGGTTAAAAAATGTGGAATGAATGTTGGGGGTCCGCAAAACAAAAAAGTTTTACGTAAACAGCTTAAGTTTTGACCTGAACCTAAAAATAATTTCTTTATGGACCCGGAAACGTGGCCAGTTTGCGAGTTAGTTCAGGATTGATGCGTACACGAAGTCAGTCGGTACTAAACTGTCTTCAGATGTGGATATTCATACATGAGGCCGTTGGGAGGCCATTGACTAACCTGTCACCTAAACTGACTTGCAGCCCTGCAGCCCATTTCCGCCAGTCAGCTATCTATATTTTTGAAGTGAAAGCTTATTTAGGCGCACATCGCCCTCTTTATAAACAGTGAACGAAATAGGGATGTTGACAAAAAAACATTTTTGTCCGTTATGTTGGTTATTAACAAAATATTGGACACGTATTCTTTTTTTTTACGTAATCAAAAAATTAAGGCGATTCATTGAGTTCAAGTGTGACATGACGTCACTCTGTGCTAGATTTTATACGTAGTTTGTTAGAATTGTGACGTAACGAGCCCCCATTCCCCAACCTTAAAGTGTTTTATCTAAGTAAATTTTTATTCATATGATAAAGCAATAAATAACGGTCTAATATTTTTTTATTATGTGACTGACGGACTAAACAATTTTTTTTACACAGGATACATCCCTATTGAACCATCACGCTCGGGTTTGTGACGATAAATCAGGTATACTTGGCTCGGCTCCAGTCAGTCGGTGACGCTGAATAAATGTTCTTTTTAACTGTTCTTTTGATTAATGAATCGCGGATACTCGGCGCTGAATCGCGTATACTCGGCTCCATACGTAAGTTTTCACTCCTATCGTGTGGTTTTATATATAAGCACACTACTTCTTTTTTTTGTTAGTGGCAATTGAAGACAACAATATAAATAATTGTAAATCGAAAATCTGCGATTATGATTTTTTTAATAAGACCATATACTTGGCTCGGCTTCAGTCGATCGGTGACGCTGAATCGCGTAGGTATACTCGACTCCATACGTAAGTTTTAACTCCTATTGTGTGGTTATATATATGAGCACACTACCTCTTTTTTTTGTTATTGGCAATTGAAGAAAACAATATAATTATAGCAAATCGAAAATCTGCGGTTATGATTTTTTTTTATAAGACCATAATACTTGGCTCGGCTCCAGTCGATCGGTGACGCTGAATCGCGTATACTCGGCGCTGAATCGAGTATACTCGGCTCCATACGTAAGTTTTCACTCATATCGTGTGGTTATAAATAAGCATACTACCTACCTCTTTTTTTGTTCGTGGCAATAGGGATGATGACTAAAAAAATATTTTTGTGAGTCATGTAGATTAAAAAAAATTGGACACGTATTTTTTCTTTTTTTACGTAATCAAAACATTACGGCAATACATTGAGTTTAAATGTGGCATGACATCACTTCTCATTAGATTTTATACTGAGCTGTGACGTAACGAGCCCCCACTCCCCAAGTTTAATGTGTTTTATCTAAGTCATTTTTTATCAATATGATAAAGCAAAAAATACGTGTCTAATATTTTTTTATTATCTGATTGACGGACTAAACAGATTTTCTTTTTTTTTACCCAGGCATCATCCCTATTGAAGAAACCAATATAAATAATCCCGGTGAAACTCTAATCAGTTTATGTTGGCACCAACTTAAATGCATACAATGTATGTAAACTACTAAATGAATAAATAAATAAATAAATAAATAATGCAAGAAAAAAAAATTGCTAATTGAAAATCTGCGAACTTTAAAAAAATATACCATTCAATCAACAATTTTTAACATTTCGATGAGCTGACGTACAATGATTAACTTAACAAAACAATACACAAACGATTCCTAACAATATTCATCAAGTGAAACAAAGACTGCCCCAAGCAAACAATTGAATGCGATGCTCCGGTCGTCAACACATTGGTACACGTGCAGCGCACATTGAAGTCACTGCAAGTGGTATTCATGCAAAAACACTGGGTGACATGACATTAGGACAAAAACAAAGTGCAACCAAGTTTTGTAATTGAAAATAAAGTACGTAATTCTTTAACATAGTACTTGGGATAAAAAAGGCGTGAAAGGCTTGCCAGGATTTAAAAAGAAGATTTCACTATTTCAGTAAATAAGAAATGAGAGAGTTTCCAATGTACAGACACCAGCACATCAAGCTACTACAATCTGTCAAATTTCTTTAATAGATTTTCAACTTTATTTCTACAGTATAAGGTTCAAGGTTGATTGCGAAAATTTGAGTTTCGGGTAGCTTGACCTGCTGGCGTCTGTACAAAGGGCTGCTGTGTACGAAAGCCACCTTTACCTTATAGGAAAGCTTGATATAATGAATATCGACATTTTCCAATCGCAACATCATAAAACAAACGCATAACCTTTGTCAACTCTCGCGCATTATAATTTAATAACAAAATCACTTTCATCGCCTTTCTCTGGTGACAGAGCTGATGGCACAAACTAACGGGTAGGTATGTACCTCGCATCAATCAATAGCTATGAAAAAGCAGTCTGCCAGTTAAATGGACAACTTTCGCGTTCAGTACATACTACAATCGTTTGTAGCGGACTAATCACCGAGGGTTTAGAGCCCCTGGGCCGCTTTCTGTACGCGGCCTGTAAAGCCAAGTTCACATTTAAAAAACTAAACAAACTGAATGCAAAAAAAATCTGTGAAGATGTAAGTTCTCAGTCATTTATTTTTCGATGTGGACTCCGCTTTATGTCTTGCTATATTTTTTATTGAAACGAAAGTGATAGTCTATCAATCTCGACATAATTGTTTATCTGTGGCTATTTATTTATTGGTGGTATGTTATCTGTAGCGATAATAGGTCGATGATTGTTTTGTTTTGACAGATAGGTAGGTCGATGATTGTTTTGTTTGGACAGTTAAGTAATTCGATTGTATGCGACAAATCAAGATAGCAATTTTTTTGTGTCCAAACTGGACAGAGTTAGCATTGAATGTCCTAAGAGATAACCCTATTGACAGTTTATAGAAATCCTAGACTTTCAAAAGTTCGAAGTAACTTCTGTTTACTCTTAAATATTTAATACACATGTATAATTACATGCGTATAAAACTCACAACCACAATGCAATTGATTTTAAATTTCTTCATATGACCAGTATTCTACATTGGCTCTGGACCGTAAACACTGGAATTCATGGAAAGAGGCTTTTGCCCAGCAGTGGGATTAGGCTAAAAGTAACTGTATATTATGTCCAATTTCATTCAAGTTTTGTATGAATCCACCTTTAATTGTTAAACTGGAAACCAGTAAAGCGACTCCATCGTTCATTCACATAACTTGATATTTCCCTCTTTATTCCTCTCATGTGACTAGAAAGGGACATAATAAATTCAGTAAGCGTCAATTATGATGTTGTTTTCACAAAATAAACCACAGTACACTGTGAGTATAAAACGTTGTGGAGGCGGCAATCCAAAATGATTTTAATACAAAAGTATTTTTTTTTTTTTCTCTCTCTCTATTTAGGACGACTTAGAAAATTACTGCCCCTATAGTCATAAGATATCTTTCCCACCCAGAAAAAGTTTTTATTTTATTTTTATAAATTGCTTCGCAGAGTTTAACCACGAGGGGTTGCTACTCTTTGACCGGGCTATCCTGTGGTGCCTTAAGCTCCTAATAGAAATTTAAGGCCTCCAGCCAGGGCATACCTACTTATAAGCTATCCGACTGCGCACTAAGAGCACCCCCTGTGGGGTACGACCCTCGGCTTAGGGCAGAGTCGGGGGGAGGATGGCAAGGGACCGTTGGTAGCATGACAAATGGCAGCTGCAACTGTAAACAGTTGGTATTGTAACCACTTTTTTGCTTTTAATGCCATCCTTATGCCAACGGAATAGAAGTCAAAATCAGTTGAAAGAACTGTAAAAAAGGATTTTTTTCAAATGTCTAATCTTATTTCAAATGGAGTATATGTTACTCCTTATTTCAAATGGAGTATATGTTAACCTCAGCTATCCGCCAGTAAAAGTCCCGTGAAAATCGGTGCAGCCGTTTCGGGGATTAGGTACCCAGACCAAACAGACAGACATACAGACCGACAGACAGACAGACAAATATGTTAAATTTTGTTAATAAAAAGCTGTTATTTTGACATATATATATAAATTTTATTGATTTGTATAGACATGGAATCAAACGATTGCCAAACCCATTTAAAAAGCTGAAGATAGTGAATGCGGAAGGCGGGAACAGGGTTTTGTTGACTTCTCGAACAACTTGGGGAGGCTTTCATATCCTGGTACATGTTTTATCTTGGAGAATACATTTACGTCTTTTTCAAATTTTATTAGTTTTAAATACTCCTTTTTTACTGTTTGTATTTCTTGTGCGTGTCCCAAATAAAATATATTCCTTTTTCTTTCTTCTTCTTTATTAATTGGTTCATTGACATGTAAAACGCTTTTTACCACAGTAATGAAATCATAAAATGTAGGTACTCGAACGTAGATACGACTTACGGCTACGTGTGCATTTTACACAATACCATAGCAATTCGTCTACATATAATATAGTAATTCATCCTTCCTACAGAATGCTCGGCTCACATCCAGGATTCAAACTTGTTCAGCTCGTTTTACTCACTCGTAAAACACCCCGGTTTAATGGGGACTGGATCATGGAGTAAATAATAATAATAGAGCGTAAATGCGTTCAACTTTTGAAGGATCCCACTTTATTATAACACTAGCTTTTTCCCGCGGCTCCGCCCGCGTGGATGTCGGTTATCGCGTAAAAAAGTAGCCTATGTCCTTATCCATATCCCAGGCTATATCTCTGCCAAATTTCATGACGATCGGTTCAGCGGTTTAGGCGTGAAAACGTAAATACAGACAGACAGATCTTTTTAGAAAAAGAGGTGAAAGACATAATAAAATTATAGTACTAGAAATAGGGACCTATTAGCTCAACCAGGTTTCAGACTGGCTAAAGTAGACTCATCTTTCATGGGGTACTGTTTAAAATGTTACAATAAAATTCCTCCCCACATACTTCAACTGAATGAGACTAAATTTAAATCTTGTATAAACGCACACTATGCAGGCAGGCATATTATAAGTTGGGGGATTACATCGCTGATAAAAATGCTTGGCTGAATGCTGGTTCTGCTCCACAACCTCAGCTAGTTAATTAACATTTGACAATCATGTTGGAGCTGCTGAAGAGTGTAAGACTATCTTTGCATTGTATAAACTCAATCTCCTTTGTATTATATAAATGCATAGCACAGGTGTGAGTCCTATGTACTATAGAGCTACCATTGACCGGGTAATATGTCTTTCATTGACTTGAATGTGCCCTGACGGTTGAGAGTATGTCATGCTCACTTAAAGGTCTCGCTGATGGTGGCGTGTGTGTTGGATCATTTAGCTCCCTTCAAAATGGTTGAGCTGAATGGTGCTAATCCATGCGTCATGTTCGTGAACGGGCGCCGTCAGTTGGGACTGGTCATCTCTTAGCTGCCACGGGTTATTTTATTTTATTTTGTTTCTATTTGTTGTACCTACGCTTGACGCTTTTAACGTGTAAGGTTTTATTATTTTTATTTTTACATCGTTCTCACTTTTAGTTATAAATGCAACATTATAGATGTAACGAATACTTTTGTAACAATTTAATTTAAAAGAGTGTCCATGGAGTTTCTTGCCCGTTCTTCTCCATAGGTACCTACGCTTTGGAATGGGAATGTAGCTTAATTTTTCTTACTGACCGACTGCTTGACAATTCAAAAGTGCCTGTAAATGGTTTAATTGATTAAATTGATTTTTATTGAATAAATGATTTGAGTTTTGAGACAGACATATAGACAGACAGACAGAGTTACTTTCACATTTATAATATTAGTATGGATTTTCTGAGTTAAGGGAAGTTTTGAGACTCCAGCATTGAATATTTAAATGCATTTGCGATTAAAAACTGCACCGCCACGCATTATCCAAAACTCCGACATCCGAGTTTTTAGCCAATGGGTCACAAATTCACATTTCTATGCCATAGATAGCATCTGGAGTAAAGCTCCGACTGAATGGATGCTAAAAGGGGCAAAACATTCTGTTGGCCAGTGGCCAGAGCGATCACAGGAATTATCTGAATGCAATCTCACAGATCAAAGACGATTAACACGAAGGCAAAACAAATCAAATCATATATGTCCTGTTCTGTTTATTTTTATGTTATATTTTTGTTTTTATTATTAATTAACTAAATCTCATCATCATCATCATCATTTCAGCCGAAAGACGTCCACTGCTGGACATAAGCCTCCCCCAATTGGGGGGGTTTGCCATAATCGCCACGCTTGGCAGGCGGGTTGGCGATCGCAGTATGGTGTTAACAATGCATAGACAATGAAGTCCTTTAGTCGCCTTTTACGACACCCACGGGAGGAATTGGGATGGTGCTATTCTTCCGTGTATTCCGTGTGGCGCCGGACGTAACTAAATCTAAATTAACTTAATTACCTATTTTGCATGGAACGTCATTCCATTCTGTATCTGGAGAGGGGTGTTGTTCTACTTGTTATACTTAGTCTTGTGTTATTGTTCCGTAATAAACTTTCATTGTTATTATTAATTCAAAATTAGCCGGTCATTTTGTGGACAAGTTGTTCCTCCATTTACTATCTACGCTTTGCCCTGGGTCGATAGGCATGGTTACAACTGATCGGGGTACGATCCTGTTTGTAACAATCATCGACGTCCTGTCGGTACACCTGCGTTGTAAGTACCTACCTACTGGGTAGATATGTAGTAGGTACACTAGAGTACCTATGAGGGATCTTTAACCTCGCTTAATGTACTGAAGGTGTTGAGTAGTCACGAGGTATGCTAATGACTTTTTTTTACTTCTCACAGATGGATTGCAACTTGCATTTGTTTTTTGCGCGTTTCATTTCGCAATGTGTAAGTGCGCTCGAAGACGTGGGTAGGTTTTAATTGACTTTCTTATCAAAAAAACAAACCAAAAATCTTGTCTTAATCTTGTCTTTTAGATTTAGAATATGGAAAAATGTTTTTTTTTTTTTTGCTATGGCTTCTCGCTGTTCATCCTAGGAGAGGAGGGTGTCTGCTTGACCGGACATTCCTTTGGGTGCTTCAATAAATTAAGACCTCCAGTCAGGCCATAAAACTTAACACTAAGCGACTACACGCTAAGGGCACCCCCCTGTAGGGGTACGGACCTCGGCTTAGGGCGTTGCTGGGGGAGGACAGCAAAGAAAGAGCTGGATCGGATTGTGAAAAAATTTCATGTTTGAATATAGAAAATGACTCGAAGGAGATATCCAAAAGAGGAGATAATCAATCATTATAAACAAAACAATCACTTCAAGTACGCGCAGGAAAGATTTTAGAAACAAAATAATACCCCATCTTAATTTTGATTTGACATTAATTAATGAGAGACTGGGAAATGTAGTAGGTATGTAGTAGCTTGTAATGTTATTGGATTTTTATTTTTTGGTTTGTGTTGTATTTATAAAAAAAGGATTGTTATTCTCTATGTTTTATTTGTTATTTTCTGTGATTTATTATATCTATTGTATTATGAATGTGTTAGTTATAATTTTTATGATTTCAAACACAATGTGAATTGTTCATGAATAAAATTGAATTGAATTGAAGAAATCAACAATTATTCGATGACAAAGCCAATACGCAAGCAAGAATAAACATATCTACATAAACGCGTTCGCTTAAATAGCATCATGTATGTCAATTTTTATAACAGCTAAATAATCAATTAAAATTCTAGAGCATGTCTAATTGATTTCATGTCACATAACTGTTGTAATTGCTCTATAGTATATAACATCGCATTATAATCTAATGCTATAAATTATCATTACCATAGAGCAATCAAAATAGTAATCACCATCAAAAGTAATAAAAAAACATCACCATTTTTTATTTTGTCAACTTGTATGAAAGGTGATTACTTGATTACTTTTTAATTTTATAGTAGCAATATTTTAATACATTATTTATGTCACAAATCAATGAATATAATAAAATAATTAAACCAAATGATTTGTGTTAAACATGTTATTATATTCAATAAAGAAAGTTTTCTTAATCAAGAGCGTGTATTTAAGACGCAGATATATGCCAGTGAGCGTAAGTGGGTAGCTAGCGTGTTATGTAGGTCCTGAGCTCACGCAACGCGTCGTACGTCCAGCCAGTTATTGGACTCGCCCATCCAGGAGCGCTGTTCCAAATAAGATGCATTACTAATTTATTATACATAAAACAAAGGGTATTTTTTAAAAACACGTCGGTATAATAAAAGATCAATAATTAAATTATCTTTAAAAGGTGAAGGCTTCAGAAAAATACGCTTGATAGATTTTGCGTGATTCTCAGTTTTTTATCCGCGTTAGACATAACTTTACAAATTAATTTCACTATGTAATATAAACATAATCTAAAATATTCATATATTAAGTTATTAAGAAAATGCTCTAATTTAACATATATTTTATCCAAATCATTAAGACGTTTAGACGTGATCTTCAGTATAAAATCATTAAAAGTCGGATATCGTCGCCTTAACAGTAATTAAGAAATCGTGAATTCGTATGCGCCTGCGCTATAGAAAAATCATTTACAATTTAAAAACTAGTTTAATCATCTTTTAAAATCTCTTTATAGAATGCTTAGTTACCTGTTTGATTTTACTTTTCCTAATTATTTTGCAAACATACAAACAGACGGCAAAAATCTAGTATCTGCCTTAAATAAACCGCTTATACCGCTCAAAAAAATTGCGCATGCAGCGTACACGTGATAAAAAAGAAACTTCTTTAAAATAAAAAATAACAGAGATTTAGTGTGACAGAAAGAGAGAGAGAGAGTTATATCTGCTTCTCTCTCATGTAACGAAATGTGCCTAAACGTGACGCGTCATTATACGATCTAGAGGAATGTGGCCGTTTTTATTTAGATTGAATTTTGTTGCTTCGTATCTCAATATGAAACTTTAAAAAAGGTATTAGAAAATTCTAGACACACTTACCGATATAGTTGATTGAACCGTTTTTCATAATTCCTTCTCAGTAACGAGATAATATTATGTTTTTAAAGGAGTGTCGCTAGTGGACCGGTGACAACCCTCTTAACAAACTGCGAAAATTAAATAAACAACAAACAACACGTCTGTATTCCCCGAAGGATTAGTCAGAGGTGCACCGTTTAGTAAACCCACATTTCGCCATTTATGTACAACTCCCATGTAATAGGGGGCAAGCCTATTGCCATCAACCGGGCACAAATTCAGACTCTAGGCTGATACTGAGAAATTTCTGAGACCCAATTACATTTTGCCGGACCCGGGAATCGAACCCAGGACCTCATGCTCAAAATGATAAAAATAATTTTCATTTATCAACAGGGTAGGCCAGTGCTTTTAACAACCGCAAGGGTCGATCCGTCAGGTTAAGCTACGCTTGCCGGGGTTGGTCAGTGGATGGGTGACCATCTTTACATACCGAGACTCCTCCGTGCCTCGGAAAGCACGTTAAGCCGTTGGTCCCGGCTGTCATTCGTGGATCTTTGACAGTCGTCAGAAGCCCAAAAAGTCTGACAACCAGTCTTACCAAGGGGTATCGTGTTACCCAGTTACTGGGTTGTGGAGGTCAGATAGGCAGTCGCTCCATGTAAAATACTGGTATTCAGCTGCATCCGGTTAGACTGGAAGCCGACCCCAACATAGATGGGAAAAGGCTAGGCAGATTGATTGAATAGGGTAGGCCAGTGATGACATATGGCACTGAAACGTGGTCGCTCACAATGGGCCTTATTAGAAGGGTAAAAGTCACCCAAAGGGCAACGGAGAGGGCTATGCTTGGAGTTACCCTTCGTGATCCAATCAGAAATGAAGAGATCCGCAGGAGAACCAAGGTAACCGTTCGAAGAATTGCCAAACTTAAGTGGCAATGGCAGGGCACATTGCGCGCAGAACAGATGGCCGTTGGAGCCGAAAGGTTCTGGAGTAGCGACCACGTACGAGTGGAAGACGTAGCGTTGGAAGGCCTCCCACAAGGTGGACCGATGACCTTATGAAAGCCGCAGGAATCCGCTGGATGCGGGAAGCACAGAACCGGTCGAGGTGGCGATGCTTGGGGGAGGCCTATGTCCAGCAGTGGACGTCTTTCGACTGAAATGATGAATAGCGTAGGTACTCGATGAAGAACTAACAACCATTTTTGTAAAGAAAAATAATAAAAGTCGTGCCTCAAAATTTATTTTGCCCTTCCTTTTATTTAACGCCACTTAGATGAAACGTCAGTTTTTAGGGTTCCGTGGTAAACAAGGAACACTTATAGTTTCGTCATGTCCATCTGTCTCTCTGTCCGTCTGTCCGCGGCTTAGCTGAGTGACTCTTAGTACTAGAAAGCTGTAATTCAGTATGGGTATACGTATTGATCACGCCGACAAAGTGGTAAAATAAAATCTTGGTTTTTTTTAGGGTACCTCTCCTACCTGTAAAGTGGGGATGATATTGTTTTTCTCGTCTATCCCATGGTGTGAGGTATCGTTGGATAGGCCGTTCAAAAATATTGCGTGTTTATTTAAACCATTTTTCGATTTAAGGATCCATTTGTGTAGACTTATTAGGCTTTAAAGTGCTAATTTTTGGTATAGTCAAGTTTTCCCCCGCCAGCAAAATTTTTGTATTTGGATATCTGAAAAAATTCACAGCAGTAGTATATAGCTAAGTAATAGTTGATCAACTTTAGTTTTTTTTTTTTATTTTTTTTATTTGTTCATTTAGTAGTTTACATACATTGTATACATTTAAGTTGGTGCCAACATAAACTCATTAGAATTTCACCGGGCACCAAAAACATCGACTACATAATTTAAATAACATAAGAAGGCTCGACAAAACAGATAACAAAAATATAACGAGGGTGTAAGCGAAATAATAACAGTTATGTATTACTAACGAGCGAACATCGGTGACCAATCTGACCGTCCGGTCCGTCCTTAGAACAGAAGTGGTGGAGGAATGTTTTAAAAGTATAAATCTTTGATACCTTTAATATTTTATTTTTTGTGTTATGGTTTTATTATGTAATTTGCTTTTTTATGTATTTTTTTAAAGTACCTATTTAACTTTAATGAATTAATAGAGAGAAAACATGTTTTTTAAATACAATGTTAAGTTTATTCTTGGGATAAATTCATCCCAATCCCAACTGCGGAACCCTTCATTGTGCGTGGTCCGACATGAACTCGGCCGGTATTTTATTTGTAAAACACTTCTCTTTAAATTCGAACGCCTAATCCTATAAGATGACAGATAGCCCCATCCTCTAACCTATGGAATGTTAATGGTACATTTATCAAAGCCTTAATATGTACGGAAGGACCAGATTTACTTGGTACGCGCCAAAGTGAGGAACTAAGTCAAAAAATGTACTGATTTTGATGTTTTTCTTGACATGCAGCGCCGCTTTTAAATGTCAAGATAAATTGGTCCTTCTGTATCCATTACAGATCACCGTCTAGAGGAATTAATTTCAATTTATGAGTTTATTTGGGAACATTAATATTTTGTAAATCACTCAGTGTAACAATTTTATACTTAACTTGGAGAATTTATTGCGGTATCGGGCAATTGATGGCACTTACATTTTAAAGTCTCGTAACATCATGATACATGATGTCCTATTACTCTTAACAGCCTTAACTAGAGATGGGCTGACTGATGATTTTTCTGTATCAATGACTGCATGACAGTGACAAAAAAATATCGATGACGGGAACAATGACAAAATCATCAATGATTTTTATATGAGGATGTATAAGATCACGTCATTTTAATATTATGAGTGCTGAAATGATCGCGGGATGGCTTAGTGAAATTATCATTATGCACCCAGCACCTTTTTTTAAATTATTTATTCATTTATCGAAACTCTGTGGTTCTGTGACTTTAGTGTCGCCGATCACGCAGCCTCACAATGCGCGTCGCCCCGAGAAGGCCCGTCCGAATCACCGAAGTTCGCGTTCATACAAGTAATGATTTAGTCATTGATGATTTTGTCGTTGTCATTGCATGATGAAATGATTTTAAAATATCGATGATTTTGACATGTGATGATTTTTACATATCGAACTCATCTCTAGTCTTAACTTTATGTTTTTCCATGTACAGGTCAGTTAAGTACTGCAATTAGCTTACCTTCCCTTGCATAAATGGTTGAGATTTTTTAGAATACGTATCGATATAATTTTATAATTCTTAATTTTATTTAAATACCTATACGAAATCTACCCAAAACTAGAAAAATATGAAAACCATACTATTGGTTAGTAAAAGAACCTCAACCATTTGAGCAAAAGGTCAGCTAATTGCAGTAACTGAATGTACACACGGCTACATATCAAGCTATACATTTCTAGTATAAGCTGATCTCTCATTGTAGGGAAATCCTAAGCAATGCGAAATCACCTTATACTGGATTTGTATAGCTTGATATGTAGCCGTGTGTACGTACAATGTTAACAATTTTAGATGTTTGTGTCGGCATTACTTTTCCATCAATCCAATAGATATAATAAGTATCTAGACTTACAATATTATTTATCTGAATCATGTAATCGCATAATTATTTCCTGATTTGCTACTGACATTTGAGCTCTATAACCTTTAGGATAACCACAATTTCCCAATCAGATATCAAATATTACGCATAAAACATGCACATTGATATTACAGACCAAAGGAGTAGTAAAGATAATAAAATATGAATACAAAATAAAGAAACAAAACAACAATATCGATAAAAGAACCAGTAATATAAAGTAGTCAAACAAAAGTGCGCTTCCTAGAGTATAATAGAAGAAAGAAAAAAAACCGGCCTGGTGCGTGTCGGACCACGCACTATGAAGGGTTCCGTAGTTGGTATGAATTTATCCCAAAAACAAACTTAACATTGCAGTTGAAAAACATGTTCTTCCATACGGAATGTATGGGAGAACATGTTTTTCAACTGTAAATGTAAGTTAGTCGACTATTACTCGGTAACTTGTGAAACCTACTTAGCTGTGATAGTTTTCCTTTTAACTTCGTCATTGTACATACTACTGCTGTTAATTTTTTCACATATCCAAATACAACCATTTAGCTGGCCGGGGGGGATACTTGACTCTAACAAAAATTAGCTCTGTAAAGCTTAATATTACGCAAACGGGTCCCTGAATCGAAAAATTGTTTTCACAAATCCACAATATTTTTGAACGGCCTATCCAACGATACCCCACACCACAGGACAGATGAAAAAAAAATATCATCCCCACTTTACGTGTAGGGGAGGTAAAAAAAATATATATATATTTCAAGATTTTATTTGACCACTTTGACGGCGTGATTAATATGTATACTGATACCAAATTACAGCTTTCTAGCACTAAGAGTGAGTCTAGGACATGGCGAAACAATAAAGGTTCCTTGGTTACTACGGAACCCTAAAAACATCGTAACAAATCCTTTATTGCCAGCACTTTTGTCCCAAAAACTATAAACGTATTTTCGTTGTAGCTTGGTGCGGTTGACATTAGACGAATTAAGTGTCGGTACAAGGAGCTAGCACTCGTACTGACGCAAAATGGCCGCCACGTGGCAAAAATATGAACAAGTTTTTTTTTTTTACTAAATCTCGGTTGTGCTTTGAATGTGTTTTGTTAAAATGTTTTGTATTAAATACATATTTTAAAATAAATTACATAATAATAATAATAATAACCCCACCGCCGTATCTCTACGTTGACGTCGTGGTGGGGCTTGCGCGCTCCGAACTCTAGATCTGTGCCGGTAGAGTTTACTTTGCCGGAACATGTCTAGGGTGCGGAGCCAGACCAAGAGAGATACAGAAACCCGCAGGGCAGCATGTGGCGAGCTGTTGGCCAGTTGCGACCCCACGGACCCTATCTCCCGGGAGAAGTCATGTTCCTCATCTCTGGCTTGCCTTTCTTGGCCGGCTGGAGTGAACACTGACGAGGAACTGAGCTCCCACCTCATTCTTGCCTTTATTGGCCGGCTTGAGTGGAGATTCGCAAGAGCAAACGTGCTCGGAGGAAGGAAGTATTCCAGTAAGTGCTTGTAGGGATCTTGACCATCTTCCGGGCTCTGGGATTGTTCTGAGAGCCTTGGAATACCTCTCCACTCCTCGAGCACCTCAAGACATGTTGCCCCCTTGTCGCTACGTCACTATGTGCTAGCGACCGTTTTCGGGGGCCCATTATTGAGTGTGCAAGTCACCCCCTGCCATTTTATCCGTGTGTAATAAAACATTGATCAGGCAGGGGCCATAGTCCTTCCATAGTTTTAGGTAACCAGTCCATTTTAACCACCCAAACCCATAGTCCAATATCTTTGTTTTCCATATCCTGCAATAGTCCTACACCAACCGGGGGTTGTGCTTGGGTGCACTTGCATAGTGCGTACAGGGATAATCGTCGGTTGGTGCCTCATTTAATTAAAAAGCGTCTATCGGGCCTCTGCGAGTTGGCTTCGGCCCCTCGTACGCCTTCCAAAGGTCCGGGACCCCAGGGTCCCGAGATATGTAGACATATATAAATATAATAATAATAATAAAGAGAACGAGATTTTAGCTGTGAGAATCGTTATCGGCAAAATTGAATCGCCTAATGTCTCTGACCTAGTCATGCTATACTGACATCTGTCACCCGCACCAAGCTAAAACGAAAATACTGTAAACAGCAAATACTTCAAAATAAAAACACTTAGTAAGGAAATTAATTCTAGCTGTTTACAGTTAGAATCAATTTCCTATCACATTTTATTTCACAAAGCTCGACCCATCTGAAACGGATTTATTGCTAACCCCACTAGACACTCAAGTCTTTAGACGGAACCGCTTCACAAGTTATACACTAGGCTAGAACATTAATCATAAAACCTCGACTAGAAATTTCATTTCCCAATAAATGATTTAATAAACGTTCTTTAGAACTTGAATTTATTAACAAATAATTGTACAGTAGATATAAAAGTAAAATGTTAAAAGCTGAAGAAGGAAGTAAGTACAGTCTATCAATGTGTTATCGTTTCCAAGGATAACAAAACCATCATTTAATATCACACCCGTTATCGTCCAAGAAAAAGGGGTAGGCTGAAATTTTGTTGGTAGATTACACCGTCATTCCGCCAGTTAAAATGTTAAAGTTCTATGTAAACGTGAACATGCAACATGAACATGTAAATGCAACGCTTGATCCTCCTTACAAGCGTTGCAAACGTTACTAGAGTACGACGCACTCCGCGTGTGGCAGCCGGACGTTATCCCAGGGCCTCAAGTCTGCTATTACAATAGTGTCAGAATGGTCTATCATTGATTTCATAATTGTTGATTTTGACAAGTTTGATAATCTACTAATATAATGGCGACATTATGACTTTCCAATGGTCAGCCACTGACACTCCATTGAAAGAATTGATAATCTCGTACATAATGACAAATGAAACTTCCTACTAAACTTCCAACTTCCTACTACTTCAGACTGCTTATAATACTAATATGTAATATGTAAAAATATATATATAAATGAAATCAGGCATGAACAAATGTTCAAAATGTCATTGTAATACAATTCTATTACGAAACCATTGACCGACCAATGATCGACCATTATGAATTTAGCAGATTACGAACTTTTAGCAAAATGACAATGGGATCATGTTGGAGTGACGATTTTATAAAAATAGCAGACTTGGGCCCCAGTGCGGGTTTATGCGCTACTCCATAAATACTTGAAAACACAATTGGTGTGATTTTTCCTGGCTACACCAGTTCGGTTACACTTGGTGTGTTTTACAGACCTTAGGTCTGTTTAAATTAGCACTAATCGAGGATCCGAGCTGCGATAGAGGAATTTCTAATGGGAAACTAAATGATCTAGGGATCTGCCAGGGTTGCGGGTTTGTCCGAAAGTGATACCGTGTCCTGGCACACTAGCAACTGAAGGAACACGGCTGGGTTTTAGTCAGTATAAGTCTGGCACGCCCTCCGCCCAGAGCGGGAGAAGTTATTTGATAATTTCATAATAAGCCACCAAAAAACTATAGGACTCGCCAAAATATAAGTGAGCAAGCGAAGTGATCAATGCGCGGTGGTTACTGACCGCTTTTGCCTAGTAATGGTCAGTAACAGCCTGGTTAAAATCGTTCTATAAAGCCGTAGTATCAACCTCAGTAAAAGGAACCTGTCATGAAACAGAGTCTCGGTTACGGCTATAACCTCATTTCTCGGTAACGGTTATCACCGTGTTATGGCTAAAGCCAGGTAAGTGACGATCAGGGGTCATTAATGATGTACCTCGGGACATGCAGACGACTATCAGACATCGATAAGCAAGTGGTACAAATCATAAGAGAAATAATGGAAGCAAAAAAAAAGTCTTAAGGTAAGTCTGCTGTGGATATCTATCATGTCTTTGAATCGATGAATTCTAATCTACTCCTGTATCATCATCTTCACCAATAGGTATCCAAGCGTTCGCAATGTTTTCAAAACTTAGCCCTTTCATCATTGAAAACTGTGGATAAAAAGGATTCCCAAAAATAAAAGTCGCATAATTCTATCCGATAGAATGTGACTTAAATAAATATGACACTTTTACATATTACTTCGTACGGAGAGCGAGAATAATTTTAAAAGCAAACTTAATATATCACGATTGACACTTACAAATTTCTAATCTTCTAAGCCGCTGAGCCGTTAAGAGTTCATGACAATAAGGTTACAATTTCTTCAAAATATTATATACCTAATCTCTTAATCTCATATGACTTGCGCCAGCGCTCTTCGTGGGAGTCTGGTTAGCTTGTTGTATCGTCATATTATCGTCGTACTACTTACACCGTAAGTAACAATTAGTAAATGTCGCTATTACAGAAATCACCCCTTGATGTGTGGGTGGCGAGTGTTGGCTACTGAATGGTTTAACGTTCCACTTCAAAACAATAGGTTGCAAGAGAAGCTAATTATAATAACTTAATAGTAGTAAGACGCGGTTGTAACCATCCCACCACATGCACAATCCATATTTATATCCATACTATAATATTATAAATGTGAAAGTAACTCTGTCTGCCTGTCTGTTACGTTTTCACGCCTAAACCGCTGAACCGATCGTCATGAAATTTGGCAGAGATATAGCCTGGGATCTGAAGAAGGACATATGCTACTTTTTTTTTTTTTCATTCAGTCGGAGCTTTACTCCACATGATAGCTATGGCATAGAAATGTGAATCTGTGACCCATTGGCTAAAAACTCGGATGTCGGAATTTTGGATAATGCGTGGCGGTGCAGTTTTTAATCGCAAATGCGTTTAAATATTCGATGCTGGAGTCTCAAAACTTCCCTTAACTCAGAAAATCCATACTAATATTATAAATGTGAAAGTAACTCTGTCTGTCTGTCTGTTTGTCTATCTGTCTGTCTGTCTGTCTGTTACGTTTTCACGCCTAAACCGCTGAACCGATCGTCATGAAATTTGGCAGAGATATAGCCTGGGATATGAAGAAGGACATATGCTACTTTTTTACGCGATAACCGACATCCACGCGGGTGGATCCGCGGGCAAAAGCTAGTAATATTAAAAATTTGAAAGTAACTCTGTCTGCCTGTCTGTTACGTTTTCACGCCTAAACCGCTGAACAGATCGTCATGAAATGTGGCAGAGATATAGCCTGGGATAACGAGAAGGACATAGGCTACTTTTTTACGCGATAACCGACATCCACGCGGGTGGATCCGCGGGCAAAAGCTAGTATTTCGATGGCTCTTAAGTATACTGAGTCAATTAACAAATTTCGGCAATTTTACTTTTAGGATGTTACAAACAATTTAATCATTTACTCTACCTGTGTTAAAAACGTTCATATTATTAAAAGTACAGTTGACTCAGTATACTTAGGAGCCGTCGATTTATTTATTTATCACAAACACTGCTATCCTTACAGGAAAAAATCCTAATGCGATAGCGTGGTCCTTAATTAAACTATATTAAATAACATAACACATACAATATCGTTTTTGTGAATTCATTCAGGGAGTAGGAAAATAAATCGAACCTGTCAGCCGTGTCATTCAGTGCGTGCAAGGCGCGCGTCAGTGGCGCTTTGCTGAGCAAGTTGGTGCGTGCGTGTGGCACTGCTAGTAACCGTGGCCGCGCCACGGCGTCGCGATACGTAATTGTCAGGCACATTCAGACTGATCTCCTTCAAAACACCGGAATTGTAGGTCTTACCACGTAATAGTTTGAATACATATGTGGTTATAGCTAAGTCCCTCCTTGTCTCGAGTTTGTTGTACCCGACCATACCGATAACGAATAAGGTTGGGTACATCAACGGATATAAGGGATAGACACCGTATAGCTTCATGTACAAAAATCTGGTGAATTTGTTTTGTATTTAATATGAACTATCAAATTCGTAGAGTTGATCAAACTTCTGCAGCATGAAATTACATTTTTAAGCTAAATTAACCACATACCTAGAGCTAATTATATGAATTGTTAGTGTTCAGACTTTAATTTCGTGTGTGTATTCTTCTGTCTGAATTATATAAATGTATTACACTCATTTCATTTTTGGAATTTATTTATTTATCAAATTTGAGTTTTTATTTTATTAATTGTTTTATTCAATAGTGTATCATATTATTTTAAATATATTAATTGATATTTATCAAGATTTGAAATTATAATGAGACTATTTTAACTAAATCAATTAGTACTTACCAATAAAAAAAAAAAAATCTAAATAAATGAGTATAATTAAATCAAATGGTAAATAATTACGTATTTAAACATTTATAACTTTATTTTATTTTATTGTTGCATGTGATTTTATTACTGCATGAAATAGATATTTAAGGAATGTTATAAAATTGTAATCTGTTATATTTTGGGAATAAATGGCTTTATTATTATTATTACACTACCTCTTTGATTGTGTCCTTACAATTAATAATAAAGAAAGTGCAATAAAAAAAGTTGTAGAAGCCAATGATATAAAAAAGTAACACTAGCCAATACAGTCCATCACGACAATGCCTACATAGAAAACGGGGTCGCAACCAGAGCGATGATAATGACCAGCATCGAGTTGACGATACGAGAAATGTGACCAACATTATGTGCAAAGTGTTGTTATGTCATTTAGTACACGTGTAGGTACCCATTGTATGACCATTTAATGATACATCGGTAGTCTGGTATAGGAAATTCCTTTCTAGAAGAATTTCGAAAGTCCTTCTCCCATTACGATACGCACAGGCGACTCAAGTATCCTGCAAGTATCGGAGACTAGTTGCCACCAAGCATCTCACATACATTTGAATGCAGGCTCGCACACTACGCTACTGGTATCCTACGCGTCCGCGACTAGTATCGCGCGACTCGCCGTGTCGGTCGCTTGGGCGTCGCGTCTCTTCCGCGTCTCGACAAGATGGCGGCGGAGCATGAAATTAATATTAAATTTGTACAAGAAGTTGAAAAAAAATGCTTGTTTATATAACTTAACTAGCTTTTGCCCGCGGCTCCGCCCGCGTGGATGTCGGTTATCGCGTAAAAAAGTAGCCTATGTCCTTCTCCATATCCCAGGCTATATCCCTGCCAAATTTAATGACGATCGGTTCAGCGGTTTAGGCGTGAAAACGTAACATACAGACAGACAGACAGACAGACAGCGTTACTTTCACATTTATAATATTAGTATGGATTTAAAAAAAAAATAACTTTAATTTCGGAAGTCGGTCTCTTTGGATCTGTATTTTAGTTTTTTGCCACCGACTTCCGAAATTAAAGTTATTTTTCACTTTGTATTGTTTATTTTTTTTTGGAAGTAAGTTTTTTTTTTGTTTGTATAAAAGTTTATATTTTTCACTTTTTAGTGGTTCACATGTGCTTACCCCTTCACAGCGTACCGGCGTAATGCTCTTATGAACTGGTGTAAACAATAGACAGACATGAGATTTCAGCAATCCCAATCCAGTTGCTATCATTTATTGAGAGAGTTCCGTCGCCTATCTCCGAAGTTCTTCATCAGATCTTCACCAAATTGAAATTGGACCACTCCGAGAAGGTACTTTTCCAAAAACAGTCCAAATCGCTTCAAGTGTGCCTATACAATTTGAAGAGTTCCCTCTATTTCTCCAGGATCCCATCATCAGATCCTAACTTGATGATCATGGGACCACCTGGGAAGCATAGCCTTTCAAACAAAAAAAAAACCCAAGTCGATCCAGCCATCTTCGAGGAATCGGGGAACATACATAAAAAAAAGGTTCCTCCTCCTTTTTGAAGTCAGTTAATGAAGTATTGATTCTTCATCTTCTTTTCGTGTGGTTAGCGACTAATCAGAGGCCCTAGTGTGAGTTTCTTTTAACCATCTCGATTTTAAGCATCGAGCGCGTTCGACGCTCCTATTGGCCTCCGTTTGGCCCATCACCAATCGGAGTGCTAAACGCGCTCGATCCGTAAATTCGAGATGGTTAAGATAAACTCACACTAGGGCCTCTGGTATCAGAGTTTTAATGCCGCCCATGGGCCTCCGACTTGGCTACACATGCTGTAGAGAAATATCTCTCAGGCACGATGTTTTCCGGTGAAGTATTGGTACGAGTAGAAGTGCAATTTGTATGTATAGAAGACCATAGCACATACATACATAAACTCACGCCTTCTTCCCATGGGGGTAGGCAGAAACTATAGAGCGCCACCTGCTACGCTCCTTATAATATATTTTTATTTATATAGATACTCATTTTGCTTCGTTTACATTCATACATCTGGTCATACACGCACGCCTTTCTGAAGAACATCACCAATTAGGTCACTATACAGTATGTTTTCCTAGGGCGTTTCCGTTTTAGGCGTTTTCACTCACATCTGCCTTTTAAATACCTTTTATCAGACCATAGCACACATTTATGAATTAAAATAAATTATTTTTTAGTAAAGTTAGGCCCGTTTTCACTATAAAGAACAACGATATCTGTATCGACTTTTCGCCACGTGTTGACGATTTCTGAGTTCACTCCCACTAGTTCGTTTTCAGTTTTAATTCATACCTATAGATTTTGCATTGTTCATTGCTCAGGCAGTGTTCATTCTAAAACTACCAACAAAAGACTTGTATAATTCATATAAAATGCGTGAATTTTCATTTGGTTATTATTGGGCAACGGCTTATTCAAGGAGAAGATTGGTCAGGGAAATGGCTGACGCTGGATTTTTTTATTGTGGAAATGGTGTAAATGATGAAGCAGCATGTTTCTCATGTGGAGGTGTTATAGAAAAGTTAAAAGACTATTTCTGAGTATCTTCATTTAACCCAAAGTAAACAGCTTCAGAAGTTTGTTCATAGATGCTAAGATGTTTTTCCACCTATTGGTTTTCTAAAGTATGACAAATAATACTCAAAGTTATGGAGAGATACATCAAGTTATTCTAAGTAGCGGGTAGGTACGTAGAATAATACCTATACCACCAAGAACAATTATGTTTGCAGGATCTTTTATAGAACATCACTAGTTTTTTTTTTTTTTTTTTTATCTATGAAATAAAATAAAAATCATATATTTCAGACAAAAAAGTCCATAGGGAAGGCAAGGTTGTTAGTAACAAGAAATTTTGCTTATAACTAGTGTTAGTAACTAAAAAGTAAAAAGAAGAAATTAGACACACCGTCTACCCCTGCACAGTAGGCTCATCGGTCTCGCAACACATGGAGTTCAGTGAACCTACTGAGCAGAACAGTATCGGTTCTTTCGCCAATCATCCTTAGGACGCTATTCGGGCTCCCCCGTACACGTCGCACCAGCGATGCCACTTTTTTACGCATAATAGCGTAGAAGTCATCTACGCTGGCGTCAGTAAACATGCCAGATGCACTGCAACAACGACGGAGCCGAAACAGAGCCCTGAACACATTATTATACTGGATGCGCACGGCATTGTAGGCTTTTTGTGTAAAGTTTTCCCACAGGCTTCTCGTGTATCTATGGCCCCACTAGGTATTTCTCCTGTACTGTACTTTCCTATAGTGTGGGTGCGTTTACAAATACGTATCTCATATGCAAAATCGGCCATCCACACGCTACCATAACCCTACTATCAGTGGAATTAGAAAGTTACTCTCCATTTGTGAAGGATATTCCAAACAGCACGGGTTAAAATATAATCCTACAAAAAGTGAGCTATTAGTGTTTCGAGGTAGGAATAAAAATCCAACATTGGTTCCTCCTATAAAACTAAAAGATTCGCTTTTACAGAGAATTAATTTAACTATTTTCACTTTAAATATTTGGGCCACATTGTTGCTGAAGAATTAAAAGACGACTTGGATATGGAAAGGGAGCGCAGGGCACTGGCTGTGAGGCTGGCTGTGTGAAATATGGTATACTGAAGGTTTCATGGTTGTTCAGTTCCCGTAAAACTAACTTTTATTAAGGCCTACTGCCAATCATTTTACACCAGCAGCCTTTGGGATAACCATGCCCTAAAAGCAGATAATGCCCTGCGCATTCAATACAACAATGCCTTCAGGACGCTGTTGACGCTTCCACCTTACTGTAGTGCGTTGAGTATGTTCGCTGATGCCCACACTGACGACTACTTTGCGATAATGCGGAAGAAAGTTGCCTTAGTAATCCCGAGTGAGAGGAAGCAGCAACAGCTTTCTGAGGGTATTTGCAGAGAAGCTGGATGGGCCTACAATGGGGATGTTTACCAAGCTACATGTTGGCAAAAAAGCTTGTTAAACCTTCCTGTGATTGCGATTTTTCCTTTTTTTTTTCTTTTTAATGTTCCTGCATGTTACTAATATAGTTTTTAAGTAAGATGTAATACTAACAACATTGGGCCTTGATGCCTGATAATATTTTTTATTTTTTATTACAACAAAATTTTCAATCCCACGCCGTCCACGCATTTTGATAACAATTCGTTATACCCCATTCCCATACCGCTAACCACAGGGATTTCCTTGTACAACTAACCCGCAATATCTGATAACACGCTAGACATTACTCATAAAAGTTTTCCCGTCGGAGAAAATGGTTCCAACCTCCAACGCGTAGTTCAACGACCTTTTGACGTACCGCCATGACAGACTGCTTGGCGTCTCAGGCGCTAGTAGTATTTCAACTCTTTACACGACAATGGGCTTATGTAACAGCGTCGCATGTAATAATAGATTGGCACGAGATTTTCGTTGCCGACAGATTGACGCGAATTCTATTTTGGGAAGTCTCTTTATGCATGAATATTTTGATAGAATAAGATTTTGTTTAACATAACGGGTCTTATGTGTTAGGTAAGTAATTCAAGACTTGATTATTCTGTTCTGTGGCTATTTAAATTACAAATTAATTTGAATTTAAATAGAAAAACTTATTTATAGGCGAAATGGCATGGCTCCACAGTTTTCTAGCTTCTACTTCCCTATCCAAATGTGTAGCACAAAGTTAACTTAAGTTAAATACATTCAAGATGATCCGTATAATACATAGTATGATGATTCTGTTCTGTGACTATTTGAATTACAAATTAATTTGACTTTAAATAGAAAAACTTATTAATAGGTGAAATGGCATGGCTCCTCAGTTTTCTAGCTTATAAGCAGCACAAAGTGAATATATTACATTAATTTTATAGTTTAGTAATTTTTAAAATAAATGATTTAACTTTGTCTTTAAGTTAAATACGGTTCTCTACCTTTTCGCCGAAAATTGTTTGCCAGATTTTCACTTGCCAACTAACTTATAATATAATTTTGTTTTATTCCCAACCTCACAATTACCAACTGTACGTTTGGTCTGCTTTTCATAATGACACTTTTTAAAATGCCAACTTTCAAGTAGCAGAATGTTTTAGTTTGTTCCTTTTACAAAAGCGATTCGCTTCTGGAACATCGCCGGCCGCTGCCGCGGCACGGTCGCTTCGCTCGCTCGGCTCGTGCAATGTCATACTCTAACCTAACCGTATCTATCGTAATATGGCTCTGCATTGCTGCCAATTTAAAGGTTTAATGTTATTTTTGAGATACTTAAATAAAAAATGTATGTAAAAATTACACTGACAACGTCATTCGTCTAATAGTTGTGTGGCCTAGTGAAATGTTTGACAAATGATAAATGTCCCAAACGTTTTGTTTTATAATCAGCTTAACAATAATTCTACCAAATGAAACGTTGTCATACAAAAATTTGCTAATCGTTAGTTGTCAAAGTGGAACATCGGCGAAACGTTGGTTGGCAAGTGATAATCTGCCAAAAAAAATTCGGCGAAAAGGCAGGATACCGTTAAATACATTCACATGATCCGTGTATTACATAACTCAAACTCAAAGCATTTATTTCAATTAAACCATTTACAGGCTCTTTTGAATTGTCAAAGAGACGGTCAGTTAGTCAGAAAATTGAAGCTAGATGCTCATTTCAATACGTTGATCACTATGGAGAAGAACGGGCAAGAAACTCCAAGGACACTCTTTTAAATCAAGATATTACAAAATCCTCGGTACATTATTCTAGTTGCTTCTATATGTGAGACACTGTAAAAACTAATAAAACAATTCAAAATATAAAATTTAAAATAAGCCCTGGCAGTCAAGAGATGACCAGTCCCAACTGACGGCGCCCGTTCACGAACATGACGCATGAATCAGCACCATCCAGCTCAACCATTTTGTAGGGGACCGAATGATCCAACACGCGCCACCATCAGTGAGACATTTAAGTGAGCATGACATACTCTCAACTGCCATGCTCTTCTCATAGTTTTGGTACCTACGTAACATCTATTACGTAACAAAAAAAAAAGTTGCTTAACATTGATCGCAATACAGCCAGTCAATACGTTTCGAAATAGATTTCTAGTTAGGTTTCAATTGTGACTTGTGGCCATATTCACTGAAATGACGCCCATATGGCATTCGAATAAAAGATTTAACCTTTGACCTTTCAAGTTCTTTTATTTGCTTCTGTGGTCCATATTGAAGTCTTGTAACGTCAATTTGACAGGCTTATAAGTACGCGAATATTAACAAAGAGTGACTCCTATTGTTTTGAGGTTTCTACCAGTGGCGTGCCTAGGGGTCAAAATTAGGGCAAGCCAATATATATTTTGGATAAAAAACACCCCCTGCCTTATCGCCTGGCAAAGTGGCGCCTACCGACTGAGCCGTTAAAGAACTGACTAATATTCGTTTTTCATAATTGTAAGTAATTGCGATTTATTCTTTTGTTCCAAAACTAATACCACTATGTATGTTTTTCAACAAATTTGATGAAACAAATATCAGTGGTATTAGTTGCTAGATAAGGTATAGATATAGACCTAAATATTTAAATATGAATTAAGAGGCCGTGCACGAAATCGACTGATTTTGATCAATTTTGTTCATTGTTTGTGAGAAAGACAAAAATAATTTAAACAAAATTATTTGATATTTGGAAAGTCGTGTTCTTTGTTTTGCATGTGGCTGAAAGGGATTTTTCAAATAAATTAAGTATTCACGGTAAATCACTAATATTTGCAACAAGTATTCCGAAAAATGACGCGAGACTGACATTTGATCATCATTCTACAAGAAACTACTTTTGATTTTGAACATTAAAAAATATCATCAACTTCATTATATGGTCTACTTGCATGTGGCGGAACCACTTTTTTCAACTTCCATACAAAATATAGCAGAAAAATAATATTGAAAAAACCTTTGTTTTTGTTTTAAACCCCGTCAGTAATATATTTTTTCCTATTTTTAGCACATTATATCAAGAAATTAAAAAATCACAAATTAGTCTTCAGCTATTCTTGAAATATGATCAAAATTTTATTTAATGATTTTACAATATCTTCATTAAGTAAATCAATGGCGAAATAAACTATATTTTGGAGAGCACAAAAATGATGAAACTATTAAAAGCTGCTGTGACTGACACGAATGGTTTAGCACCATGAAAACTGTACTTTTATAGTTACACAGACTTAATGTTTCGATTATTTCAAGTTTTCTCACAATTAGATAAGAAATTGCCAAAAGAGAGTTTTTTTCGTGCACGGACCCTTAACAACAAAACATGACTGGAAAAATGTGGGTGTAGCTAGGTAGGCATACCTCTGCTTAACCCTCCGGGAAATACAGGCGTGATGTTATGCTTAAATATAGGTAAATTTTAAATACGAAGAGTACCTACTGGTTATCCTTTAGAAAATCACAACTATTATAAGTACAAGTTATCAGTATCGTGTAAAATATGATACGTGAGCCATCTATTATCATTATTGGCACAAGAGAGCTCTTCGAGTCGTAATAATTCATATTTCAAACGCTCGCAAATTTGCAACAGTTATTATGGGAAAAATATTACAATACGGCTACTAGATGGCGCACAAATAATTGATTGATTAGTGATTTCTAACTACACATTGCTTACATTTATTTCGTTTGATAAGTAACTGTGCTCCGGTTTGTTGCCATCTTGTTGCTGCATATGTTTCTCTAAGACTATATTCCATTTACTATAGCATTAGACAAATAACGGCTAAATGACGACAGTTATTGTGTAATATTGTTGAAATTACTGCACTTTAGAGTTACTTTTTTAATGTAAATGGTAAATAGATTACAGTACTTTGTATTTATCATGAAATAACGGCGTTTATTAAACGTTTACATCGAAATAACGAAAGGATGAGAACAGTTATTTGTCTAATGTTATAATAAATGGAGTATAGGTCGTATAAAGAAAGCAAAGATGCAAGCTAAGAAATTGCCTCTATTGAATGAGGTTTTAAACTCATTGTGACCTCGGAAAGAAAGTTCTTAAAGTGCTAAATGACACACAACATCAACCTAATCTTTGAAAAACAGCGCGATTGTGTTCGACACGCATAATGTATTCAGCGAGATTATATTTGTCTGTAAAACTCAAAGTATTTACCTTTTCCAAGTAACGATGATCGGCACACCAATACACACTTTAATCCTTCACAAGGAATTGCATGCGTTTCCGAATTCATTATAATGATAAGAAACTTTTTCATCACTTCAAAAAGAAGGTAATTACAGCAAAAACTAATCACAACACAAACTCACAGAAAATTTTAAAAAATCAAAACATAAACGGCGTCAGTAACCGCTCAAAACAATTAATTTGAAATTACATCATGCAAATTCACGCTTTGCGCAGCGACTCGCGCACACATACTCAGGATCTACAATCCTACCACCTCCTTCTACGATTCGTTTCATTCATAAAAAGTCAAAAGCCGGGCTTAAAAATTCGAACATTTGCAAAATGAGTACATACTATCATATCAAGGACGTTAACACATTTCTTTGCGAAAGAATGAGAAGTTAGAAGCCCGATTTGAAGCCACCTTGTGTGAGCGAGAAAGCTATACTTCATTCATCGATACGATCTCGCCTCCTGCTTAGCGCTATAACGTTAGAGCGAGATCGCAACTGCGGCATCGTAGATAGTTTGGCAACGGTGCATGATGAAAGAGGCGATGAATTTAAATATTATTCCTTGAGTATGTAACTCTGGCAACGTTGCATCGTAGTACGTATCTAGCGCGCGGCCGCGGCCGGTACCACGTTTACCGTTTTTATTCTTGTGGCCGGTACTACGCGGAGAGTTTAATGTTATTATTCGTATCAATTCTTGCGACATTGAGTTTGTTTACAGGTGTAGTTTTTTTATTAATAGGCTCACTTTTGATTGAAAGCCGGGCTTTTCGGCTTTAATGAAAGGAACGCCCCTGGTTTCTACTGGCACTGTTTCTGAACTTCGACGCTGAATCTTTAAAAAAAAAAACAAACTGAAGATAACATGCTCGAAGACCACTGCTTATCAGTGGATCTTTACGATTTGAAACGACGATGTTGGTTATATTTTGTAGAAATAATAGGATTGCAAGAGCTTCATTTCCACCGTCAATTTCTATGGATGCTTTAGTGCTTATAAGGATATATTTTTATCAGGTATAATAAATCATCCTAGCTATACAAATAAATAACATTGCTGTTTCTAATCTCAAAATAACAGTTTTTTATTAAATGCATAATATGTAAGTATATACGGTACTTATAATTTTTTATTTTTATTTTTAGTCTGTCGTTCGGTCTATCTGTCTGTTTGTCAGTTTGTTCCGGCTTATCTCTGAAATGGCTGGATCGATTTTAACGGGACTTTCAGATATAAGAAATAACTTAGGCTACTTTTATTTTAGAACAAGCAAACCGAACGATGCCGCGGGCAGAACTTAGTTAATAATAATTAAATACGATCACTAGCCTGTCTTCCAAGCAAAGAGTTAAAGTCTTAATTGCAATTATTACCAATAATTGCAATTAAGACTTTAACCCTTTGACTACCCATATTTAACAAGGAATATATTAATACAGTCATATAAAATATCAGAAATATAAGACATAAACATAATAATTACAATTTCCTTACGCGATGCTAATCCAAGCTCAGTTTACCGTTTCCATATAAAATTGTAGACAGTATAAAATGCAGGATGGCGCAAAAAAATACTGCTATTATAAACAAATAATATATTACAGTCATTAAGTTAGATAGAGTAGCTATTTGTGCAAGTATGTGTGCATCGACATAGGGTCACTAACCTCGGACATTGTCAACGAACACTGGACTAGACATAATGATGACGCGGAGCTCGGATGAATTAATAGCACATAAAGTTTACTATGTAATGGGATAGATTAGAATATCTCGTTCCAGAAGTTTGTTATAGGTTTACTGCTCTGTGTCAGGCAACCTACAGCAGTCGCCAGATGATCGAGTGGCCATAGGCATTAAAAAAAAAAGCGGCCAAGTGCAAGTCGGACTCGCCCATGAAGAGTTCCGTAGCAGCAATTGCGGTTTACGATTTATTTTTTACATGGTAATGTACATCATATATTTTTTTAGTTTTATCATTCTCTTATTTTAAAAGTTACAGGGGGGGACACGTTTTACAACTTTGGAAGTGTCTCTCGAGCAAACTATTCAGTTTGTAGACTGCTGGTGTATTGAGTCTTAGGTACCTATGTGGTTATGGAGTGTATTTAAGTACCTACTGGGCACACGTATGAGAGAAAAATGAAATTATACCCAAAGTCTCTAATTCAGATAATTTAAGTAAACAAAGTAATGTCAAGAAATGTCACTGTCAAAATGACAGGACAGTGGTGCAAAACATTTTATCATTATTTTTTTTGTTTATAATCATCGATGAAATTAAAGTGAATGAATTATAAGAAATATGCGAACAAAATACTACATTGCCAAACAATGTTTTTGTTTAGTGTGTCGGAGACACGGCATATGATCCTCATAATCAGCCCTTTTAAGTCCAGTGCTAGACGTAGGCCTCCCAAAATCGATTTCCACTCGAATTAGTTTACAGCCGTTTTCATCCAAAATGTGGCTAGTTTATGCTACTTACAATATTAATCTATGAATCAGAATTGTAGTATTAGTGTTGTTGAAGATGTAAAGAATTTGAAAATGTTTGGATCTCCTGCATTGTTACCAGTATCATAAATTATTTAATACCAGAAAATCTCCTTTGTTTAAAACCGAAAATTTATAAAAATAATTACGGTATGATTATTTTTTAATTATTACTTCTTAAAATCAGTCCTTAAAAGAAAATGTAACCTCTTTTTTCGCCATTTTATGTGAATTACCATTACGAAGAAATTTTTTTGTTATGTTATCCCCTTTGTTTACATAAATTATCTGAATTTGAGACTTAGGGTAGATTACTTCAATATGACCATGATTTTTATGAGACGATTAATTTAAATGATCTTATCGGCAGCTGTATTATATAAGCTGACATAAAGAGAAATACATAGGTACATTTAGTTTATGTTATCTTTTCACTGCCATTGTCGTTGCGTAATATATAGAGATTATTTGCATGCATATTTACCTAAAGTTAATTATTAGCTATGTAAGTATGGAACCAGCTTCTTTAAATATATTTTTGTAAGAAAATATCCCGTGATGCCAGGAATACCGGCAATGCATAACTAGTCGGGTGTATAGTATGGAAGCGACTTCTAAATTATTATATATAAAAATTAAAAAAAATAGCCGGGATTCTTGGATTGCATAACTATTCAGATGCATATTTATTTAAAATTATTTTAACCCCCTATGCAAATATGTTTATGTTGGGTGTAAGAGTAGGGATGGTGTGTGAGTTAAAATTAAAATAAAACACCGGAACTGCGGAATTTATTCGATACAAAAGTGCGTTCCATAATAGCAAACATCTCAACTTTAGGTGAATATGCATCCGAATATCCGATCTCTAAATATGAGTTACGAGTCAACGAATGTCAGTGCTTTGAGACAGTTTTATCCTTCGAAAACTAAATGTTAAATTTCATGGTCTTCCTTTTATTTAAGATGCTATGTTATTTAGAAGAAATAAATGTATATGATTGAGCCTTTCGATCAGTACAGTAAAATTAATTAAAGTTTTTTTTTTTTTTTTCATATTTAGCGGTTTCGATTCCCGGTTCAGACAGGCGATTATTTAAAATTCTTTGAATGCAGTTCGTATTGTTTTTAAAATAAAAATGAAGTCTTTATTCAGTAAATTTTTCCTTCATTTAAGGTACTTTCCCTCCATGTGGCAAAGTCGTGGGATGCCCTTTACTACTGCTGTGAATTTTTTCACATATCTAAATACAAACATTTAGCTGCCAGGGGGGGGGGGGTTTCACAAACTCGTAATATTTTTAAACGACCTATCCAACGATACCCCACACTATGAGATAGACGAAATTATCATCCCCACTTCAGCGGTCGGCGTCTGTCGGCGTGATTAATATGTATCATCATCATCATGTCAGCCGAAAGACATCCACCTGGACATAGGCCTCCCCCAAGCACCGCCACCTCGACCGGTTCTGTGCTTCCCGCATCCAGCGGATTCCTGCGGCTTTCATAAGGTCATCGGTCCACCTTGTGGGAGGCCTTCCAACGCTACGTCTTCCGGTACGCGGTCGCCACTCCAGAACCTTTCGGCCCGACGGCAATGCACTGTTCTGCGCGCAATGTGCCCTGCCCATTGCCACTTAAGTTTGGCAATTCTTCGAGCCAAAATGATTAATATGTATACCCATGGCAAATTACAGCTTTCTAATACTACTGAGCTAAGCCGCAGATAGACAGACAGGCATGGCGAAACTATAAAGGGTTCCTGGTTGACTACGGGGTATTTAATATGAAGGGTTAATTATAATACGGTGGTACGGAACCCTTCGTTTGCAAGTGCAAGTCCAACTCGCACTTGGCCGCTTTTTTCACAAAAACAAGCCTGTGATACGGAAAGCTGTAAGTAAAGCTATAGTGCAACGAACTATGCGCGTACGCACCGGATATTACTCATGCGATAATGTTATCCTCTTCCGAACGATAATGTTCACTTTCACGGATTACATACTTTTTATTACATCACTACAGTTGCAGGCATTAATAGTAAATTATTGCAAAGGCCGGGAAATAGGCAATTGCAGGTCGAGTATTAGTATGAAGGCCGAGCCGTAGGCGAGGACTTCACTAATACGAGACAGGCAATCGCCATTTCCGCCGAGGCATATATAGTGCTTTTCTCAAAAGAATGCTGGGAAATTAAACATACTTTTTATATTATACATTTAATTTAGTTAATATTAAAAGTTACATTCGTCATATTGGGGCAATTACTAAAAGAAAATTTTATTAATTTCCCCGGTACATTTATGTTTGTTTGTTGAACTTCTGATGAGGTTTGCAGGTGAGCATTGGATGGAAGTATGTAAATAACAAATCAAGACGAATTTTCAGCTTTGCCGCCAATTTTCCATATATCATCTGTGCCAAAAGGCAAACGCATTTATGGCTATACAGCCACGTAAACGCAATTTGTGCTAAGCAAAGAGACTTACTTTGGTATATATGCTGGAGTGTTGTAATGTTCCAAATTCAAAAAACGCTCCTGCAATGGATTTGATTTTCTTTGTCCGTAAATTTTATACTTCACTATTTTTCGAAAATAATGACATTTCCATGCCTGTTTGAGAAAAATGGGTTTATTACTGTTACTTTATAGTAACAGTAATAAACCCATTTTTCTATTGGGTTATCCCAATTAAACATAATTGCGTATTCGATTTTAATGACATATTACAATAACGCTTGGATTTTATTGAACATCATCATCTGCCCAGCCTTTTTAATCGACTTCAAAAAAAGGAGGAGGTTCTCAGTTCGTCCAAAACAATATTTTTTTTTGGTGAAAACTTAGTAGTTTTATTTTATTTTATAGCTAGGTCGGTAGGTCCCTTTTATTTGATGCCCATCACTTGTCTCTATGGTCCAAGGTGGTGTCAATGAGAGTCTATTTTAGTCTGCCAGACGTTTAATTCGTGCCGCTTATGGGTTAGGTATACGCAGAAGGCTTACGCTATGCGCGTGCAGTATAATAAATGCGCTGAGGATATTTTTGGCATCAGGCATGATTACAGAAGCGTGAATAGATGAATTTCATGCCATCATGCACCAACGGAGTGCATCGCTATTGCGGCGATTCAGACTTAGCCCTAACAGTATTTAAGCTACATTGGCGGACAAGGTTGATGGCCAATTTATCAGATTATGGACTGGCAGACATGTGCGTGCACATGTTCATGTACAAGCCATAAGGGCGCATAAACTAATTGATTAGCATTTGAAAATATTATTGGAGCTGCTGAAGATTGTAAGACTATCTTTGCATTGTATAAACTCAATCTCCTTGAATTATATAATTGCATAGCACAGGTGTGAGTACTATGTACTATAGAGCTACCATTTACCGGATAGTCTATTATTGACTTTAATGTGCCCTCGCGGCTGAGGGCTGAGAGTATGTCATGCTCACTCAAATTTCTCGCTGGTGGTGGCGTGTGTGTTGGATCATTAAGTTCCCTTCCAAATGGTTGAGCTAAATGGAGCTGATCCATGCGTCATGTTAGTGACCGGGCGCCGTCAGTTGGGACTGGTCATCTCTTAGCTGCCACGGCTTACTTTAATTTTTGAATTGTTTTTATTACGGACGCTTCTAACGTGCATGTCTTTCTACATTGTTCTCACATTTATAACTTCAACATGAATGATGTAAACCCATATTTTGTAACAACATTTTGTTTTAAAAGAGTGTCCGTGGAGTTTCTTACCCGTTCTTCTCCATAGGAACCTACTACGCTTTGGAATGGGCAACTAGCTTCATCTTTCTGACTGACCGACCCCTTGACAATTCAAAAGTGCCTTCAATTGGTTTATTTGAAATTAATGGTTTGAGTTTGAAGTTGAATGTATAATTATTGTATTTTTAAGTAATTGAGTTTACTAACAAAGGCTAAGTTCATACTAACACTTATATCCACTGGATCCCTTGATCTGAAATATATTTTATTAATTTGAATTCAAACCTTACCATTATGGTTTAGCAAACGATAAGTTTTCTTTGTTTTATAGCAGTTACATCATCAACAGCGGTTCCGTTATCAAAATTCTTTGAACTCGTAACATAACTCAGATTAAATTGACCCATATCTTTACAACTTCCGCACAGTTTTAGAAAATTACTAACAATCATCTATTATTTTTAATCAACCCTAACATACTTTGAATCTTATATCTATTCCGTGGTCGTCGATCTATTTTCTTTTATTAAATAAAAAATTATTTACTATACGAGTATTTTTTTTTTTGAGGATGGGAAATAATCAAATGACCCCTCCCGCTCTGGGTGGAGCGGAAAGACTTTTACTGACTAAAACCCACCCGTGTTCCTTCCTTGGCTTATCTTTTTGTATGCACTTGTTTCTGTGACAAATAAACCTATTTTTATACTATTTATTATGTTAACCATTGTAAAAAATCCAGAATACCGTGGTTGACGAACTGTCTGGAGGTTCGCAATGTATTTTTATTCGAGTATAGAAATCAATATTGACCCAAACTCTTAAGGGTCCCCGAAACGGATCAATTGCCAGTGTGGCGGTATCAACAACGCCACATACGAACTACGCATCAAAGACCTGACGTCACAAATCCTACATCGCGCAATCAGAGTTTACCGCGCGACTAGCATAATTATTATACAACATCCCGACATCAACCGTTGGGCAGTTGCCCACCAGACACAACTTTTCTATAGAGTATGAGTGAACTTTACACCCTGTTTCTCATACTGGTGACCCGAACATGGACATTAGCATAGCCTTCGAGCATCTACTTTAGCGTGACGTCATCCATCACTTCCTCAAGTTTTCGAGCGGCGAGTCACACAGCCAGCCAGCACTCACGGCTTCAACGGGTATCCTGACCACCAGCATGCAGCGAACGCGCATACCTGGTCATCACCCTCAGCCTCATCAGCAACCTTGGCACAGCACACTGCACTTTCAGCCGGTCCACAAGCAGTGTCAATTTTAATATGTTTGATACACATTGATGCGCAAATTGATCGTCTACCAAATGCAATTGAAGCGATTGACAATATTACTACAATTAAAATTGATCGTTTCGGGGACCCATTCGTTGCAAAGCACCGAGACAAAGAGGGCTAGGTGACCTATTCACGAAATCAGGTGTTATAGTGATAGCCGGAAACCAGACAGAGACTGACCCAAGTCTACTGACCCAAAACACACAAACAACTTATTTATCAATTAGGTTTACAACAAAGACATAACATGCAACATCCATTACAGAATAACGTGTCATACATCAGAATCCTTCGCCGTTGAATCATAGCTTATCGCAAACAACTGCTTATTTAGGTCTGCAGATGACGATAATACACAAAGTGGTCCTTTGTTTCGTATATTCAATTAGATAAAATGGATACAACAGTTGTTTTCGAAAAAACCATAAACGTTTGAACAAATGTGACAACTGCCTGACTGGCCTAACCGTGCGTTGTGGGAGTTGGGCCATGAAATAAGCAGTAGTTATGGAAACTACTGCTTATTTCATGCAGTTTATCATTTATTTGCCGATCGCAAATTAACAAGAACCGCTGTGGCAAAGCTCCTACGGGCCTGAAGTGAGCCTGGCGAGCCGCAATGCCGAACACACCGGTGTACATCTCCCGCCTGCACTACACCACTAAGGCGGATGACATCGAGAAGTACATGCGCAAGAAGACAAGGTACACGCCGAGGGTGCAGTTACTGGAGTCGCGCCGCAACGTCAAATTTAAGGCGTTCGTGGTGCGCACCGAATGGTTATCCGCCTCTCGTCATGGAAAAAGACTTTTGGCCGCAGAACGTGGTGTTCCGTCACTTCCGCGGACAAGTACCACTGACAGTACAAAGTCAAGGTAATGCAAAGTGAAGTGCTACTAACATAGTTTTAAGTCTTATTTAGTTTACAATAAAAATTGTATGTTTAGGTTAAGGTATTTATGTACGGGCCTGCGTCGCCTGAAAATAAAAGGATTTATTATTATTATTATTTTTCTCTCTGACATATCTCGGGACCCTGGGGTCCCGGACCTTTGGAAGGCGTACGAGGGGCCGAAGCCAACTCGCAGAGGCCCGTTAGACGCGTTTAATGAAAGGAGGCACTAACCGACGATTATCCCTGTACGTACTATACAAGTGCACCCAGGGACAACCCCCGGTTGGTGTAGGACTATTGCAAGATACGGAAGCAAAGATATCGGACTATATTATAGAGAAGACAATAAAAATAAAATTAAAGCGAAACACAAATACTATAATAATATGGCTTGGGCCCCTCGTACGCCTTCCAAAGGTCCGGAACCCCAGGGTCCCGAGATATTTAAACATATAATGATGATAATAAATTCGTATCTTTGCAAACAAGAGTCACTGTTACATAAAAAAGCTCTGCCTGCTGAACTAGGTAGTTAACCTGTATTTCAGGAGACAGTACCCCTCCTACTATAAATCGTTTTAGATGTAGACAGACATACAGAGCCCATACCATCTATTCCAAAAAGACCATTGCTTCTTTTGATACGAAGACGAACCCCTTAATAAATTTATAACCGCGCTCTCAATGAACAAACGCGTCTGTCTCCCGCTGCCCACAAGGCCACAACCCAAAAGATAAACAATAATTTATCTGTCAAAAAGTTTGAGTGTACGACAGGATGCCACAGACAAAGAGAAGGTTGTAAATGAATAATAAAGGGACGGAAGCGCGTCAACCTTTCTCATTGTTCGATTCAACGCATGACCGGCCATACGATTTTATGTCTCCATTTTGGTCTATCGCGATCGGAGTTAAGTAGTAGCAATTACAATTTTATTTTGTATGCATTGGTCAAGTTCAAAGAAAAAGCTCGAAGTTTCCGTGATTCGACCTCCAAACAGTGCTATTGCATTGCTTGTATCCGTGCCATTGATTCGACATATTTGGGGTTAATATCATATGTCATATGGTTCGTACAGACTGGTGCCGCCCGCGATATCGCGCGTGTCTGTACGAGCCTTTAACCATATGACTCTGCAATTCTGAGCCTCAAGTCTGCTATTACAATAGTGTCAGAATGGTCTCGTCATTGTGAGTATTTGACAGTGTTGGTATGGCAAATCTGTCAAAAACTCACAATGAAGAGACCATTCTGACACTATTGTAATAGCAGACTTGAGGCCCTGATCTATCTTATAATTTGGGAGTCCTAGTTTCGACAACAAAAAGGAGATTATTTTTTTTCGAAACAGAATTTAAAAAAAAATATATATTGAATTGAATTTGTAGAAATTTAAAAAGGTAACCAAAATGAAAATTGTCAACAATAGTTACTCAAATTACTAAAAGTAATAATAAAATTTTTAAGTGAGCTACTTAGTGGTAAGAAGCAGTTTTATCAAAGTTTGAGGTTTATTCTTTCAAGGTTCATTGATTTTTCTTACTGGGAAATACCCGGGGAATACCCGGACCGAGCTTACAGTGCAAATATGGGTACGAAATAAAAACGTTTTAGCAAACTAGAAAAAAATTGCTAGTCGGCTCTACGTAAACAACTTTTTGTAGGTTTATTTTGCACATACGTCGCATAATATACCAAACAATAGTGTTCAAAGATTACGTACCGCTAACATTAATTTGATATCGCATTTCCGATGTACCTTTTTTTTTTGCGGGGGAATTATCAAATAACTTCTCCCGCTCTGGTCGAAGCGGGAGGGCGTGTCAGACTTTTACCGACTAAAACCCACCCGTGTTCCTTCAGTTGCCTGTGTGCCAGGGCCACGGTATCCCTTTCGAACAAACCCGTAACCCTGGCAGTACCTTATAAGCCTAATAACATACATAACATCACGCCTGTTCAGTGTTGCCACCTTAGCCCTTTTCGGGCTAGATCTAGCACTTTTTACTGTAACACAAACACTGTAACATTTTTTACATGCTTTAGCCCGAAAAGAGCTATCTAGCCCTTTTCAAGCGATATGAAAAACAGGAATAAAATGGGGTTAAAAACAATGACATCCATACTACATATGTATATACGATGGGGTTTGAAACGATTGAAAGAGTCTTGCTGTTCCCACAAGGTGCCAACTGAAATAATAAAAAAGTGTGGGAGAAATTTGAAATACTCGTTCAAATTGGCTAAGAACACAGATGTCAATCAGCCATCAACTGATCTTCTGCTTCGGCAGATATGATTTTGGAAGATTCCGATGAAGACTCTGATTTTTAACAATTTAATAACTTAATTATTACTAGATTTTGCACTTTCTGAAATTAACACGTTTCAAATAAACAATTTTTAACCCTTTACATTTGTATCTATGTTTTTAGCCCTTTCTAGCACCTCTTTTGATAGCAAAATCTAGCTTGTCCGACTGCCCCTTTTCAAAAACTAAGGTGGCAACACTGCGCCTGTTCCCCGAATGGTTATATAGGCACAGGTATGCCTATAGTATACACACATTTCGCCAGTTATGTTTAGTCCCATGTAATATGGAGCCAGCTTTTTGCCATCAACCGGACACGAATCCAGACTCCGGGCTGCTATTGAGAAATTCCAGATGGGAAAACCCATGACACTTTGCCTGACCCAGGAATCGAACCCAGGACCTCATCCTCAGCTGTCCTAGCGCTTGCGACTACTAGACCAACGAGGCAGTCTATGTATATCTAATAATAACCCTACTTTGTATCAATGGTAAAGAAACAATAAAGGCTCCTACAAAAGAGGCGCGACACGCGACGAGACACAAAGGCACCGGTTGTCGCGCAACACGCGGTGTTTTTGTGTCGCGTCGCGTATCGCGCCTGTTTGTAGGAGCCTTAAGGCCGCTACAATAAAATTATAGACAACATTATCATCACATACGAAGCAACAAAATTCATTCTCAAGAAAAACGGCCACATTCCTCTAGATCGTATTTTGTTGCTTCGTGTCTCAGTATGAAACTTTATAAAAGGTATTAGAACATTCTAGACACACTTACCGAGATCGCTGTTGAGCCGTTTTTCATAATTCCTTCTCAGTCACGAGATAATATTTTTTTAATGGAGTGGCACTAGTGGACCCTTGTACGCCTCTTAAGTTCACTACTTAAGTAACAGAACACCTGAACACTTCATTTCAGTGTCTAAAAAACTATTCAACAAGGATCCGAAACAGCCAAAAAGCAAATGCTTAGTTTCAAGCTTGTCATATTTACGTAAACTGGTTCGATTCTACATATTTTTGACCGATATACTTTATTTACAAAAACATACAGCCAACATTTACATAGTATTATAGTGAAGAATGTCGGCAAGTAATCCGATCGCCATGTTTCCTTTGAACGGAGAATCGAAACCGGGCCATTCTGTGTATTGACGTAATGCTTTCTCAAAACCAATATTAGTGTGGCATCACGTACAATACACCATTTAAAAGATACGGTGCGATTCAAGAAAAGGTACTTTTTAATGTAAAATAGTGCTTTGTGGTTCCGGATAATTCTGGAACCGAGCAAACAGCTCCGAGGAGCATTATCGCTAAAATGTGTACTATTGCAGCACATCATAAAATAAAACAAATTATTAAAAAACCAAAAAACCCAACTGCAAAACCGCGTAACTGAAAAGAGAAAAACAAGCAGAAAGTTTAATGAATTTTATCATTAAACTCTTTTCCCATAACCAGCGCGGTGTTGAGGCTCCCGCAGACAAGCGCAAACTCAGAGCATTTATTTAAAATAAACCAATTACAGGCACTTTTGAATTGTCAAGGGGTCGGTCAGTCAGAAATATGAAGCTAGTTACCCATTTCGAAGCGTAGTAGGTTCCTATGGAGAAGAACGGGCAAGAAACTCCACGGACACTCTTTTAAAACAAAATATTGGTTACATTATTCATGTTGAAATTATACATGTGAGAATAATGTAGAAAGACGTGCACGTTAGAAGCGTCTGTGATAAAAACAAAAAAAATAATAAAAAATAATAATAAGCCGTGGCAGCTAAGAGATGATCAGTCCCTACTGACGGCGCACGTTCACGAACATGACGCATGGATCAGCACCATTTAGATCAACCATTTCGAAGGGAACTTAATGATCCAACACACACAATCAGCGAGACATTTGAGTGAGCATGGCATACTCTCAGCCGCCAATTTGAATGTGCCCTGGCGGCTGAGAGTTTGCAGGATGTCTTTCATTGACTTGAGTCAATGAAAACACCTGTGCTATGCAATTATATAATACAAAGGAGATTGAGTTTATACAATGCAAAGATAGTCTTACAATCTTCAGCAGCTCCAACAATATTTTCATATGCTAAATTTTGTTTCATTCAATTGGAGTATGTGGGGAGGTATTTTATTGTAACATTTTAAACAGTACCCCATGAAGGATGAGTCTACTTTAGCCAGTCTGAAACCTGGTTGAACTAATTATTTATAGTATGTACTATAATTGTCTTTCACCTCTTTTACTGAAAATATTTATATTTTTCCTTACGTAGTACATGATGTTTTCATACATATACAAGGTACCGTCATGATGTTAATATCTTTAAACAGTCCCATTAGAGATTCGCGCCTACGGATGCCATATATTGCTCTAATGCGCAATGCACACAATACAGGAGAAATTCTTAGTGAAAAAAAAAATCGAAATTCGAAATTCGTAGTGGAAAAGTTTGAAAAAGAAAAAAAAAATACTAATAATAAATGGCTCTTTTCTGTAGAATAAAAATAGATTCGATATCTGCAGCCTGTCCCCATAGTAAAATACCGTAGGACATGATACTATGAAAGTAACTGAAATAGACTAGCCTCGCGGAATCTACATCAGTTTTACGGATTTTTCTCACAGCATATGCTGCTGAACTTAGCCGCCCTGCAAGAGATGTTAAATGAGGACTCCATTGCAGCCTTGAGTCGAGCGTGATCCTCAAGGAAACAGTTTTTTCTACAAATTCTAGTTTCTCCCTATTCTACTTATACTATGTCACAATCACTAGTTTTAACATTCGTTAAAGTAAATCTTATGCATTTGGTTTTTTTCCTACTGAACATTACATAAATTATCAGCAGTGAACCAGTTTTGGACCCGCAGCGTTATTTACGTCGTCAAGATTTGATGTACGTCTATTTATCTTAAAAATTAAGGAAGTATCGTCAGCCATGTCTGCGTGCGCTTGTAATTATACATTCTTCTCCTTCGCTTCACTCTTGACAGAGAGGTCGTGGTCACGATGAGTTTTGTCCAATCGCAGGTGTAGTTGTAGCTCGCCTCACGATCTCCCTCCATTTGGTTCTGTTAGATGACAGTCTGGCGCATTCATTAACAGGGCCTCCAACCGCGGATTTAATTTGATTGGTCCACCTAATCTGTGACCTTCCACGTGACCTTGACCTTCTACTCTGACCTGCACCACTAGACGCTCTTTGGATTCATTATTCCACCTCGAGCCATGACCAAAGAACTTCAGTATTCGAAACTGTACTAGTGCTGATAGACGCTGTTTGATGCCGAGTTCTTGGAGTATGGACACGTTTGTGCGGAATTCTGTCCACGAGATACCAAGCATTCTTCTCCAGCACCACATTTCTGGAGCATCTACTTTTTTATTTTCCAGTTCTCTTAATGTCCAGATCTTAGCTGCGTACAGGAATATAGGAAATACGAGTGTACGGACGAGCCTGATCTTAGTAGCCTTAGTAGCGACTCCTCCATATTTTTTTTAGCTTGTCCATTGCTCGTCTAGTATAATTATGCCTATACAGCTTTAATTTGTGTGGCAGTGATGCGGCTGTCGTCGTTCGAGCACATAGCGCCGCGCGCACAGATGAGTTGAACTATCTGTACCAGAATCTTCGGCTCTGCTGTCCCTCATAAACATCAATACTAGGTATAACACCCGAATGCCGAAAACTTTTGCACTTCTGGTCTTTACAAATAACACCTCATATTACAACCCTATCGTTAGACTTTACAATGACATTTCAAATGACAATAACAGTATTGACATCTTCGATTCTCGTGCCACTGCTTTCAAAAGACATGTATGTACTCTTTCCTTTTAATTTTGTACGAGTAACGCTTTAAATATTGTTTTCTTAAAAATGTAACTTTTTGTCAATTATGTAGGTATTTTATCTGGCGTGTGTGATCTCCTACACATTCTTTGCCTACATAAGCTGGAAGTGTGTCGGAGAGCAGACGCACAGACTTTGTAGCTGTGAACTAAGCTTTTTACTCTAGTTGTCATCGTCATTATTTTTGTTGCTAGATGTTGTGCGATTACGCTTTGGGTGATAATCAGGTCGAAACCTATAATGTAATTCTACTGATACATATACTGTGATTGTTACCTGTTGTAGTTGCCTTGTGAATAAATAAAGAAATAAATAGAATCGCATCGCACCATCGCGTCGCGGCTGTCTGCTCGAGCCTTAACCTGTCTGCTCCTTTGAATGCAGTCAATCAATTTCACCAAGTCATCGCTCTCGTATAGTAGTGCCCGGTCGATGGTCGACCACTACCTAGACAGACAGACAGACAGTCTGATAGGTCAAACAACATTTCAATCCACATCAGAAACGTTGTTTGTAATATCTCAGAAAACCACTTAACGGATTAATTTGTATGTCATTGCTTTTTCTGTTGTTTTAAAAATAAAAGGCAAAGTCGAAATGGTGGAATTTTGTTTATAATTTGTAGGTTAAAAGCAAAATGTCTCGTCATTCGTTTGGTCTACAAAATAAGACTGTCACACTGAAAAAAATGTTTACTTATACATAACCAAACTTTCGTCAACATGTAACACAAAAAAGTGACCACATAACTTTACGCAAAATTTTACCAAAACCTGTGCTGGCTGTTGTGTATCACTTTTATTAAATCAAGTTAACTTTTATAAAGTCTTGTCAAACTTTGATTATTCCTGAAATAGCCGAAGTAGTTAGGCTAAATTTTTTTTTTTCAGTGCACTGCAGTTTTAAAGAAATCAGGTTCTCATGTTGTAGATCAAATTGATAGGAAGCAATAAGCTTACCATATAATTAATGACACAATATTGGAATAGTTTTTTCCTCCGGACTGGACTCCACAGAAAGTGAAGCCTGTTCTTTCAACCGGTTGGACTGATAAATCTGAATTAATATCTTTAATGTGTATCAATTAATAATTTTGTCTGCTAATGGTAGCAAATAAAAAAATAAAAAAAATAAGACGTCCAAATAAGGCAAATATGAACCAAAAATATAAGTAGGTAGGTGGGTAGGGGGGTAGGGGTTTTGGTTCGTATTTGCCTTATTTGGACGTCTTATATTTTTTCTAAAATATGTTTCAATAAAAAATAAGTAAGTAGTGGGTAGGGGGTAGGGGGGTAGGGGGGGTAGGGGTTTTGGTTCGTATTTGCCTTATTTGGACGTCTTATATTTTTTCTAAAATATGTTTTAATAAAAAATAAGTAAGTAGTGGGTAGGGGGTTGGGGGTAGGGGAGGGTAGGGGTTTTGGTTCGTATTTGCCTTAATTGGACATCTTATTTTTTTTTTCTAATATATGTTTCAATAAAAAATAAGTAAGAGTAAAAATTAGGAGAATTTCTTCAACTACTTAATTTTTAGAACTCAGTCGTAAACAAACAAAGACACACAAAGCAGCCGGGTGGTCCTCCATTATAATAGCAGGAATGACAGCCACTTTTTATAACCCTACACTAATCTGATTAACAATAAATAATAAAATAAAATTGTGACCACGTTCGGCCACATTAAAATATTCTATGAGCGTGGCTCTGCATTCTAAGTCCTAATAAGAAACAAAATGTCTTATACCAGTTTTGTTAAACAAGTTTTAAATTAATCACGTTGAATTGATTGAAAATTAATCAATTAGGAAGTTATCTTGAGGAATCTGATTGGAAATTATATGAAAACTAGTTTTGGGAAGATTGCATTATCCATAACGTGTACTTTAATTACATGGTTGACATCCAATTGGACACTTCTCAATAAATATTTTCGAATAAAATTCTAATAAATGTGAAACATCATATTTTTCGGAACATAATCCCTTTAGGAACACCGTGACAACGTATTCTGTGTAAAATAAATGTTAACAAATAAATAATGTATTGATATCGAACATGAATTAAGTGCAAGGTGGCTTGGGGGCTAATAGGGGCATTAATTAATTTAATAGATCCCATTACTTTGCGGATCTAAGGCCAATCGCAGGCTAACGGGAGTCCCAAGAAACGAGGATTTTATTAAAGCCACAGATTTTTTAATTAGCGGAAATATTAAAGCTATACCTATATTTCATGCTAAAAAGTGATAAGTCCACATTCCAAGAAGTTTGTTACTACTAAAAACACTAGTTTTAGGGTTCCGTACGTCCGAATGAAAAAATGGAACCCTTAAAGGATCACTCGTGTGTCTGTCTGTCCGTCTTTCACAACCAATTTTCTCCGAATCTAATAGACAGATTTTTGAAATTTGGTTTTTACTTATATGAATTTAAGTTTTTTAAATGTCATGGTCACTAACATTACTATTAACACAAACGGGATATATATTAATTTTGTGATATAAACACGGACGTGTAACATAAATGAGTTCTGAATACGGGGATTACTTTGAGGGCCCTTACGCACTAGCGGTTAACCGCGGGGGCGGCTAACCGCGCGGCTAGCCGCTTTTCCAATTTAATATGCAACTGCTGGTGATTGTACGCACTTGACCGCCACAAAGTTTCAACCGCGGCGGTTGAATGGAGAGCTGCGGCCCGCTTCGCGGCTGGCCGCCATCTTGTTTATACGCACTGGCGAATCAGTTTGCGGCGAGCCGCCGATGAGTTTAATACGTTTGAGTTGCGCAGCCATGAACTTCGACACGGAGAAATTCATTGTTGAAATTCAACAATGAGAAGCTATTTGGAATTGTGAAGGAGCAGGATATAAAAATAGAGAGGTTCTTGAAAACAACTCGCGAACTGGCCAAATTCGTGGCGTGTTTCTAGTAAAGGATGAATCCAGTATCTTTTTTTTTATTTTTCTTTCGTTGTTTTCGGTAGTAAAATAGATAACACAAGCTACCTCGACGGCGTCCATTTCGTTAATGGACCCAACACGCCTTCGAGCGGTCCAACCGCTTAACGCGGTTTTAATCGCGGTTGGCCGCTGTAGCGGTCAGCCGCTATAGCAACCGCGACAGGCGGCTGGCCGCTCAAACGAACCGCCTAGGCGGCCAACCACTAGTGTGTAACGGACCTTATTTAGAGGGTCTCAAACATATATTTTATATATTTTTTAAATAAATATTTTTAAAGTTATTTAAAAAAAATTGGTGAAAATTTACCATTATCTCCCTTATCTGCAAAACTATTGAACCAATTTTTTATTTTATTTCAAAAGTTAGTAGAACTAATTTTTACTTATGATGATTACAGTAAAACCTGTAAGAAGTCTATGGTCTTAAATCCAATACCATGGTAAATCTCCCGTACAAACTAACATTTGCCGATGGAATAACAACATGGGATGGGATGGGAGAACATGTTTTTCACTACAATGTTAAATTTGATCTTGGAATAAATTCATGCCAACTATGGAACCCTTCATTGGGCGTGGTCCAACACACACTTGGCCGGTTTATTTTACTTTTACTTGAATTTATTGTAGATGTATTTAAGTACTTCGTCTCGTCATTCGTTGCCCCTCTTCTATAATAATGTAATATGTACTTGGTAAAATCAGATCAGTGAAATTGGACCAACCAATAAGCGAATAAATTAAAAATTCACATAGCACCGTTATTTTGCACGTGTGATATAATTGATAGGTTTGCTACCAATCAATAAATAAATTAAGTGCCTACAGGTGAATCATTCACACCAGTAACCAGAAACTTACAACAATTTATTATTGACTAGATTTATTATTGCTGCCCGCGGCTTCGCCCGCGTAGCTTTTTCTAAAATAAAATCAAGTAAATCAATAAAATACGAGTAAGTGTAAAGTTCACTCGTACTCTATTGAAAAGGGAGGATCCTCCGACCAGACAGGTGTCGTATCTGGTGGGCAACTGCCCGACTGTTGATGTCGGGATGCTGTACATAATGCTAGTCGCACGGTAAACTCTGATTGCGCGATGCAGGATTTGTGACGTCAGGTCTTTGATGCGTAGTTCGCATGTGGCGTTGTAGATGCCGCCGCAGTAGTAATAGTAGTATCTATACATAGTCAATAAAATAACATCAGCTATCTGCCAGTGAAAGTTCCGTCAAAATCGGTCCATCCGTTTCGGAGATTAGCCGGAACAAACAGACAGACCATTATACAAACAAAAAATTTAAAAATAGTTTTTTGCTTTTATGTACCGTATTCACATCCATATTATGCATTTAGTAAAAACCTGTAATTTTGATTTTACAAACAGACACTTCAATTTTATTTATTTGTATGTATGTATGGTAATAGATCACTAACATTATTAACTATAGTTAAATGATTATTATGTGACGTATAAAATTAACTGTAGACTATTCAAAGGGCATCAAACTTCTTGGCAATTTATTTTCAAGAAGGTATCAATGGCATTATACATACCTTCGCAATTCAAGTGTTCATATATTCATGTTATTTATTATACCTAGTCGTCAACGACTTAATTCTGCATTGAATACTTTACCAGATACAGTTAAGAACAATTGATTAATTTCCTAGATACTTTATAGACCACCAAGACAAAGAAGAATTCAACATTTAAAGTTCCTTACATCTTGTCTGCTTTAAAGTTTTTAAAAACAACCGACAAAAAATGTGAAAAATAAAAATGTTAAAAAAAAAAATTATTCCAAAAAATCACTACAACGTTTAAAATAACTTTTTTAAATACTTTAAAGTCGGTATCTTTGGTTTTGTATCGTCACCGACTTCCGAAATTAAAGTTATTTTTCACATAGTTTCTTTTTTTTTTTTGAAAAATATTCTTATTTTGCACTTTTTAGTTGTATTACCCACCCCACACAAATTCGTATACCACTACTTGCTAGGTATGTAAATAACAGTGACAGGAAGATATATTGTAACATCATGGCATCATCAAGATACCTACCCTAAGTGGAAAAATACTTATTATTGACGCTAACTCAAAAACCACTCATCAGAGGCCCTAGTGTGAGTTTATTTTAACCATCTCGATTTTACGCATCGATCGCGTTCAGCACTACGATTGGTGAAGTGCCAATCGGAGCGCCGCATTCGATGCGTAAAATCAAGATGATTAAAAGAAACTCACACTAGGGCCTCAGAACTTGAAGAAATTTATATGGGTCCATCTCAGGACTACACCTTCGGGTACTCTTTCAAACAAAAAAAGAATGATTTCTTTGAAGTCGGCTAAAAAGATGCTTTTTCGGCGACAGGTGCTCAATGCTTGTTTGCCTTTTTGCTAGTAGACAACTGATACAAAGGTTGGCTTGGGCCATGTGTATAATGATCAGCTGATAAGTGATAAATCCAATTCGTCTACCTAACAGTTTACGTCATTTCTTAGGACGAAGTCTGTAATAGGAACCGTCCACGTCGAAAATTCTATTGTGAAGTAATTACTCTTGTAATCATTTTATTTAACTATGTAATTCGTAATTAATCGAAGTTACTTCAATTTAGATTTAGGTAGCACTCCTTTCTCTATTAATGGATAATTTTATAATAACTAGTGCAGGTAGCTCCCGGCTACTTTATGACCACCTACAGTGGACCACAGTGACTTTTGCTGCCATATATGGCTCCTTCATACCAACTAAAGATCATTGCTTCAACTATTAAATGCTGAATACACGATTATTACATGTTTTTTTTTTTAATGTCTTTCCAATCGAACTTAATCATCCATTTTCGAAGATGTATCGGTCTAACAGATGACATAAGAGATCTAATTGTTGATGAGGATATAATCCTGTCTATCTCAGACGGTTACCTCATCCACTATTTGTCATCGGAACGAATGTCACTCTATGGTTTTACAACAAATTAGGTACTACAGACTTTTACTACCTACAGACAAGCACTCTTCAACTTTGTTGTAGTACGTTTCTAAGCTTACTTACAAATTAATTGCAAAAAGTAAAAGCACATAACTGATAGAAAGTGCAAGATATTTCTCATTGAAGAGCCTGTGAGAACAAGATACAGATATCTTAAAACTGATCACGGTTATTAGATTCATGTAAGACTTTCATACGAACAGTAATGAGCTTCTAATGATTCAAGTTATATAAGTGGCCAGGATCAACTGTAGATTTCGCTTCTTCATTTTATTTGAATTAGGAACTTCAATTCTTTTTTCATTTAGTTCTTTTGTTATCTCATGAGCATTCAAATTCTCTTTAGTGCAAAACATTATTACAGACAGATTACATAATCTACAAACAACTTTATTAGTATTTCATTTCTAATAATATTGTACAAGAAGTGTCAATATACCTTAGTATTGTAGATATAATTTATCAAACATTTACTGATGTTGAGATTCGCCTTCGATATTGGGGTTTTTCATAATCAAAACAAAGGCATAATTTGACATCATCTAGAATAGAAAAACTTCAAACTCAAACTCACCATTTATTGCAATTTAACCACTTTCGTATTGTCAAGGAGTCGGTCAGTCAGAAATATGAAGCTAGTTGCCTCTTCCAAAGCGTAGTAGGTACCTACCTATGGAGAAGAACGGGCAAGAAACTCCAGGGACCCTCTTTTAAATTATATTGTTACAAAAATATTAGTTTCATCTTTAATGTTGAATTTATAACTAAGTACATGTGAAAACGATGTAAAAAAGAAAAAAGACGTACATGTTAAAAGCGTCCAGAATAGGTACAGTAAATATAAATATTAAAAAAAAAAAAATAAGCCGTGGCAGCTAAGAGATTACCAGTCCCAACTGACGGCGCCCGTTCACGAACATGACGCATAGATCAGAGGCCCTAGTGTGAGTTTATTTTAACCATCTCGAATTTACGCATCGAGCGCGTTCAGCACTCTGATTGGTGAAGGGCGAATCGGAGGCCAATCAGAACGCCGAACGCGCTCGATGCGTAAAATCGAGATGGTTAAAAGAAACTCACACTAGGACCTCAGCACCATTCAGCTCAACCATTTTGAGTTGCGTGTGACTTAGGCCCATATTACAGAACGTCACTCAATACTCAAACATTATTTAAAACTAGATTCAAGCCATTTGATTGGTTAAAACTAGTTTTAAGTAATGCGTGAGTATTATAATACTTTATGGTTATGGCTTAATCCCAAATCCATACTAAGCAAGTGTGGTTTTAATAATACAGATGGAAAAACTGGGGAGTTTGTTGCGCCAGAGCCACTTCTACCCAGCCAAAGCAGTAGGAAGTAGCGAAGGGCGGTCGTTTTGGTGGACTGTCTTATGTAATTTTGACGTTCGAAAAGTGCTGATTCTCAGCATAATTTGAATGACTTTTGATTTATATTTTGAAAAAAAAAAAGAAGTCTATGCCCCGTAGTGGGAAAGTTACGTACCGTAGAATTGGGCTATTTGGATTTTCGGGGGTTATTTGAAACAAAGCAATGAGTTGACATAAACTCGAATTGTGATCTTCGTACTAAAAATTTTAAAAGTATACAAGACCAGAAATAAAATAAAAACTGTCTATGGTGTTTTGGTAGAATTAATGTCAACTCAAATCTTACAATTACTTTATTCCAAATAACGACGTTCTATGATACAGTCATTGTATAATTTGAAATGTTTTTACACAAACTTAACATCGAAGTGCTTACACAAATTCGCAGAATCATTTAAACACAGTTATTTTCACATACCTGCTCGTTACTACAAAAATCGCTAAGTGCCAGTTATTCTGCAAATCTGCGTGTAAACAAATAGGTAGTAACAGGAACTGTGCAAGTGCATACACGTGTATTCCGCTAGGCGCGAGGGTCACGGAGTTCACTTGATATTTACCAAACATGCAGGATGCGCGCGTGCTTCGCCGTAGAATACGTACAGCGCAGTAGTGAACACATCCAGTATATCTTATTTCTTTGTTTAAGTTTAGATGGATATTGGACTAACTATACCTACCTATGTTATTTTCATTAAAATAAAAATACACTACAATTTTCACAGCAAGCAATGTAATTTTAACAAGTTTATTAGTATACGTTTTTCAGGAGAAAAATCGCTCAGTATCTATATATTTTTTTTTTGTTTGTTAAATATCGATCGAAAGTTACGAAGTTAAATATTGAAACTTTGACAACATGCCACAAATGCCAAATTAACCTCAGGACCAGAGTTAGTGAACTACGAGTTTTGAGTCATGTTTTTAAGCACCACCTAAATGAGTAAAAGTGATGAAATAAAAAAAACTCTGGAATAATAATTGTCTATTTAATTCTATGTTTAGCATTTTGTGCTCGCCTGTACCTGCGGCATTCATTGTACTCTGTACTGATTAGCATTCACGGTCTGCCGGCGCGGGCGCACTATTAGCTCTCGATATGAAAACTAATTAAGTACTAAGACAACGATGCCGATTCTCTTGTATGTACACCACACTAAACTAACCAAACTATCATTAAATTCCTTACTTTTGGCTATGAGGATCATATAGCTATTCTGTAAAAAAAATCTCTAAATTTTAATTTTGACAACTATAGGTGCCGATTCCCTTGTTCACAAACTAAACTAAATTTAAGTTCAGTGTATCTTTTTCTCTGTATTGCATTAAGAAAAGGACAGAAGATAATTTTTAGTTTAGTGTTGTCAAATTAATCAGCGCCTGTCACTACTCCATACAAGTTTAGACGTGATTAAAAACTTGCCGACTAAAATTACGTCAATATATGTCAAGCGCTGATTAATTTGACAGGACTAAACTAAAAATTATCTTCTGTCCTTTTTATAATGAAATAGAAAGAAAAAGATGCACTGAACTTAAATTTAGTTAAGTTTGTGAACAAGGGAATCGGCACCCTTAACTATAATACTAAATCTAAGAAAGATTCCCCTAAAAACGTCTACTTTTCCGACGTTTCCCGGTAAAATCAAGTTTTGAAGGAGAAAAAATTCTACGGTACCTTCTCACTTAAATAAGTGGCCCGTTATATGGCAACGAGCAATGATATTATATAAATAAAGAGGTAGACAAATTCAAACAATTGTTGTAATTTGATTTAGTCGGATAATAGCAAAGGGCGAAACGAAGCGCGTCCGTGGGCGTGACAATAATATACCTAAAATGCCAAGTTGTGTGTTAAGAAAGTTTAAAAACTGTGGTTCCAAGATAAATAAGAGTGAAGGAATTTCATACCATAATTTGTAATAACAACGCAACGATAGCTGTAGTGCTATTCTGTCAAAATCTCACCGTGATAATTTAGGTGAAGTGAGCTGTCATTCGACCATGCCTAGGGATTAATACTGGTGACAGCTCACTCTAAGCTCACTTCACCTAACTTTTCACGGTGAGTTTTTTACAGAATCGATCGGCTGGGGCCAAGTCTGCTATTTTTATAAATTCGTCACTCCAACACGATGCCATTGTCATTTTGCTTAAAAGTTCGTAATCTGCTAAATTCATAATGGTCGATCATTGGTCGGTCAATGGTCTCGTAATAGAATTGTATTACAATGGCATTTTAAACATTTATTCATGCCTGATTTCATCCATACTATACTAATATTATAAATGTGAAAGTAACTCTGTCTGTCTGTCTGTATGTTACGTTTTCACGCCTAAACCGCTGAACCGATCGTCATTAAATTTGGTAGAAATATAGCCTTGGATATGGAGACAGACATAGGTAACTTTTTACGCGATAACCGACATCCACGCGGGCGAAGCCGCGGGCAAAAGCTAGTTTATATATATTTTTTTTTACTTTTTATTTATCAGTGTAATAAGCAATCTGAAGTAGTAGGAAGTTGGAATTTTAGTAGGAAGTTTCATTTGTCATTATGTACGAGATTACCAATTCTTTCAATGGAGTGTCAGTGGCTGACCATTGGAAAGTCATAATGATGCCATTATATTAGTAAATTACCAAACTTGTCATAATCAACAATTATGAAATCAATGATAGACCATTCTGACACTATTGTAATAGCAGACTTGAGGCCCTGTACGCCGCTCAGTATGAACGTAGCGTATGTTTCCTTTATAATATCATTGGCAACGAGTATATTGCCAAGAAAATTCATAGTTCTAAAAGTTTTCAGCTGACTCTACCAATCAAATAAATTATGTGATAGTCCATAATTATGGTTAAGAAACATAATAGAAATAGAAACTTTCAGGTCTTGCCATTATATGGACGATTAAGAGCTACTTTCAAAAATTCATTTTAAGAAGATAATATCAGGGTCCGAATAACAGGTTCATTAAAATATATGTAAGTATATACTTCCCATAAACATAAAACAAAACGTTTATGTGCCTCGGTTTAATGACTAGTATAAAATCTAGTTATAACAGGGCCCCTTAATTGGCCAGGATGAAAGTCGGCCTGTGGTTAGTAGACAAGTGAGAGCAAAAACTCTTACGCAGACTTAGACAAATAACTTTAAATTATATAGAATAAAAGCTTAAACACAGATTAGCTTAGGCTTGGATTTAATATGTACAATTATGTTCGAGATGCTTAGACCACCATGTTTAAAATGTAGTAACTCCATAGTAAACGTTGATCATGCACCTTTTAATTACTCGCGAGCTAGTATACTCGTTGTCACAACAAAACTGAAATATCGATTTGTAATAGGAACACATGCTGTTGCCCTGGGCCTCAAGTCTGCTATTACAATAGTGTCAGAATGGTCTATCATTGATTTCATAATTGTTGATTTTGACAAGTTTGGTAATCTACTAATACAATGGCGTCATTATGACTTTCCAATGGTCAGCCACTGACACTCCATTGAAAGAATTGGTAATCTCGTACATAATGACAAATGAAACTTCCTACTAAACTTCCAACTTCCTATTACTTCAGATTGCTTATAACACTAATAAATAATATGTAAAAATATATATAAATGAAATCTGGCATGAATAAATGTTCAAAATGCCATTGTAATACAATTTTATTACGAGACCATTGACCGACCAATGATCGACCATTATGAATTTAGCAGATTACGAACATTTAGCAAAATGTCAATGGGATCGTGTTGGAGTGCAGAATTTATAAAAATAGCAGACTTGGGCCCCTGATAATTCACCATAACTAGCTGGTTTCCTGACTAAAAAAAGCAAAATTGCTTGACATCAATTTATACTTCAGTGCTCAGCTTTCGTTCCAACCTACACTTTAATTACGTCATTTTAATTCTATAAGTAGGTACTTTATATATAAAGGTCACTTGATTAAAAGTTTAAAAAGTGCTTGCGTAATTTTCGCTTTCTCTTGAAAAAAAAACCAAAGACAATTAGGTAAATCTAGATAGGTAAATAAGTACCTACTACAACACAAACTAAATTACATTTGAGAGTTGTCTCGTTAAAATTATAGCCCCGAGAGTTTGTTTCCTATTACGAATCTCAGATCAGATATGACAGGCAATCGCGGTGATCGCTGTAGGCTACTTTAAGAACAATGTGCGAAATGGGCACTGTTTGAAATTATTAGTTAGTACGTGGACGGTAAAGTTCGTAAACTTTCGTGGATATTCGTGATTTGCCGCTGAAGTTATTTGTGACACGCAGAATTTATCAGCAAAAAATTCGTCGCATTTCAGAGATATCGCTTGTTATGAAAATAATTGTATGACAAAATGCTTTAAAATGGCGAGGTGTAAATTGAGCCTAGTCTTACAGTACACACATTGACACTTGGGATGATGAATAAAAAATTTTTTTTGTCCATCATGTAGATTATTAAAAAATATTGGACACGTATTTTTTCTTTTTTTACGTTATCAAAATATTACGGCGATACATTGAGGTCAAATGTGGCATGACGTCACTTCTCATTAGATTTTAAATTATACTGAGCTGTGACGTAACGAGCCCCCACTCCCCAAGTTTAATGTGTTTTATCTAAGTCATTTTTATTAATATGATAAAGAAAAAAATACGTGTCTAATATTTTTTTATTATCTGATTGACGGACTAAACAATTTTTCTTTTTTTTTACCCAGGCATCATCCCTATTCACAAATACATGTGCACTCATTAATTTTAACTTACACATTAATTTTAACTTTGGCACAAATCAAACCACAAGGTTTGATTTGTGCCAAAGTTAATGAGTGCACATGCACATGCACATGCACTCTTTTTATACCTATTTTAAGTTAAAAAAAATATAAAGTTTTATATCTGATTGATAACGGAACGAAGGAGCCTGGTTCTCACAACACAAGGAATCCTAGTGTGTGGTCTAGGAATTCAACCCACCTGAATGTAAACTTCTCAAAATAAATTTATTCTAGCCAAACACTTCGAACCTAATGGCATCTACCTTTTTCAGGCTTCAAAGACACGCAGCAACTGTCATATAATTATTACCTTCGCAACCCTACAAAAAAAATTAAGACTGATTCCTATCCTATTTACAACAAAAAAGTCAATTATCAGGAAAATGGTTTCGATGAATAAGAGGACATTAAATTGAAGAGTCGTTATCAAGTCCTTATCACGAACTTGACTCACATAATTACAGGGAAGTGTTATCTGGGCTGGTCGCAATTGGCAGATGTGTGCCGTCAATAAGTGCTGGTTGTGTTTGACAAGCAACTCGCCAGATGTTGGTTGTAATATAGAACTTATATCGCTCACTCCAAATTCCCTGAATTATTGAGTAAGTTAGTGAGAATTGCCTATACTCCATTTGAAATAACATTAGACATTTAGAGTCCGATCAACCGATTTTGGCTTCTATTGTCACGCCCACGGACGCGCTTCGTTTCTCCCTCTGCTATTATCCGACTAAATCAAATTACAACAATTGTTTGAATTTGTCTACCTCATTATTTATAATATCATTTCTCGTTGCCATATTTAAGTGAGAAGGTTTACCGTAGAATTTTTTCTCCTTCAAAACTTGATTTTACCGGGAAACGTCGGAAAAGTAGACGTTTTTAGGGGAATCTTTCTTAAGAAGATTTAGTATTATTTATCTAAACTGGATTTCGTGATAATGTTTAACTAATGAATGTCAAAAAAAAAATGTCGCTGTCAAGGTAAATAGGATTGTAATCAGAACATACTTAGTGACATAGGTACCTACATAGTGTCAGCATTTACAGTCGTGGGCGCAGAGTTGGGATACGGGTAAACGAGAGAAATAGCTCCTTTAACTTCTACACAGTTTATTGTTACAGATTCAATTACTAACACTACTGTACTAATTAATACTCTGAACTTAAAAGGAAACACTGAGCATGTGGCAATGGCTAATCTTATTTCAAATGGAGTATAGTTGTCGATATTAGTTCAAGCGAAAAGCTAACAGAAATAGATTTTCACCAAAATTCTGGAATATTTCAAGATAAAAAGATCCTGCTTCCTGATATAAATATATGTCGGATCTTTCATGAACTGTATGCACTTCAAATGAGACACAAGCGCCTTTGTTGAGCGTTGTGCGGACTCTAGGATTAAGTGTGGTGTTGAATCCGGACCATGCAGCGACAGTGATCGTTTAGACGTGGTCGGGACACCTACGGCCTAGGAACTGCTCAGTGTTTCCTTTTAAGTTCAGAGTATTAATTAGAACAGTAGTGTTAGTAATTGACTCTGTAACAATAAACTGTGTAGAAGTTAAAGGAGCAATTTCTCTCGTTTATCCGTATCCCAACTCTGCGCCCACGACTGTAAATGCTAACACTATGTATGTCACTAAGTATGTTCTGATTACAATCCTATTTACCCCGACTGCGACAATTTTTTTTTTTTTTATGACATTCATTAGTTAAACATTATCACGAAATCCAGTTAGATAGGTACAATCAAAGTGAATGTCTCCAGACACGCAAACCCTAGAAATTCATACTATTTGCCATGAGAGTAATTGATAACGTCAGTAAAATACTGATAACGGATTAGTCACCAAAACCCTCAAAATAGTCTAGTCATTTCGATCAGAATACTAGTCAATAAGATACGATACATAAGTAATTATAGGTAGCTGCTGTCCGCGGCTTCGCCCGCGTGGCTTTTCTATACTAATAAATAAAATTGAAGTGTCTGTTTGTAATGGAACAATATATATATATTTTTTTTTTATCCCCTCGGCTGATCCGGCCCGCAGCAGGTCATCGAAAATAAAAGTATATCAGTCCAGCCGATTCGGAGATTAGCCGGAACAAAACAGACAGACAGACCTACAGACAGACAAAAAAAAAGTTTGTAATTTCAAAACAAAGTAAAGTGTTTTTATTTTGAAATTACTAACAGACACTTCAATTTTATTGATTTGTATAGATCACTACATACTTTTTTAATAACATATTCGTACTTCCGCAAAATGAACGGTAATAAATAGACACCATCATCTAAATGGGTACGGCGATGACTATGTAATGGCCATTTTGATCCCTTGAGACAAGTTTAAAGTAAAAAAAAACCGCACAAATCGAGGCTAATCACCACTGACCATAGATAACGACGTCTAAGTAAAATCGTCAATTTAAATTGTTAGGTACATTAAAAAATTGGTTTAGAAAAAAAAAACCGGCCAAGTGCGAATAGGACTCTACATCCATACTAATATTATAAACGTGAAAGTAACTGTCTGTCTATCTGTCTGTCTGTCTGTCTGTATGTTACGGTTTCACGCCTAAACCGCTGAAACGATCGTCATGAAATTTGGCAGAAATATAGCCTGGGATACGGAGAAGGACATAGGCTACTTTTTTACGCGATAACCGACATCCACGCGAGCGGAGCCGCGGGCTTAAGCTAGTTATCTATAAAAACGGCAAAAAAATCATGTCTGTTGTATGGGAGCCCCCTTAAATATTTATATTCTCCAACTGCAAATTTAAGTTTGTAAAAACGATTTTTTTATGTGATAAAACTACAAATTAACAATTTTCAGACTTTTTTTTTACTTGTTCTGTGAGACCTTGCTTCTTGCACATGATTCTAGGTCAACGGGAAGTACCATATAGGTTTTGATTTACTTGCGAATATCGCATAAATGTCGCATAAATGGCTGTATCTTTTTATTGCGTTGACTTAGAAGCTTGATTTTTTCAGAGCTCCAAGAGAGCATAAACCTTCGTATTTAATATTAATTTCAACTTGATATCTCCACGCGTTCATGAGAAAAAGGGTCTTGACAGGCTGACAGACAGACAGACGGACAACGAAGTGATCCTATAAGGGTTCCGTTTTTCCTTTTATGTACGGAACCCCAAAAATACACTTAATTTGTTTTTAGCTCTATATCGATAATGACCTCAAAATCTAATATTTCAGCCGAAAGACGTCCACTGCTGGACATAGGCCTCCTCTTTATCCTATTATTATTAAAGGTAAACTAAATTAAAAGCCATGTTTATAGTCGCACCTAAATCTATTTACCCAAAACCATGCAGGGCCTTGACGAGGATAGCCTAGACATAGTTTTGTGGGAGATAATAGACTGAAATACTACGAAACAAACCATAAATAATTCTTACGCCTCTCAAACTAATGGTAAAAGCCAACATAAATTAAATAGCAAACATTTTGAACACCCATTATACATTCAAAAACAATTTGATTAACACTAGCATTTAGAAGAGTAGAACATCTGAATGCCATGTCCATTTGAAATAGTTATATCAATCAATCAATCATTCTACTGCGTAGCCATTAAATCTTGAGACAATACGGCGGCGTTGCTGAACTCTGGCATCGTGGTTTCTCTGCCTTGCAAAACAAATATATTACAATACAGTTCTAATTTAATTCATCATCATTATCATCATCAGCCTATAGCAGTCCACTGCTGGACATAGGCCTCTCCAATTGCACGCCATTCAGCTCGATTCTCGGCAACTCTCATCCAGCTGCTACCAGCCGCGGAGATCGTCGCTCCACCTAGCCTGAGGACGTCCTACCTTACGTTTGCCGATTCGTGGTCTCCACTCAAGAACACGTCTCAACGGTCTTCGGTTCTACGGCTAATATGGCCGGCCCATTGCCACTTCAGCTTGCTTATTCTGTGAGGTATGTCGACAACTTTGCCAGATCACCTCGTTCCGGATTCGATCCCTCAGAGAAACTCCAAGCATAGCCCGTTCCACAGCTCGCTTAGCGACCTTGAATTTATGAACCAGCCGTACCGTGAGTGTCCACGTTTCGGCTTCGTAAGTCATAACAGACAGGACGCACTGATTGAAAACCTTGGTCATTAGGCTCTGTGGAATACGCGACGAGAAGACTCGACGAAGCTTCCCAAATGATGCCCAGCCCAGCCGTATTCTTCTGTTAGCCTCCCTCTCAAAGTTGTTCTTACCAAACGCCAGAGTTTGCCCGAGGTAAACAAATTCTCGAACAACCTCGAGAGCACCGCCATTGACAGCAATTAAATTAAGTTCTCTATTTTTCCGCGTCTCAAGATATACTAGACGTTTTCAAAGACCAAAACAGTTCTTGGAATCAAACTCACTCGCCTGTTAGGAAAAACCTTTTTAGTGCACATCTTATATCCACAACAAGAGCAAATTATTACAGTAGGTATGTTTCTATCTTGCAGTGACTGGTTTTTTAGGCTGTGCGCTGTCTATCAGGCAGTCAATCAGTTACTCACAGCCGCTTAAATTACAAAGATACAAAGATATAAAATAGTTAGCAGAAGTTCAGTTTTCGCTTAATTAAACTGTTCGGCGTACAATATCGTGACAGCTCAGCTGTTGCTGGTAAAATAATAAGCGGCAACAAGCGATCATTGGTGAAAGCTCTCGGAGCCGCGGCGAGCTTTGAAGTTGACCACATCGAGCAATGAAACTCAGAAGCTGACAGTGAGCTGCGCAAAAAATACTATATGAAATAATTATAATATCATTGATATTACCTTATACACATTTTCTGGCGAATACTAGCTTGTTAATTCAGTGAAATAGTTAAGGATAAATAGGGTAAATAGAAAGGAGGAGGAGGAGAACTTATAATCATATTTGGTATTCTCCACGTTTGGCATAGTAATTTGGTGATCGAAATAAAGAACTGTTACTTGAAGGGTAATTGTTAAAGAAGGTAATTAATACCATTATCAACAAGTTGTTTGGTGATGTTAATAAATTGTTATACCTAGGTAGTCAGAAAGATATTCTACAACTTGGCATAACTACTTAGGTAATCCCTAGATCATGGTTTTCGACAACCACGCGTGGAGATAAAATGGCTTTTTATTTGCTGGGACCAAACGGCAAAGAATACAGTACAGCAATTTTTTTTAATATAGCTAGTCTTACAGAAACTTTCTACAATTTTGATAGACCCCCCATATAAACGTTTAAAAAGAATGATCATATAAACATTACGGCTATTTTCATTTAACATGTATGTTTTAACTTACCAAAATGTTAAAACAGATGTCCCAACAACATTACGTATAAAAGTTGTTTTTTATACTTTGAAGAAACAAACTTTTAAAAACTTACTGTAAGTTATGTTAATGATATTCCTACAATGTTATTATTACATGTCAACATTGGCGTTAAGTCCACGTAACGTTGCAAATGATAGTTGTTGAAAGTTTTATCTGATCTGTATGAGCTGTTTGTTTTTCGCGTTGCCGTTAGGGCTATTTAATCTATACGTTCGTGTAACCTTGCTACAAGATTGCACCTTTGCATTTGTAGTTTCAGCAATGTTTATGCAACATATCCGTGCTTAGTGGGTAGGTATTATATAATGTAACCTTTAAGCCATTACGATTGTTCTCAGTAAAAATTACTTTGTATCCTTTCAAAACCTTGAAGTTGCCACTAATGCAATACATTTTCAAGAAACAAGCAATGTCATCCACCTTTCAGATGACTAACACCTTGTTTTAAGCTGTAAATAATTAATTACGACACCAAGAAAAAAATGGCTGTGTCAAAAAACTGGCATTAAGAGCCACTTGCGTCCAAATATAAAATGTTTGACTCTTCAAACAGCTTTTTAAGTATTTACATATGTTTAGAAAATAGCAAGAGATAAGACGATATGATTAAGTGGATATTTAACTTTTAACCCACTGTAACACTATTTGACTAAAAGCTTTCTACTTTATACTCGTCCTTAACATTATCTCAAGCCTCATTTGACACAGAAATAGGCTGAGCATTGATGAGAAACCATGAAGGTCAGGTTTCCTAACAATGTTTTGTTTTACCAAAAGCCATTGTCAGTGATGTATTAGATTTATCTCGCGTCTGGCCCTGGTCCAGGCCATGGTCCGGAGCGAGAGTGCATGGGAGGCAGTCACCTCCTTCTGCGAAGCAGTAATGCTCGCGAAGGAGGAGGTCGAACGCCCCTAGTCGCCGCAGGAGATGCCCTGGGCGGCGAGAATCTATAGCCGATTCTCGGCCACCGTAGGCGCGGGCTTGTGGACGGCGAGTTATGGGCAGCTCGCCGTCCGGTAAGGACCAGGCCCGGGTCGACGGCGACGGCGCGTTGTATTCCACGCGCGCAAGAGATGTCAGCACGCACTGACGGGGTCCGCCTGCAGGACCAATGCCTGCCAGGGTTGCGAGTTTGTCCGAAAGTGAAATCGTGGCCCTGGCACAAAGGTAATTGAAGGAACACGGGTGGGTTTTAGTCAGTAAAAGTCTGACAGGCCCTCCCGCTCCGCCAAGAGCGGGAGAAGTTATTATATAGTTAAGTTATTTGATAATTTCCCATTAAAAAAAAGGGATGTATTAGATTAGCATTTAAATAGTACCAAATGTAAAAGCAAATTCTGCGCAGGTATTGAACCAGCAACCTTATGGCGCGGGAATCTACAGACTCTTGAACCTAAAATTCATCGATTACCCAAAATAAACCTATGGATCCCAGTTTGAAGAACGGAATATTTCAACTCAATAATAATACAAAAACGATTATGTTTAGATATCCTCAAGATACAGAGAGAGAGAGAGAGAGAGAGAGAGAGGTGGCAGCACCATAATCAAAATTACAATAGCACTCCACACTAACACAATTCGTAACTCTTGTCGCCTTACAGAAATCTAATATTTTACCCGCGGCCGGAGTAAAGCACCACGAGCCCGTGATCTATGGATTCGCTACTTTCCTACCAATTTATTACATCCTAAATGAATAATATAAAGACTACTGAGTATTCGAAAGTGGACACTGATTCTAGACTTGAATTGATCACTGGTAAACGTCCTACCTGTCGATATGTTCTGAAGTTCCATTAGTAATGCGAGCGAAAGTGTTTCCTTGATGTCAATTATAAAGATAAGTGTGTAGTGCATGGTACGATTGAGTTATGGCTTAATAAAGATATTTTGCTAATGGTTAAACCAAATCAGAGCTTGTAATGCCCTAGTTGAACGAAATTTATAATAGAAGAGTTTTGCAATGTTATGTCATATTTGATTGCGAAAGATTTACCCTGCAATAGACTAGCCAATAATATATATAGAGGCTTAAAAAAACATTTTAATAAACTGACACATAATATAGGCAGGCGGACAATTCGGGGTTCTTTTAAAATTAAAGTGCTAATAAGCAGTCCAAATGGTGTATGGAAAACTTAAAATCAGATTCCAAATCCACTCCTAATATTTTTGACCTCTGGTCGTATAAATCTTTGACCAAAATCAACATGATAAAACCAATAACGTGATCAAACGACAGGAAACAGTTTATTGACAAAATCGAACACATCACAAACATTGCACATCAAAAACTCACAACAGCACTTTCTATTTGCTAAACATTCAATCAGAAGGCTGCTAATCGATTTTGACTTTCACGATTCAACATCGAACACATTGATAAATCGTTATTACCCCGCTATCGATTAAATGTAGCTTCACACTAGCCGGCATCGGCGACGTAATCAAAGAGATTCCTTTCCAACAGCTTTCTGCCTTTATTTATGTCTATGTGCTTAGTACTGATAGTTTTACAGTTTTATATTATAGTATGGATGGTTCTTCGATTAAGGGCTTGTTAACGAGAATTCTAACCGAATTGAGATCAGAAGACACGAGACTTTTAATACAATTTCTGCACTTATTTGTTTTTTCTTCGTTGTGCTTTTGGCTGATTGTCCCGTAAAGTATCCTACGTGACTTACAATACGACATTTGAGCTCTCCGACTATGGGAATATTATACTAACAGTGTGCAGCGGCCAGCGCAACTCAGTATATTGAAAAAATGGTTCGCAAAGTTTCACTGATGTAAGTATTTCTGTATCCGAATCTAGTGCATTGTGAATTCGAACTTCTCTCACCAAAGTGATCGCTGCAAATTCCAAAGCATTGTTTATTTTTTATTATAAGTACGAGTAAATCTTCCTGGATTCACACCTAGACACCATTCGAATTTCGAAGTGATATTTGAAATGTGTGGAAAATATAATTCAGTTGAGCTTTTTGGGTGCATGGCTATGCAAAACCGGTCTACCGAGTTCGTCAGTGTTATATATACTTACTGGAGCTGATTCAATTTTTTTTTTTATTCCAACGTATTTATTGATCTAATAATAAAAAATTGTATGTCTTATAGGTATTTTAAAATGGCCAAATACCTATAGACGATGTCAACTAGCGCCATCTACTCATATTTTGTTGAAGCTCAAACTCGAGGACGAATCGGCAAAACACAAAGTCAGTACATTCTCGGCAGTAGAGTGCAAATGATAAAGAACATCCAATGTTCCGCAAGATGGCAGCACTCCACAAACTTTTCCATAGAAATCACTTATAAGGGTTCTTTGGTTCCAACTTTCTACGTATGGTTTCTGTTTCTGGTAGAATTGTCTTCTTAATTTTATTTTATCTAAACATTGTTTAGTGAAAATTGACGAAATAATTTTACTATATTATAAATTATAAATCACAGTCATTTCCATCGTCTGGCATGCCTCGTTTTATTTGAAACATTAGAGTCACGCAAACAAAGTTTCATTTGTTTACAGTTTTAGAACAGGTGACATATATGACAGAGTACCGTAAACTGCACATACCTATATTGAATTTTTTGCATTCAATTTAAGACAAACGAGCAAATATATCAGACTTGACATTGTTCAATTTATTCGACGCACCGGTGTGGTGTGATGTAGGTTGCTGCACCACAGGTAAAAGCCGAGGTTGATAAGAATAGTGCTGTCTCTTTCTGGGCAGAGGTGAATCGCGCGACGCAGAGGAGTTAGGAGGCCATCTGGGCTCACGTCACTGTTCAAACAAGGCTTGCCTTCCTAGTCTGCGCTCTACTCGACAAACGACGAACGAACCGGCGACGCGGCGCCATTGCTCTCGACGTATCCGCACGAACGTGACTGTGCCTGGTTTTCGCTTGTTTTACCTTCATCGATCGTGATAGAACATCATTACTGCGCAGTGTAAAAGGTAAGGTACTTTTAAGTTGTTTTGGAAGCAGTGCATCTTGTTTCGCGAAGTGAGTGCAATCGAAGCGATAGTTTAGTGGGCTAGCTGGAGCTTTCTCGATTATTTATGCAAAGAATTTACCGAGGGCGGTGTGTACATACAGGCGAGTCGGAGGCTCGCAGGCGAGGCGCGGCGCGCGGTGCTGCCTCCGCCGCCTGCGCACCCTGCGCACTACGCTCATCATACATTAATGTGTCAATTTTGGTAAATCACGTGCCAGTTTCCTATCGTGTTCAGTGTTTCTGTGACTTGTGTATACTGTTTGTGCCCCCTGGTGTTCCGTTTCGTACGACAACAACGGTTGTTGCCTCTGAAGACAATAAGGTTACAGTTTCTTTGTGTTGTGAAACTTGTGAGCATTCGTCTTCATTTCTTACGCTGACGCATGACATTACTTACAACTTTAGTAATTCTCCTTGAGTTTAAGCGCCTTATCATGCTTGGTATTTGTTGTGAAGTACTTATCTGTATAATATTGTGAAATCCATAAATCTTCAGCAACATTTCAATGTTTTATTGCCAACGAAGTTTTTGACTAGATAAATAAAAGCATAAGAATAGGTAATGCTTGATTCATCGTTTCCTTGAAACAAAACAATTTTAATCGGCGAAGATAAGCCAATCTTCAGCAATTAGCCCAAATGTCATCCTTCATAACATACAAAATAAATATATGAATGTACAATCAAGCCTTGTAAGGCGCCAAGGCGTTCCATGATAAAATTTAGTTGTTATGCTAAGTGACTCAACGATGAGTTTCAACCTCCACAACTAATTCCAAATTATGTATTGAACATAATAAATGATTAAAACTAAAAATTACTAAGTGACCAGGTGACATTAAACTGGAAATTGCATAATGAGTACGAAGAAATTGCAGCAGCGAAGCTTTCACTCAAAATTTTAACCTATTCATTGCACGTCGTGCGTCTGACCATCAAACAGAAAAAAAACTTGAACGAAGTTACTGTATTCAGCCTCAAGTTGACGTAACGAAACCGAATCAAACAAGGACCTTTCACGAACAAAGTTATAATTTAGGGGAACACTGGCAAGAAACTTTGTGAACAAAGACCTATCTATTGCAACAGAATGTCCTCATAATATTAGAAATGTCTGAAGTGTAGACCTATCTGACGACATAAAGATAGTTATTACAAGTGTTAACGTAATAAAAGCTGGCCTTCGTCGAGAATACGTGCCAGAGTGAGTGTCTACACTCACCATTATCAAACCGTCATGATTGATGGAGTTAGACCTTCTTTCAAAGGAACTCCTAATTAAATTTGTATGTTGCCTTTTCTTTTTTACGGTCTCGGCTTTCTGACCCAGATGATTCATCGGTGGAAGTCTTAAACCAGTCTGGACGCCTAATATGTTATGCATTGTAAAAACTTCTACGTCAATCAGTTCCATTTCCAATAAGCAATAAAATGTTCCATTGTTCTCCAGTGGGTAAATCAATGGTTCCATTTAATCGATGCCAATATTTTCTTAGTCTTAATTCTTTCTCGTGACAAAATGTGCAAACAACTTGGCCATTGTTTTTCCCCGTTTTTGCAGTACCTAATAGAAGAAACTTTAATTACGTCGATGTAATATAACTTTGCTATATGATCATATGATGTGCACTTGAGTTTATTTTGAGTACAGTCGCAATAAAAGGCGAAGCTTTATTTAAACCTCTTCAATTGATGCTATTCATGTTTTGAATGGGTCTGTCTGTATTCACCCCGCGTTGCAATAAAATCTCAATTGTCCGAGCGTTTCCTGTCATTAGAGTTGTTGTCATGGCACACATAATTAAAATACCGTATGTAATACGCTATTTTTGACAGTAAACACCCATCGGGAGTACATGGTTCGTTAAATTTTGATCTCGTGGAATATCAGATGAGAACTAACGAAGCATTTTATTTGCTAAATGATTGACCTAATTGCGCCCATTAAAGCATGCAGTTCGTAAGAGGGACGTGACATCAGATGGACTAGTATAATTTGTGGATGGTAACAATCAATCGGTTCAATTGATCTAGCGACCGGTTGCGGGTAATGACAAGGCTATGCGCCCGCGCCGGTGACGCGACGGCGACGACGCGAACTAACACGGTCATGTGATCCTTTACGATTACTTACAGTACAGTGAACGAACAAATTCAAACAGACAACTTATACTCTATTTGATTGAAATAACATTAGACATTTAAGTAAACCTTTTTTACATTCCGTTCAACCGATTATGACTTCTATTGCGTTGGTGGCATGACAAATGGCAGCTGCAGTAAACAGTTGGTATTGCAACCACTTTTTTGCTTTCAATGCCATCCTTATGCCTACTGAATAGAAGTCAAAATCGGTTGAACGGACTGTAAAAAGGCTTTAATATATAAATGATTTAAAAAAAAAACTACACATTTGTAAAACTCCGTTATCCAAAATTGGACTAGATGTTGAGCATGTAAATTTTAATATTAATTCCGTTAACTTTGCGCTTGTTAAGCCACAATTTATGATCTCGTAAAGACGCCGATTTCCATATAAAGAGAGCTGATCAAGTTATTACTCAAGCAGAAGTAAATAAACCTCGAAAGGGGAATAACTTGAAGCGATCTCTTTTGTTTTTCTTGGCCATTTGAAGAAACCAAAGAATTTGTATTCAGTGTCTTCTGTTTCTGAGCAGAATACAATGGCTTTAGTTTCAAGAAAGATTGTTTCCAGTTTTATGTAATCTTCTACTTCAAATCTCAAAAATCCATACGCTCCATATTTTTCATAACAATAACATGTTCGGTAACTGCTTAAAATTACTTTAAGATATAATTAAACTTGAGCATAACAATTATTGGTGTTCTGTTATATAAATTGTTTTTTCAAAAATATTGGTAAAGGTGACTTTAAAGAAATTTTACCATAAATGGCGCGTCGTTACACAACATTATAATATTACTACTGAACAGTCCTGAATTTTGATGTCATATTTTAGGATATCGGAGGTCAATAAACTATAGTCTTTGTATGTTTCACACGTGTCTGTTATTGCCACGCTGTGTTGAAGCTCATAAAGTCATAATACAGGAGCATCTCGGTTATAACAATACACAAAATCATCTAACATTCGTATCACATTCCCACGTTCATTGAACGCTAAAATATGAAAACATTCAGAATGTTTTTCATCTAATTTTCACAAATTTTCTCATCATACATTTAAATAAACACTTGGTATTCGCATAAATGAATAAATAGACTTTATTACAACAACAAAATAAAACGTGATAATAAAATAAAGAGTTGAAATATCAACAACTGATGCTGCATCAGTCATTATAAAAGTCTCGACGGCGGTACATCATATAGTTTAAGAAAAAGCTAATGGTGCAAAACGCGTCTACCTAAGGGCAGGAATGGAGGGCCAATCGTGTTCTGAGAAGTGCACGGGGCATTCCAGACATTCTGCAAGCTGCACGCACGCCGACGGACCTTTTATTCAGCACGCCGCTTGCTTTGAAATAGTTTCATTTGCATTTTAAGGAAATAATTTGGATGATTACAGCTGCGGGTGTTTTACATTTCATGTTTGGATGCGTTTACGCACAAACATGCGCATAATTCTTCGCGCCATGGTGACGTGCAAAGATAAGTGAAAGAAATACGCTGCTAGTAATTTTTTGCAACTAGTTTCATTGTCAACACACAATACGAACGAAATAAAATTGTCGTTCTAGAAACATCTTAACACTTTGACGACGATTGTTTCAGTTCTGACTCTGACAACACAATTAACGTCTTTAAAACACTTTTTTTTGGTAAAACTATTTTTGTTTCTACCGATCACGTGGTGTTTGTTGTTGTCGAATGTTCCCATATATACTACTCGTACGTCCATTCTATTTATTATGTCGATTAACACTTTCTCTGTTTACAAAGTAGACACAATTGTTAAATTATCAACCTGAACCATATGTGGTTCTTGGGACAGGGAGAAGGTTAATATCTTAGGTTAATATCCTCGTACGACAACTATTTCAAAAAAGATGGAACTGCCAAATCTCGTTTGAAAATTGCAGTTTCGTAAACCATTTTAGCTACGATTTTAGCCGTAGACAAGTCAAACATGACGTAAGCCTAAAGAAGGCTTTTATTTGCCTTCATAAAAGTATGCACAGACAAAAACATGATTTGATTGTGTGTTGTTATTGTATTTTGCAAGTTTTTTTGATAAACTAATTGTACAATAGTTTATTGCGCCAATAGCTAAAGATTTCTTTGGTATATTTGCCTTGTTTTTCAAAGAAAACTTTGTAATTGAAAACTTTAAACTATGAAAATTCAGTTAAGTTTTTAGTTATTTCAGTTTGCTTCAATTTCAAACTAAGCTTCAATTCCTGCCACACCGCACGAACAAACTTGACATTATTTACTCAACAGCTCCTGGATTCTTAACATTGTGCTATTCCTAATTGTTGCACGTGCTCAAGAAACCATTTCTTAGTCCTAAAATAGGATATATAGTCGGCTAACTTTTAGCTCCTTCAATTGCCCGCATGCCAACATGTAGAGAGAGTACCTAGTTCATACTTATGTTCCTATGTGTAGTTCTCTACTCTTATATGGGCTTGTGTCCGTCACACTTTGTGACTCCGGTGACATCACTGAGCATACTGGCATTGTTTTACTACATCCTAATTGCATTTTCTTCTATTCCAACAAAATAAAACGCTCATGTTCCAACTCTATTTGCAACGATGACAGCATCACTCGTTTCGATACTTGGCCACAAAGCGTTACAATCAAGTTTATAATAAATTACCTTCCCTCATTATTCATGCTCTTTGTTGCTCTAATTGTAAAAGTATGATGACATATTAGGAAATTTCTTAGGTATGTCTTAAATTCTGTAATTGTTGTCAATGTTACTTCAATGGGAAAAATAAAATAAATTGAAATGATTTTCTGGATGTCTGATGCAATGTTTGAAGTAATAGTAGTTTCTTTAATAGCTTTAAAATCGAATAACCATCAGAAATAGCAAACAGTGTAAAATTATATGTTTCCCGTAGGCGTACAACTTCACAAGTGAATGTCAGTCGTTACTTCAATGAATATGTTGTAGATTTAATGTATTATTTTAACGACCTTCGAAATCACCTTTAGCGCTGACTCAGATAATTTTAAGAAACCGTAGCAACGACGGAAGCTGAGCAGCCTGCGAACGAAGTCGATGACGAAGAAAATTTCACTTTTGAAATCCGGTCTGTTTAATAGAGGTTAACATTTTGGCCAATTAGTGTTCCTCGTTGGAGCAGAATCCCAAAGGTTTTTTGTTGGGAAAAATGATAACATTCGATAACAGATATTGAAAGTATTTGTGTATTAAGGACATCTGACTCATCAGCCTTCTCAGACGATAAGAGTACACAGCAATTTAAAACATTGCAATACATTTTAATGTATGTCGATTTGCATGTGTTATAAAGGTTACTGGACTAAATTGTAGTGAACATCTGTAATTTACACAAAAGAAAGAAAAATGAACAAATATTTTGTTCAATAAAATTGAATACAAGCGTTTCCTAGTTCATCCTGGTGTTTGTCTACCAGTATTTATGAGCAGAAGCTTAATGCTAAAAGCAACAAATAGCAATGTTTATTGTGTTTACCGGTTGTAATGTTGCATAACTAATAACAAATTGTTAAGCCAGTCTTTGCACAATAATCACCTTATGCTCTCAGTAAAATTTTATCACCAACATCGGAAGACGAAAATATTAGTTTATTGCTTTTATTTATATCTAATCAACAAAATGGTTAGTAAACTGTGGAAATGCGGTTTAATCACAGGGAACAATTTTAATAATAATCTTCTTGACACTTAAATCCTCGTCATAAATAAAGTATGCTTATGCTTAGCTTAACTTTACGTTTGAGTTGTCCATCAGGGTTGACATTTCCTCAATTTTCTTAACAAAACTTCTCTCAGAAACCCTTTACTTGGAAGGACTTTTTTCCGAATGTATTTTTCATCTTGCATCGCGATGACTCTAACTCATGGTCCACCATTATGCTGTCCTCTGTCAATATACTATCTCCAGTTACAACAGAATACTTTTTCATCAAACACGAAAAAAAAACCAAATTACTCTCCAGATTTTAATAAAGAGATAGTTTAACATAACGCTGCACACTGCAATAAAAAGCTAGGTAAAAGGTAGGTAGGTAGGTAATAAAAAAATAAGTTATGCACTTGATTTCGTCATAAATCTATTTCAGTCATTGTTATTTTCCCCAGTATAAACATCACCCATTTAAATTCCTTTTGCCTCTATCTACTGCGGTAATTCCTATGTACAAACGTGTTTACGTTCATTATCGTCTCATTTTCCTGATAACCTGAATAGCCGTGGTTATCATGAAAAATATTGACGGTAGGTTGTCTGAAACTAGCAATGAAAAATTAACGTAGAATGGAAACAAACTCCTTAAATAATGCAAAAACATAATGAAGCCTTAATATCCTAAGACAGACAGCGGGGTTAAAGTCGCGAACTTTGACTCCATCGTACTATTAAATGCAAGAAACATACTAAAACATAATATTGACAGAACATACGACTGTGAAACAAGTTTGTGAGCTAAAGGTAAAGCTATGCATTTTCTTGATAACACAGATGAAATGATCACACCGCTTAATAATTTAGACGCTTGACTTCTTATCGCCCTGGAATTTCTCGTTCAAACAATAAAGCATTATTAAAACATGTTGTTTTTATCCGTACAATATTTCTAGAAGATAAAGATAAGAGCAATTTAAATAATGGGGTTTCAACAACCCTGTTGTGAGTATGTAAGAGGGTACGCTGCGCGTGACCCGACTTCAGTCGATATTATACGTTTGCTCTCGGGACGCTTGTGTTTCCTTTCACATTACCTAACAGTGGCGACGAGACGAACCGGAATTAACGCGTGCACTAATCAAACATGTCGAAAGTATCCGTTGGATCCCTGAATAGTTTCAATCATGAAAACCAGGTGCCGTATTATGACGTTTTAATGCCATCATGATACCAGTGCAAGAGAGAGAGATGGAGCTATACATGACCGCTAGCACCATCCCTTTTTCGGTCTGGAATCATAATAGCATTAAAACGCCATAATAAGGCCCCAGGATTGGTCAGTGTTCAAGGAGCGACTGGAACAGTGGTTCTTAGCAAATGAACTAGAAAGTGCGGAGGGTAAACCAAAAAAAAACAACGAGCAATTTTACTTAGCAGTTCCAGAGACTATTAAAGTAATGAAACGTAGAAATAAAGGCTATTCGGATTACGGTAACAGTTATTGGTCTTGTGGAATTCAGAATTTTAATTCAATTTGTAATTAAAGCATTGATAACAACACAATTAGACTTTTAATAGAGCTACAATTTGTTTTACGTCTCTCAATGTTTAATTTGTTATTTAACAAAATAGTTACGTCGGGTCATCATTGATCCGCAACGAGCCGCATCAACCAATCCCTCGACGACAATAACGCGGTCATGCTTCTTAGATTCCTTGAACACTGTGAAATCTCTACAGATCACTTCATTTATTGTTGGCAAATGGGAAGACTAAAATATATGGGCAAACGGTCGGGATTTTGGGATTATTGTTGGGTCAAATAAATATTACAAATCAAAATGTTACTTTTTGTTTTAATTATTGCTTTCTCTTCTACTCTTACACACGTTGTCTACATGATCTCTTTATCTACTTTCCTATCGCAGGTATGCTGGAAGAGATTTCTTTAGAAATAAGCATAGCCTTTTCACGTATTTTTCTGTTCTTTTCTTCGTCTGTTTATGTGGTACATAAACTGTTAAATAAATAAAATTAAAATAATGAAGTACATAATACACTTTTTTTATGTTGCCACATGTACAGTGGCCAGCACATCAAGCTACACGAAGCTGTCAAATTTCTCCAAACGATTTTAAACTTTAAAATATTGATGATTAAGTTCAAAATCGAACAAGAAAATTTTACAGTTTGTGGTGACTTGATGTGCTGGCCACCGTACTTTGCATTCGATTTTTGATTTGATTGAATCCACCAATTTTGACAATACAGCAAGCTTCTTATTTATAAAGAGTTCTCAGAAAAATCATAACGCACCCTGGCACCGCACCCAGCGCGTTCGGTAGTGCTGTTCTGTAAAAATCTCACCGTGAAACATAGATGAAGTGAAGTGGATCCCTGATGAGATGAGATGCGAGCGATGCGCGGTAATTTAAAATTTATTTTTTGTTAAGAATTTTGCAAGAAGCTGTTTGTTGAGACATTTTGCCTTTTGTCGGGACTCGGGATATATGATATAGCGGGACAATCCAGACGAATCCCGACCGTCTGGTCATTCTATGTAACATTATTATACCCGCATCTTATAGACCATTTGTTTTTACGCTTAACAAATTGTCTCTTATATCATTATTGTTTTATCATTCTTCTGATACTCATATTTGTGTAACAGAAGGTCATGTTTCGTTGAAAATTTCCTTCCTCAACAAAGGAAGTTATAAATATCTTGACTTTTGTTCAATGTTATTGGTGTGTTCTCAGTGAATTATGTTTAAAAAGCTTCTTTCTTGTCTCAAATTGTTAGTTGAGTGGGAGCAGGACGGAGAGTCCGCCATTCATATACATTACGATTTGTAACCGCACAGCTTGCGTTCCCTCACTAGTTGCATTCGATTTCTCGGTCAAATTGAAAAGCCCCTCGTCAAGTGGGTTCTCATTGAAAATCATGCGTATCTAATGCAGCCGGTTGTTCCGTGGGTGTGTTTTTTATTTCTGTAGGTAAGCGTCGGCGGCAATAAGTAATAATGTAAACATTAAGCAACTGAGGCCGCGACTCGTCTAAGCAAGATTCTTTGCTCGTTATAATCGACGTCTTTGCCCACATCAATCGTTTGATGTTCTTGAATAATGTGTGTCACTTCGTTTCTTCTTGTGTTATTTACATTTGAGTGCAAATCGATTGCCATGATATTATCATAATTTGGGACTTTTGATTCTTCTGTGTAGGTACTTTAGCGGACCATAGTTTCATTTCAACAACAGCTTTATTCGTTATTTCTCTATTTCTAATCTCACCGGTCTTAGGATCTCCACATTCCTACATTACCGTAGTTTCTACTATTTCCACACTATGCTTAGTTGATTACGAGTAGGTGTTAGTTGATAACCGGCGAGGTAGAATGCTTCAGATAAGAGGTCGTACTAACGGGAGGCTACCGACATTAACTTTATCTTTTACCAACGGTAATTCGTTGTTTACCTTTTCGACTCTTGTGTCTACTTAAAGTGCTTATTCATTGTACGTGTTTCTGGGAAGAATTTTGGTATTACTGTTGTGTTATTTAGGTGCTCATAGTTGATTCGACGAACCTTGTGATTCTCAGAAAATAAATTGTTAATAAGTGTTAGTTGCCTGTGAAGATTAAGATACGTTTAACCACAGAATTGAAGTAAATTGATGTTTTCAAATTCAAATTCTTTATTTCAGACTTTATTCCATAGTTTTAGTATACAAAATTGCTTAAAGACTAGTGTTAGTAATTGAAGACAAGAAATATGTACATATTTAGCTGGTGTGGTGTGGTGTGTGGTTTTGTTGGTTGTTATTTTTTTTCCATCGTGCCTTCCTGTAGGTAAATCCCCTTAAATGTATAGCTCTAAGTAGGTGTCATACTGTTTGAAATGGAGAACGGCCAAATTCCACAGAAACATAATGTGTTTTTCAACTAAAAGATGCATTCGAGAAAAAATTCCATGCAAATATTGAATGTCTGTGTATCTTATTCATTCTGTCTACATAGTGGTATTTGGCACACAATAATAAACCAGTTCAAACCAATGTTTGTGTTGCTTCATCTATCACATAAATAGGTTTATGTATATTTAAATGAATATTTATTCCTCAATTTTCGCTATTGCACCTACTACTGTATGTCTCTGCATCACCCAAAGGTTGACTGGTAGAAAATGCCTATGGCATTAAGTCCGCCTCTGTACATGTTTTGTGCTGAAAGTATTAAATAAATAAATAAATAAATAAATAAATAAAATAGTGTTTCTCAGCTTTTACGTATACGAATAAAAAAACCTAGATTCGTTTTAGATTCGATTTTATAATCATTTTAATCGGGCACCGATATTACTGTCACAAATGCAGCAGTTGTTTTTTTGTTTTTTGCCAGTTACCTTGCCGATAATTGAAGAGCAAGCAAAAAAGTTTCGCTGACAAAAAAAACTTCTAAGAAATCTTCATCGTCTATGCCCTTAAGTTCGCTCAAGAAGGCGGATGAAAAACTGGGACATATGGCTTTGAAAATTGGTTCATCACTAATCTTATACTCTTGTGGCACATTATGGCATTATGTATTAACTGCCAAAGCCTTGGAATAAAGATCACTATCTGTCTTATTATGTGCACATATGACGTAATATACTATGGCAATAAACTACCATCTGCCGTCATTGCGCACATATAGAATAGTAATTAAAGCCTACAAAAGAAAATGCATGGTGGAATATTATTTTTTTCAGTGAAAAGTTCAGCGTTCTTCTCAACTTCAAATAAGTTTGTAATTTATTGTCCACTAGCTTTTGCCCGCGGCTCCGCCCGCGTGGATGTCGGTTATCGCGTAAAAAGTAGCCTATGTCCTCCATAAATATCTCAGGCTATATCTCTGCCAAATTTCATGACGGAATTTCATACAGACAGACAGACAGAGTTACTTTCACATTTATAATATTAGTATGGATGATCACTGATCATATCAAAGTAGCTAGCCAGAATTGTTGATATAAAGAAACTGCAATGAATAAATAAAATATTAGATGCAGACCAACGTGACCACTTATTCACAATGAACAAATCACGTAGAACAGACAAAGACCGAGTTTCTTGTTAAAATATTAGTTTTAGTACAATAGTCAGACAGGTACATGGCTATATATCAAGCTATAAAATTCCAGAATAAGCTGACCTCTCATTATACGGAAACCTTATACAATGCGAGATCAGCTTATACTGGAAATTTATAGCTTGATGTGTAGCCGTGTGTACTATCACGAACATCCGAATCGGACCACCATAAGGACTATTCTTGCTTTCAGCGCTCGGCCGCTATATTACCTAAGCTCATCAACCAATAGCATCGCAGCATCAGATTTTTTATGAGCCCCTTGTTTTTGTAAATGAAAAAAAAAAGACCGTAAAAAACCAGCCGAGGTGGTCAGACATCTGTGATCAATTGATCATTGTAACAGAGCCTGAGAAATTTATTTAAACACAAGCTATTTTTTTTTAATTTGTCGTCGTAAAAAGGGGCGGTGTACAGATGTGGACAAACATGAGCACGGGATTTCGTTTTGAGAGTATGCCAATTCGAATGTCCCCCATAGTACATTATATTATTGTACCGTTTCTCGTAATGCGCACTTCGCCGATCGATTTTGCATGAGTATTGTTGAGATTGGAACGTTGCCCGCTTACTGGGGCCTAAGTCTACTAATTTACAAACGTTGCAATGGTCTCGCGATTGTGAGTATTTGACAGTGTTTATATGGCAAATCTGTCAAAAACTCACAATGAAGAGACCATTGCAACGTTTGTACATTGACTTGGCCCCCAGACCGCGTGTTTTTGGCACGTAATTATATTTCTTGTCGATCAAAACGATTGGAAGAAATGTCTCATTCCCCTTTTAATTTGCGATCTTCCTTTGTTTAGAAGAGTAATTTGTTGCTAATCTTCTGCATCGTCATTTGTTTCGACTTTCGTATGGAGATAATTATCTAGTCATCATGATCGTACTTTTTATTGATATCGACTTTTTGATGTTTCTTTCTGTAAGCTTTCTTTATAAGAATACGTTTCGAAAAAATTATTATAGTATTAGATAGATATATAGAATACTCTATAATTCACACCATCAAAGTTACAGATTTATATGCAGAAATTTTACAAGGGGTGATCGTATTCTACCTACATCTTTCGCTGTCAATGTTGTCGCTGTACCTAGTGAGATTGTCTATAAAGTGTGTCTTTAGCAGTAACAGCTGTTAAGACAAGATCTGTCTCTATTATTATGAGGATCTTCAAATTATTCCCATTATGTACGGTGGCCAACACATCAAGTTACCACAAACTGTCAAATTTTCTCGTTCGATTTTGAACTTAATCATAAACATTTTAAAGTTCAAAATCGTTTGGAGAAATTTGACAGTTTTTTCTACCTTGATGTGCTAGCCACTGTACCTAAACATTTTCCTACCATATTTTATGCAACAATTATTATTTATAAACGAGTTAAAGTGTGGAAATTAGGGTTACTAATGCGTCAATGATTGAAACTTCCCCAGTGATATGACCTCATTCCATCAGGCTAGTTAACCCCCAGAATCACGACCGACCTTTTAAATTGCAGGACTCTTTAGTGAGACCGCTGTTGTTTATGATTTGTATCTATTTATAATGTCACTCAGATTTGTACTTAGAAGTAGGTATATTCAGTCCATCGAGAGAATGCTTTTTTGACACCTGTCAAATGTACGAGATTTGGAACTAATAACGTTTAAATTCGTAAAACCATTATTCGTTTGTACTGAACTGACAGGTGTCAAAAAAGCATTCTCTCAGTGGACGGAATATAATATAGTAAGAAAATGCTAGCTTTTCGATGGTTTTACCAAATAGTCGCTACATAGGTATTTGGCTTTTCTCGAGTTTGAAAAAATAAAAGCGCTTACTTTTTATTTAACTCAAATCGATATGATTATAGAAATTTACCATTTCTTGGGAGCTGAATCCTAGCAACTGGATGAAATATCTATTTTACAAAATGCAGTAGTGCAGTAATATAATCATATAATTTAAGTAAATAAATATGTTTTACTAGCTACTGCCCCCGGCTTCACCTGCGTTGCTTTTTCAAAAAAAAGACCGACAGACAGGCAAAAATGTTAAAAAAACCGTTTATTTGTTATATAAGTGCAGTACTTACATATGCATTTAGTAAAAAGCTTTTATTTAGACATTACAAACGGACACTTAAATTTTATTGATTTGTATAGAATAGAGATAATTGAATCGGACAATAACCATGAAGTGTTTATAGGTATGTATGTACTCGACTTGTGAATATAGCCATAAAGTACATCTAGGTACTTATAATACTACATTGTGGAATAAGTATGCCGTGACATGTTCAGTGGTGACTACAAAGTGCCTGCCAGAGTACCGGTTACCTATATCGAATTAAAATGTTGTTTATGTATTGAATGTACCGAAGTATGTGCTAGGTACTTATTTATTTATTTAACCATTTATGTGCACACTAAAAACAGACAAGAAGAAAGGAACAGTAAATACGTACAGAGGTGATGCTTATTTCTAAAGAAATATCTTCTAGCGTATCTGCGATAGAATAGAACAAAGGATAAAAAGAGATGTAGACACCGTGTGTAGCAGAAATAAAAAATAATTGTGTCGCGCGACAAGCGTTGTCTTTGTGTCGCGTCGCGTGTCGCGCCTGTTTCTAGGAGCCTTACAACTTACTTAGTTTATCGGAAACTAGGAAAAATTTACAGAAAATTTAGTTGATGCAGTTTGTTTTTCGTGATTTATCAGTAACTGAGGCGAAAAACTTATGAAAAACAATGGTTTCTGAAAACCAATTCAAATAATCTACTGTAAATAAAAGTAAAAGGATTTCATTGACAAAATTAAACCGATATTAAAGCAGATTCACTGATCACTCTGGACCGTGCTTTCAGAAACCTCGAAACGTTATCAAACTCCAGGGAAAATTGCAAGAAAATTGTGAAGATTTAAATAAACTCTATTGCAAATAATGAAACCAAAATAGATATTAATTACAGTAGTAGTCGTAAATATTCCATCGGAAAAAGATAGAAATCGATATTCTGCAGTGACCGTTTATGTGCTTGAATTATTTACGAAATAGGTGGTTGTATAGGCAAATAAATTCAGGGCAGGCTTCATGGGTATTTGTAGGTATACTACGGTGAATAAAGGTTGTGCCAAGAAGATGGTTCGCTTTAATAAAATACTACGCCATTGCCTTTTTCATTCAAAATCAAAATATTTTATTTCTCATAAACCTACATGGGCACTAATGAAACGTCATAAGCTAGGTGCACGGTTCCTATTGGTCGTTTCCTATGGAGAAGAACCGGCAAGAAACTCCGCGGTTACTCTTTAAAAATAATTGGTTTTTACAATATTTTCAAATAACAGTGTTAATAAGTATGGGAGGAAGGTGTAGGCGTTTCAACAATTACCAGGTACTTAACAAAATAGAAATGATCAACAAATCTATAGTCTACTAGGCCTTCAACGTTGTCACATTCACAAAATAGGAAATATTCTTTACAAATAAAATAAAAAATAGAAATTTTATTTCGAATAAATGAGTAGATATCATTGGCTCTTCTTTCTTTGTCCAGGCGGTCTTCCTTTGGAATCCGCACCCTCTGAACATCAGGACGGCAAACAATCAGTTGCCTTTTAAAGTGAAGGCACTTGAACATAAATATACGTAAGAAGTTGGCAGAAACATCCCAGCGCTGATTTGCTGATTCGTTTTCTCCTCTACTGATCGTTATTTCTCCTCTACCGATTGATGTTTCTCCTGACAAAGATTATTTTGTTTATATGTAAGTAGTATGTATTTATTCTTGTATTTTAAAGTTATTTTCGTTTTATCTGTTTCTTATGTTGCACCTACCACGTTTGCTCTCTGCATCACCCTAAGGTTGGCTGGTAGGAAATGCCTCAGGCATTAGTCCGCCTTTGTACGGTATTTTGTTTAATGGCGAATTGGTCCTTGGGGAACAATGTAACGCTAAGTCCTCCTAAGATTCTTAAGGCGATGCAAAGGAAGCTTAGTAATTGCAGCAGAACATCCTCTTTAACAAAACATTAGAAGGCTATTCATCAGTGGATGCTCCCAGTAATAATTTTGCATCCTCTACACGTCTATGGTAATTAAAAGGGCTAAACAACTCGTGGCTGACCGTAAAGTGTGATCTCATCAGCGTACGAGTCTCAAGTGTTAATGCCTCTTAATAAATCCAATGCCAGTACGTCGTCCAATTGATTTATTTTAGTCGATGACGCGTATCAGCCTAGGAGCTAGGCGCACACATCTTTAATGGTTCAAGGACAAATAAGGTAGCAACGCAAATTATCACCTGTTTGGAAAGGACGTAGCGGGCATCTATTTTGATAATGTTCCATTTTTTAGGGTTCAATAGTCAACAAGGAACCTTTATAGTTTCGCCATGTCCGTCTGTCTGTCTGTCCGCGGCTGAGCTCAGAGACTCTTGATACTAGAAAGCTGTAATTCGGCATGGGTATATATATATATATTAATCACGCCGACAAAGCGGTAAAATAAAATCTTTTTTTTTGTAGTGGGGATGATATTTTTTTTCTCGTATATCTCAAGGTGTGCAGTATCGGAGGATATGCCATTCAAAAATATTGCGTGTTTTTGAAAACCATTTTTCGATTCAGGGATCCGTTTGCGTAATATTAAGCTTCAAAGTGCTAATTTGCCCGACTGCCCCAAATGTAATGTAATGTTTTTTAAATGTTGTTGTTTAGCGCTTAAAAGCGATGAAAATTAAGCTAAAAGGCGTTTGATTTACAACAGACATAATAAGGAGCTTGAAAGCGAAATAACGTAGCAAAAAGGTTAATGATTTTCAGTTGCCTTTTGCCCTTGGAGTTCACAATAGACTGTAAAGTGCTACATTGTTGGAGAAAAGTATTTTCATTTCATTGTAGTTACTAGCTGTTCTAATCGATAATGTTCATCTATAATTATATACATAGACAACTATATAATAGCGCTTGAGTATTATCAAGCTACCTGCAAGTGCCTCGAACTTATCACGCGCAGATAACAAGCGTTATCATTTGTTTTATCAGCACGAATACAAATAATACTGATCAGTGAATGTACTTAGACACGCCTACTTGTCGAGGTTTATTAGCGTCGAATACTGAAGTTGTATACTCTATTTGTAATGGAGTCTAGACTAGGCAATAATTTAAATGCGTACAATGGCTACTAATCAATGTTCTTACAAAACATTGGATAAAAAGGCAATTGGAATTACTTTCGGATTGACACATTCATGTAGTTAGAGCCACCCATTAAGCAAGGTACACTCACCTGCAAAATTGCATGGATACCTTAATGTCTATTTTCCAGTGAACGTTTGAGTTCAAATATTCGAAAATAGAACTAGCTTTCGCTTTTCGCTTCACACGATTTTGTTTCTGTACTGTCCCTGGATTTTTGCAGTCGACCGTACATACAGTCCGCTAAAATTTTAAATGCATGGCATAGCTTAGTTACGAAGGAGGCGTGGCCAACTTGCGCTGGAGCATAAATCATTGCGAATAATGTATGTAGATTTACAATTCAGCTCATGACCTCAGGAAGATATACGATAATACGATTCGTTGCTTTGAGACCAAATTAGCGTATGAATATTTGGCGCCTTTTGGTTTAAAGGCGCCACACGGACGGAGGAGACAGAGTAATGTATTTGTCCTCGGATATTTTATTTTGAAGTAGAGTTACAGTAGGTACAGTGGCTGAAAATAAGTTCCATTGTTAGTTTTGTATCGGTCAATAACGTTTTGAATAAAATTCAAATATTTTTATTTGTAGAAAATTCTAAAATAGATACTTAAACAAAAAAGTACAGATGTCAGTATTAATTAAATGAACGCTATGTAACGGCGCACAAATATTCTAATAATAATTTCCAATTAATTAGTAATAAATACAACAAAACATTCAAAATTAATACATAAAACTAAATTACAACAATTCAAGATCAATAAAAAAAACATCGTCATTACATTCAATTATCATAAAAATATATTAAACCATATTAAAAACATTAAAATTTTATTCAATTTAACAAATCATTTAAATTATTAACAAATTGATTAATGTACATAGTTGTGATTTACAGTTTGTTGACATCATACAGTTATTTCTTGTTTGAAATGAATGATAGTTTAGGTACAGACGCCAGCACATCAAGCTACTACAATCTGTCAAATTTCTTTAATAGATTTTCAACTTTATCACTACAACATAAGGTTCAAGGTTGATTGCAAAAATTTGACAGTTTCGGGTAGCTTGACCTGCTGGCGTCTGTACCTATGGTTATCGATTTATTGCGTCAACGATAGAAACATGCGATGGTGTTCAAAAATACTCGTTCATGTAATTTTCAGACTATTTACTACTCTTTTAGGGAGTAAATAAACCTACAATGGAATGAGTTATTGTTAGTGTCGTTCATTCGCCCTGCCTAGATTTAACTAGTAAAACCTAAACACACGCACATAAACTAGCATGCAAATGATCTATAGCAGGGATCACCAATTAGTTTCATTGAGGGTCTGTGTAAAACAATAATATGACTAAATCTAGAATCCAAGATTTAGATAAACAAAAAAAAACTAAAACATACCTGAAAGTAATCAACAAACACTGTGTAATGGATAAAAGTAGCAGAATATTTATCATGTTTATTCATTGTTCTGAGTTCCCGATATTTCGGCGCTGTTGCAAGCACCATGATCACGGATAAACTGAAGTCACTGCGGGTGGGTGTTTATGAGCAGACAAAACGGTCTACCCTCTTTCTTGTTCGTTTTTTGCACTCAGTACCGCTACCACTGTCACTTGCAACTCGATTCTGTTCCCGACACACGAAACTCACTGTGTGTTTTCCGCTGGAAAAGCCTGGTGTTTATAAAGTAGACTGCAGTTGCGGCAAGTCGTATATCGGTCAGACGAAACGTACGGTAGCTTGTCGAATATCAGAGCATATCAGGGCGGTGAAGAACAACGACACCCAAAAATCGGCCATAGCTCAACATCTTTTGGAATCAGGATCGAACCACTGGATTGAGTTACATAACCCTCAGGTCATCTCGACAGAACGCCACTATATTCCTAGACTGGTTAGAGAAGCTATTGAGATTACCAAATATAGGAACTTCAACCGGGATGATGAGTTTCAACTGTCGAGAGCCTGGAATCCAGTGGTTCAGCTGTGTAAAAACCGAAGAAGTGCCGAAAAAAGTTCGCGAGCGGACACAGTGAGTTTCATGTGTCGGGAACAGAATCGAGTTGCGAGTGACAGTGGTAGCGGTACTGAGTGCATAAAACGAACAAGAAAGAGGGTAGACCGTTTTGTCTGCTCATAAACACCCACCCGCAGTGACTTCAGTTTATCCGTGATCATGGTGCTTGCAACAGCGCCGAAATATCGGGAACTCAGAACAATGAATAAACATGGTAAATATCCCGCTTACGTTAATAATAATATTAATGACCATGACAGTTTAAAAACTTATAAAAGTAGCATAGTAAGTAATTAATATGAAAAATTGCATTTTTTACTTAGAACTTAGGTATCGTCTGAAGTCTGAGTAAAGTTGGTGCAAGCTAAATTAAATTTTATTTTCATATTTTTAGATTAAGTTTTAGTTATAAATTTTGCTGTTTACTTAAGAGGCTACCGAGCGCACAGTGGCGCCCTCATCGTTTGTTCGGTGATATCTTCTATTTTAGAATGAAAATGCAGAAAATAAGCTCGTCAAGTTGTGCTTCACAAGACTATACGTTATTATTACTACAAACAGTAGTTTTAAATTGTTATGTTTTATTGTAATCATTAAAACGGAGCTTAGTGGCCACTATTTTCCGTTTATAACGACGAGGGCGCCACTGTGCACTCGGCGCAGTCTTAAAGGCCCGCACAAAACAACGCACCCCCAATGTGACAAAGGCGTAAGAAGAATAAATACTAACCTCCTTACTAATAAACGTTGTATAGCGTCTGTATAGTTACACAACGCTTTGTCTTCTTCTTTCGAAAGTCAAATTACTGACGAGTGAAAGAGAGAAATCGGTGTGTAACTATACAGACGCTATACAACGTTTATTAGTAAGGAGGTAACTTTACAGGAGAGCATAAAAACTGTTTGGTCTGGTATATTTATTTAGCATTTGATCTTATGATCTTTTGTTATATACCATTAAACAGTAAAAAAAATCAAGCTTTTTTTCTACAATCAAACTCAAAACATTTATTTCAATTAAACCATTTACAGGCACTTTTGAATTGTCAAAGAGACGGCCAGTTAGTCAGAAAGTTGAAGCTAGATGCCCATTCCAATACGTAGATCACTATGGAGAAGAACGGACAAGAAACTCCAAGGACACTCTTTTAAATCAAGATATTACATAATCCTGGGTACATTATTCTTGTTGCTTCTATATGTGAGACAATGTAAAAACTAATAAAACAATTCAAAATATAAAATTACAAATTAAAACAATAACAATATTTCAGATACCTCAAATTGTCGTGTACAAAGAATATTTAATACTAGCAGCCCGTCCCGGCTTCGCACGGGGTAGACAATTATCATTTTAAGACAAATTTTTCTACACCTTCGGTTACATTGTTCAAATTTTACCAAGGATCCCTAATTTTTTTCAAAATGAAATGTAGCCTATGTCAAATTGTAAGAATGTAGCATTCTATTGGTGAAAGAATTTTTTAAATCGGCCCAGTACTTTTTGAGCCTATTCATTACAAACATACAAACATACAAAAATTGGTACAAATCTTTCCTCTTTATAATATTAGTGTAGAAGTGTAGATGTAGAAGTGTAGATGTAGATTTTAAGTTTTACACACGTTTATGGACCTTTTTATCTGAAAAAAATGTAAAACTTATATGACGCGACAAATGTCTTTTTGTTATAATGGCTTAATTTTCCGTCAGATCTTAACGGAAAAATTGAGCATTGTGTATCTTTATCTGCGCTATACGAAACTGCAATAAAAAAAAGTGACGTACTTTTACTTACGCCTTTATCGACAAGTCGTAGGTCCGGATTGGGACCGCGGTCCCCCATTTGGTGACCCCTATCTATAGGCTCAACTACTGGTGTACAGTTAAGTATAAGTAGTTCTAAAATCAGAGAGTTGAGCGTGGGAGCCGACTGCCTGTTAGGATCGAACGCCCATAGGAAATGAATTTAATATCTGTAGAATGAATAGAAATTTTATTACTGTGAATAAATCTGAACCTCTAAAGGGTTTATAAAGCCTGAAGTGTAGAACCGTAGTTATGACGCGATAAATAAGTGAGTGTAAGGAACCCAGAAGTGGGACAACCGCGGTTTCCAACATGGAGGTATCACGATGCGTCATCGAACCAACGTTTTGTAATGAAATAAATTTCATCATCGACAGTTCAGTACCATAATGTGGTCGAAAACATCACTTTATTGATATTCGATTCGACCATTCCGAAACGGTCGAGAATGATAAAGGCGGAGACTGACTTGCAACGTTTGTAATGTATAATGTATCATTCGAGGCAAACTTGGTTACAAAACAGCGATACACAAAACGTGGCGAACACTCCATGACCAAACGTGCTCCATACCCCATATCCCATAAAATCGGCCTTTCTTTTTCAATAAATAAAAGTATTTTTCACTATCCCAATGCATTTTAACTTTAAAAAGGTATTTTTTTTTTTTTGAAAATAGTAAAACGAGTTAAGGCTCGCACAGACTGGCGCTATATCGCGGGCGCGATAAGGGTCGCACTGCCTGTCGCGCCCGCGATATTGCGCCGTCTGCGCGAGCCTTAACATTGCTTGCGACGACGCGTCAACCTGCACTAACTTGTATGTAAACATGCGCTCGCAATGCTCGCATCAAGGCTCCTACAAACAGGCGCGACACGCGACGCAACACAAAGAGACCGCTCGTCGCGCGGCACGCGGTGTCTTTGTGTCGCGTCGCGTGTCGCGGCTTCAAGCGGGTCGGCTCGCACTGACTACTGTAATGCGTTACAAAAACATTACAAACGTTGCAAATCAATCTACGCCTCTAGATTTAAAAACAATTAACGATCGTTTTTTGAATGATCGACGACTTTTTCACTACCGTTCATTTTTTCAGGATTGAAATGGCCTTCAAGTAAAAAATTTCCTTCAACATTTTACTTCAAATCCACTCTATTGTGTATTTAGCTCACAAACAGGTTTGCCAAACACATAAATACAGATTAGCAATTGATTTGTTCTAGAAACTGTCACGACAATAACATTAGAATCAATCAATTATGAGTTGACTACAAACAATAGCACTTGATCTACAGTCAATAATTGTCAATTCTTGTAATACCTGTCCGTTTAAAAATAATGAGCTTATTTTAATCCTTGAAATCTATAGTTATGGAAGAGTGAATTATTTTATTGGAAACGACAAAAGAGGAACCGCAGTACCTATGGAGTTGACTTCCGAGTTTCAAATATTCAATTTAGTTTCTTTAACATTCATTAACGTTAAACTATTATTTTTCAACTTGGAAATATCTAAGTAATTGAAAAATAATAGATTTTCACAATTTCTTTTTTCTCAATCTAAAACTTCACAAACTTGAACTTTCTTATTCAGAGCGGGAAAAATGTTCAAATGTTAGTAGGTTCTAACCATAGCTTGACAAATTTACATAAAATTCCTTCAGCTTGTCATTGCAATCCGTGTAAGATAAATATCTACATTAAATAAGCGCGTAATATGTAATACATACTGCAGCGTTACCTCTGTGGTTTAAACCTATTGGTTTGTTTTCCTACCTGGCCATATATTTTTTTTATTATTATTAAGATTTAGCATCTTCTCTCTCTTCATTTAGGTCAAATTATTGGTTCAGTTTTGCTCTTATAATATTTACCCGACCGTACACATATTACATGCAAAAAATATTTAACACTTGATGTGAAATTTGTGTTCCAAAGTCGACAAAAAACTAGAAATTGACGTTAAAGACGTAATAGTCTCTAATCAAAAGTACTCAGTACTCAGTACCTACTCTATCTCTTGATAATCCGACATTTTTCGCTACGTGATGCATTTTCTGTCTAAATGCCTATCATTTTAATATCTATTTATCTCTATGATGAAGTGTAGATCGTCTGTCTCAAGGCTCCCACACACTGGTGCGATATCGCGGGCACGACAAGGCTCGCGGCTCGCGCTGCCATGCCTGTCGCGCCTACGATATCGCGCCAGTCTGTACGAGCCTTAAACCCTTATGAAGCTTCGAACAAAAAACTAGAGTTTTCCGCCCCTTATCTCTACAGCAACTTGAGTAAACTGAAGGGAATTTGCTAGAATGGAGATTACGGCAGATGACTAAGCACTGTACTGAGAATAGAACACTATCGTTTATTTCTTTATAAATAAAAAACTTACTTTGTACGTTTTATTCTACTTCCTGTATACAATTTGTGAAGGCTCCTACAAACAGGCGCGACGCGCGACGCGACACAAAGGCACTGTTCGTCTCGTGTCGCGTCGCCTTTACTGAGATAACGCACATTATTGAAGTCGAAGGTCCAAAATCGTTTACTGAATCGATTTCTGTCATTTTTAATATAGGAAAGTTTTTATCCCATAAATAATTAAGAACACGTTAATTACAGTCACGCTTCCGCTATTTAGCCAAAACAAACCAAAATCGTAAGAACTATTTAATAATCTGTGCCAAAATGGACGAAGTATACCTACTACGCTAAACGCATATACGTTTGCAACTGTGTGCGTGCGTAAATTTGTAATGTGACATTTATCGCACATTTCGTTTTTTTTAAATTAAATTGGTTATTCTGCGATAACTAATTTAATTTAAAAAACAGTGTTTTACTCATAATATAAAACATTTTGTGTATGTATTAAGCCTCTACCCCACTTAGGTGCGTTATTTCCGGTCGATAATGGTGCCGATTTCCTTGTTCACAAACGAAACTAAATTTAAGTTCATTGCATCTTTTTCTTTCTATTTCATTAAGAAAAGGAGGAAGAAAAGGAGGAAAAGGAGGATTTCATTAAGGAGGAAGATACATTTTAGTTTAGTCTTGTCAAATTAATCAGCGCCTGTCACTACTCCATACAATTTTAGATGTGATTAAAAACTTGCCTACTAAAATTACGTCAATATACGTCAAGCGCTCATTAATTTGACAGGACTAAACTACAATTTATCTTCTGTCGTTTTCTTAATGAAATAGAAAGAAAAAGATGCACTGAACTTAAATTTACTTTAGTTTGTGAACAAGGGAATCGGCACCAATGTCTCATAATATCATCGTTTTCAAAACTGTTTTATTATTTCTGTCAATCTTGTAAGTTTGGTTACTTTCCCAAGATATCTAAGCGATATCTTGGTACCTACTGTGGTCATGCAAAAAAATCCATTACGTTTTTTATAAAATGTGTATTATTTCGTACCTGCTTGTAATACATATTTTATAAATACCAACTGAATGCATATTTCACTCACGTGACTTTGTTCTTTCCGCGAATTTCATTACAATCGATTTGTTGTGGTACGAATTTTAATTTCGCTTACATTTCATTATTTTGCTTGTTGTTTTCAGTACGCAGTCATTTGAGAAGACTATGAACTGAGGACAAATGTACAAGGACTGGGCCTCAAGTCTGCTATTACAATAGTGTCAGAATGGTCTCTTCATTGTGAGTTTTTGACAGATTTGCCATACAAACACTGTCAAATACTCACAATGGCGAGACCATTCTGACACTATTGTAATAGCAGACTTGAGGCCCTGGTTAAATGAATGAATGTTTTGTCATTGACTCCGCTTTTAGGATTTAAACTACATAGCTGCTATCCGCGATTTAGTCCGCGTGACTTTTTCTAGAATAAAGTAGCCTAAGTTAGGTACTCCTTATAACATCTGCTAGTGAAAGTCCCGTCAAAATCGGTCCGTTTCGGAGATTAGCCGGAAAAAACAGACAGACAGACACAATTTTTAAATATTGTTTTTTTTGTTATTCAAATTCAAATAAATAATAAAAATAAGTTATAATAAGTAACAGTTGTAAATAGTAGTAAGTATATACTTTCAGATGCATAATAGTAAAATATTGTTATTTTGACATTCAAACAGACACTTCAATTTGATTTATTTGTATAGATGGAGCCAGGCCTAATTTAACACTTACGTAGCTATGTGTTATTTGAACATAATTAGGTACGAATATAGACTTACGTTAGTGACAAATGCCCACCAAACTGAAAAAAATATTCTTTACAACATTTTATTTGCACTTGAATCCTTTAGATCTGCTTTATCACGTGTAGGTACCTACCTACCCTAAGTTAAACTAAAGCCATTTTAATAAAATTGTCCAGCTTTACTCAGATAGTGGGCGTTAACCACACGATCTGAGTTTAGTAACTATTAAGTAAAGTTTCGTATAATCGGACGAGGCAATAAAGGCGCCAAATCAAACACGACGCCATTTTATGATCGCGCACGACGTTAATTTCACGGTGACCCAGATGACACGAAATAGTGTAAAAAAAACATTAATTAAGGCCAATTTGGTGATTTTTCTGTTGAATTAAACATCACCATGGTTTTCATTCAAAAACTTTTTCGGAATTGTTTAGGTAGATGAGATTTTAACTTTCACCATTTTATGGAGTTTTTTTTTTCTTTTTTTTTTTCTATATTTTGTTAGTCACTGTTTTATAAGAAGAAAAAAAATAGTTTTTCCAACGTTTCTAAAATCTAAAACTTTATGAGCACTGCATTTCAGTTTTCCGCTTCGTAGAAGGTAATCAATATATAATACTTACTTAACACAATCCATTTTTTTTTTTTCATAAAATATTAGAAACATAAATCATCATAATTTCTAGCCATTTCATATTGTAAATCAAACATTAGAAAAACAATTCATAATCTGAATCATCAGTCAACTAATAGGTAATTCTTGAAAACATGCGTAATAAAAGTTTGAAGTATCTGAAACTTTTTACCGGGTTACAAAAACCGGGTTAAAAAATATTGTGTAGTCATAACCATTTACCCGAATTACGTTGTGTTTACTTTTCTACACCAAACAACATAAAACCAGATAAGACTAATAAAAAATGATGAACATTCAATCGCCTAGCACATCAAACCTATAATTTAACCTTTTCGATATGGGTCAATGTCCCGTTAGGTTAGCACTTTATACACAAAACCGTGATTATACTATAGTAGGTACAATGTCGCTTCATGGGCCACGATTTATGGTGCCATGGCATTTATGGACACAATGAAACGTATAGGTAGGCTTTATACAACGCGATGACGGAAATGTATGTGTACCTAGTATACCTACGTGCCTAGTTGTAGTGTTGCGTCTGTCTGGGTTTAGGGAAATCACCATCATCATCATCATTTCAGCCGAAAGACGTCCACTGCTGGACATAGGCCTCCCCCAAGTACCGCCACCTCGACCGGTTCTGTGCTTCCCGCATCCAGCGGATTCCTGCGGCTTTCATAAGGTCATCGGTCCACCTTGTGGGAGGCCTTCCAACGCTACGTCTTCCGGTACGCGGTCGCCACTCCAGAACCTTTCGGCCCCAACGGCCATCTGAGAAAAAAAGGGAAATAATTCCTGTAGATTACTACGTCTGTTATATTTTTATGTTGGCCTAGTACCTCATAATCCTCTTCTTGAACACATGTTCAAGAAGAGGATTATTACCATCTTCTTCATTGGCATTATTTACCATCTTTACCACCACTTCAGAGCAAATTAACTTCGACTTTATTTACAGATGCTCCATCATAATATCAGAGCGTACGTTTTCGGAACATTCAATTATCATTTTTTTATTCAAAAAACTGTTTAAAAACAACCTTTTTTTTTATTTCTCTGAGCAAAACCTTTCATTTGATACCCATATCATAGGAGTGCATATAAAATATTTGGTCCGCCATTTTTGAGAGTCCGCCATATTGTATTTAGAAAGATGTCACTTAGCTAACCGTGCATGCATAATCATCAAAACCAAACGTGTATGCAATATTTTAGCTCAATCGGTTGGGGATAACTGTTTTAAAATTCAGTTGCAAGATTTGACCGATCTATGTATACTAACTTACTAACAATGCAAGTTAAGTAAAATCTTATAAAAATAATATGCTTATCTTACTTCCTTATCAAATCTAGTTCATAAAGAAAACTTCTCAGATTCAGCAATAAAGTACAAAAACTGAAATTATGATAACAACTATTTTAATTTAATTAAATAATTTAACAAACTGAAAATATTAATGGCAGCCCTGGCATATAATACTGTGTTAGCCCAAGCGGTGCTTGCAAAGGCAAAATGTCATCGAAATGTCAAATTCTGCTAATTTTTCAAAGTTCTGAGCCGACTAACTAGCTATAGGTATAAAGAACTTGAACATTCGCCGCGTGATCTAAATTACTATAGTAATTATAAACGGGTAACACGCTAGCACGGAGTTCAAAATAATTGGTACGGAGAATTTGAGCCGACTCAAAGTAGACAGGAAATCATAAGGGATTGAATTGCAGCTCATTCGAAATTGCTCTACAGGCCAAACGAGCTCGATTATATTCATCATTTAGTTTATTTGTTTACTTTGTGCATAGTTTTAGCCGGTACAAGTCTTCAGGTATCAATTCAAATTGAAATCAAAATTACAGGCGTATCCATTCGATGGTATTCTGCGACTAACAAAAGGTATTTACAAGGCAATCGTGAGTGGAAACGCCCTAGGAGGACTTATAATGACCTAATTGGTGATGTTCTTCAGATAGATCAGGTGCATAGTGCTCGCAACTGGCATGCGTGTATGACCAGATGTATGAACGTAAACGAAGCAAAAGGAGTAATTTAAGGAGCGTAGCAGCCCAGGTAACATTTTTACGTCATTTTGATTGATTGATTTTGGCGTCCGTTTACGGTACTGTTCGACGTAAGAGACGTCATGTCTTGACGTCTGGGGGACCCATCAGATGACGTCACTGAATTGACGCTAAATCGACGTCACCAGGACGTTCCGTTAAGTACCAGACGTTAAAATGACGTTAGTGTGACGTACATAATCGACGGACCCTAAAATGACCTTGGGATGACGTCATTTTTTTTTCGTGCTCTGTACTGAGCTCACGCAACGCGTCGTACGTCCAGCCAGTAAGAGGACTCGCTCATCCAGGAGCGCTGTCCCAAATAAGACGCATTATTGATTTATTATACGTAAAACAAAAGGTATTTTAATATAACACGTTTAGAGGCATGAGGAACAGGGTGTAAAGTTCACTCATACTCAATAGTAAAGGGAGGATCCTCCGACAAGACGGGTATTGTCTCTGGTGGCCAACTGCCCAACGGTTGATGTCGGGATGTTGTATATATGCTAATCGCGCGGCAAACTCTGATAGCGCAATGCAGGATTTGTGACGTCAGGTCTTTGATGCGTAGTTCGCATGTGGCGTTGTTGATACCGCCACACACGTATATCAAAAGATCAATAATTAAATTATCTTTATAAAGGTGAAGGTTTCAGAAAAATATGCTAGATAGATTTTGCGAGATTCTCGTTTTTTATCCGCGTTAAACATAACTTTACAAATTAATTTCACTATGTAATATAAACATAATCTAAAATATTCACAAATTAAGTTATTAAGAAAATGCTTTAATTTAACATATAATATATTTTTTCCCAATCATTAACACTACTTGTTTAGACGTGATCTTCAGTATAAAATCATTAAAAGTCGGTTATCGTCGTCTTAAGTAAGGCTATAACAATCATACTATTATGTTAAAACCTAACCTTGACGATTAAACAAACATCCCTCTTGTACTCGTATTTAACTCCACAATAAGCTGCCGTGCGTGCAAAACCGGTGCTTTTGTAAAATGATCCTGTAGGTAGCTCGGCACCTAAATTTCTAAAGCTAGCCTGCCTGGCCTGTGGTTTGTACACACGAAATCAAGCGTGTGTTCCAAATGTTTTGCATTGCACACCGTGTTGCAATGTTTGAGGGAAATCGAGGATTATTTGCACTGAAATCTGAAATAAGTATTGAAACACAATATCGAAACTATTTTCGCTTTTTCCTTAATGTTTTTCCTCAACTTAGTAGGATATTTATTTGTTATGCAAGACTGCAAAGTTGTTTTTTGGCGCGAGTACTCCTATTGAAACCTGAGCGTAGCGAGGGTTTTAAAGGTACAAGACGCAGAATAAG